>OZ012735.1:12198185-12795685 GCA_963859935.3 Lathyrus sativus | reverse complement strand
ACCATACTTATACTAGAGTTCAACTGCCTCATGTGTTTTATACGGAAAAGAGTAGTTGAAACTTGAAAAATGACTCTTTTACCGCAAGAGATAAATGAACTAGAGCAAGATATTCATTGACAATGTTAAGTGAGATGCAAGATGCATATAATTAGAATGACTCTAAAAAATCACTAAAAGAAACTATGTAACTAATCACATTCCTAAGTAATATACTAACTGACTAATTGGCATAAGATCAAAGAAAATAATTATAATAGAAAGTAATTAATTAAGCCTATATTTGTGATACCCCACAAGTTGGACTATGAATATTTAATAGACCAAGCTTTTATATATATATATATATATATATATATATATATATATATATATATATATATATATATATATATATATATATATATATATATATATATATATATATATATATATATATATATATATATATATATATATATATATATATATATATATATATATATATATATATATATATATATATATATATATATATATATAAAAAGTAAAAGATTTGATTGTGGTTGTAAGTGATCAAAATAAAAATAAAAATAAAAGAAATAGTTATTAAATTTAATTTGTAGTAACAAGGTGATTAAACTTGGTCATTTCAATGATCTTATGGCATTAAACTTCTCTTCCAGCACTCGACATTTTTCCATAATTTCAACAGCCTGTGGGTCCTTGATTTTCATCACAGGGACTGCCCTTTGAGAATCTGGCTCAGAGAATGCGAAACAGTGAAATTTCATGGCACCAAGAGAAAAGGAACATCCATCTCAGACGATGATATGTTCTTGTATAACTTGGTTCTCAACAGGGATCCGTACAGGATGAGCTTGAGCAATGTTGTTCACTCAAGGTGGAATAACATTCCTAGTCCTATGAATATTGACATCTCTTCTTGCCAAGGTTGTCATTGCTTCCACAAGTTGGTTCAACTGATCTTTCATCAATTCAATATCTGCTCTTATCACCAACTGGTTTTGCTCTCCAGAGTTCATGATCTTTCCAAAGGCTGCTTCAAGTCCAATGCGAGAGTCTGGAAATCAACTGCGGGTTAATGACAGAGGATAGATGAGCTCTTTGTTTGGTTGGAGAATGATATGTAAAATGATGCATAGATGCTTATGCTTATGCCATGTTATGAATGAAACAGATATGGGATCAAAGATCACAGATTCAAAGGTTCACACAACAAATATCTCTCACCTCGGGTAGGTAATATATTGGTTTATAGCAGGGCTTTCAAACAAGGTTCCATGCACTAAGCCCTCAATTTTTTTCCATCATAACGATGATTCATAAGACGGTAATCCCTTCAAAGGATAAGAATAGAGTTATGTCTTAATAACCTTTGAATAGGGTTCTACAAAGGTCCTCAGAATCACAGACTCCCAGGTCGGAAACAAAAACGCAGTTACGACTACTCATAAGACATAATCATCCCCAAATGGGCCTCATTTGAGCGGTGGAAGTCAAACCAACTCAACATATCCTAAGTCTCGCAAATTAGAAAGCAACCACCTCCTAGCTTAGTGTATACTAGAAAAGCTCAGGTAGAAAGCTTTTCTCCGTACAAACCATCCCCAATAAACCCAACATATACGAGGAACACAATCAAAATAATATAAAGCAAATAATCCATACATACGACAAACAAAATTAGGCTTGGCTTGCTTAGGGTGAACCAATCTCTAGCATAGTTGCCAAGTTGTCGTCGCTACTCGAAAAATGTAACGACGTGGAGGCAAAAAAGGAAAATAGAGAACCGCCATCGAAACTTATTTATCCAAAAAATGGAAGGGAAAACATAGAGAAAACACCAAGAGAAAAAAAAGGATAAGATGGTCTCGCAACCAAATTATGGGTTCGAAAGCCGGTTATGCAAAGGGAAGGTATTAACACCCTCAACATCCATCGTACTCAATGAGAATCATTCTCTTGTCTTATGCGTAAGGATGTTTACTATAGGATATCCCTAAGAAGAGTGTTCTAAGAGGGAGAGAGAAGGGTAAGAAACAAAGATAAAGAAAAGAATGAAGAAAAAAGGAAAAGAAAATGGGAGAAACAAAAAGGAGACTCTATAGGACTTCGCAGTTCTATGCCTACGTATTCCCTCGTGTAATGGGAAAGTCAAAGTCAACGTAGTTTGGAGGACTATGGGTGAGTAAAATGGAAGGGTGCTCGCCAAGGATTGGGGCCCTTGTGTTTGCGTATCTTCACTTAAAAGAAGTGAAAAATCAGAGCATCTGTAGTTCGAACTACGGATTTAGAAAAGGTCTTGATCCCAATAAACCCAACATATACGAGGAACACAATCAAAACAATATAAGGATCCTTATGCCTACGTATCATCATTAGGGAATGAGGAATCAGAGCATCTGTAGTTCACAAAACCACGATTTGTTGGTGCTTTTTATGGACGATGTTATCGTGTGCATTCTAACAGTTAGGTGTTTTGCAGCTCATTCGTGGAGTCTTATGTGTTACTTATTTGTGGTAGAACGGCCGTAACATGCCCTTTTTTAAAAAGATAGTAACCTCATGCATGTAGTACCTAATTCTTTATCTCAAAAGATTTATTGAAAACTGTATGACGAATATAGTCACGTCTTCGTGTTGAAAGACGAGTATCGAGACCACACACTCTAAAGTGAGCATCCTAATACTCAGAGAGGAAGAAGTCTTCGCCCAATCTTCTCGCTTTAGTTCAATACAAAGAGAACCTTATTCTCTTATTTAAGGGTGTTTTGATTTAGATGGTAAATGTTTTATGATAGTGAAACCTAAAGGTAGTGTCAAGCACTCGGGATAGGAGAAGGCATTCGCCTAACCACTCCACAACCATCCAAGTTTATTAAGAAAATAAGTTTGAAAATGCACTCGGTACAAGACCAAGGTTTTTAGACTCAAAGAAACAAAAGGAAAAGAAAAAATGTTTTGAAAAGAATGGGTGGTGAATAGGGCAGGTAGGTTGATGGCGATGCATAAGGCAATCGACTTACAAGGATGAAATTCATACAAGGTTAGTATGAATTTAATGGAAGAGATAAGAGATGAAAATGAAAAGAGAAAAGAAACCCTAAGGTGTAAACCAAGTTAATGGATTTTGAAAAATGACTTGACGTTGGATCACGCCTTATTTGTCTTTTATTTTGAAATGGTGTTCTAACCTAGTTCATTTTATCTTTCTTAGCAAGCAAGCATAAAAAGAAACTAGACTATTACATTGTAATGGGGAGAGGGATACATGTAAAGTACACGGGATTGCGAGAAATAAATGGGGTCATTGTCAGGTAGCCCAAAAGGAAGTCGTGTGTGTGCGATGTGTCCTAAACTAAGCAATGAATAAGAGTCGGACAAAATCTCCTTTGTTAGGGGTTTCTGGACAAAGTTCAAACGCCATGTCTCAGAATAATAACCAGCAGTCCACCAATTAAACGTTTTTAGCGTTTCGATAATGTTAGCATGTTTTTATGTTTTTTAATAAGATGAACAAGAAAAAGGTTAGATGAACAAGATACGAATAATATAAACAATATGAACAATATGATATAATGAGCAATAATAACATGAACAAGATATATTGACAGAAAAGTAAAGCAAGATTATATGAACTGAAATTAAAGTTAGTGGTTAACTGTTAATCGTTAATTGTTATTTAATCGGATGAATCGCTTCCACTATAGCGTTAAACCATCGTAGCATGATCTATGACGAATATCATGCTATAGAAGGTCGCGCAATCACGATATTTGTTCGAAAGCATGATGGAGAAATGATATGTAGATCATTCTCATAGAATCGTGCCACACAAAAAGAAAAGGTGGATGATGTCAACTTAATCACAAACTTTCGCTGATTAATCGAAGGTAACCTATCACGATCCCAAAGTATAGAAAATGATATCGATGATCATTTACTACAGATTTAAGATAATGAAGGTTAAACAACTTCAATAACCAACATTTATGATATTCAACTTCATCGACCAAAATAGAAATGAAAATAAAAATCGAAGTTAATATTAAATGAAATGGAAATCAAAATGAAATGAGATAAATCAGAAGGAAAATGGTCTAATCTAAATCATGGATTTTCATTGATGAATTGACAATCCATAACTCTTAGATGTTCATCGACTAAAATAAAAAATAAAATCAAAATAAAAAAAATGGAAGTAAAATAAAATTAATTGAGAAAACTTAAAGATAGTTAGACAAAAGATAGTGAAATACTAAAACTATTATTTAGAATAAAAAATTATAAAAAATAATGAAATATTAAAACAAAATAAGAAATAATCCTAAAAAAATGGACGGGTGCGTTGAATTAAAAAGGTGGCAATGAGAAAGGATCCAAGGAGAGTCATATGAGCTTAAAGCCTATTACTTCTATAAAAAAAAAAAAAAAGAAGAAGAAGAAAAGGGTGATATATTAAATATAAATGGTGTGTGTATATGAAATCAGAATGTGGGCTGAGCCCATCACAATCACACGGTTCGCAGGCTATGTTAAGAAGAAAGAGGAGAAAAGCCTCATACCAAAACGTGACCAGAACACCAACAGCAACAAGAAACTCAGTCAACTCTACTTCAGAATAACAAAGAATGGTTCAGAAAAAATTGTTGCTTTCAACAAAACCAAAGGCACAATGATACATATTGATATTCAGTTTTTTCAATTAAAAATTGCAAATCAACTCAAATCGAAACTAAACGAAGATCACATATCATTCAAGATTTAGAACAAATATCAACCTTCTCGCGTGTAATCACGGTTTCGCATTCTCGATCCCGTTTGTATTTCGTCCAGGTATGTTTGATTTTGATGGAAGAAGAAGCAGTAGGTTGGGGTTGTGAAGGTTTTGGAGGAAAGGTTTGTTGAAGAATGGTTGTGTACGAGTGGGATGGAATAAAAGAAGAAGGCGTGGATTTAAGGGTTGAAGAAGATTGGAGGAATATTGGAAGAAGAAGGTGAGGTTAAGGTTTTGCAGCACAACAATGGCTTCCAAGAGCTTGAGGAAATGAGGTGAAATGGAGTCCATTTTATAGGTGAGGTGAGGGTATTCGTGGAAGAAATTATGACGTTGTTGTGAGGTTTTTCCAAGTTGTTGTTGTTGCAGCGGATTGTGTGTGGAATGTGTTACTGTGTTGCGTATCGTGTGTAGCGTATTGGTTCTTGTTGTTGCGTTGCGGTCCATTTTCATTCCAATTTCTGCAAATTGTACGAGTTGTGGTAGTGGTGTTATTGAGGTATGCGGTTTGTGGGCGTGAAATGTGAAGGCTGGAGGATGTAGGCACGTGGTATGTAAAATTTGTGAGCTGGCGTAACGATTTATCATGTGTGTGTGTACGATTCAATTACAGTACAAAATTGGTGATGTGGTGGAATTCATTTTCGTCTCCGCTTTTCTCACTTTTTTCAATTTCGTTTTTGACTTTGCTAAGGTCATTTGATTATATTATTTGCAGGTTTTGCTTCAGAAAGCAGATTTTGATCTGTCTTGTGAAGCTACAAGTTTTATGATGGTTTTGTTTTTTGAATTGTATGGTTGCGCTTGGTGCATTGCCTTTGCGTGAAATGGCTCGTATCTGTGTGTTTGAATTGTTGCAGGTTGGTTTGCTCATTTATGAAGGTTGGTATGTTGTGTTGTGGGACCTATTTGTGTATTGTTGTGAGAAGGTTGATGATGGTGTGAATCAAGGAATGACTGATGCGTTGAGGTATGCGTACAAAAGGCTTATGAAAGGTGTGCACAGCTTAGAGAATCGTTGGCTTGGCTAGGCTTGAGGAGTAACAACTTTTGGAGGTGAGGTCTTGGTATGTTGCGCGTGTAATGGTTTTGTGTTATCAAACTTTGTGGTGAGATGGCTTTGTGTTTCATGTATGTGGAGGCTGCAGAATCTTGTGCCATGTTGGAAGAAAGGTTTGGCAAGTGTTGATGGAATTTTGTGGATTGATTAATGATGGTTTAATGTGTAACTTTATCTTGTGTAAACAATGGCTTCAAATGAATATGAAGGGAACGAGACACACCTATCTTGAACACAAAGGAGTAAGAAACCCTAAACTCCATGTTTCGGGTGCATACTGTTAAGATTAATATTTTGATATTTATTTTAATTAGATTAAGTATTGCAGCACATTAGAATGTGTCAGCTTATTGTTAGCTATTTTATTGTTTCAGTCAAAGTCAGTACCTAGATTTTAGGAAGGAATAAACTGCTCCACATATAATGGGCAGTTAGGGAGATCGTGTGATATTATGTAAGCCTATTTATTGGCCTTTTCTTATTCAATTAAGTAAGTTTTCCAGCATTTGATTCTAACATCTGGTATCATAGCAGAAAATTTCACAAGAAATCAAGAGAGAAAGAGCAGATGGCGTCCGAAGGCGGCGATCGTTTTAATCTACCGTCAATTCCTAAATTTGATGGTGATTATGATCACTGGAGCATGCTCATGGAGAACCTTCTCCGTTCGAAAGAGTATTGGATTGTTGTGACCATAGGCCTTGTTCAACCCGCTGCAGGAGAAGTGCCGACGGCTGCACAGAGAAAGACGGCGGAAGAGATGCAGTTGAAGGACCTGAAAGCTAAGAATTACTTGTTTCAATCTCTTGACAAGTCAATTCTGAAGACAATCCCAAAGAAGGAAACATCGAAACAAATCTGGGATTCAATGAAGATGAAATACCAGGGCAATGTTCGAGTTCAGCGATCCCAACTCAATCGATTGCACAGAGAGTTTGAGATCCTTGCCATGAAGCAAGGAGAATCAATCAATGATTACTTCGGTAGGGTAATGATGATTGCAAACGATATGAGGAATTACGGTGAAGATATGACTGATATCAAGGTCGTCGAGAAGATTTTGAGAACGCTCACTGAAAAGTGGAACTATATTGTGTGTTCCATTGAGGAAGCCAATGATATGGACAAGCTTACTGTCAATGAGCTGCAAAGCTCCCTTCTTGTGCACGAGCAAAAATTCAAGAAGGAAGTAGATGAAGAGCAAGCACTCACGGTGGCATACGGTGAGAACAATGGTGGAAGAGGACGAGGCAGCCGCGGAGCTTTCAGAGGAGGAAGGGGCAGAGGAGGCAGAGGCCGACAACCCTATAGCAAGGCAACCATTGAATGTTACAAGTGCCATCAGTTGGGTCACTTTCAGTATGAGTGCCCAAATATGGCTAAGCAAGCAAATTACACTGAAATTGAAGAAATTGAGGAGATGTTGCTCATGGCTTATCATGAATCGTTTGGGCAAAGCAAAACTGATGTGTGGTTTCTAGATTCAGGATGCAGTAATCACATGTATGGAGACCCGTCATTATTTAATCGGTTGGAAGATGGATTTCAAAGAACAGTGCGGCTAAGGAATCATATGCAGTTAAATGTGGTTGGTAAAGGTACTGTCAGGCTATACTTTGGAGGCAATAGCTATCTTGTTCAAGATGTCTTCTATGTTCCAGAACTAAGGAATAATCTTCTTAGCCTTGGACAGCTGTAAGAAAAAGGATTAACAGTGGTGATGAAGGATAATAAATGTTGCATTTATCACTCAACAAAGGGCCTCATACTTCAAAGCAACATGACCTCCAACCATATGTTCGTTGTGCTCTCTGATAAGTATTCTGACAAGGACACAAAAGAAGTTTGTCTGCAATCCACAACCCAAGATTCGGTACAGCTTTGGCATCAGAGGTTTGGCCATCTCGGTTACACAGGATTGCGCATGTTGGAGAACAAAGAGATGGTAAAAGGGATGTCGTGTCTTCTCGGACCTGATTCCATTTGCACAGATTGTCTGAAAGGAAAACAACATAGAGAAAATATTCCAAAAAAAGCATATCGCGTGCTTCAACTAAGTTGGAATTAATCCATGCTGACATCTACGGACCCGTCTCACCAGCTTCAAATGGCCAAAGGAGGTATTTGCTTTGTTTCATTGATGACTTTAGTAGGAAAGCATGGGTCTATTTCCTTGCTTATAAAGCTGATGCATTTGCTGCCTTTAAGCAATTTAAGAGTAGTGTTGAAAAAGATTCTAGTCTGTCTATTAAGTGCTTAAGAACAGATCGGGGAGGAGAATTTACATCAAGTGCTTTCAATGATTATTGTAAAGATAATGGAATCAAGAGACAACTAACCACAGCTTACACGCCGCAACAAAACGGAGTAGCCGAGAGGGAGAACAGAACAGTGATGAACATGGTAAGAAGTATGATGGTTGATATTCCTAAGAGTTTTTGGCCTAAAGCTGCGAGTTGGGCGTTCTACGTGCTTAACAGAAGTCCAACTTCTTCTGTGAAGGACATGACACCAATGGAAGCTTGGGGTGGGGTAAAGCCATCTGTAGAACATTTTAGGGTGTTTGGTCGTATAGGACATGTACATGTGCCTGACGCCAAACGCACTAAACTAGAGAATAAGAGCAGAAGTTGTGTACTGTTTAGGGTTAGTTCAGAATCAAAAGGTTACATACTATTCGATCCCATAAGCAAGAAAGTCATTGTTAGTCAGGATGTTGTGTTTGAAAAAGAGAAAAAGTGGAGTTGGGATAAGAGTTATGACAACTTGATAAGCCTTGATCTAGACTAGGGAGATGACATAAATGAAAGAGAAATTGAGACTCAAGATGTTGCCAATAAAGATTCTGATGTTATTATAGAAACTGTTGCTGAAGAAGATAAAGCAAGCATAGATGAAGATGGAAGTGATAGAGAAAACACTATGGTAGTGGCTGCGTCATCTCCTGAAGCCACAAATACAAGGGAAGGAGATTGTGTCAGAAGGACAGGTCGTATCAGAAGGAGACCAGTGTGGATGACAGACTATAACGTCAATGATGAAGCTGAAACTGCTGAAGCAAGTCAAGATCACACCTCACATTTAGCGTTATTCATAGAATGTGATCCTATTAGCTATGAAGAAGCTGCTAAGAGCCAAGAATGGAGAAATGCTATGAATTCAGAAATTCAATCCATTGAGAAGAATGAAACATGGTTTCTCACTAATCTACCGGAGGGAGCCAAAAGTATAGGAGTAAAATGGGTTTATAAGACTAAATTGAATCAATATGGAGAAGTTGAAAAGTACAAAGCTCGGCTAGTTGCAAAAGGATATGCACAAGAACACGGAGTTGATTATGAGGAAGTATATGCACCAGTCGCTCGGATGGATACCGTGAGGATGATTTTAGCATTGGCAGCTCAAAAAAGTTGGATAATCTATCAGCTAGATGTAAAGTCATCTTTCTTGCAAGGAGAACTCTCCGAAGAAGTGTACGTAGACCAGCCAAGATGGTATGAAATCAAGGGTGCTGAAAGAAAAGTGTACAAGCTTCGTAAGGCCCTATATGGATTGAAGCAGGCACCACGTGCATGGTTCAGCAGGATAGATACTTACTTTCAGAAGATGGGATTTGTAAAGGATCTCAGCGAGCAAACACTCTTCACAAAATTCAACACACAAGGTAAATGCCTAATTATTAGCTTGTATGTTGATGATTTGATCTACACTGGTAATGATCAAACTATGATGAATGAGTTTAAAGAATCCATGATGAAAGAGTTTGAAATGACTGATTTGGGAAGAATGAAATACTTCCTGGGAATTGAGGTGTTGCAGCTTGATAATGGAATTTTCATGTGTCGAAGAAAGTATGTGAAAGAGTTACTAACAAAATTCAGAATGGAGGAAAGCAACTTTGTCTTAAATCCTATTGTCTCGGGGTTTAAGATTCACAAAGATGAAGAAGGTGTGAAGGTAAATATCACACTCTATAAGCAGCTTGTGGGAAGTATGATGTATGTGACAGCCACTTGGCCAGATGTAATGTATGTTGTTAGTCTGATTAGCAGATACATGTCTATGCCAACTGAACTTCACTTTGCAGCAGCCAAAAGAATTTTAAGGTATTTGCAAGGGACTATTGAATATGGGCTCTTTTACAGGAAAGAAGGAAATAGAGAGCTAGTAGGATTCACCGACAACGATTACGCTGGATGTGTGG
Organism: Lathyrus sativus; assembly: GCA_963859935.3. Classification (NCBI taxonomy): domain Eukaryota; kingdom Viridiplantae; phylum Streptophyta; class Magnoliopsida; order Fabales; family Fabaceae; genus Lathyrus; species Lathyrus sativus. The sequence continues at coordinate 12,785,641 of OZ012735.1, read as the reverse complement.
AGGACAGAAAAAGTACATCCGGGTATACCTTCATTCTCAGTGATGCAGCAGTGGCATGGTCCTCCAAGAAACAACCAATTATTACTCTAAGTACAACCGAAGCAGAATTTGTGGCAGCAGCAGCTTGCTCTTGTCAGTTAATATGGATGAAAAGAGTGTTGGGCAAAATTGGCTATGAAGGAAGCAGCAACCCTGTTATTTTCTGTATAACAACTCAACAATCAAGCTATCAAAAAATCCGGTGATGCACGGCAAAAGCAAACACATCGATGTAAGGTTCCACTTCCTACGTGAGCTGGTGAATGAAGGAGCTGTTCAGTTAAAATTTTGTAGCACGCATCTGTCGCTACTGCGAAAATCGGCGCCGGCTGACAGAAGAGTCGCCACCGTGCGTTATTTATCCCACGGGAGGGAAAGGAAACGCTCAGAGTAAACCTCGCACAACATGGGAAAGGTATGGTCGTCGCAACCAAAACCTGGATTCGGGAGTCGGTTACGCAAGGGGAAGGTATTAGCACCCCTCACGTCCGTCGTACTCGACGGGATCCACGCTTGTTTTCGGGTATGGATTGTTATTCTATCTAAACTATAGGTTAAGGGTTAAAAAGAGAAAATAACATGACTCGGCAAAGTATCGCACTTTATGCCTACGTATTCTCGCCTGGAACGAGAAATCAGAGTCAACGTAGTTCGCCTACCTACGGGAAAGGAGGGGAAGGTTGCTCGCTAGGATATCGCATCCTATGCCTACGTACTTTCATACAGCATGAAAGATCAGAGCAAACGTAGTTCGGGCCACGTACGACACAAGTCTGTTTTGATTATTTTTATTCCTTCTGAAAAAGGGTTTTTCTGATTACCAGTCCAAGCGGACAAAAATGACGTTTTGATGAGTTCACATTCTTTTACGAAAGAAGTGTCTTTTATGGTGTTTGAAATCTTTATTATGTTTTTCTGTTTGTTTTAAGATGAGAAGAGACAGAACTCTATCCTATGGTTGCGAAGGGAATCAAACTAACCTAATGTTATCATGCATGGGTTAAGACCTAATGTCTATCATGCTCCTCTCTTGCGCAGAGAGAAACAGAGATCCTAAGGGAATAGACGGAAACAGAAACAATAGCAGATATATACAGTAAAGCGGTAAAATGCATGGATGCAGCAATACAAGCGAGGCAAGGGAGTCCCACTCAACCTCGAACCTAGAAGACAATAGGCAAAAGTGAACATAATTCACTTTCAACCCAACAGGTTAAACAGCAAACAATACAGTCAGGGAAACCAGTCAATACATCAGAAATGAAATACAGCAATAAAACAAACAGCTTCAGCAACTTTGAATCAACATCTGGCTTCAAATAATCTCCAATCAGCTACAGGCTTCAACAAGCATTAATCTCCATCTTCAGGACCTTCAAGCAAGGGCTTTTACCATCAGTCTTCTATCTGCAATGGCTTTTCTTCAAGTTCAAACCTCCAGGATGAGGGATCAATCACAAGAGTGAATTAGGTGTTGAGCAATCAGTTGACTACCAAGGGTGGTGACCAGACTGCTCCTAACACATATGATATTTTCTCTCAAGAGTTCTATCTCTTAGACACTATCACCAAGCCTTCCAAAGGAAGGGGGTGAGTGTCTCAGAGAGACTCTGTATCACAGAGAAGAGTGGATGCAGACAAGGCAATCCATGTTTGAGAAACAAGCTTTCTAATCTAGAGCTCTGCCTAGCTCCTAAACCCTAATCTCCTCAACAGCTGCTAGCAAGAAACAACCCATCAACTCTGGCAGTTGGACTGCATTCTGGATCTCCAATGGCTTCATCATCACAAGTCTTCAGCTCTCCCAGGTCCCCAAACAAATCCCAATACCCAAACAAGCAAGCAATAATCCCCAGGGGGCACACCACACTAGTCAATCAGATATATACAGTAGATTAATAGCAGTAGAGGAATCCTGACTTTTTCTAAGGGGATCTAATAACTACCCATATCCCCTATAGTCCCATAGCTAACCTATTCAATCTCTAAGTCCTAAGGGAAGTGAATTAATTCTCCTAAGTCATCACCTAAAACCCTAGTTTGTTCATGTTATTCTCACCTAAACTAAACACCTAAAATTAATTTCTAAAAATATGAATTAAATTGTATCTACAAGTTAAATGTCTAAACTAAACAACCTAAAAAGAATGAACAAAAAATATTAAAGCATCTAATAGAACAAAAATTAACAAAATCATGTATGAAATGAAACTATTTAAAATGCTATTTATTTGGAAAATATGAAAAAAATATCAAATAAAAAATAAAATGCAATTTTTATTTTTTATAATTTTCTAGACTCTTTGAAGAAAATAATGCAAAATGAATGAATTAAAAATAATGTTTTTTCCATTTTATATGATTTTTAGAAAATGCATGAAAAATGTAAAAAAAAATAAAAAGAAAATATAAAGAAGTAAAGGGAGGGGGTGAGAATAGCAGGGCCAGGCAGTTCAAATGATTGGGCTTCACACGCGTGGGGGGTGTCAATAGCCATCTGAGCCCATTTCCCTCCACTAAATGAAACGGTGCGTTTCAATTTTTAAAATCTCCCTCCGTTTTGTAGTTTAATCGTGTCCGTTGGATGGGGGATTAAGTCAAAGTCAAGCAGGCCATCGTGTGGTTCCAAGGTCGTCTTCAACCTTGAGCCCAAACCCTAACTCAGAAAAACCCTAACCATGCACACACCCTCGAGCTCCCTGTTCTCTCTCCCTTCTCCATGAAATCAGATACTTCCAACAGCAAACTTGCTCTATATCAACCCCTCTACACATCCATGCCAATAGCTCATCCTAAAACTCACTTAATAAAACAATTCGATAGGTATAACAGATCCAATCCACCATTTTCAACTGGTATCAATCCTCTCAATTCTCCACAAAACTCATCCTAAACTAATCTACAACTCATCCTGATCATAGCATGCTAATCCAATAACATTTTCGTGCCTTATCTTAGCAATTACAAGCTCTAACAGATTTGGTACCTCATTCCCAATATCCATGAAACTCAACCAAACTTACCAAAACCAATCATCTGCTTATGCTTAACCATTCTACACTACCAAATCCCTAAAATTCCAACTAAACTAAGCAATTCGAACAGAAAACAAACCTGGTGCAAATTCTTGATACAGTTGCTAAGATCTCTAAATCAGATGCTTGTGATGAATGGAAAGTGATCAGCAACCTTGATGATGGATTCTGTATGCAATATCCTTGGTGCAAACCCCTTGAATCTTGTAATTCCAATTTCTTGAACCTTGAATGATGAACTTTGTATAGAACTATCCTTGCTCCAATTTGCCAAACTATTATGAGAATTGTAATCTATGGAGGATGGTGATGAAACTCAGATCAAGAATGAGGAAGATTGGTGAGAAATTGAGAGAGTTTGAGATACTTTTGCAAAATGTAAAAAGTGAATGAAACTTGGGGTTTTGAACAAATGAAGTCACCAACCATGGCATGAACCATCTTGTATGAATATATAGATGAGGTTAGAACCTCCTAGAAACTTGGAGAAGTTTCCCTTGCACAAATTCCCTTGGATTTTGATTATGTTTCTTACATTGCAAGCAACCATGGATAACTCACAAATTATGAACTAAACTCAAAATTCAACTTTAGCCAATGTCTTTAAAATGACCTTTCCATTCAAAATGACCTATAATTTTGCTTCATTTGGCCATGATATGAAAAATCTCATTTTTAAGGCCATTTTTATTCATTAAATCCAACAATTTTGAAACCTTGTGCTATGAATCTTTCCAATCTCTCATGGTCACTTTTCTAGACTCAAACTGTCATTTGGAACAAGTTTGATGTTGTAAAGTTTTCCATTTGAAGCTTCCTTGTATGAGTTTTGGGCATAGGTTAAAATGACCTGTAATTCACAAATGACCAAAATACCCTTTGCTTGCCAAGACCATAAGTAGAGTTCCCCAAATCATATGAAGGCATAATATACCATTCTAGAAAGATAAGACAATAAGGAACAACTCTTATGTTGGCCATAAATCCATTTGAAATCTCCTTGAGGGGTGAAAATTTCTTGGAAGTCAAGTCACTTTCACAGACAAAATTTCAGATACCTCAGATGACCTGTAACTTGCAAGGACCATAACTTGAGTTCTATAAATCTCCTTGATGTCTTCCACCACTCAAATTAAAGGTCTTGAGATCCTCTACAAGTTTCATGCTGGCCAAGAATCCATTTTAAGCTTGCATTTTGACTTATCTTGCTTGGAAATTTGACCTAAACTAGGGAATTTTACACAGAAACCCTAATTTAGAAACTCCTCTTCTCCTTGATTTCTCTTGAATTCTTCTTAGCATAACAACATATCCTTATTCTCCATGTCAAATGATGAACCCCACATCTCTCCAATAGCCCTTAATGCCTTTCAATCAGTCAATTGACCTAGAGTTGACCCAGGGTTGACCCAGATGGAACCCTAGTTGACTGTCTTCAACTGCAATTCTTGTGATCATATCAACAACTTGTTTTCTTCTCCAAATGACTTTCTAAGTCCTCCCAGATGTCTAGATACTCCCCATGCTCTCAATTCACAACTCATAATTCCCTTGTTGACCCTCAGACACCCTCAGTTAGGAGATATACTCAATGCTTGATCCACTGAACTCCCTACTTTCAAATTCTTTTCTGATGACTTGAATGATATTGAGTTAGGATAATAACCTCTTGATAGGCCTCTAGAGATGATAATAATGATTGGCCCCTGCTGGATGACTTGCTATGCTTATGCTATGCAGATGGTTAGGCTATGTACATGACTCTATATGCAAATGCTAATGATATTGAAACATAGACCCAGTGAATAAGGTTGGGCAAATTTTAGGGTGCAACAGCTGCCCCTATTCAAGCGACTTGGACCCGATTGGGTGAAGAGCCCGGAGCCTTCAGACATTCGCGGTACGAGACGGTTGAATACCAGTGGAACCAGAAATTTGCCAACCGCAGAAATAAACTATGCTCCTGCTTGGGGGACGACATTTATCAGCTGAATCTAACTGTTACAGCAACCCTCTGATCTCGTGCGACCGTGCTGGGGATTCTTCTCATCATCCTGAAAAAGATTGAATCATCGGAAACTTCGTCCTTTGCTTGTCCACGTCAGGACTCTATCTGCTGTCAACTCGGAAAAACTTCAACAACTTTGCTAGGGATGGCCCGTCTGCCTTCTCGTCAGAAATAAATCGTCCACGTTAGGAATAAACTCTTCCACGTTAGGAATACCACCTCCACGTTAAGACTATATCACTTTTCCACGCAAGGAATCCCTCTATTGTCCTGGTTTGTCCACGTGAGGACTCCACTTTTCCATGTAAGGAATGAACTTCTTCTTCGTCAAACTCCTCCACGTAAGGAATACGTCTTCTTTCGAATTTTTCCACGTCAGGACTAAACCCCTTCCACGTCAGGAACACACTCTTTCTTTCCACGTCAGGAATACAAGCCTCTTTCCGCGTAAGGAATACTATCTTTCCACGTAAGGAATCACATCTCGATTTGAATCTGTCCACGTCAGGACTCCCATCTTTCCACGTAAGGAATATAATCTCAATCTGTCCACGTTAGGACTCCTACTTGATATGTCCGTGTAAGGACTCCATCTTTCCACGTAAGGAATCACATCTTATCTTTCCACGTCAGGAATAACATTTCCACGTTAGGAATAACACTTCCACGTTAGGAATAACATCTTTCTCTTCCACGTAAGGAATAAGACTTCGTCTAGATTTGTCCGCGTCAGGACTAAACTTTCCACGTTAGGAATACACTCGCTTCCCCGTAAGGAATATAGCTGTCCACGTCAGGACTCACATTTCGTCTTGATTTGTCCACGTCAGGACTCGCCTCTTGACTTAATGAGAAAATAAAACCTCGTCCACGTCAGGACTCGTGCACCTTCGACCCATTAGGGAAGTGAGACTTGTCCACGTCAGGACTCATACCTCAACCTACTGAAATAATAGACCCTATCCACGTCAGGACTTGCGCGTCTTCGACTTGCTGGGGAAATAAGACTTTGTCCACGTCAGGACTCCCACTTCTCTTAGCAAAAACCTGTCAGTAAACCCGTCCACGTTAGGACTCATCCTTCCCTTGGTCCGCAAACTTTTTACCACTAACGTTACAGCAGTTTTGAGGCTGACTCTACTGGGGATATTTGGGAAACCAAACTTCCGGACGCCTGTTCTGATAACCGGCGGTAACCTCTGAAGTTTTGGTTCATGAAACTTTTTAATGTTGACGTAACAACAACCTTGGAGGAAACAATCCGCTGGTCGGACTAGAGAAACTTCAACACGAAACTCTGGCGGGGACATAAGTAACTCTGCTTGGAGACAAAGAGAAACTTATCCTGCTGACTCTGTGGGGAGTAGTGCCAAGGCTGACACTTCGTTGAATGTCTCACGTCGAGACCTTGAATGTTTGGTAATTTATTTGAGCCAGATCTCTCTCCACCTGCAAGAGAAATAACACTTGAACACAAACGGTTAACCAACCTGGTTTATGCTTCAAACATGAGTATGTTTGGCAATGATGCAATGCTTCCTTCGACATGGGAATGCTACACGTTTATTTGGTTAATGCAAGTATGACACTATATGCTGACGCGAATGCAGACTCGAACTGCTGGGCACAGGAGCTGCTTCAGCAAAATAAATGCTGAAAATAATGCCAACTCCGCTGGGGATAGCCAGGTGCTACAGAATCATGCCAACAAAATAAATGCTGGGCAGGTGAAGTCGATTCAGCTGGGAAATTGGGAACTTAACCCAGCACCTTGTTGAAGGACCACCCTGCTGGGGAATAGCAGATGCGCTCGGTATAATTGGACTTCTGCTGGAAAGTGAACGGATATCACACGGTGTTCCGGCAAAGTAAATGCCATGATCCACACCAACTCTGCTGGGGAGAGTCTTAATCTTTGAGTTCCACTGGAAGGAAATAGAAATACTTGCAGAGAAGAGAACTCTGCTGGGGACAGGCTAATTCTCTTGGGGAAAATCCACTGGCTCCACCGGGAGAGAGTAAATGCCCCTGTGGGGAAAGGTAAACTGTCTGAATACAGCTCATAAACATTAATCTTCTGCGGCTAAACCCACTCTGCTTGAGATACACTGTCTGAATACAGCCTTATAATCTTGGAATCGCCAAACTCTGCTGAGGATAAACGACTTTGCTGGAGCATGTCCTCTTGGATAGGCTACGTCTAGCTGGGGAATTCGATCCTTCTTCAGTAAGGAACATGCATGACCTGCGTGGGGATAAAGTCTTTCGTTAATGCAATCTTTTGATCGTCTTCCTCGCACGACTATGAAACCTGCAACAACACAAACAAGACACGACAAGTCTATGCAACTAAACCGATTCAGGTCAGTGACGTTATTTTCAGTTAATTCAAAGCTTTAACAATTGTTGGCAAGGGCCAGTGATGTTATACTCATGCTAGCTTCAGTAAACTTAGGCGTTTTATCATGCACAAAACAGTAAAGAACCAACATCAAGTACTGAATAACATATTTTATTGATCGGGCCCCTGAATGGGCGGAGTTTTATACATGGGATGTAACTCCTGAAATAAGGAAGCTACGCAAAGCAAATACATAAGTATGCACAAGAAGCATGAATATTTTGACAAATTAAATTTTTATACACATGTCGGCGACGGGATACAGACGAACACCACGAACTGATTCTCCTATGACTCATCCGACTCTAATGCTTTCCCGGTATCCATACCTCCGAAACGGTTGTATCTGATAATCGACCCCCCCAGGTATTCTCCCGCACTAATGCTCACTGCAATATCAAATTCGGACCGCAGTCATTTGCTTTTCAAATCCCTAACTTTTGCGTGAACCGCCCTTTACAGGTTTTCAATTCACCGGGATACCCTTTTTTGCCGAAGCCGCCCAGTGTAGGTTTTCAACTTCGCGGGTGTACATTTTTCAATTTTATCCCTAACTTTTGCCCGAACCTTTCATTCTGTTTTTGGTTCGCCAAGATGCCCCATTTTTGCCTGGACCCTCTTTTTTCTGTCCAGCGGGTCTATTTTAAGCAAAGTATTTTTTAACTGCGTCCGAATTCACAGGTGACGTGAAGTCTTCTCCGTCCATGGTGGATAATAATAAAGCCCCTCCTGAGAAGACTTTCCCGACAACGTATGGCCCTTCGTAATTGGGGGTCCACTTGCCCCTGTGATCTGCTTGCGGCGGGAGAATCCTTTTCAGCACAAGGTCGCCCGTCTGAAAGCTTCGCGGATGTATCTTCTTGTCGTATGCTTTCTTCATTCGGCTCTGGTACAAACGACCGTATGCTAGAGAAGCTAACCTCTTCTCATCCATCAAACTCAGTTGATTCAACCTGTCTTTCACCCATTCTGCCTCGTCCAGCTGAACGTCTCGCAATACCCTCAGAGAAGGGATCTCAACTTCCAATGGTAATACCGCTTCCATTCCGTATACCAACGAGAACGGGGTTGCCCCGGTTGACGTGCGTACCGTCGTACGATAACCATGCAAAGCGAAAGGTAGCATCCCGTGCCAATCCTTATAGGTCACCACCATTTTCTGAACGATCTTCTTGATATTCTTATTGGCCGCTTCGACAGCGCCATTCATCTTGGGTCGGTAAGGGGAGGAGTTGTGATGTTCGATCTTGAAATTCTGACAGAGCTCCTTCATCATTTTGTTGTTCAGGTTCGAACCGTTGTCCGTGATTATCCGCTCGGGAATCCCATATCGGCAAATGATATCTCTCTTGATGAATCTGGCCACCACTTGCTTAGTTACATTTGCATAAGACGCCGCTTCCACCCATTTGGTGAAATAATCGATTGCTACTAGAATGAACCGGTGCCCGTTAGAAGCTGTCGGCTCGATTTTTCCAATCATATCGATTCCCCACATCGAAAATGGCCAAGGCGACGACATTACATTCAGAGGACTTGGAGGCACATGGATCTTGTCAGCATAGATTTGGCACTTGTGGCACTTCCTCGCAAACTTGAAACAGTCAGTCTCCATAGTCAGCCAAAAATAACCTGCCCGCAGCAGCTTTCTCGTCATAGCATGCCCACCAGCATGCGTACCAAAGGTACCTTCGTGTATTTCCTCCATGAGCAGCTTTGCCTCTCTTTCGTCTACACAACGCAACAGCACCAAGTCGTGGTTTCTTCTGTATAAGACGCCATCCGGATTCAAATAGAAATTGCCTGCTAATCTCCTGAGAGTCTTCTGATCTTGACTGGATGCCCCAGCCGGATACTCTTTATTCTTTAGGAAATTAAGGATATCAAAATACCACGGTTTATCATCAGATGCTTCATCAATAGCAAATACATAGGCTGGTCTGTCAAGCCGAGAGATAATGATTCGGGGAGCCTCGTTCCAGAAGTTGACTTTGTACATGGAAGACAAGGTGGCAAGGGCGTCAGCCATTTGATTCTCTGCCCGCGGTACATGATGTAACTCAACCTTGTCGAAGAAAGGCAACAATCTTCTTGCATAATTCATGTAATGTACCAAGTTGGGCTGACGTGTCTCCCATTCCCCTTTGATTTGATTCACTACCAGAGCTGAGTCTCCGTATACGTCTAAATTCTTGATTCGCAAATCAATGGCTTCTTCAAGCCCCATTATACAAGCTTCGTATTCGGCCTCATTGTTGGTAACGGCAAAGGTCAATCGGGCAGTAAACGGGATGTGCGACCCGTGTGGCGTAGTGATGATTGCCCCTATTCTGCTACCGTAAGCATTCACAGCTCCGTCAAATATCATCTTCCATTTGGAACCCAATTCTGGCCCTTCGTCTGGCAACGACTCTTCACAATCTTTCATCTTTAGGTACATGATATCCTCGTCAGGAAAATCAAACCTCATTGATTGGTAATCTTCAATAGGTTGCTCTGCCAGATACTCAGACAGCACACTCCCCTTTATAGCCTTTTGCGATACGTATTGGATGTCATATTCGGTCAAGACCATCTGCCAACGGGCAATTCTTCCTGACAACGCCTGCTTTTCAAATACATATTTGATAGGATCCATCTTCGAGATGAGCATGGTTGTATGATTCAGCATGTATTGCCTCAAACGCTTGGCGGCCTAAGCTAGTACGCAACAAGTTTTCTCAAGCATTGAATATCGAGATTCACAATCTGTAAATTTCTTACTCAAGTAGTAGATCGCATGTTCTTTTCTTCCTGTCTCGTCGTGTTGACCGAGAACACAACCCATGCTTCCCTCAAGAACCGTCAAATACATGATCAAGGGTCTACCTGCCACTGGGGGTATCAAAATAGGAGGCTCCTGCAGATACTTCTTTATTTTATCGAACGCCTTTTGACAATTTTCGTTCCACGTTACAGCTTGATCTTTCTTCAACAACTTGAATAATGGTTCGCACGTGGCAGTGAGGTGAGATATGAACCGAGCGATGTAGTTCAACCTCCCTAAAAACCCGCGCACCTCTTTTTCTGTTTTAGGCGTCGGCATTTCTTGAATTGCTTTTATTTTAGCAGGATCGACCTCTATTCCTCTTTCACTTACGATAAACCCCAGCAGTTTACCCGATCTCACCCCGAAGGTGCATTTGTTAGGGTTCAGTCTCAGCCTGAACTTCCTAAGCCTTTTAAATAACTTCAGCAAATTCACCAGATGCTCTTCCTCCGTCTGGGATTTGGCAATCATATCGTCAACATAAACTTCGATTTCTTTATGCATCATATCATGGAAAAGAGTCGTCATCGCACGCTGATATGTTGCCCCAGCATTTTTCAAACCAAAGGGCATCACTTTATAGCAAAATGTTCCCCAAGGCGTTATGAAAGTAGTCTTCTCCATATCCTCTGGCGCCATTTTAATCTGGTTATAGCCTGAAAAGCCATCCATGAAGGAGAATACAGAGTATTGAGCAGTATTATCAACTAGCACGTCAATATGAGGAAGTGGAAAATCGTCTTTTGGGCTTGCTTTATTCAAATCTCTATAATCTACACACATTCGAACCTTGCCATCTTTCTTTGGCACTGGTACGATGTTAGCAACCCATGAGGGATATTTTGTCACAACCAGGAAACCAGCGTCCCACTGTTTTTGAACTTCCTCTTTGATCTTCACTGCCATATCTGGTCGAGTTCTGCGAAGTTTTTGCTTGACTGGCGGGCAGTCTTCTTTTAGTGGCAGGCGATGCACAACCATATCTGTATCGAGCCCTGGCATATCTTCATACGACCAAGCGAATACATCACTATACTCTCGGAGCATTTCAACCAGTCTTCGCTTGATATCACTCTGCAGCGCGGCTCCAATACGAATATTCTTCTCAACCCCTTCTGACCCCAAGTTGATAATTTCGATGACCTCGTCGTGAGGCAGAATGGCTCTTTCCTCTTGCTTCACCAACCAAGACAGTTCTTCAGGAACGTCGCTATCTTCGACAACCTCTTCTTCGGCCTGAAATACCGGGTGTTCAAAGTCGGGACGAGTCATAGGTGGTTCAAGGATGTCATCTGAAAATGCTATCCTGCAAAAGGAATGGTTAAGTGCTTCAAAATGCGTATAAAGCGAATAGCCACGTTGCCATTTTATTGAAAATTATAAAACAAGAAAGACAGAGATTACATTATTTGCACATGAAAAACGCCATTTATTCAATGATTAACACGCACTGTTCATAACAACACAGCCCTAAGCAAATCATGATGCCCCGGGAAAGACATCAGATTATTCAACAATTAATAAAGCAAAGCATTACTGTTTAAGAGTCACAGGAACAAGCTCCTGAATAGACCAGTTGCACAGTCCCTGTCCTGGCGTGCTTGGCTGAATCCAGGCATCCATATCACAGTCGCTGTCTCCTTCGTCAGACTCCGAAGCAGCGTTGATGGTTTCATGACACACTCCACTGGCAGAGATGGTGATTGGCCCTCTGAAACGGGGTGCCCCCACGGCGGGAGTTGATGACGACGGTTGGTATCCCAGCCCGAACCGGTCCATCTTCACAGGAATGTCCAGCACTTTGCCCCAGCCCTTTGCTTCTCCTGCTTCTACTAGAGCTTGAGCTTCTTTATACGATGATACGGCTATCTCTGACACTTTGCTCGGCCCGGGACCTTTGTCCTTGATACGCAACCCTTCAAATGCCTGGCAGGGCGTTTCGTGGATCTCTTCGTCGACCTCCACATATTTAAATGACGATAGATGGCTGACCAGGATGTCTTCTTCTCCGCATACGGTGACTACGCTGTCTCCGACCATATATTTCAACTTCTGATGCAGGGTGGACGCGACTGCCCCCGCCCCATGAATCCAAGGTCTTCCAAGCAAGCAGTTGTACGCAGGCTGAATATCCATGATATAAAACTCAGTTGCAAACACCTCCGGCCCCACCTGTAGAGGCAATGTGATCGATCCAAAGACTGTTCTCCGCGTGCCGTCAAACGCTCTGACTACCAAGTCGCTGGGCGTGCACAAGATTCCTCTGACATCTAACTTCATCATCGCCTTCTTGGGTAGCACATTCAAAGACGATCCGGTGTCGACCAATACATGCGACATTACTGATCCTCTACACTCGACAGATACGTGCAGCGCCATATTATGATCTCTCCCTTTCGGGGTCAAATCAAAGTCGGTAAAGCCCAAGCTGTGGCCTGCATTCACATGTGCCAACACTCCTTCCAGCTGATTTACAGAGACGTCTTGTGGTACAAAGGAAGTATCCAAGACTTTCAACAAAGCATTTCTGTGAGCTTCCGAACACAAGAGCAATGACAAGATGGATATTTTGGACGGCGTCTGTTGCAGATGCTCCACGATCTTATAATCACTTTTTCGAATCAAGCACATGAACTCTTCTACATCTTTCGATGTCGATTCTTTTTCGCTGACTTGCACCGGAACATTCTCAACCACTTTCCCTTTTCCTTTTGCTAATCTTTTGGCCTCCACCTCAGGCGATATAAAGATCCTTCCACTCCTTGTCATACCTCCTGAACCAACAACATTATCCACAGTCTCGGCTGGCTGCTTATTAACATCAATCTTTATCCCGTCACAATACACCTCCAACCCATATGACCATGGGACTGCTTTCGTGTTCTCGTACGGGATCGGCCCGGCCTTAGTTATGGTGATCGGTGGTCGCTGAGCTGGTGCTGCAATAGTGATTGTCTTTCGAGGAATCGGTACCGTGGCCACATGATTCTGATCATCTGCTACTGCCCCTGCCGGCTCTTCAGTTGCTGCTTGGTCGAACTGCAATGTGCCTTCATCAATTAAAGCCTGAATGCCTTTCTTCAAATCATCACACCCCCCAGCTAGGGTCCAACATTCTAAGCAATACTCGTCACATCCCGGGTAAACACCCCCTTGCAACAGTCGGCTCTTTATCTCGCTCAGCGGCGTCTTTAAATCTTCGACATTCATAATCAGGTTCAACCCTTCCTCAGTCAGAATGGCGTTTGCCCCATGATTAGGCATTGGTTTCTGCACTATATTCGGTCCTGCCGTTCCGAAATTGATAGTCTTATTGTCCAAAAGATCCTGCACAACATGCTTAAAAGCATGGCAACCCTCTATATCGTGACCCGGAGCCCCAAAATGAAACTCACAGTGCCTGCTTGCATCGTAACCAAACGGGGGAGCTCCCTTTATTGGTGCCAGAGTTCTCTTCTCTACCAGGTTCAAACCCAACAATGTCTGCAACAAATCTGCATAGGTTGAGGGAGGCTTCTCAAACACTCTTCTCGGTTTGCCACCCTGGAATCTTCGCTGAGCCTGCTGTGCCCCCTGCTGAGGCTGCTGCTGCTGCATTGGCTGCTGCTGAGACGGTTGTTGTTGCTGAAGTGGTTGTTGCTGGTACGAGATAGTAACACTCGCCACCTGCTGCGACTGATGATATTGGTTTCGTCCCCTGCCTCGGCCTCGGCCTCGGCCTCCAAATACTGCGCTTGCCTCGCCCTGACGGCGCCCACCAAAAGTCCTCTTATTACTGCCAGATGCAGTTGATTCCTCGACCTGGAATTTTCCTTGCTTAATGTTACGCTCAATCTTTTCTCCCATCAGAATTAGGTTTGAAAAACTAGCCAAAGATGTGTGAAACAGCATGTCATGAAACAAGCCTGTGAATGTGCCGACAAACATGTCATTCATTTCCTTGTCTTCTACAGGAGGACGGACCCTGGCAGCCATATCGCGCCATCTTTGCGCGTACTCTTTAAAGCTCTCCCCCTTCTTTTGCGACAGCCCCGCCAATTGGACCCGATTGGGCGCCAAGTCGCTATTATACTTGTAGTGTGCCACAAATGCCTCTGCTAATTGCTTCCATGTCTTGACATCGGTTGGCTCCAACCCCATATACCACTCTAAGGAAGGACCCGACAGGCTATCTTGAAAGAAATGCATTAGCATTCTTTCATCAGTTGAGTATGCAGACATCTTTCGGTAATAAGCCCGCACATGCACTTTCGGACATGTGTCCCCTTTATACTTATCAAACGCAGGAGCTTTGAATTTGATTGGCACCCTCAAGCCAGGTACCAAACCCATTGTTTCCATGTCCAAGCCTACAGCGCTTTGGTTCAGGACCCCCCTCATCTGCTCTTCTAGCATTCTGATCTTCTGGGAGTCGTCCATCGGCCCTTCAAAACCTCCGCCGGAGAAAGCGTCCTCCTGCTGATCTTCTTGCCACATACCATTTCCAGCTCCATACCCATCATATCCATTATTATGTCCAGCCCTGATCTGATTCATCCCCGGACCTCGGCCTCTGTTGCCGTACCCTTGAACACCTCCAGCAGGCCCAAAAGCCATAAACCCAGCGCCGTTTCCATTTCCAAAACCTCTGTAGCCCTGATTGGCCACACCATAACCATCTTGCCCAAAGCCTTGAGCATTGAAACCATATTTCCCAGTGTTGTCGAATCCCTGATCGTTGAATCCGAATCCGGTATTGCCAAAGTCGTTGCCTCCCATATTATCACCCAAGTTGACGTCGCCAAGCCCAACGTTATGGACAGCAGTCTCGTTCCCAACTCCGACGTTACCGTTTACGGCAGCGGTAGCGTTATTGACATTAGCAGCTGGTATGTTGACTACTGGCGGAGCCACTGGCGTGGGAGTGCCATCTCCATGAGCAGTATCGACTCGTACAGACTGATGATCCTCGTTACCGTGACCAGCATTCCGGGCCAGCAGAGGCTGGACCATGGCCTGCAAATTCTCCTGACCCTTTGCAATAGCTTCCATGGTCTGCATAAAGAGAGCGAGTTTCTCGCGCACATCTTGCATCTTGTTCTGCATTTTATCCATGATTCTTCGACAGTTGGTGCGGGTAGAATAGCGGTGCGGGTGCTGATCTGCAATCCTGAAAAGTACCTGGTACAGGGCAGGAAATAAGATAACATCCAATGATTACCTGTAATGCAGTATGAGTATGAATGCAATGCAATGTGTCTGTGCATTAGGGAAGTTCATCCCCCGATTCTAGTGTGAAGGTGCCGGTGCAGTGACAGTGCTAATGATATCAAGATCGAAGCTGAATCACAGAAAGCCTCATATATTGCTGAGAAACCCAAAAACCCAGAATACAATGTTGCTGAGAGTACAACAAGAAGGCATGACCTCAACCAACAATCCTGGTGATGGTCAGCACTATGCAAATAAAGCATACAAGTTACTACATGAAATGATCAAATCCTCCCAAAAGTCTGGTATTCTTCTAGCAATTTCTTGGTCTCCGGATGACTTGGTCGGTCAAGCAGCCCTTCGACGAGTTGGTTTCTCTTCTTAAGAACGCGGCGCACATCTTCAGCAGTTTCTTCCCATGCCCCCTCTCCGAAGCGATCTTCTAGTTTACGCTTCTGAGACACAGCTTCATCTCTGCCCTTGATGGCCTTGTTTAGTGCGTTCTGGAGACTATACCGGGTCATCACTTCTTCCTCACACTTCTTGATGCTGGACTTCAACTGCTCTTCGAGGTCGGAAATTTGCTGCTTCAACTTATCTTCCCTCTTCTTATTGTTGGTGAGCGTAGCATTCCAAGTCTTATTGCAAGACGAGATCTCTCGGTGAGCGATGTCAAGCGCTTTCTTCTTGGACTCAAGCATGTCATGGGAGCTTCTAAACTCTTGCCCCAGACGTTCGCGCTTCTTTTTTTCCTCAGTCAACTCAGCCCCTAACCTGTTCATTAGCTCAATCTGCTGTTGGAAAGCATGGACGACCTTGTTTTTCTCACTGCGTACTTGAGCTAGCTCTTGCTCTAACCCTTCGTTGATCTTCAACAAGGCTTCTTTTTCTCTCACCACTTGCTCGTAGGCTTCCCTAGAAACAGTAGTTGGCTCCGCTACCGGAATAGGAACAAGAATTGGTGCGTCTGGAAATGGCATCTTCAACTGACTGGCTCTCCCCTGAATCCACTCTCTGTAAGGTGCATAGGCCTGACAGTCATTCTTTCCTAACAACGGCTTCCCTCTTCGGTTAATGCGCGTCCAGGCATGCTGCAGCTTGGCTAATAACTCCCCCTTCAAATCACCTGTGAAGTACAGAGATTCCTGTACTTCTTCCTCCTGAGGTGGATTCTTCAGTGCATATCCGAACTGGCGAATGAATAGAGAAGGGTTGTAATTGATACACCCTTTTCTTCCTATCAGCGGCACATTAGGGTACCCAGAACAACTGAAGATGAGCTCGGATCCCAACAGGTCTCGATCAAACCACTCCATATCTTCTGACGATAGCCTCATCAGGCGCTCTGGCCAACCAACTGGGACTGTAGTCTCTGCAACAGATCTTCTCTTAGGAAGGTGGCTCTCAAGCCACATACTCAGCAAGGGTACACAAAGATGAACATTCTTTCCTCTCCCTTTCTCATTCTTGTAATGCAGTGAGTGATAGAGATCTCCGAGTAAGGTAGGTACAGGATTACCAGCGGCAAACAAGTAGAAGGCGTCGAAGTCCACAAAATCCGGTATACTGGGAAATAATACTATGCCATAAATGCACAAGGCCAACACAGCATTGAAAACAACCCAGCACCCGCTCTTGGCACACTCCTGGGCTTTACCAACTAAGAACTGGAGTGAGAAGCCTGGAACTCCACGGGAAACAGTAGTCAATAGTTCAGAAGCATCAAGATGCAAAGCTTTTGCCAAGTCCTCCGGCTTGGGCTTAATGCCCGAATGAATGAATGGAACCTGGTTCTGCACGGATAACTCAGTAAACTCCACATACTCCTCAATGGTAGGCCCCATAAGGAAATCAGCTAACGTAAAACATCTCAATGCGGGATCATAGAATTGCATCAAAGCGTACAGCCCGTCTAGCTCTGTCTCCGTGGGTTTGCGCACCAATCTCAATAGTCTTCCATAGCTCATTCTGAAGCCCCTACGAACCTCCTCATCAGCCAGAGAGATCAACCCAAGCAGGGGAACAACATCAGGAGTAGGCAATTTGTAAGCAACTGTCCTTCTTAAGCTGGCCATGATCAAACACTCAGAAATCCGGGCACTAGAACTAGGGGAATGCAAATGCACCTGCAGCACAGACACACGTTAGTGGGGATGCAATGATGATGAGTATGCAAACAGAATGCAATGCAAGTAACATGCAACGGGGGCCAACTGCCGTAGCTGAATAGCCTGGACCATATCGAGAAGTCTCAGATAGATTCTCTAGAAGTCCTCAAACCCTGGTCTCAGATAGACCTAAAACAAAGCTCCGACAATGGTCTCTGACAGACCCACAGCACAACTCTGACTGGTCTCTGATAGACCTCAAGTCATAACTCAAATAAGTCTCTGACAGACCTTAGAACCCTCCCACTGGTCTCTGACAGACCTCATAACACATCTCCAAATGGTCTCTGACAGACCTCATAACTCTCCAACTGGTCTCTGACAGACCTCATAACTCTCCATAAATACCCAAGATCTTTGATCAAGAAATAACCGGTATCTGAAGGTCTAGTTACCTGCATAACCCCGAATCCCCTCACAGGTGGGTGGCCCTACAACTGGCACAAGGTACGACATCCTATGCGGTCGTCGGCGTCACAGACTTTCAGGATTGATGATACGATTCCCATAAGGAGTGGCATCATCAATTCCTGAAGAGGCCTCACTCAGCCAACTTCCAAATGATCGGTCCCCAGAGTCGACAATCCAACTAACCAGCAACCCACGCCAACCAAAGGAAGGGGCAGGAGGCCAACCAGAGGAACCTCGTCTGAGTGTAGATTTCGTGGGACACCAAAGCAAGCAAAGCAAGCGGGCGCCCACTAATTTCTACTCTAATTCTAGGTGCACTCAAGCCCAGGTCCGGCTTCTCACTCAATATCAGAACACCCGTCACACCCCAAGATACAACAATAATAATCCATATATACAAAGCTGAAAATACAGGTCAGAAATATAAATCCATACAAAATCCTCGACGGGAAAACAAGAGTTAGGATTGACTCTCTTAAGGGACGTTGGATCCCAAATGCATAAGAACTATCGCAGTCCTTAGCAGCCAGGGGACGTTGGGTCCCCAGCAGAGTCGCCAGCTGTCGCTACTGCGAAAATCGGCGTCGGTTGACAGAAGAGTCGCCACCGTGCGTTATTTATCCCACGGGAGGGAAAGGAAACGCTCAGAGTAAACCTCGCACAACATGGGAAAGGTATGGTCGTCGCAACCAAAACCTGGATTCGGGAGTCGGTTACGCAAGGGGAAGGTATTAGCACCCCTCACGTCCGTCGTACTCGACGGGATCCACGCTTGTTTTCGGGTATGGATTGTTATTCTATCTAAACTATAGGTTAAGGGTTAAAAAGAGAAAATAGCATGACTCGGCAAAGTATCGCACTTTATGCCTACGTATTCTCGCCTGGAACGAGAAATCAGAGTCAACGTAGTTCCCCTACCTACGGGAAAGGAGGGGAAGGTTGCTCGCTAGGATATCGCATCCTATGCCTACGTACTTTCATACAGCATGAAAGATCAGAGCAAACGTAGTTCGGGCCACGTACGACACAAGTCTGTTTTGATTGTTTTTATTCCTTCTGAAAAAGGGTTTTTCTGATTACCAGTCCAAGCGGACAAAAATGACGTTTTGATGAGTTCACATTCTTTTACGAAAGAAGTGTCTTTTATGGTGTTTGAAATCTTTATTATGTTTTTCTGTTTGTTTTAAGATGAGAAGAGACAGAACTCTATCCTATGGTTGCGAAGGGAATCAAACTAACCTAATGTTATCATGCATGGGTTAAGACCTAATGTCTATCATGCTCCTCTCTTGCGCAGAGAGAAACAGAGATCCTAAGGGAATAGACGGAAACAGAAACAATAGCAGATATATACAGTAAAGCGGTAAAATGCATGGATGCAGCAATACAAGCGAGGCAAGGGAGTCCCACTCAACCTCGAACCTAGAAGACAATAGGCAAAAGTGAACAGAATTCACTTTCAACCCAACAGGTTAAACAGCAAACAATACAGTCAAGGAAACCAGTCAATACATCAGAAATGAAATACAGCAATAAAACAAACAGCTTCAGCAACTTTGAATCAACATCTGGCTTCAAATAATCTCCAATCAGCTACAGGCTTCAACAAGCATTAATCTCCATCTTCAGGACCTTCAAGCAAGGGCTTTTACCATCAGTCTTCTATCTGCAATGGCTTTTCTTCAAGTTCAAACCTCCAGGATGAGGGATCAATCACAAGAGTGAATTAGGTGTTGAGCAATCAGTTGACTACCAAGGGTGGTGACCAGACTGCTCCTAACACATATGATATTTTCTCTCAAGAGTTCTATCTCTTAGACACTATCACCAAGCCTTCCAAAGGAAGGGGGTGAGTGTCTCAGAGAGACTCTGTATCACAGAAAAGAGTGGATGCAGACAAGGCAATCCATGTTTGAGAAACAAGCTTTCTAATCTAGAGCTCTGCCTAGCTCCTAAACCCTAATCTCCTCAACAGCTGCTAGCAAGAAACAACCCATCAACTCTGGCAGTTGGACTGCATTCTAGATCTCCAATGGCTTCATCATCACAAGTCTTCAGCTCTCCCAGGTCCCCAAACAAATCCCAATACCCAAACAAGCAAGCAATAATCCCCAGGGGGCACACCACACTAGTCAATCAGATATATACAGTAGATTAATAGCAGTAGAGGAATCCTGACTTTTTCTAAGGGGATCTAATAACTACCCATATCCCCTATAGTCCCATAGCTAACCTATTCAATCTCTAAGTCCTAAGGGAAGTGAATTAATTCTCCTAAGTCATCACCTAAAACCCTAGTTTGTTCATGTTATTCTCACCTAAACTAAACACCTAAAATTAATTTCTAAAAATATGAATTAAATTGTATCTACAAGTTAAATGTCTAAACTAAACAACCTAAAAAGAATGAACAAAAAATATTAAAGCATCTAATAGAACAAAAATTAACAAAATCATGTATGAAATGAAACTATTTAAAATGCTATTTATTTGGAAAATATGAAAAAAATATCAAATAAAAAATAAAATGCAATTTTTATTTTTTATAATTTTCTAGACTCTTTGAAGAAAATAATGCAAAAAGAATGAATTAAAAATAATGTTTTTTCCATTTTATATGATTTTTAGAAAATGCATGAAAAATGTAAAAAAAATAAAAAGAAAATATAAAGAAGTAAAGGGAGGGGGTGAGAATAGCAGGGCCAGGCAGTTCAAATGATTGGGATTCACACGCGTGGGGGGTGTCAATAGCCATCTGAGCCCATTTCCCTCCACTAAATGAAACGGGTGCGTTTCAATTTTTAAAATCTCCCTCCGTTTTGTAGTTTAATCGTGTCCGTTGGATGGGGGATTAAGTCAAAGTCAAGCAGGCCATCGTGTGGTTCCAAGGTCGTCTTCAACCTTGAGCCCAAACCCTAACTCAGAAAAACCCTAACCATGCACACACCTTCGAGCTCCCTGTTCTCTCTCCCTTCTCCATGAAATCAGATACTTCCAACAGCAAACTTGCTCTATATCAACCCCTCTACACATCCATGCCAATAGCTCATCCTAAAACTCACTCAATAAAACAATTCGATAGGTATAACAGATCCAATCCACCATTTTCAACTGGTATCAATCCTCTCAATTCTCCACAAAACTCATCCTAAACTAATCTACAACTCATCCTGATCATAGCATGCTAATCCAATAACATTTTCGTGCCTTATCTTAGCAATTACAAGCTCTAACAGATTTGGTACCTCATTCCCAATATCCATGAAACTCAACCAAACTTACCAAAACCAATCATCTGCTTATGCTTAACCATTCTACACTACCAAATCCCTAAAATTCCAACTAAACTAACCAATTCGAACAGAAAACAAACCTGGTGCAAATTCTTGATACAGTTGCTAAGATCTCTAAATCAGATGCTTGTGATGAATGGAAAGTGATCAGCAACCTTGATGATGGATTCTGTATGCAATATCCTTGGTGCAAACCCCTTGAATCTTGTAATTCCAATTTCTTGAACCTTGAATGATGAACTTTGTATAGAACTATCCTTGCTCCAATTTGCCAAACTATTATGAGAATTGTAATCTATGGAGGATGGTGATGAAACTCAGATCAAGAATGAGGAAGATTGGTGAGAAATTGAGAGAGTTTGAGATACTTTTGCAAAATGTAAAAAGTGAATGAAACTTGGGGTTTTGAACAAATGAAGTCACCAACCATGGCATGAACCATCTTGTATGAATATATAGATGAGGTTAGAACCTCCTAGAAACTTGGAGAAGTTTCCCTTGCACAAATTCCCTTGGATTTTGATTATGTTTCTTACATTGCAAGCAACCATGGATAACTCACAAATTATGAACTAAACTCAAAATTCCACTTTAGCCAATGTCTTTAAAATGACCTTTCCATTCAAAATGACCTATAATTTTGCTTCATTTGGCCATGATATGAAAAATCTCATTTTTAAGGCCATTTTTATCCATTAAATCCAACAATTTTGAAACCTTGTGCTATGAATCTTTCCAATCTCTCATGGTCACTTTTCTAGACTCAAAATGTCATTTGGAACAAGTTTTATGTTGTAAAGTTTTCCATTTGAAGCTTCCTTGTATGAGTTTTGGGCATAGGTTAAAATGACCTGTAATTCACAAATGACCAAAATACCCTTTGCTTGCCAAGACCATAAGTAGAGTTCCCCAAATCATATGAAGGCATAATATACCATTCTAGAAAGCTAAGACAATAAGGAACAACTCTTATGTTGGCCATAAATCCATTTGAAATCTCCTTGAGGGGTGAAAATTGCTTGGAAGTCAAGTCACTTTCACAGACAAAATTTCAGATACCTCAGATGACCTGTAACTTGCAAGGACCATAACTTGAGTTCTATAAATCTCCTTGATGTCTTCCACAACTCAAATTAAAGGTCTTGAGATCCTCTACAAGTTTCATGCTGGCCAAGAATCAATTTTAAGCTTGCATTTTGACTTATCTTGCTTGGAAATTTGACCTAAACTAGGGAATTTTACACAGAAACCCTAATTTAGAAACTCCTCTTCTCCTTGATTTCTCTTGAATTCTTCTTAGCATAACAACATATCCTTATTCTCCATGTCAAATGATGAACCCCACATCTCTCCAATAGCCCTTAATGCCTTTCAATCAGTCAATTGACCTAGAGTTGACCCAGGGTTGACCCAGATGGAACCCTAGTTGACTGTCTTCAACTGCAATTCTTGTGATCATATCAACAACTTGTTTTCTTCTCCAAATGACTTTCTAAGTCCTCCCAGATGTCTAGATACTCCCCATGCTCTCAATTCACAACTCATAATTCCCTTGTTGACCCTCAGACACCCTCAGTTAGGAGATATACTCAATGCTTGATCCACTGAACTCCCTGCTTTCAAATTCTTTTCTGATGACTTGAATGATATTGAGTTAGGATAATAACCTCTTGATAGGCCTCTAGAGATGATAATAATGATTGGCCCCTGCTGGATGACTTGCTATGCTTATGCTATGCAGATGGTTAGGCTATGTACATGACTCTATATGCAAATGCTAATGATATTGAAACATAGACCCAGTGAATAAGGTTGGGAAAATTTTAGGGTGCAACAGCTGCCCCTATTCAAGCGACTTGGACCCGATTGGGTGAAGAGCCCGGAGCCTTCAGACATTCGCGGTACGAGACGGTTGAATACCAGTGGAACTAGAAATTTGCCAACCGCAGAAATAAACTATGCTCCTGCTTGGGGGACGACATTTATCAGCTGAATCTAACTGTTACAGCAACCCTCTGATCTCGTGCGACCGTGCTGGGGATTCTTCTCATCATCCTGAAAAAGATTGAATCATCGGAAACTTCGTCCTTTGCTTGTCCACGTCAGGACTCTATCTGCTGTCAACTCGGAAAAACTTCAACAACTTTGCTAGGGATGGCCCGTCTGCCTTCTCGTCAGAAATAAATCGTCCACGTTAGGAATAAACTCTTCCACGTTAGGAATACCACCTCCACGTTAAGACTATATCACTTTTCCACGCAAGGAATCCCTCTATTGTCCTGGTTTGTCCACGTGAGGACTCCACTTTTCCATGTAAGGAATGAACTTCTTCTTCGTCAAACTCCTCCACGTAAGGAATACGTCTTCTTTCGAATTTTTCCACGTCAGGACTAAACCCCTTCCACGTCAGGAACACACTCTTTCTTTCCACGTCAGGAATACAAGCCTCTTTCCGCGTAAGGAATACTATCTTTCCACGTAAGGAATCACATCTCGATTTGAATCTGTCCACGTCAGGACTCCCATCTTTCCACGTAAGGAATATAATCTCAATCTGTCCACGTTAGGACTCCTACTTGATATGTCCGCGTAAGGACTCCATCTTTCCACGTAAGGAATCACATCTTATCTTTCCACGTCAGGAATAACATTTCCACGTTAGGAATAACACTTCCACGTTAGGAATAACATCTTTCTCTTCCACGTAAGGAATAAGACTTCGTCTAGATTTGTCCGCGTCAGGACTAAACTTTCCACGTTAGGAATACACTCGCTTCCCCGTAAGGAATATAGCTGTCCACGTCAGGACTCACATTTCGTCTTGATTTGTCCACGTCAGGACTCGCCTCTTGACTTAATGAGAAAATAAAACCTCGTCCACGTCAGGACTCGTGCACCTTCGACCCATTAGGGAAGTGAGACTTGTCCACGTCAGGACTCATACCTCAACCTACTGAAATAATAGACCCTATCCACGTCAGGACTTGCGCGTCTTCGACTTGCTGGGGAAATAAGACTTTGTCCACGTCAGGACTCCCACTTCTCTTAGCAAAAACCTGTCAGTAAACCCGTCAACGTTAGGACTCATCCTTCCCTTGGTCCGCAAACTTTTTACCACTAACGTTACAGCAGTTTTGAGGCTGACTCTACTGGGGATATTTGGGAAACCAAACTTCCGGACGCCTGTTCTGATAACCGGCGGTAACCTCTGAAGTTTTGGTTCATGAAACTTTTTAATGTTGACGTAACAACAACCTTGGAGGAAACAATCCGCTGGTCGGACTAGAGAAACTTCAACACGAAACTCTGGCGGGGACATAAGTAACTCTGCTTGGAGACAAAGAGAAACTTATCCTGCTGACTCTGTGGGGAGTAGTGCCAAGGCTGACACTTCGTTGAATGTCTCACGTCGAGACCTTGAATGTTTGGTAATTTATTTGAGCCAGATCTCTCTCCACCTGCAAGAGAAATAACACTTGAACACAAACGGTTAACCAACCTGGTTTATGCTTCAAACATGAGTATGTTTGGCAATGATGCAATGCTTCCTTCGACATGGGAATGCTACACGTTTATTTGGTTAATGCAAGTATGACACTATATGCTGACGCGAATGCAGACTCGAACTGCTGGGCACAGGAGCTGCTTCAGCAAAATAAATGCTGAAAATAATGCCAACTCCGCTGGGGATAGCCAGGTGCTACAGAATCATGCCAACAAAATAAATGCTGGGCAGGTGAAGTCGATTCAGCTGGGAAATTGGGAACTTAACCCAGCACCTTGTTGAAGGACCACCCTGCTGGGGAATAGCAGATGCGCTCGGTATAATTGGACTTCTGCTGGAAAGTGAACGGATATCACACGGTGTTCCGGCAAAGTAAATGCCATGATCCACACCAACTCTGCTGGGGAGAGTCTTAATCTTTGAGTTCCACTGGAAGGAAATAGAAATACTTGCGGAGAAGAGAACTCTGCTGGGGACAGGCTAATTCTCTTGGGGAAAATCCACTGGCTCCACCGGGAGAGAGTAAATGCCCCTGTGGGGAAAGGTAAACTGTCTGAATACAGCTCACAAACATTAATCTTCTGCGGCTAAACCCACTCTGCTTGAGATACACTGTCTGAATACAGCCTTATAATCTTGGAATCGCCAAACTCTGCTGAGGATAAACGACTTTGCTGGAGCATGTCCTCTTGGATAGGCTACGTCTAGCTGGGGAATTCGATCCTTCTTCAGTAAGGAACATGCATGACCTGCGTGGGGATCAAGTCTTTCGTTAATGCAATCTTTTGATCGTCTTCCTCGCACGACTATGAAACCTGCAACAACACAAACAAGACACGACAAGTCTATGCAACTAAACCGATTCAGGTCAGTGACGTTATTTTCAGTT
Organism: Lathyrus sativus; assembly: GCA_963859935.3. Classification (NCBI taxonomy): domain Eukaryota; kingdom Viridiplantae; phylum Streptophyta; class Magnoliopsida; order Fabales; family Fabaceae; genus Lathyrus; species Lathyrus sativus. Next base: position 12,759,893 of record OZ012735.1, on the reverse strand, counting down.
AATTCAAAGCTTTAACAATTGTTGGCAAGGGCCAGTGATGTTATACTCATGCTAGCTTCAGTAAACTTAGGCGTTTTATCATGCACAAAACAGTAAAGAACCAACATCAAGTACTGAATAACATATTTTATTGATCGGGCCCCTGAATGGGCGGAGTTTTATACATGGGATGTAACTCCTGAAATAAGGAAGCTACGCAAAGCAAATACATAAGTATGCACAAGAAGCATGAATATTTTGACAAATTAAATTTTTATACACATGTCGGCGACGGGATACAGACGAACACCAAGAACTGATTCTCCTATGACTCATCCGACTCTAATGCTTTCCCGGTATCCATACCTCCGAAACGGTTGTATCTGATAATCGACCCCCCCCCCCCCCCAGGTATTCTCCCGCACTAATGCTCACTGCAATATCAAATTCGGACCGCAGTCATTTGCTTTTCAAATCCCTAACTTTTGCGTGAACCGCCCTTTACAGGTTTTCAATTCACCGGGATACCCTTTTTTGCCGAAGCCGCCCAGTGTAGGTTTTCAACTTCGCGGGTGTACATTTTTCAATTTTATCCCTAACTTTTGCCCGAACCTTTCATTCTGTTTTTGGTTCGCCAAGATGCCCCATTTTTGCCTGGACCCTCTTTTTTCTGTCCAGCGGGTCTATTTTAAGCAAAGTATTTTTTAACTGCGTCCGAATTCACAGGTGACGTGAAGTCTTCTCCGTCCATGGTGGATAATAATAAAGCCCCTCCTGAGAAGACTTTCCCGACAACGTATGGCCCTTCGTAATTGGGGGTCCACTTGCCCCTGTGATCTGCTTGCGGCGGGAGAATCCTTTTCAGCACAAGGTCGCCCGTCTGAAAGCTTCGCGGATGTATCTTCTTGTCGTATGCTTTCTTCATTCGGCTCTGGTACAAACGACCGTATGCTAGAGAAGCTAACCTCTTCTCATCCATCAAACTCAGTTGATTCAACCTGTCTTTCACCCATTCTGCCTCGTCCAGCTGAACGTCTCGCAATACCCTCAGAGAAGGGATCTCAACTTCCAATGGTAATACCGCTTCCATTCCGTATACCAACGAGAACGGGGTTGCCCCGGTTGACGTGCGTACCGTCGTACGATAACCATGCAAAGCGAAAGGTAGCATCCCGTGCCAATCCTTATAGGTCACCACCATTTTCTGAACGATCTTCTTGATATTCTTATTGGCCGCTTCGACAGCGCCATTCATCTTGGGTCGGTAAGGGGAGGAGTTGTGATGTTCGATCTTGAAATTCTGACAGAGCTCCTTCATCATTTTGTTGTTCAGGTTCGAACCGTTGTCCGTGATTATCCGCTCGGGAATCCCATATCGGCAAATGATATCTCTCTTGATGAATCTGGCCACCACTTGCTTAGTTACATTTGCATAAGACGCCGCTTCCACCCATTTGGTGAAATAATCGATTGCTACTAGAATGAACCGGTGCCCGTTAGAAGCTGTCGGCTCGATTTTTCCAATCATATCGATTCCCCACATCGAAAATGGCCAAGGCGACGACATTACATTCAGAGGACTTGGAGGCACATGGATCTTGTCAGCATAGATTTGGCACTTGTGGCACTTCCTCGCAAACTTGAAACAGTCAGTCTCCATAGTCAGCCAAAAATAACCTGCCCGCAGCAGCTTTCTCGTCATAGCATGCCCACCAGCATGCGTACCAAAGGTACCTTCGTGTATTTCCTCCATGAGCAGCTTTGCCTCTCTTTCGTCTACACAACGCAACAGCACCAAGTCGTGGTTTCTTCTGTATAAGACGCCATCCGGATTCAAATAGAAATTGCCTGCTAATCTCCTGAGAGTCTTCTGATCTTGACTGGATGCCCCAGCCGGATACTCTTTATTCTTTAGGAAATTAAGGATATCAAAATACCACGGTTTATCATCAGATGCTTCATCAATAGCAAATACATAGGCTGGTCTGTCAAGCCGAGAGATAATGATTCGGGGAGCCTCGTTCCAGAAGTTGACTTTGTACATGGAAGACAAGGTGGCAAGGGCGTCAGCCATTTGATTCTCTGCCCGCGGTACATGATGTAACTCAACCTTGTCGAAGAAAGGCAACAATCTTCTTGCATAATTCATGTAATGTACCAAGTTGGGCTGACGTGTCTCCCATTCCCCTTTGATTTGATTCACTACCAGAGCTGAGTCTCCGTATACGTCTAAATTCTTGATTCGCAAATCAATGGCTTCTTCAAGCCCCATTATACAAGCTTCATATTCGGCCTCATTGTTGGTAACGGCAAAGGTCAATCGGGCAGTAAACGGGATGTGCGACCCGTGTGGCGTAGTGATGATTGCCCCTATTCTGCTACCGTAAGCATTCACAGCTCCGTCAAATATCATCTTCCATTTGGAACCCAATTCTGGCCCTTCGTCTGGCAACGACTCTTCACAATCTTTCATCTTTAGGTACATGATATCCTCGTCAGGAAAATCAAACCTCATTGATTGGTAATCTTCAATAGGTTGCTCTGCCAGATACTCAGACAACACACTCCCCTTTATAGCCTTTTGCGATACGTATTGGATGTCATATTCGGTCAAGACCATCTGCCAACGGGCAATTCTTCCTGACAACGCCTGCTTTTCAAATACATATTTGATAGGATCCATCTTCGAGATGAGCATGGTTGTATGATTCAGCATGTATTGCCTCAAACGCTTGGCGGCCTAAGCTAGTACGCAACAAGTTTTCTCAAGCATTGAATATCGAGATTCACAATCTGTAAATTTCTTACTCAAGTAGTAGATCGCATGTTCTTTTCTTCCTGTCTCGTCGTGTTGACCGAGAACACAACCCATGCTTCCCTCAAGAACCGTCAAATACATGATCAAGGGTCTACCTGCCACTGGGGGTATCAAAATAGGAGGCTCCTGCAGATACTTCTTTATTTTATCGAACGCCTTTTGACAATTTTCGTTCCACGTTACAGCTTGATCTTTCTTCAACAACTTGAATAATGGTTCGCACGTGGCAGTGAGGTGAGATATGAACCGAGCGATGTAGTTCAACCTCCCTAAAAACCCGCGCACCTCTTTTTCTGTTTTAGGCGTCGGCATTTCTTGAATTGCTTTTATTTTAGCAGGATCGACCTCTATTCCTCTTTCACTTACGATAAACCCCAGCAGTTTACCCGATCTCACCCCGAAGGTGAATTTGTTAGGGTTCAGTCTCAGCCTGAACTTCCTAAGCCTTTTAAATAACTTCAGCAAATTCACCAGATGCTCTTCCTCCGTCTGGGATTTGGCAATCATATCGTCAACATAAACTTCGATCTCTTTATGCATCATATCATGGAAAAGAGTCGTCATCGCACGCTGATATGTTGCCCCAGCATTTTTCAAACCAAAGGGCATCACTTTATAGCAAAATGTTCCCCAAGGCGTTATGAAAGTAGTCTTCTCCATATCCTCTGGCGCCATTTTAATCTGGTTATAGCCTGAAAAGCCATCCATGAAGGAGAATACAGAGTATTGAGCAGTATTATCAACTAGCACGTCAATATGAGGAAGTGGAAAATCGTCTTTTGGGCTTGCTTTATTCAAATCTCTATAATCTACACACATTCGAACCTTGCCATCTTTCTTTGGCACTGGTACGATGTTAGCAACCCATGAGGGATATTTTGTCACAACCAGGAAACCAGCGTCCCACTGTTTTTGAACTTCCTCTTTGATCTTCACTGCCATATCTGGTCGAGTTCTGCGAAGTTTTTGCTTGACTGGCGGGCAGTCTTCTTTTAGTGGCAGGCGATGCACAACCATATCTGTATCGAGCCCTGGCATATCTTCATACGACCAAGCGAATACATCACTATACTCTCGGAGCATTTCAACCAGTCTTCGCTTGATATCACTCTGCAGCGCGGCTCCAATACGAATATTCTTCTCAACCCCTTCTGACCCCAAGTTGATAATTTCGATGACCTCGTCGTGAGGCAGAATGGCTCTTTCCTCTTGCTTCACCAACCAAGACAGTTCTTCAGGAACGTCGCTATCTTCGACAACCTCTTCTTCGGCCTGAAATACCGGGTGTTCAAAGTCGGGACGAGTCATAGGTGGTTCAAGGATGTCATCTGAAAATGCTATCCTGCAAAAGGAATGGTTAAGTGCTTCAAAATGCGTATAAAGCGAATAGCCACGTTGCCATTTTATTGAAAATTATAAAACAAGAAAGACAGAGATTACATTATTTGCACATGAAAAACGCCATTTATTCAATGATTAACACGCACTGTTCATAACAACACAGCCCTAAGCAAATCATGATGCCCCGGGAAAGACATCAGATTATTCAACAATTAATAAAGCAAAGCATTACTGTTTAAGAGTCACAGGAACAAGCTCCTGAATAGACCAGTTGCACAGTCCCTGTCCTGGCGTGCTTGGCTGAATCCAGGCATCCATATCACAGTCGCTGTCTCCTTCGTCAGACTCCGAAGCAGCGTTGATGGTTTCATGACACACTCCACTGGCAGAGATGGTGATTGGCCCTCTGAAACGGGGTGCCCCCACGGCGGGAGTTGATGACGACGGTTGGTATCCCAGCCCGAACCGGTCCATCTTCACAGGAATGTCCAGCACTTTGCCCCAGCCCTTTGCTTCTCCTGCTTCTACTAGAGCTTGAGCTTCTTTATACGATGAGACGGCTATCTCTGACACTTTGCTCGGCCCGGGACCTTTGTCCTTGATACGCAACCCTTCAAATGCCTGGCAGGGCGTTTCGTGGATCTCTTCGTCGACCTCCACATATTTAAATGACGATAGATGGCTGACCAGGATGTCTTCTTCTCTGCATACGGTGACTACGCTGTCTCCGACCATATATTTCAACTTCTGATGCAGGGTGGACGCGACTGCCCCCGCCCCATGAATCCAAGGTCTTCCAAGCAAGCAGCTGTACGCAGGCTGAATATCCATGATATAAAACTCAGTTGCAAACACCTCCGGCCCCACCTGTAGAGGCAATGTGATCGATCCAAAGACTGTTCTCCGCGTGCCGTCAAACGCTCTGACTACCAAGTCGCTGGGCGTGCACAAGATTCCTCTGACATCTAACTTCATCATCGCCTTCTTGGGTAGCACATTCAAAGACGATCCGGTGTCGACCAATACATGCGACATTACTGATCCTCTACACTCGACAGATACGTGCAGCGCCATATTATGATCTCTCCCTTTCGGGGTCAAATCAAAGTCGGTAAAGCCCAAGCTGTGGCCTGCATTCACATGTGCCAACACTCCTTCCAGCTGATTTACAGAGACGTCTTGTGGTACAAAGGAAGTATCCAAGACTTTCAACAAAGCATTTCTGTGAGCTTCCGAACACAAGAGCAATGACAAGATGGATATTTTGGACGGCGTCTGTTGCAGATGCTCCACGATCTTATAATCACTTTTTCGAATCAAGCGCATGAACTCTTCTACATCTTTCGATGTCGATTCTTTTTCGCTGACTTGCACCGGAACATTCTCAACCACTTTCCCTTTTCCTTTTGCTAATCTTTTGGCCTCCACCTCAGGCGATATAAAGATCCTTCCACTCCTTGTCATACCTCCTGAACCAACAACATTATCCACAGTCTCGGCTGGCTGCTTATTAACATCAATCTTTATCCCGTCACAATACACCTCCAACCCATATGACCATGGGACTGCTTTCGTGTTCTCGTACGGGATCGGCCCGGCCTTAGTTATGGTGATCGGTGGTCGCTGAGCTGGTGCTGCAATAGTGATTGTCTTTCGAGGAATCGGTACCGTGGCCACATGATTCTGATCATCTGCTACTGCCCCTGCCGGCTCTTCAGTTGCTGCTTGGTCGAACTGCAATGTGCCTTCATCAATTAAAGCCTGAATGCCTTTCTTCAAATCATCACACCCCCCAGCTAGGGTCCAACATTCTAAGCAATACTCGTCACATCCCGGGTAAACACCCCCTTGCAACAGTCGGCTCTTTATCTCGCTCAGCGGCGTCTTTAAATCTTCGACATTCATAATCAGGTTCAACCCTTCCTCAGTCAGAATGGCGTTTGCCCCATGATTAGGCATTGGTTTCTGCACTATATTCGGTCCTGCCGTTCCGAAATTGATAGTCTTATTGTCCAAAAGATCCTGCACAACATGCTTAAAAGCATGGCAACCCTCTATATCGTGACCCGGAGCCCCAGAATGAAACTCACAGTGCCTGCTTGCATCGTAACCAAACGGGGGAGCTCCCTTTATTGGTGCCAGAGTTCTCTTCTCTACCAGGTTCAAACCCAACAATGTCTGCAACAAATCTGCATAGGTTGAGGGAGGCTTCTCAAACACTCTTCTCGGTTTGCCACCCTGGAATCTTCGCTGAGCCTGCTGTGCCCCCTGCTGAGGCTGCTGCTGCTGCATTGGCTGCTGCTGAGACGGTTGTTGTTGCTGAAGTGGTTGTTGCTGGTACGAGATAGTAACACTCGCCACCTGCTGCGGCTGATGATATTGGTTTCGTCCCCTGCCTCGGCCTCGGCCTCGGCCTCCAAATACTGCGCTTGCCTCGCCCTGACGGCGCCCACCAAAAGTCCTCTTATTACTGCCAGATGCAGTTGATTCCTCGACCTGGAATTTTCCTTGCTTAATGTTACGCTCAATCTTTTCTCCCATCAGAATTAGGTCTGAAAAACTAGCCAAAGATGTGTGAAACAGCATGTCATGAAACAAGCCTGTGAATGTGCCGACAAACATGTCATTCATTTCCTTGTCTTCTACAGGAGGACGGACCCTGGCAGCCATATCGCGCCATCTTTGCGCGTACTCTTTAAAGCTCTCCCCCTTCTTTTGCGACAGCCCCGCCAATTGGACCCGATTGGGCGCCAAGTCGCTATTATACTTGTAGTGTGCCACAAATGCCTCTGCTAATTGCTTCCATGTCTTGACATCGGTTGGCTCCAACCCCATATACCACTCTAAGGAAGGACCCGACAGGCTATCTTGAAAGAAATGCATTAGCATTCTTTCATCAGTTGAGTATGCAGACATCTTTCGGTAATAAGCCCGCACATGCACTTTCGGACATGTGTCCCCTTTATACTTATCAAACGCAGGAGCTTTGAATTTGATTGGCACCCTCAAGCCAGGTACCAAACCCATTGTTTCCATGTCCAAGCCTACAGCGCTTTGGTTCAGGACCCCCCTCATCTGCTCTTCTAGCATTCTGATCTTCTGGGAGTCGTCCATCGGCCCTTCAAAACCTCCGCCGGAGAAAGCGTCCTCCTGCTGATCTTCTTGCCACATACCATTTCCAGCTCCATACCCATCATATCCATTATTATGTCCAGCCCTGATCTGATTCATCCCCGGACCTCGGCCTCTGTTGCCGTACCCTTGAACACCTCCAGCAGGCCCAAAAGCCATAAACCCAGCGCCGTTTCCATTTCCAAAACCTCTGTAGCCCTGATTGGCCACACCATAACCATCTTGCCCAAAGCCTTGAGCATTGAAACCATATTTCCCAGTGTTGTCGAATCCCTGATCGTTGAATCCGAATCCGGTATTGCCAAAGTCGTTGCCTCCCATATTATCACCCAAGTTGACGTCGCCAAGCCCAACGTTATGGACAGCAGTCTCGTTCCCAACTCCGACGTTACCGTTTACGGCAGCGGTAGCGTTATTGACATTAGCAGCTGGTATGTTGACTACTGGCGGAGCCACTGGCGTGGGAGTGCCATCTCCATGAGCAGTATCGACTCGTACAGACTGATGATCCTCGTTACCGTGACCAGCATTCCGGGCCAGCAGAGGCTGGACCATGGCCTGCAAATTCTCCTGACCCTTTGCAATAGCTTCCATGGTCTGCATAAAGAGAGCGAGTTTCTCGCGCACATCTTGCATCTTGTTCTGCATTTTATCCATGATTCTTCGACAGTTGGTGCGGGTAGAATAGCGGTGCGGGTGCTGATCTGCAATCCTGAAAAGTACCTGGTACAGGGCAGGAAATAAGATAACATCCAATGATTACCTGTAATGCAGTATGAGTATGAATGCAATGCAATGTGTCTGTGCATTAGGGAAGTTCATCCCCCGATTCTAGTGTGAAGGTGCCGGTGCAGTGACAGTGCTAATGATATCAAGATCGAAGCTGAATCACAGAAAGCCTCATATATTGCTGAGAAACCCAAAAACCCAGAATACAATGTTGCTGAGAGTACAACAAGAAGGCATGACCTCAACCAACAATCCTGGTGATGGTCAGCACTATGCAAATAAAGCATACAAGTTACTACATGAAATGATCAAATCCTCCCAAAAGTCTGGTATTCTTCTAGCAATTTCTTGGTCTCCGGATGACTTGGTCGGTCAAGCAGCCCTTCGACGAGTTGGTTTCTCTTCTTAAGAACGCGGCGCATGTCTTCAGCAGTTTCTTCCCATGCCCCCTCTCCGAAGCGATCTTCTAGTTTACGCTTCTGAGACACAGCTTCATCTCTGCCCTTGATGGCCTTGTTTAGTGCGTTCTGGAGACTATACCGGGTCATCACTTCTTCCTCACACTTCTTGATGCTGGACTTCAACTGCTCTTCGAGGTCGGAAATTTGCTGCTTCAACTTATCTTCCCTCTTCTTATTGTTGGTGAGCGTAGCATTCCAAGTCTTATTGCAAGACGAGATCTCTCGGTGAGCGATGTCAAGCGCTTTCTTCTTGGACTCAAGCATGTCATGGGAGCTTCTAAACTCTTGCCCCAGACGTTCGCGCTTCTTTTTTTCCTCAGTCAACTCAGCCCCTAACCTGTTCATTAGCTCAATCTGCTGTTGGAAAGCATGGACGGCCTTGTTTTTCTCACTGCGTACTTGAGCTAGCTCTTGCTCTAACCCTTCGTTGATCTTCAACAAGGCTTCTTTTTCTCTCACCACTTGCTCGTAGGCTTCCCTAGAAACAGTAGTTGGCTCCGCTACCGGAATAGGAACAAGAATTGGTGCGTCTGGAAATGGCATCTTCAACTGACTGGCTCTCCCCTGAATCCACTCTCTGTAAGGTGCATAGGCCTGACAGTCATTCTTTCCTAACAACGGCTTCCCTCTTCGGTTAATGCGCGTCCAGGCATGCTGCAGCTTGGCTAATAACTCCCCCTTCAAATCACCTGTGAAGTACAGAGATTCCTGTACTTCTTCCTCCTGAGGTGGATTCTTCAGTGCATATCCGAACTGGCGAATGAATAGAGAAGGGTTGTAATTGATACACCCTTTTCTTCCTATCAGCGGCACATTAGGGTACCCAGAACAACTGAAGATGAGCTCGGATCCCAACAGGTCTCGATCAAACCACTCCATATCTTCTGACGATAGCCTCATCAGGCGCTCTGGCCAACCAACTGGGACTGTAGTCTCTGCAACAGATCTTCTCTTAGGAAGGTGGCTCTCAAGCCACATACTCAGCAAGGGTACACAAAGATGAACATTCTTTCCTCTCCCTTTCTCATTCTTGTAATGCAGTGAGTGATAGAGATCTCCGAGTAAGGTAGGTACAGGATTACCAGCGGCAAACAAGTAGAAGGCGTCGAAGTCCACAAAATCCGGTATACTGGGAAATAATACTATGCCATAAATGCACAAGGCCAACACAGCATTGAAAACAACCCAGCACCCGCTCTTGGCACACTCCTGGGCTTTACCAACTAAGAACTGGAGTGAGAAGCCTGGAACTCCACGGGAAACAGTAGTCAATAGTTCAGAAGCATCAAGATGCAAAGCTTTTGCCAAGTCCTCCGGCTTGGGCTTAATGCCCGAATGAATGAATGGAACCTGGTTCTGCACGGATAACTCAGTAAACTCCACATACTCCTCAATGGTAGGCCCCATAAGGAAATCAGCTAACGTAAAACATCTCAATGCGGGATCATAGAATTGCATCAAAACGTACAGCCCGTCTAGCTCTGTCTCCGTGGGTTTGCGCACCAATCTCAATAGTCTTCCATAGCTCATTCTGAAGCCCCTACGAACCTCCTCATCAGCCAGAGAGATCAACCCAAGCAGGGGAACAACATCAGGAGTAGGCAATTTGTAAGCAACTGTCCTTCTTAAGCTGGCCATGATCAAACACTCAGAAATCCGGGCACTAGAACTAGGGGAATGCAAATGCACCTGCAGCACAGACACACGTTAGTGGGGATGCAATGATGATGAGTATGCAAACAGAATGCAATGCAAGTAACATGCAACGGGGGCCAACTGCCGTAGCTGAATAGCCTGGACCATATCGAGAAGTCTCAGATAGATTCTCTAGAAGTCCTCAAACCCTGGTCTCAGATAGACCTAAAACAAAGCTCCGACAATGGTCTCTGACAGACCCACAGCACAACTCTGACTGGTCTCTGATAGACCTCAAGTCATAACTCAAATAAGTCTCTGACAGACCTTAGAACCCTCCCACTGGTCTCTGACAGACCTCATAACACATCTCCAAATGGTCTCTGACAGACCTCATAACTCTCCAACTGGTCTCTGACAGACCTCATAACTCTCCATAAATACCCAAGATCTTTGATCAAGAAATAACCGGTATCTGAAGGTCTAGTTACCTGCATAACCCCGAATCCCCTCACAGGTGGGTGGCCCTACAACTGGCACAAGGTACGACATCCTATGCGGTCGTCGGCGTCACAGACTTTCAGGATTGATGATACGATTCCCAGAAGGAGTGGCATCATCAATTCCTGAAGAGGCCTCACTCAGCCAACTTCCAAATGATCGGTCCCCAGAGTCGACAATCCAACTAACCAGCAACCCACGCCAACCAAAGGAAGGGGCAGGAGGCCAACCAGAGGAACCTCGTCTGAGTGTAGATTTCGTGGGACACCAAAGCAAGCAAAGCAAGCGGGCGCCCACTAATTTCTACTCTAATTCTAGGTGCACTCAAGCCCAGGTCCGGCTTCTCACTCAATATCAGAACACCCGTCACACCCCAAGATACAACAATAATAATCCATATATACAAAGCTGAAAATACAGGTCAGAAATATAAATCCATACAAAATCCTCGACGGGAAAACAAGCGTTAGGACTGACTCTCTTAAGGGACGTTGGATCCCAAATGCATAAGAACTGTCGCAGTCCTTAGCAGCCAGGGGACGTTGGGTCCCCAGCAGAGTCGCCAGCTGTCGCTACTGCAAAAATCGGCGTCGGCTGACAGAAGAGTCGCCACCGTGCGTTATTTATCCCACGGGAGGGAAAGGAAACGCTCAGAGTAAACCTCGCACAACATGGGAAAGGTATGGTCGTCGCAACCAAAACCTGGATTCGGGAGTCGGTTACGCAAGGGGAAGGTATTAGCACCCCTCACGTCTGTCGTACTCGACGGGATCCATGCTTGTTTTCGGGTATGGATTGTTATTCTATCTAAACTATAGGTTAAGGGTTAAAAAGAGAAAATAACATGACTCGGCAAAGTATCGCACTTTATGCCTACGTATTCTCGCCTGGAACGAGAAATCAGAGTCAACGTAGTTCGCCTACCTACGGGAAAGGAGGGGAAGGTTGCTCGCTAGGATATCGCATCCTATGCCTACGTACTTTCATACAGCATGAAAGATCAGAGCAAACGTAGTTCGGGCCACGTACGACACAAGTCTGTTTTGATTGTTTTTATTCCTTCTGAAAAAGGGTTTTTCTGATTACCAGTCCAAGCGGACAAAAATGACGTTTTGATGAGTTCACATTCTTTTACGAAAGAAGTGTCTTTTATGGTGTTTGAAATCTTTATTATGTTTTTCTGTTTGTTTTAAGATGAGAAGAGACAGAACTCTATCCTATGGTTGCGAAGGGAATCAAACTAACCTAATGTTATCATGCATGGGTTAAGACCTAATGTCTATCATGCTCCTCTCTTGCGCAGAGAGAAACAGAGATCCTAAGGGAATAGACGGAAACAGAAACAATAGCAGATATATACAGTAAAGCGGTAAAATGCATGGATGCAGCAATACAAGCGAGGCAAGGGAGTCCCACTCAACCTCGAACCTAGAAGACAATAGGCAAAAGTGAACAGAATTCACTTTCAACCCAACAGGTTAAACAGCAAACAATACAGTCAAGGAAACCAGTCAATACATCAGAAATGAAATACAGCAATAAAACAAACAGCTTCAGCAACTTTGAATCAACATCTGGCTTCAAATAATCTCCAATCAGCTACAGGCTTCAACAAGCATTAATCTCCATCTTCAGGACCTTCAAGCAAGGGCTTTTACCATCAGTCTTCTATCTGCAATGGCTTTTCTTCAAGTTCAAACCTCCAGGATGAGGGATCAATCACAAGAGTGAATTAGGTGTTGAGCAATCAGTTGACTACCAAGGGTGGTGACCAGACTGCTCCTAACACATATGATATTTTCTCTCAAGAGTTCTATCTCTTAGACACTATCACCAAGCCTTCCAAAGGAAGGGGGTGAGTGTCTCAGAGAGACTCTGTATCACAGAAAAGAGTGGATGCAGACAAGGCAATCCATGTTTGAGAAACAAGCTTTCTAATCTAGAGCTCTGCCTAGCTCCTAAACCCTAATCTCCTCAACAGCTGCTAGCAAGAAACAACCCATCAACTCTGGCAGTTGGACTGCATTCTAGATCTCCAATGGCTTCATCATCACAAGTCTTCAGCTCTCCCAGGTCCCCAAACAAATCCCAATACCCAAACAAGCAAGCAATAATCCCCAGGGGGCACACCACACTAGTCAATCAGATATATACAGTAGATTAATAGCAGTAGAGGAATCCTGACTTTTTCTAAGGGGATCTAATAACTACCCATATCCCCTATAGTCCCATAGCTAACCTATTCAATCTCTAAGTCCTAAGGGAAGTGAATTAATTCTCCTAAGTCATCACCTAAAACCCTAGTTTGTTCATGTTATTCTCACCTAAACTAAACACCTAAAATTAATTTCTAAAAATATGAATTAAATTGTATCTACAAGTTAAATGTCTAAACTAAACAACCTAAAAAGAATGAACAAAAAATATTAAAGCATCTAATAGAACAAAAATTAACAAAATCATGTATGAAATGAAACTATTTAAAATGCTATTTATTTGGAAAATATGAAAAAAATATCAAATAAAAAATAAAATGCAATTTTTATTTTTTATAATTTTCTAGACTCTTTGAAGAAAATAATGCAAAAAGAATGAATTAAAAATAATGTTTTTTCCATTTTATATGATTTTTAGAAAATGCATGAAAAATGTAAAAAAAATAAAAAGAAAATATAAAGAAGTAAAGGGAGGGGGTGAGAATAGCAGGGCCAGGCAGTTCAAATGATTGGGCTTCACACGCGTGGGGGGTGTCAATAGCCATCTGAGCCCATTTCCCTCCACTAAATGAAACGGGTGCGTTTCAATTTTTAAAATCTCCCTCCGTTTTGTAGTTTAATTGTGTCCGTTGGATGGGGGATTAAGTCAAAGTCAAGCAGGCCATCGTGTGGTTCCAAGGTCGTCTTCAACCTTGAGCCCAAACCCTAACTCAGAAAAACCCTAACCATGCACACACCTTCGAGCTCCCTGTTCTCTCTCCCTTCTCCATGAAATCAGATACTTCCAACAGCAAACTTGCTCTATATCAACCCCTCTACACATCCATGCCAATAGCTCATCCTAAAACTCACTCAATAAAACAATTCGATAGGTATAACAGATCCAATCCACCATTTTCAACTGGTATCAATCCTCTCAATTTTCCACAAAACTCATCCTAAACTAATCTACAACTCATCCTGATCATAGCATGCTAATCCAATAACATTTTCGTGCCTTATCTTAGCAATTACAAGCTCTAACAGATTTGGTACCTCATTCCCAATATCCATGAAACTCAACCAAACTTACCAAAATCAATCATTTGCTTATGCTTAACCATTCTACACTACCAAATCCCTAAAATTCCAACTAAACTAACCAATTCGAACAGAAAACAAACCTGGTGCAAATTCTTGATACAGTTGCTAAGATCTCTAAATCAGATGCTTGTGATGAATGGAAAGTGATCAGCAACCTTGATGATGGATTCTGTATGCAATATCCTTGGTGCAAACCCCTTGAATCTTGTAATTCCAATTTCTTGAACCTTGAATGATGAACTTTGTATAGAACTATCCTTGCTCCAATTTGCCAAACTATTATGAGAATTGTAATCTATGGAGGATGGTGATGAAACTCAGATCAAGAATGAGGAAGATTGGTGAGAAATTGAGAGAGTTTGAGATACTTTTGCAAAATGTAAAAAGTGAATGAAACTTGGGGTTTTGAACAAATGAAGTCACCAACCATGGCATGAACCATCTTGTATGAATATATAGATGAGGTTAGAACCTCCTAGAAACTTGGAGAAGTTTCCCTTGCACAAATTCCCTTGGATTTTGATTATGTTTCTTACATTGCAAGCAACCATGGATAACTCACAAATTATGAACTAAACTCAAAATTCCAATTTATCCAATGTCTTTAAAATGACCTTTCCATTCAAAATGACCTATAATTTTGCTTCATTTGGCCATGATATGAAAAATCTCATTTTTAAGGCCATTTTTATTCATTAAATCCAACAATTTTGAAACCTTGTGCTATGAATCTTTCCAATATCTCATGGTCACTTTTCTAGACTCCAAATGTCATTTGGAACAAGTTTGATGTTGTAAAGTTTTCCATTTGAAGCTTCCTTGTATGAGTTTTGGGCATAGGTTAAAATGACCTGTAATTCACAAATGACCAAAATACCCTTTGCTTGCCAAGACCATAAGTAGAGTTCCCCAAATCATATGAAGTCATACTATACCATTCTAGAAAGCTAAGACAATAAGGAACAACTATTATGTTGGCCAGAAATCCATTTGAAATCTCCTTGAGGGGTGAAAATTGCTTGGAAGTCAAGTCACTTTCACAGACAAAATTTTAGATACCTGAGATGACCTGTAACTTGCAAGGACCATAACTTGAGTTCTATAAATCTACTTGATGTCTTCCACCACTCAAATTAAAGGTATTGAGATCCTCTACAAGTTTCATGCTGGCCAAGAATCCATTTGAAGCTTGCATTTTGACTTATCTTGCTTGGAAATTTGACCTAAACTAGGGAATTTTACACAGAAACCCTAATTTAGAAACTCCTCTTCTCCTTGATTTCTCTTGAATTCTTCTTAGCATAACAACATATCCTTATTATCCATGTCAAATGATGAACCCCACATCTCTCCAATAGCCCTTAATGCCTTTCAATCAGTCAATTGACCTAGAGTTGACCCAGGGTTGACCCAGATGGAACCCTAGTTGACTGTCTTCAACTGCAATTCTTGTGATCATATCAACAACTTGTTTTCTTCTCCAAATGACTTTCTAAGTCCTCCCAAATGTCTAGATACTCCCCATGCTCTCAATTCACAACTCATAATTCCCTTGTTGACCCTCAGACACCCTCAGTTAGGAGATATACTCAATGCTTGATCCACTGAACTCCCTGCTTTCAAATTCTTTTCTAATGACTTGAATGATATTGAATTAGGATAATAACCTCTTGATAGGCCTCTAGAGATGATAATAATGATTGGCCCCTGCTGGATGACTTGTTATGCTTATGCTATGCAGATGGTTAGGCTATGTACATGACTCTATATGCAAATGCTAATGATATTGAAACATAGACCCAGTGAATAAGGTTGGGCAAATTTTAGGGTGCAACAGCATCAGCAGGTTGCAGATATATTTACTAAGCCACTCGATACAAGAACCTTCCAGGGACTTAGAAAGAAGCTAGGAGTATGTGATGCACCAAAGTTAAACTGAATTGGACTGTTCAGTTTAGGAGGAGATGTTAAGATTAATATTTTGATATTTATTTTAATTAGATTAAGTATTGCAGCACATTAGAATGTGTCAGCTTATTGTTAGCTATTTTATTGTTTCAGTCAAAGTCAGTACCTAGATTTTAGGAAGGAATAAACTGCTCCACATATAATGGGCAGTTAGAGAGATCGTGTAATATTATGTAAGCCTATTTATTGGCCTTTTCTTATTCAATTAAGTAAGTTTTCCAGCATTTGATTCTAACACATACTGATGAAGAAAACAACCTGAAATATTGACAATCAGCAAAACCCTAGGTCCATCAGTTTCCACTAGAACCATGATGAAACCCTAATCACTTGATGTCTCTTGAGAAATCTTGAAGAAGATAGATTTGATACTTGACGAATCTTGGCAGAGGAAAGTCGTGTAGCTGGATGAACCTTGATAGAAAGATACTCACAATGATGAGAAAATAACCCTCGCTTCAAACTCGAACGAAAGTATCTCAAAGCGCATAGGAATCCTGATCCAAAGAAACAATGTGATCCCATTTCTTAAAAGACCAATGCAAATGAATGATTATGAGTTATGACCTAATGGAAGATGCAGATGATTGCGAAGTGAAAGTTAGTTAAGGTTAGAAAAAGAGTGGACAAATTTTGGGGTGTAACAACACAAAGACATCAATCTTTAGGTCGGAAAGAGGCCAACCAAGTACTGAATCAAGGATAAGAAGATTGCTTTGAAGCCAGTAGGTCACACAGGAAGGTGCATCATCAAGAATGTTGATCGTTTATATTAATTTATAGTATCTTAGAGTATCTGTTTGTATCTTAGAGTGTCTCTAAATTAATATAAAAAATATTATAATATTCTAACATTAATGAACGGATCCCTGAACTGAAATGACCAAATTAAATACTTGTGAACAACTCAAGTTACATCTAAACCGTTGATAAGTTAATTCATTCACCATTGACTAATTCAATTGTTGATCGGTGACTAAGTCAACAATTGACCACTCAAACATTGACCATTGATTGACTTGATTTTTTGACCATAAGTCAACACTTTCAAAAAAATCTCTTTTCCTTCTCTTCATCACACTTGAAGTTTTAAAGCATAATTCAACAATAAAATAATATAAAACAATATTAAAAACTTTTTAACTAAACTTATATTTGTAATAGATCCGACAAAAGATATCTACAATATATTTTATAGAAAATAGCTTCTTTTTAATTTTGGGAGAGATTAAAAGAAAAAAATCATATGAAGCAATAATAAAAGATTGATTAAGATATATTAAGATAGAACCTGACTTTATTATTGAGGACAAATACTCTAATAAAGTACCTAAAGAAAAAAGGTATGAGTTTGGTCGACTAAGTCAAACAACCTAAACTATTTAATTTGTCTCAAACAAAGAAAAAATGTATTTTCTTCATTTTTATTTTAAATCGTTTTTAGATTTCTCACATGTATTATAAAAAATGTCATTATTAATGTATAAAAATAAGAATTAAAAAGAATTTTAATAATTGTCTTTTCATTAATAAAGATAAATTGAAAAAATTGAAAAAAAATAATAATAATAAATACTTACTTCAAAGTCTGAAGTTCATATGAACCTACCATCTCTATTGAAGGAGATGATACTAACTTCAAAGTCTCAAATTCATATGAAACTACAAACTCTATTGGAGGAAATGATACTAACTTCAAATTATACAACACATACATACAGCTTAAAAATTAAAGTCACTCCAATTTATAGCCATACTCCAATATTCACTGTGACATAAACAATGCAAATTACAAAGAAAAGAAGAAAAAAAAAACTATCAATCTACACAAAACAAATCAAAAAATACTAAATGATAGTACCATCTAATTTGCTTGAAGAGCTTCCATTTTACATAGGAAAAAGACCAAACCTATGTTGCATAAAAATTCCAAACTGATAATTGGTTTCCTGAGATTTCCGAAGATATATAATCATCACTTGAAACGAACTACAATGCATGAAATATCATCCCTACTCTCTCTTTTCAATGCCTCCGCAGTTAGTTGTTTTGCTGCTTTTTCTGGATCTTTTATCTTTATTGCAATATCAACTGCTTCTTGATTCGCCATTACCTGAGATGCAATCAATTGAAACGTAAACTCGAGTTCAAAGACGAAGAGTTGAATAGAGAGGAGTTCGAGGTTTTACTTACCTTCCATAGACCATCACTAGCGAGTATCAAGAGCTCAGTTTCTTGATCGATATCATCGGGTTGTACGTCTGGATCAGACCGCAAGTGTGACTTCAGGTTTCTGTCTCCGAATGCTCGAGAAACTGCAAGCTGTCCATTCACTCTTGCAACATCCCCTGATATACACAAGTAAGAACTTAGGATAAACTCTGATACCATCTTAAAATTAAGGTTTATTAGCGAACCTGGAAGGTTTGAGACAAAGCCGCCTTTATTCTCGATGATGCGTCTTTCAGTATTGGGCTCGTGATCGATACTCATCTGTATAGCGGCCCCTTTCCTCGACAGAACAGCTCGCGAGTCTCCAACGTTTGCTATCCATAACTTCTGATTGTTTATGAGAATGGCAGTCACTGCAGTCGATCCTCCTCGGCCCAAGTCAGGACTGTGAGAAAGAATGGCCTGATCTGTTGACTCATAAGCTTCGATGATCGAACTGTTTGGATCGGTCCAGAAGTCTTCCTACAATAACCAATCGCAAAACTAAAATTATTCCAAAAGACATTACAACATATATGTAACATAGAACAGAAAAGAATGGAATCAAACATGAGAGTTCAGATCGGTTGAAAACTCACTTCCTTCAAGATATTAGGAAAGAGATGTTTTTGTAAATAGGCAGGCACGGTGTCGCCTGAGTGTCCGTCAAATATGGCGAAAAGTCCTAACTCTCGGCCATGGAACTGTACGATTTTCGCTACATGAAAGTCCTCCATTGGGTGATCGGGTTTCCCTTCAACCAAGCAAAAGCCATACTTAAGAGGGTACTGATTGCTCTTGCCTTTGCCAGAGCTACATGATCCAATAGCCTTGAAATTTGAAAATTAATACACTAAGCACTCAACTTTGGTTCTTAGATGAAAGTAAAACATAGACAAGCAAATTGAACATGACATAGACGTAGACATCGACAATGGTAATAATGAGAAAACGGTAACATTGAATGTGTCAGGGTTGTGTCAGTGCTACATAAGTTTATTTACTCATCCGTTATCAGGTTGTTTTAAGTTTTTGGAGGCTCTGTGTAAATTAGCCACAATTCAACCATGACATAACAGTTATAGGTTCTATTTAATCACGTTTTAACAATGACAAAGATTTTATGAACCCCTATTTAGATACCGTTTACATACGACAAGTTTTGGATCTTTTGCTGTAGTTCATCTTACATGCTCTCAAAAACAGATCATTAGTGTTACGATGTTAACGATTTCCACAAAATAAACATAAGTTTCAAGCTTTTTCATCAAGTAAGCTAACAAAAACAAAATTTGGGACCATCATCAAATCACCAAAACTTAATCCTAAAGTTCCCTCTAAAGCTTTTATACCAACAAGGAAATTTCAAAGACTATTTCAAAGATATAAAGGTTAATTCAAAGACTATAAAGGAAGAACAAAAACACAAACAAAGAAAAAAAAGATAAAAAAATCATTACCTTTCTGGCAGAGTTGAAGCAACAAAGACTATCCATTCAATTCAACTATCTCTCAACATCTACTTCTTCACCTGTGAAAATTTTCAAAACTCTCCGCACCCAGATGATCAATATGATGAAAAACTCACAAACCAATCCAAAAATTTAAACTTTTTGCAGAAAAAATGAGATGGAACATCTATATAGAACGTGGGTGGTCACGGATCATGCCGTTCTGTTACGGAAACGAAGAGAAAGAGACAAATAATCACTCAGAGAAGAAACACATAAAAGCTTATTCTGATAGAAACTACAAAAAGAAATTATTAATATGAAAGTAATTTGTAACCATCTAGTTTTGTTTATTAATGAGAATTGAAAAACCAAAAAAATATTGAGAATTCAAAAAGTCATGTTTACTTTCAATGACTGCAAAACACAAAAAAATAAGGTTGCCCTTGTTGACTTTTTGCAGTTTTTGTGGGTACAAGTAATAATTTATTTGGGTCTGCATAAAAAAAGTCAACCCTACAGGTTTAGTTTTTTCAAGTAAGTTATTAAAAATCTTTTGTCATGTTGGAGCATAGAAACGTACAATGAGGAATTGAAGACAAAAAAGTGTCATGGGTTTAATCTTCATATTTTTTTTAACTTGTTTCATATATGTGAGAGAGAGAAGAAGTTTGGTATACTTTGAAGAGAGGGAATCTTGTGAGGCTGTTGTTTGTTTGATTTCACATGAAGTTAAATTTGTTAAGGATAGAAAATGGACTTTGCTGACAGTTTTTCAGAAAGTCAAAAAGTTTCCTTCTCTACATGTATAGCTTTTGTTTTTTGTGTTAAATCCATGCATTAGTGTATATACAGTATATGTCCTTCAAACCCCACCTCTAAATTATGGAGTTTTTTAAAGAAAATATGTATTTTTATGGAGTTTTTTAAACAAGAAAATATGTATTTTTTTTATAAATTGTTACGGAAGAGTTTTTTTTTTTTTTTTTTTTAAGAAGGAGAGACATAGTCCAAAGAGAATGACCTACACAAACACAAATTTATGGATGGCACATCCGTCAAATCCCTATCTAAGTGGGGAATAATTAACGAAGATCAACATTGAAAGATACAAATTTTTGGAGAAAGAGAAAGACTTTTTTTTAGCAAGCGCATTTGCACAAAGGTTTGTTTCTCTAAAAATATGAACAATTGTGATCTCCTTGAAATGATCAAGGTAGTGTCTTATCTTGGAAATAAATTTCCTACCTCAAATCTTGCTCGAATTATTTGTAACAATATCTTGCACTACTTGTCGTGCATCCAAGTTAACAACAATACGCGTAAATTTCATGTCAACAACAAGCTTCGTTCCCTCATAGACCTTCCATAGTTCAGCAGTATAACTGTCATAAACTCCAATGTATTTAGTAAAATCATTGAACCATTCACTCTCACTTCCTCAAATGGCACCCCCACAACTAGCATTATTAAACTTATCTCTCGCTCCATCGGTGTTTAGCTTCACTCTTTCCATTGAAGGAGTCTCCCATTTGATAAATTCCAACTTTCTATGATGATCCCTTCTTGAACCAGAAACCGCTTCCACCTTTCTATAATCATGCATAATCATCTTAAGATGAGCCACCATATTCGTCGGTCTAGAATAATTATCACCATATTCGTCGGTCTAGAATAATTATCATCATGAATTTCTTTGTTGTGTCGGGAAGTTTGGGTCCAAAAAACATTACAATTGTTTTCATCCTGTCACCCCATATTTTCATGTAAATTACTATGTATCCAATGATTTAAATCACCTGAAAAAAAAGGAAAATCTTTTGTTAGTGTAAACCTCCATCAACTAAATTGCCATAGCACGCGGACAATCTCTCAGGACATGCAGAACAACTTTCTCCACATCTCCACATAAGTTGCACATTGCACTACCAACACCAAATCTAACCTTCTTAATATTTGTAAGGAGTTCATCATGCATTATGAGCCACGCGCCAGACAAGTGTATGTAATACTATCATAGATTTGAACTTGTTTTGTTAATATTAATAAGAAGATCCTCATGATAAATACAATAATAAATTATATTTTCTTGATTAAAAATAGATTCTCAATTTCAATTAAAAAAGACACAAGATAAATATTAATTTTGATAAGAAAAATTCTAAACTAAAAAGAGATTAAGGAAATCTCAAACCCAACAAATTCACCACAACCTATACAAATTCAACCTCTCCAACCCAACAAATTCATCACAACCTACCAAACTAAAAAAAATCAGTGAAAAATTTTGTCCACGTGTAAAAACTGCAACTCAATAAGAAGATAAATATATTATGAGTTTAATAGATATGCGACGGAATAAAATAATTTTACACTCATTCAATGGAAAATCAATTGTCATTTCATTAGATATTTTTTTACAAAATATTTATAAAAAAAAATGTAAACGTGATGTGATTGATTTTTATCACTTTTTTCTCATATATTATAGTGGACGTCGTATTATTCATTTAATTGGTATGACTATGTTTTTTTGTTTTTATTTTTTACGGGATGTTTATTACTTTTGTTAACCCAGTGTAGTTGGAATCTTTGGCCGAAATAGACGTCTCAAAGTATATCTCCACAGCTTTGAATTTTTAGATCGGCTATGAAAGTAACCCTCAAATCAACAACATGCTATCTATTTTTTTGTAAATCAAAATTGTACTGCCTTTCAAAAGATCTATTTTTTTCTTACTCAAAATTGTGATACCGTTCATATGGCTATACTACAGAAATATAAACATGAAAATGGCCACCTCCACTTGCCATGCATGAAGTAAGCCAAGTTAAATCTTACAAAGGTATAGAAAAAGAAAAAGAAAATGTGGTGTCATGGTCATCATCATCATCATAATGGCAAGAGTTTCCACGCGTTGAAATAGTCATCAAGGAGTACGAGGTGGCCAGGTGGGGATTCTCCACGCATATGTAAATGTCCCTTCTCACATATAAATGTTTCTCCTACTTCTGCTTTTTCCCATCCTGCAACGCAATGTCTCATGTATGGTTCACGGGGGAAATTAATCAAGTGGATAAATTTTATTATTTTTATCCGTTACTAAAAAATCCATGATTTTCTTTCATCTGATTCACCATTGTAGTTTCATTTCATAACCAACAAAATATCAGATTATGGATGGGTTCAAATGAGTACTTTGTGTTATCCAACTCATATTATACATATACATGGATATATACATACATGAAGCGGAAAAGACAATTTGTGATGGCAAAAATGGCAAAAGTAAAAGAATAATCAAATGGCAAGAAAAATGTTAGCAACAAACAAGCAGGATAATCATAATTAGCACTTGTGGTTATAATTCCTCTGGCCACACTTGACTTTTTGTACAAATTATCGCAATAGTACATTAGCAAGCTAGGCTACAACATTATATTATAACCCCAACCAAATTATAAACACAATTTTATCCTGTCATAGTAAAATCACTGTCAATAAAATCCAACCATGTCTCCTTAGTTTACAGTATCTGAAATATAAAATCAGAATGCATGCTACCTATTAAAACCTATGTATATATTCAGCCTTTGATCCAAGTGATTTTGATTAGAAATATTTACATCAAGATGATGTTACATGTTAGGACTTCCCTCTTGCCCAATAAAGCCAACTGGCCATATATTAACAGTGGGGACGATAAGAGTAATACCTGCATAGAATCAATCAAATGCTATGGGAATGAAATTCTCATCATCTAAAAGCATATCAATATCAATCAAATCCTCTACACCATCAACTGTCTCTTCAGAACTGATCAAACCCATGTTAGAGTCCTGCCAGACATAAAATGATTGTGAGCATGTCATTAAGTCTAATTTTTTGATGAGTTTAGATATTTTTCAGATATAAGAAAATTTACCTTCTTTTGACGGAAGTCTTCGACAACATTTAGCATGCGCCGGTATTGGGCCCGTGCTTCCGGATACTGAACCATGGACTTCACCCTAGAAAGGGCCTTTTGGATCTTTTCCTCTTTTTGTTTTCGTCCTTCCTTTAGATAATCATAATCATCTTCTTTCGGAGAATCATTTTGTTGACTGGGGGCTTTATTAAGGGCTTCTGGTCGAAACCCACGTAGACCACTACCCTTGCGTCTCCATCGTAATATAACCTTCTCCAGGATTCCCACAGACCAAATGACAGTTTTATACTGCTTCCTTACCTGGTGACCTCTAACATGGGCCTTAAAAACACAAAAATACAGAGTCGGTGGAAACAAATCACAAATGCATAGGGAAGGATAGAAAAAATAATAGATAGCAAAAAGGAAACATAGGTGCAAAGCACCACAGTGGGGAAATGGCAAAGTTGGCTTGGCAAACGTCAACATCACACCTAAAACTTGGGCTAGAGGCAATTGAGCTACAAGCTCGTTGGTAGTTCCGGAATATCTTGTCTAGTAGCTTTAAAATGCTATTTTGAGAATATTAATTGTTTCTCACCACCGATTTGAAATTTTTTAGTTTATTCCTTTACGGGACACAGTCTTGCATGCCGATGATATACTTCAATAAAATTAATGCTATTTTGAGAATATTAATTTTGAGAATATACCAATGATATACTTCAATAAAATTGTGCTACCGATGATAGATTGATATTACTCTATGGTATACTTCAGTTCAAGTACAATGCCACTTCAAGGGTTCTTAATTCCCCCTGAATCTTCCATGAGATATACAAATAGGATACTTTTAAGGCCTCAACTTGGTGCCCCCAAGCATATGATTTGATGAGGAGATTTTAACGCATGTAAATGCATTGAAAGATGAACAAAATATGACGAACACATGCTTTCTTCACATTGCCTTCTCAAATTTGAAAATCAAAATGTGTGATCCACGTGTGTGTACATGAAAGTTATCAAAGGGGTAAACATAGATGGAAAAGTATGTATTGGAAGTTATGAAAATATGTATCTAATATGATTAGCTTTTTATATTAAAGTATCAAAATTCTAAAATCATATCTTAAGATTAGTTTTCATTTTTTGAGTTATTATCCTAACTTATTTTCCTATTTAATTAAGATAACTCTTGTAGGAGTATAAATAAGGGTTGGTGCTTAATCTATCAACAATTATGGCAAATTACAATCATAACTTAAGTCTTCATTTTTTATATCCCCTCTTTATATAACTTCAAAGTACTACAAAAGCATTTCTGCATTCTTAACCTGAGTTTTTAACGAACAAATTCTCCATTATAATCAATTTTGCACCTTCTATAAGAACATCTAATCTATGCAAAATAATATCTGTAATTTTAAAATTGAATGAACAGATCACTGAACCTGGATTTTAACAATTCTTTGACGAATGATCAAGAACTCTTTCCTCTTCTTCCAACCACGAAACTTCTTCTGTATTTGAGTTGCAGCGGTATTGAATAAACCATCTCCTTGTCCTAATTTGCACGACTTAGAACTTAGTAGGGAAAGAGCCCTCTGATCTAACAAACCAAACTCATCATCCTCATTCTGAGTTAACTGCTTCCTCTGAAAGGACTGCATTCTGAATACTTGATGTATGCGATCGGCAGCTTGTGTAGCATTGCGGACAGCGGTTAGAGAATCCTTAAGACAGAGGGCATCAGGCATATCATTATAGACCACAGGTGTTGCAGTTCGCTCCAAAACTGTCTGTACTGTTTTCATTCCTGTAACTTCTTGCTTACCACCTTTTTGTTGATCATCCACTGTGAGGGTTTCAAGGTGGCTTGTTAATGAAGACTCCGCTAGAAAACCAGAGAGTCCTTTGTGCCCATTGCTAGAGGCGAGATCTGCAGCTGTTCTACCTGAAGGAAACTCTAGAGATGGATCCGTCAATGCACCACAATCTGCACCCATGGATACAAGGACAGCAACTGTCCGCTCTCTGAACAAAGGAAGACAGAAGATATATGAACCGATTTGAGTTATGCTTGAACAAAATATTCTTGAGAAAAATTATAGAAAATTTTGTGATCTTCCTTTAACTGGACAAATCAATTGCTTTAGGGATAGCTTAAAGTGACTAATACATGCATAAGGAAAACTGCTGTAATGTTTAGCACCCAACAGTTTAGAAAATGGAAAGGAGGAGGGGAAGGCAAAAATTCTGATACGTTCTTTGCAGGAAGAAACTTAAATCAGCTTCATATGCTAAGGAAAAGCTAGATTTGTAAACAAACTCACAGTTCAAAAAGTCTTAGAATATTAAAACAAGGGTTGTAAAGGAACGTCTAACCAAATTAGCACCCTAACCTGCCACAAGATGCCGCCCAATGCAAAGCTGTCCATCCGTTCACATCACGGAAGTTGATACTAACTCCAGCAGTTAAAATTGGAGTTATTGCCCAGTCATAACCAAGAACAGCTGCTAAATGTAGCACGCCCTGTCCATCCTTATCCAACACATTTGGCCCTTTACCACCCTCGGATAGCTTATGAAGCAGCCACGAGTACAGTTTCTCTTTAACCTGCTTGTGAAACAGAGACTGCTCTTCCTTACTTGAATATTCTTCTTCCTCTCTTAGTGAAATAAGCTTAGAAATTAGGTTCATTTTCTCTGCACTGCCCTCAAAGGTTTGATTTGAAGGGTGTGTTGGTTTTGAAGAAAGAAACTCCTCCAGTCGCAAATGAAGCAGCATGCCAGCTGAACTGTTGAAAAAATCGGCATAATCTACATTTCTAGAATATCCCTCTCTGAAATCAAATTCGCGCACTTCGCTGCAAGCTAACCTATTGGAACATGTTACATAGAAAGGGACCCGGCCAACCTTATGAGGAGGAGCTTGACAGCACAGAATTCCATTAGCTACAACCTCAGCAGGAACCTCAACTTCCCCAAACATACAGGACCAGTTACAAGTTGTCGCGTCTGATTGACTTCTCAAAAACGATCCAATAATCAACACCTGCGCAGTTTTGAAAAGGATAAGATACTGAACTTAGCTCTTTCTTGATTCATCTTTGGATTGGAGGTCCGAATAGAAAAGAAGTGCAACCAATAATCAAATATAGCATACATACTAAAAGAGGAAAAAAAAAGAAGGAAGATTGTAAAGATGCATTACGAAATACCAAGATGTAACAAGAATTACTACGACATAAAATACATAATGGAGAACATTAAAACTAAGATATTAAGACAGAGAAAACAGCTTGCATCTAACCAGGGGGAGAGTTGTTGGTATCTTAAAATGCCACATATAATACATATTTATTTTCATTATAGATGAGGGTGAAAGAAGGAAACCAAAGAGTAAGTAATTGATTGTTGAGTTTTTCAATTGTAACATTGGATGGTAACAAAGAATTGATATTTTGTCTTTTCACCATTTACTGTCTTTCTTTACTATTAAAAGTATTATCCCTGAAATTAGTACCTCAGTGTCCGACTCAGCACAAGCCCATTTAGGTGAAAAATCATTTATGCTATATAGTTGGTCCTGAGACAGCGATGGGCTCAGTGAGGTATCATCTATCACATGCCCACATTCATCTGTACTCCATGAAATACCACTTGAGGACTGCATATTCAAATTATCCACCTCACCAAGTGCTTTAGTAATCCATCGATTGAAGCTATCAACCTTCCTCAAGCTCTCATCCCTATCCAATAATGTGCGCCTCACAGATAAGGGATAGCTAACAGTTTCTTCGCTAGGAACTTCACTTGCAGAATTGGACTTGAGGTCATCTTGCTGTTGTCCGTCTACCTTCTCTTCCAGATAGTTTCGCTGTGCAAGCTTCTCTTCTGGCTCACCGTGAAAACTGAACATGACAGGGTTAATTTCAGAACTTTTATTATGATCTTCATTCCCTAGTAAACCAGTTCCATAATCAGATTCAAATTCCAAACTCAATGATTGGGTAAAGGTTGGCATGTGTCCTGGGTTGTCTTCAAAAGGAATCTGTGTTCAATCAATAACAATATGAAAATAGTTAAATTTTTGTTGCCTAAAACTAATCAAGATGAGCAGTTTGAACATTTAAAACTACATATATAAAATAAAACAAAGAAATTAAAATATCAAAGTTTCAAATTAAGCAATCAAAAGATAAAAATGACCCCAAGCCAAGTTAATACATGGTCACCAATTAGATATTTAGGAAGAGTATAAGTTAGTAAAAAGCTCATCTCAACAGAAATATGGATACAGATAATTCTGGAGAAGGTTTGAGTCACTTAATAAATTGTAAAAATGTAGTTCATCACTGAGTTTGACTGATGGAAATCCGAATCTGTATCAAGATAATGAAGAGTCCTGTGTTTTGAAATACAAAATGCAGATACTGGAAAGATAATAGCCTAGGCAATTAGAATGTGTCTAGTCTCTCCCAACCCCGGTAAACTACTTCTTCCTTGCTGTATAAACCATCTTCTGAATCACTCGCCCACCATCATCCCCACTGCTAACTCAGCAATAAATTAAATAATGGGAACCTTTCACTTTCTCTCTTGGCTGTGAGTCCCTGCATGCACATCATTTTCCTTACAACACCGTAGTTACTATAGTGTCCTATTAGTCTCTAAGACTCTCACGTTATATGACTTTTCAATTCCAGAATATAATAGCCACGGATGATGCTATTGCGTACTGAAACATATATTAGGCAGTAGCATAAAATACCTGCCAATTTGATTGGAGAGGCTGAGAGCTCCCAGCTCCAATAGTGAGATCACTTCTGCTCATTGAAAAGTCACCCAAGATGTTATGTTCTTGGGCAAGGATGTTTGCCAGTGAACTAGATGGGATGGAAGGAAATGATACGAGAGAAGGATCCGCATGCAAGACTGTGTCCCATGATGTCAGGCCATGTACTTTCAAGCCATCAATACAAGTAGCATCATTTCCCCGATTTTTTTCTCTGTCAAAATGTGGGATATATTCCGTTCCAGAAACTGATGACTGTCCATGATCACCTGAATATTTTCAGTATACATAAAAATTGAGTTGCGAGGTTAGAAAAAAAATTGTCAGATAACAAAGATCAATCAACATAAAGGTGGCATACTCACAAATATTCCATGCAAAAGCACACCAAGATATGAAAAACCTTAGCTTATTTTAACATTTATAAATTTTGAAAACCTGTGAACAAAATTTAGACAGAACTACCTGAATCGGCATCTTCACGCAAAGATGTCATGCTGCTAGTTGGGCTCATGGAATCTGTACTCAGTGAAGGCACACTATTATAACTTGTGGGAAAGCCAGACGACGGAGAATTGACCTTTTGAGAATCTGATATGACCCCATTGCTATCAGTGTTTCCTCCAGTATTTGACTTGTTACCCTGAAAGATGAATCCATAATACATAAGCCATAGAGCAAACAAGTTAATCAATACCACAACTACAAAACAAAGATTCCTATATATTGAACAGTTTAAAATTATTTCTGTCTGATTCAAGACTAGCATAATAAAGGGCCCATTTGTTAATGCTTTAAAAAAGTGATTTCAAACTTGTGTAAAAAAAAAGACTATTTCTTCGAAGCAGTAACTAATGTTGCCTGATTATATTTTTAAAAATCACTTTTTTTTAACAGATAGTACATCTTTCTTTGAAAAGCTAATTAAATAACATCACATAATAATCAGAAATATTTTTATTATTTCACATTCTGATTTATCTCAAAAGCTTAACCAGACAGACAATTCTTTTAAGATTAAGTCTGATATATAAAAGGCTATAGATAACAGGAAACCTTTTTAAAGAATTATACTTCTTTGGTATCATCAGCTGAGATTTTAACAGATTCGGTTGGTAGTTTCCCATGACAAAAAAAATAACATGTCGGCAAAAGCTCAAATATCAAACAATAGATAATATAGTCCTATTTAGAGAGTCGAAGAGAATTTAAATGAGATTGAAGACTAAGAGACGAGCTTTAGAAACGCATGGCTTTCGTCTAAGAAGAAGTAAGACAGAGTATATGGAATGTAAGTTCGGCAAAAGGTGAAATGTTTCTAACCTAGAGGTGAAAGTTTGATATCATATCATCTCACAAGTCACGCGATTTAAATATCTTGGGTCCATAATACAAAACGGTAGAGAAATAGAACGGGATGTAAACCACCAAATTCAAGTTGGGTGACTGAAATGGAGGGTTTTAGATATTTTATGTGACACTAAGGTACCGCTCAAGCTAAAGGAAAATTTTTATTGGAATGCAGTAAAACCTGAGATATTGCATGAGATATAATGTTGGGCGGTTAAGAATCAACACAAGAATAAAGTAAGTGCAACAGTAAGACTAGACATGATAAGATTAGAAATGACAATATTAGAGAGAATGTTGAGGCAACACCTATAGTTAAAAGATGGTGGAAAATAGACTTCAGTGGTTTGAGCATGTAGAAAGAAGGCCCGTAAATTTTGTGGTAAGAAGAATAAATTAGATGGAGAGGGGTCATACAGTTAGAGGTAGAGGAAGACCTAAACAAAACTATAAGATAAGTTATTAAGAAAGATCTTGGGATTAACGATTCGGATATAAGCATAATCCTGGATAGAACATTATGGCAAACTGGTCCATGTCGTCAACCCCATTTAGTAGGATAAGGCTTGAATGTTGTTGTATAATGCTTAAACTTTGCTAAACATTGATGCTTAAGAATGCATATTCCACAACCCTCAAGACAAGAAACTCACAAGGAACTCAAATAAAAGCTGCAATAGAACATAAATTAGTGACTTTTTATCCTTAAGCATGCAAACCTAAGGAAAATTCATTTCCACCCACCATCCTTCAAAAAATCATAATAGAAAAAGAAAAATCAACATGCATATACTTCATTAATTCATTTAATGACACTAGTTACAGCTATGGCTATTTGATAACAAAAAGAACCAAAATGAGTTGAAGTGCTATCAATAATCCTTCATCATTGCTCGGCGTGAATTAGAATAATTGCCACTGCTTCATTCCTTCATAAATGTTTCAGTATATTTTCTAAAACACAATTTATGCAGATAACATGCTTCAACCACGTCGAAGATAAAGTCCACAATTGTCATCAACGTATAATCTTAAAGGAAGAAAAGGAATATATAAAGAATAAAAGAAGGAATTTTTTTTTAAAAACCAAAGAAAATACCTTAACTTCCAAGTAGTGGACAAATACTATATGTGTATCCCTGCAGTAAAATATACAGATATATTCTGATCAATTATTAGAAGGAATAAAATACTTTGGCATATGTATATGTAAACTTAAATACAACCTCAAATGGCGTTAAAATAAAAATAAAATAAAATAAAATATTCCTATCGCCAAATTTTAGGCATAACGTTAAAATTACAAAGGACAAATAGGTAGATTACAAGTATAAGACAACAGAGAATACTAAAAACAAAAGAGAATAGCAGAGTGAGGATAATGATGTAATGTTTCCCATTAAGCATATCTAAGCTAGCACCTCCATTTTAGTATCCAAGAGTAGAACACCAAAAAAAGCTACATGTAACCATACAAAGTGACATGTGTGTAATATCACTGTAATTTCCATTCTATAAAATACTGTTATAAAAAATGTTGAAGTAAATTAGTTCATTCATACTCACTGTTCAAGCATCCAATAGCTTCGCCTTTGAAAATTTTCATTTTCTTCTCCGTGTGCGTAGTAACAATGTAACACATCAACACTTCCCACCTAAATTTGCTTGAAGGATATAACAACCCCAGTCAATAATTATTTAATGGAATAGAAACTTGCTTTCAATTACAGAAGACTGATTGATAAAAATAATAATTAATGTCTCACATATAAGGAAGTTTTTACCATGACTTGATTATATGTAAGTCCTACAAAGACTAGATTCATCAACAACTTTCAAATTTTGGGTTACCTTTAATTTTTCATGAGCTTCTTTCACAGTTTTCCCATCTTTTTTCTTTCTCCAATTATGCCCATCCTTTCTAAAGTACCTCAAAACCTTCCGGTCAAAAAGAAAAAGTGAACCGCCTGTGAAATACAAGCCATTAAGAGTGTGATTGTTTTAAGTTATATAAAAATAAAAACTACTATTAGTAATGTAGTTTCCTTCTGTTTGGAAGGAGTAACCAAATTATTAATAGGCATTAGTTATTCTCAGGAATCTAGATTAAAGATGTTTTTCCCACTTTTTATTCCCATGTCAAGGGATGGAATATTATACTCCCGCCATAATTGAAGTTCTTTTTTTATTCCTCTAACCATATCTTCCCACTTTTACCTTCATTCTACTTTATTTTTTTATATTTATAAATTCATTTAATTTTGAATTGAAAAGAATTTAAGAGCATTCTTAGAAATGATATATATTCACTGAACACCTTTTTTGGGATTGGGAATAATGTTCCTGGTATTAATGTTATGAGGAAAACCATTCCCGTGAATGTAATCATATGCCTTGAGACAAACACCACCCTATCCGGCGTCTTTAGAAGCATGCACTAATAATATGAGCTAATGGATGGGTTGAAGTTAACATAAAGCCAGATTTTCATCAGAAACAAAGTACTACTAATAATGTCCTAAACTATTGAACTATCAAGATTATGCAATAATGAGGTACTCTTTTTGCAACCAAATTTCATGAAAATTTAATTACAAATTTCCTTAAAGTGTCCATTTTCCTTTAACTGGGCTATTTGGGATTTACTGGAACAGGAATACCTAAAATTCAAATACTGAGCAGTTAAAAATTTTAAACAGCTTTGAAAGGAACAAAATTCAGCTAAATAAACCTAAGGAAGGCAAACAACCATATCCAAACCACAACATTTAACACCTAGGTGATTTTAGACAGCTTTTAGGTGATTTGTCAACCTATACATATTTAAGCTTAGGCTTTTGGTAGTAAATAAAGGTGCTAAATAATTTATCAAGAATATAAGCAATAACCGTACTTGGTGGCCTTATATGAGGTTCTGATGTGATATGAAACATGCGATAGTTACGAAGAATTTCACAAATTTCTGCAGGTCGTAACCACCGATGCTGGGCTTCAAATTGTAATTGCTGAATATCTGCACATAAAATTGTAATATTGTATTACATTCCAGCAAACCTAAAGAAGAACTACAATATAGCTGCAAAAAGTCATATTCATCAATAAGAGCATAATTAGTTACTGACAAAATGATGGTAGACTGAACAACACATGCTGCCAGCTACCGGCTGAATATTGAGGTCAAAATGCCCAGTCAGTACACCTTAAGCAATCATTTGTTTCTAAAAAATTACTTTTGCACCAAATACAATCTTTACTTCAGAATCTTGTGGAAAGTTTTAAGCAGAAATGTTTTTCTGGGTACAATTTGAAATCAAAATCCTGTTAAAGTTTTAGCAGAAACGTTCTTCCGAGTAAAATTAACTAAATCCAAGTGGACACTGAGTCATCTTTCTTTTCTGAAACAATAGTGATTGTTAGCGAGTATGGTCAGACCCCTTCCCCCAACCATTTTTATATCTAACAGAAATGAAAGATGTATGTCAAATTATCTACATGATAAATATGTAGCATCAGATAGTATCATGAAAAAGCAGTTGTTTGGTTGAAATTATTAAAATCACGATCCAGATGCAAGCCTTCAGTGTAACTTCCACTTTGAATGGTCATATATGTTGAGTATGTAAGAAATGAAGCAAAATTAAGCTATAAGTCCTCGATAGAAACTACCTATATAAAAGAGTACAAATTCACTCGACAAATAATGATTTCACAGCCAGTGTTCCAGACCAATCACCCCTTTTTCTATTTAAAAATTAAGTCACGTTATCAAGACATGATTTCACCAATTGCATATTCTAATTTACAATCTTCACCTAAAAGCCATTTCTTTACCTACATCATTACTAATAACAAATGACTCTTCTTTCAGCAGTTACATAAATAGAGCTAATTTAATTAGTGATATGTCCACTATCTATGTTATGTTTGAAGCATTGTACCCTCCATTTAAATTCCTTTTTCCCTCCCTAGTGGCATGGCTGCATTAGTAGAGTTATATGCATATTCATATTAGATATTATAAAATACCACTGTTTGAATCCTACTTGTTTTTTGTACAAATAAGGGTAAACTATGGTGTTTTATTTTGTCCATATTAACAATTATGACTTTTGAAAAGTTGATGCCACTTCCATTACGCTTAAAATTTTCTCATAGAAATGACTTTATAATGACGCTTATAGTCACTCCTGATAGGGTTTATATTGTTATTTTGTAGCTTGTTAACCTGCAGTGTTATATCCTATACTTTTACAAAGACATCTCTTATTGTGTCCTGCTATATCGATTAATAACTGTGTTCAGTATTCCCAACTCATTTTTTCTTTCGAAGATCCTTGCCGACCCTGCCACCAGATGGCCTAGCAGGCTTTTTGCAACTAAATGTTTCTTGTGGTTGGGAAATAAGAAACTGTAGTTGAGGAGTACTCGATAAATAAATAAAAAAACATCCACCTTCCTAAGGCGCCCATCTCTATCGACCAAAAATCATCTTCTGTTCCTTGTTTCTCACAACCAATCTGAAGTTTTCTTCCCCTGGTATTATGAAACCACTTGACGCGGCTCAAACGCAAGTGCTTTCAAGTCTAACTATACCCGTGATTGAATAATATACAACTTAATTTGTAGCTTATAGCATAATCACTTATCATGATAAGCACATATGTATAAGCAATTTACATAACAAAAGATAAAATAAACTATAAACTATCTTGGAGAGCTTACAAATTTAAGTTGAAAACAACTTAGGAACATGCATCATCATATTAGAAGTGAAATAATCCTCAACAAACAGAGCCTAGTTGAACTACAACATATCAAAGCCTAATTTCTTGATAAAACCCTAAAAATCAAAATGGATATTCACATAAAACAACCAAAACCCCAAATCGATTAAGCTTCAATTTTACTGGAGCTGAAAAAGAGTTCCATTAGCGAAACCATTATCACTAACTAACACTTAGTCCTAACAGAGCTAAAACTGAAGTTCAACAAAGCTCCATAAAAAGAAATTTCACCGAAAACAAGAAACAAAAAAAAGTAACAAGATCCAAACAATTAGTAATCCAAAAATGAATTAGAAAAATGACCTAATCGAGGACCCAATTCGTACGAAGCACGCTCCGCCATGGCGATGACTGAATCTGAAATCAACGCGAACGGCGAACGACGACGAAGAGAGAGAGAGAGAGACTCTGTTCTTATTTTATTTTGTTTTTTGTTTTTTGCTTCAACACTCAAGTGACGTGTCAAAGTGAAAAACTGAGGCGGTATATTTGACATTTATTTCTTTTTTGGAATTTTATTTCATTTTGTCCGAAATTTGTTTATGGGAATTGAGATTGAAAGTTTTGGAAAATAATTGTGAAGAGACCAATGATATTACGACGCGTGGTGGATAGGTAGGTCAATTTCAGACCAATTTCAGGAATCACGGATGGTCTTTATCTTCAAATCAACGTGGATTATACAAATTCTGCCTCTTTGTGCTTCCCAACAAACAAATTATAGTACGGATTTTGATTCCAATTGTCAAATAAAATTATCTTAATTATAAATTTTATTTATTTAAAAAGTATTGATTTATAAATATCAATACTTTGTACTTATTTAGGTAACCTGATGCATATCACTTCAGTTATCGGCTTAAAAAATAAAAAATTATTCAAGTGTAAGTTCATCAAAATAATAATCAAATTTATAAGTCAACATAAATGAGATTTAAAATAAATTTTTGGCTTAATTTATTTTTTAATTCTTTAAATTAATTTATTGTTTTTAATTCGTCTCACAATTAAAAAATATTATAATATAGTTCTTTAGTTCGTTAGCCTAATCAATTTTTTCTTCTAATTTTTTTAGAAAAACATTAACAAACGTCTGTCTACGCTTATGTGACATAGTAGATATTGATGTGATATTGTGCTCTCTTTTTTTCAATTATTATTATTACACGATGTGTCATAGTAACTTTTGTTTTTATTTTTAGTAACAAAATTTTTGAACTCTTAATCTTCTTTCTAAGTTTCATATTTTCATTCTCATTGTTAAAAAAAATTCTAGCAACGGCGAAGAAGAAGGTTGAAACATAAGAGAAGACCATTTATGAGTTATTTCAAGGTCAAGGTACGTATGTGAACTTACTATTTTAAAAAAGCAAGTGTTTAACAATTTCGTCTACTTCGAAGTCTCATTTATGAGTTATTTGGTGTGTTTAAGTCATGAGTGATAGGTTTTAGTGTGTTATCCATCATGGGGGGTATGTTTGGTGAGTTTAACATATTAGGTTAGAAGGGGTTAGAGGATATTTGGCGAGTTGACCCGGATTTTTTGAGTTATTTTGAGATCCTAGGTGGGTTGAAAGATTTTGGATACTCAAAAATTGAGAGTTTGTGGTATTATGATGCAATGGATGATAATGAGCTAGTGATGTTGCAAGATGACGCATAAACAAATAGAATGAAGACGATTGCACTGATCAACGGGAATGTTCATCTATATGTAATGCATCTAGTGTATGGGGAAGAGTAAATATTGTCTCTTGAAAATAATGTAGGTCCCAATGGTGTAAAAGACGACATTTTGGAAGATGACATGTTGGATGAATTGAATAATGGTGTAAAAGGAACTTTTGATGACTTGGAGACCATTGAAGAATTGAATAACCTAGGTGACAAGTTTGATGAAGGAGGGCACACAGGTGTAGAAGATTGGGCTGCAGTTGACCAAGAAGGTTCATTTGAGGGTGTTAATGTGGATGGGACTACTGAGGGCATTAACCAAAAAGAGTCATGTTATGATGTTAACTTTGAGGGGGACACTTTGTTTGAAGACGCAATAGTGGATATTACTTTATATGGGACCACTGGTCATATTGTATGTGATCAAGAAGATGATATTTTGGATGGCACACCTTATCTGGTAAGTGTTCAAACTGATTCAGTAGCTGAGGGACTTATTTTTAACTAAGATGATCATCAGGGACTAGAATGTAACCAAAAAGATGAAAAGTTAGGATGTAACCAAAAACATATTGGTGATAGTGAAGATGGTAGTGTTTTGAATGTAAACTTTGAGAATTCTGGTGAGGATTCAATTGAGTTAGAGAGTTTTACACAAAAATAGTTGTTGAATATCCATTTTCATAAATGATAATGAATTATATTTAATCATAAAAATTTGATAATAAATGATATGGTTGTATGATGAATTTTCCAATCACAAGAATAACTTTGTCAATTAAGTTTCTCTCTTGGTTTGATGTGTTTGTCAAATTTGTCTAATCTTTTCATCTCTATTAATTTATCCAAACAGTAAATGTATGAAACACATATGGTTAGGATGATACCCTTTCATCCTTTTCTAGGGTCTTCTCAAACAAATCAGTCGACACAAAATTTTTCTAAGCTCAAATTCGACTCATTATAAGTTAACGAACAATTCGGTTCAACTCGTTATGTTCATCTCGCTTGCTTTACAGACTTAAAAGTCATTTTTAAGTCTCTTTTTTATCTATATTTTATATTTTAAATTAATATTTTTTAAATAAAATATAGAAATAAAAAAAAATTATCAGATTGAAATTTAACTTTGTCTAAAATGTCTACTAATTTAAAAACCACA
Organism: Lathyrus sativus; assembly: GCA_963859935.3. NCBI lineage: Eukaryota > Viridiplantae > Streptophyta > Magnoliopsida > Fabales > Fabaceae > Lathyrus > Lathyrus sativus. The sequence goes on along the minus strand of OZ012735.1, from coordinate 12,722,692 downwards.
TAAATTTCAATAGATACATTTGAAAGTATAATTAAAAAACTATTTAATTAGAGTTTAAATTTGTTTAAAAAATCCACAACATCATCTAAATAGTTAGGAACCTTAAAAATTTAATAAAATAGTACACACAAAAATTATTAGAAATTAATACATTTTCATCGCATAATGATTACACCATATGCAACCTTAATTACACACGTTATTTTAGCAAATGTCATCATGTTTCTAATAAAAATGACTCTAAATGTAATTGTTAATTTTATTGTCATAACTAGTCAAGAAGATAAAATATATGATTAATATTTAGAGTAAATCTTTAAATCTAATGATAATATAATTATTTTCATATATAATTGAGTTGATAATCTAACGAGTTGAACTATGTATAATTTAAGTTTAATTTATTTAGTTAATATAATTATTCTTTCGCTTACATTCAACTTATTTGATTCATAAACTTAATTCAACAATTTATTTATCGAATCAAATTCTAAACTATTTTTAGGTTGGTTTAGTTTATTAACATATTATCACTCCATTTTAAAAACTAGAAGATGTGTATTAATATGATAGAAAGATGTGACATATTTTTTTTATTATTTTTCACATCCTCTCTTGGTTTGTATTAATTATTGTTGTAGCAGAAATGGAACAGAAAAACGCTTTACCCTCAATACACTGTCCTTGTGTGATATTTTTAGCATTTTAATGCTCATTTTTCTTTAATCATATTATACATGTTCTAGAAATATAGCATTTTTTAATATGTTTTAAAACAACTTGTTAGGAAAAGATTGAATATTTAAAAAACAAAATAAGAAAAGTTTTTCATTTTTCCTTGAAATATAACACGCAAAAAAATATTTTAATTTGTTTAGTGAAATAACATTCTAAAAAAATTAATTCAACATATATAATTTTCTTAAATTAATTAATTATTAAATTTTCAAATTAATTACTATTATTTTGGTGATCAATTCTTCAATGAAACAATTTTCATTAAATTTTGTTTTTCCAACATTCAATCTTTTTTGTAAAATTGTTTTTAAAATACATTTTATACTGCATTTCAAAAACATGCAATAATTTGATTATAAAAGTATTATTTTTAAAATATTGATTATTGAGATGCCAAAAAAGTCACATACAAATAAAAAAAATTATTCCATTTTTGGCTGCAGAAATCTCTAATATAGACGAGAAAATCAAAAAGATGAAAAATATTATACTAAAAATCTTAAATTTAATTACTTGAAGGAGATGGGAGTTTGCCCTCTAATCAAATTATTACATGTTTTTGCAATACAATAGAATATAATTTTTAAACAACTTTCTTAAAAGAATGATTGAACAAAATTTAATGAAAATTGTTTTAATAAAAAATGATCACCAAAATAATAGTAATTAATTTTATATTTTAATAATTAATTTTTTAAAAAAATATAATGTATTATGGATTAATTTTTCTAAAAGTTTATTTCATTAAAAAAAACTTTTTCCTGTAGTATTTCGAGAAAAGAATAATAAAAGGCTTTTTTTTGTTTTGTTTTTTAATATTCAATTTTTAAAAATTAAAATTAAAATTAAAATCTAAAATATACGATACTTTAAGAACATGCACTAACATAATAAAATAAAAATTGATGATTACTAAACAAAACCAAAAATCACACAAGAGCCACTACAAGAAACATTGCATTTTCTCAAATGATTTTCACGTCACTAACTCAAAAACCACTTCACTAACCAACTTTTGCGACGTGGGTAAAACACGCCAGAAATGCAATGGTGGGAACATGTTCCCACGTGAAAAACATGTCACAAAGTTGTGACATAGTTCCCACGTCGCAAATAACAAAATTATGAGAAAATTTTCTCACGTGAAAACCAAGTCACTAATTAGTGACGTGATATTCATGTGGTAAACTACCTTTACCAATTTTGTCTGCACGTCTGTCTGACACCAATTAAATTTGGTTCTCATATGATTCTCACGTCACTAATTTGTGACTTGGTTTTCATGTGGAAACCCACACTACGCCAGAAATGACTTTTAGCAGCGCAACAAAAGACAGCGCTTTCTAAAAAAGCGCTGCTAAAGGGTCATGAAAAAAAAAACAAAAAAATAGCATACCTAAGACAACGCTTGTTAAAAAAGCGCTGCTAAAGGGGGAGGTCAAAGAAAGCGCTTTAAAAAAGCGCTGCTAAATGGGGGGTCTACGAAAGCGCTTTTAAAAAAGCGCTGCTAAAGGGGGTCATAAGGCAGACCTATAGCAGCGCTTTTAAAAGCGCTGCTAAATGCCAAAAAAAGCGCTGCTAAAGGGGGTCCTAAGGCATACCTATAGCAACGCTTCTAAAAGCGCTGCTAAATGCCAAAAAAAGCGCTGCTAAAGGGGGTCCTAAGGCAGACCTATAGCAACGCTTTTAAAAGCGCTGCTAAATGCCAAAAAAAGCGCTGCTAAAGGGGGTCCTAAGGCAGACCTATAGCAGCGCTTTTAAAAGCGCTGCTATAGGTTTAAGTAGCATAAATTTAAAAAATTCCAATATTTTCACAGAATCAGAACAGTCTTCTTCTTTCTTATTTCCACTCGCGAACGTTGCCCTATTCAGAATTAGAACAGTCACCGTCGACGCATTCCGTCCGCGCCTCCGTCCGACAGCCTCCGTCCGTCGTCTTTCCTCCGGTCATTTCGTCGTCACCTTATTCTGCCGCCGTCCGTCCATTGTTACGGTATTTGAAGTTTTTCATTTTGCATTTTTCTGGATTAATGTCTTAGTATTTCATTTTTTTGGATTATATGATGTTAGTGTTACTTCTTTTCTGAGTTTTTGACTTGTTTTTGTTGATACCGTTGATGAATATTACTCGTTTGATATTGGCTTGAGTTTTGTATACAAGGTGTTTGTTGAAATGCCACAATGAATTTACTTATGTTAACTTTCATTATATCTAGCCGTATACAAGGTGTTTGCTGAAATGCCACACCTTATATGAGTTCTTTTTACTAATAATTTTTATAAGGGAAATATTGCACATATATTCAATGATTTTTTAGATTATGTTGCTTTAGAAACTTCACACTATTTGTGATTTAGATGAAAGCTTTAAGTTTCTGTTAATCTTGAAATTTATTTATTTTTCTTAATCCTTATTTTTCTATGAAATAGCCTAAATTCACAAATAATCCTTATTTATATATTAAATTTTAAAACATAAATATATAGATCCGAAAACTTTTTTGAAATAAAGTTTGTTTGGCGAGTTAGACAACATTTAATGAATTCACGTGTCTTCATGAATGTGGATATAGTTTTAGAATGTATAGATCATTCATACAGCTTTATGTTTGTATATGTATAATGATGTTTGATGTTGCAGCATTACATTGTATCAAAATCTATATTTTGAGGGACTATATCTTTCGTCTTCTGCAATTGCAAGTGCCATGATCAATCTTATTCCCGGAGTTACATTTTTAATAGCAGCCTTTGTAGGGTAATTAATACTTATGATATAACTATTATTCTATAAACATATAACATTTCACCCTTATATATTTTTCAGGTTCCAGTTTACAAAAGTCATCCTAATTATTTATCACTGTCAGCTTGGATGTGTTTCATTTCAACATTACAATCAGTCGTAGTGACAGTATTCTTGGAGCCAGACCTTAATGCATGGAAGATTAATTCTCTACTTCAATTTGGTTCCACTTTATATGCGGTAATTTTTCATGATGATACACACCAATATTTATACATCATAATCCTAGATAATTTGTAATAAATATATTTTGTAGGGAATTATGGGATCAGCGGTTATGTTTTGTCTTCAAGCATGGTGCATAACACAGAGAGGACCTCTTTTCTCTGCATTGTTTAGCCCTCTTGTGACAGTGATTGTGACTGTATTGGCTGCTTTGGTACTTCATGAGGAAATATATATTGGAAGGTAATGATAATGAAGATTAATTCTATAAATACATATTTAATTATTAATCTGATTAACAGAAACTTCAAATAATGATAAGAACTGAAAATTTCATAGAAATCTAGTACTTAATGATCTACATGGGCCTGTTCAAGTATATTGTTACTTATCTATTATTGTTTTTGCTTGTGATGTTGTTAAGATGAATCATGTTCTATTGAATTAAGCTTGGAAGACATTCAATTGAATAATGATACAAAGCTTGAAGAAAACCGTGTATTTGTGGCTGATAGTGAACTCCATGCAGTCTCATACAGAATTCAATAGTCAAGTAAAGATTGTTAAGTTTATTTCTTCCTAATGTGACATCTGATATTGTATCTATTTGTAAAGTTATCAGATTTGTAATTATATGTGAATTGATTGTATATGTGATTTTGTTCTGAGGATCGGACTGTGTTGTAATATATTTAAGCAGGTTTATGTGTATAATATTTCAAAGTGATGAATTATAATGTATACTTTAGTTATTGTGTATAATATTGCAAATTGATGAATACACAAAAATAAGGCCAAAATAATTGTTATATATAAGGCCAAACTGTTGAACTAAAGACCTGAATTATAAGCAGGGAATGTATTTGTTATAAGCAGGTTTATTGAAAAATATATAAAAAATGTGATTATTTAAAAAAAAAAAATTCAAAATCGTGAAGAATAGACAGCGCTTTTAAAAAAAGCGCTGCTAAAGGGGCAAAAAGAGGCATAAAAAAGCGCTGCTATAGGTTGGAAAATGAGGGTCTAAGAAAGCGCTTTAAAAAAGCGCTGCTAAAGGGGGGTCTAAGACAGCGCTTTAAAAAAGCGCTGCTAAAGGGGGTCTAAGAAAGCGCTTTTAAAAAGCGCTGCTAAAGGGGGGAGATGAAGGGGGATTAGGCAGCGGTTATGAAAGCGCTGCTATAGGGTGAAAAAAGCGCTGCTAAAGGCAAAAAAAAAAGCGCTACTAAAGGCAAAAAAAAAGCGCTGTCTTTACCTTTAGCAGCGCCACTTTAGGCAGCGCTTTTAAGCGCTGCTAAAGGAAAAAAAAAGCGTTGCTAAAGGTCTTTTTTGGCATAGTGCCAATGGCTTTGCACGTGAATTCTAACACTAATTAAATTGGTTCTCATTTGATTTTCACGCCACTAATTAATGACGTGATATACATGCCACAACAAAAATATGTTTTATAATAGTGACATTGTTTGCACTTCACTATAAAATTTAATAATAAAAAAAATAAAAATAAATATTAACTAAAAACAGCTATAAAATTAAAATAAATATTAAATATTAACTATAAAATTTAAAAAATTAAAATAATATACATTAAAAAATATATAAATATTTAGTTACATGAAATTCACGTCACAAATATAAAAATGTTTAATCTAATATGCATGTTAACATGACAAACAACTGTCATATTCATCTTCGATAGAAGGTAAACAAGTTGTTATCCATATTCATGGTCAATGAATGGTATCACCCATACATGAATAGCATGATTCAACCGATGAGACTCCTCTCATTTAGTTGTTAGACCATAATGAAGAAGAAAAATAGTGAAATATGCATGAAACTATTCTTTAAATATTCACTCTCTTAGTTATATAGAGACGTTCTCCATTTTCTAAAAAAATAAATTATACTTAAGTATGATTTTTGTATATAAGTATTTAATTAATGTCATAATTTCAAAAAGTATATGTATCTATATAATTGATTTAGTCTAAAACATATTAATAAACATTTTCACTTTTTATTTATAGAAATCGAGACAATATCAACCCTCTTAGTTTCTTAAAAAATATTTCATTTCTACCTATTCTAAAAATATATATTTTACTACAAATTATTTTTATTTTTTTCTTTCAACAACAACAACACAATAAACAAAAATAATATTTATAAAATATCAACAAAAAAATATCAACAACAACAGAAATATAAATATTCTAAAATTTTATAATATATCAACATATATGAACAACAACACAACACAATAATATATCAACAAAAAATCTAAAATTTTCTTCTAAAATTATATTTCATATATCACCAAAATCTCAAAAATAAACTAATTGAAATGCTTAAATACCTCACTCTGCTAACTCTATCAAAGCTTTCAATTGAACTTTTTAAATCCTAGATCTGAAAAAAAAAATCAACAATTAATAATTAGATAAACATAAAATAAACGGTAATAATTAGATAAACCTAAAATAATTGTGAAATTTTCTTTGAAAATAGAGTTGTGATGGAGGCAGTGGTAATGGAAGAAGAAAGAAAATTGGGGAAGAAGGAAGAAGAAAGCAACGAAGGAATGAAAGGAGATGTTGCTGAAGGAAAATTTTGTGAATTAATATAGAGAGAGTCTTGTGACGTGGTGAACACACATGAGAATCGAAGAATTGAGGGGATAGCAAAATCTAAAGCCTCCATCCGGACCAATAAATCCGGAATAATAAAAACCGGAGGTAAGAGTATTAAAAATTAACTTCTACCATTCGCGAATGAAAAATCCTAAATACCATTTTAAACTCGACGATTGGGATCCTTTTCAAGAGGGAATTTTATTTTCATTACCGTTCTTCTGAGTCCACAACGGCTTTATATTCTAACAGAAGATGAAAATAAGTGTTTGATAATGAACCCATGTGAAATTCTTTTATTGTTGAATTCGTGATTCTTTTTCTTTTTCCCTTTTCTTTAGGTCTTTTCTCGCAGCATTAGTTTCATATTATACTATTTGAAATTCGACTTTATTATGATAGAATTAATGCTATTTATTCAACAAATTCTATTGATTGATACGGGTTGATGTTCTGTTAAGAGCAATTGAGGAAATAATAGCTAGTCCGATAGCCGCTTCAGCGCAACAGCTATAACAAAAATTGAAAAAATATTTCCTTTTAATTGGCTACTATGAAAAAAATTAGACTACATTGTTATTATCATTTTCTTGATCAGGGTAGATTGTTTTTGGAATTTTGATATGCTTACTACATGGAAACAAGATCTCTTAGAATTAGAATTAATGTTAAAATCTTAGAATTTAGCTTAAGACAATAATATTGCATATAATATTGCTGAGTGCTCATATTGTTCTAAAATTTATCATGTCTCTTCCATATTGTTATAAATTTTTAGTGCTCATAAGTTTTCAAATATTCAGAAAAGCATATTATATTGCATTATTTGAAAACTTATGCTTTTTCTATTATGATGTTTTTAGTATATTGAATCTTAGATAGTTGTAAACTATCTTGTGCAGTGGAACACATACAAAGTCAAATGCAAATTGTGCTAAATATGTGGAAAAGAAAACATTATGCAACTTAAATCTTAAGATATGTTTGAATGCCACGTTGTATGGAAATGTATTATTTGTTGTTCAGTTGCATCCTCCCTCTGAATTGAGTATACATTATGTTGTCTTGTTTCGTCTTCCGTATAAAATGAGTGCATATGACGATGTTTTGATTCATCCTCTCTCTTAATTGAGTGCGCGTATTATTTTGGGTTGTTTTCATTTTCTCAATTGAGTTTTGATGTTTGTTTATGCTCTTGAGAGCATGATGAGTGTGATCATCATGTACTAGTGTGTAGTTGGTTTTCCTAGTGGAATTGTTATATTGTCATGTTGCATCATTCCATTAAATTGAGTTCATATTATGTTGTTTTATTGCATCTTCTGAGTTGAGGTTTAATGTTCATTCATGTCTATCTCTTGCCCCATGTTAAATCTAATTTATGTTTGCTATCCCTTTTTGTATTGGTCGAGCTTGTTGTATTACTAACTTTTTAATGTTCTGAAATTGAGTGAATTTTTTGTTGTCTTGTTATAAATTCCATATGATTATCATTATGTGCTTCAGCTTCCTGCAACGTGTGTGTTTACTTTTGCACAGTATCAACTACAAATTAAATATTATTGAAGTCTGACCTTCCTTCTTGATCGTATATTATTAAATATTATTTTGACTGGTATTTTTCAAGAAATGGCATATATTCAATCAGGCTTCGTTTTTTCTCAACTTTATAATTAAGTGTTTGGGCGACAATTGCAATACGGAGGATGTGAGCGGTGCAAACTTATTCTTCCTAACCGGGATCTGCAACACAGGTCAAACATTGCAGAGTGCACTAACTGTTTAATCAACTCGTACAATGCGTCGGGACTACCTAAATCTCAATTAAAAATGGATATATATATATATATATATATATATATATATATATATATATATATATATATATATATATATATATATATATATATATGTGTGTGTGTGTGTGTGTGTGTATCCACATACACATATTTCTTATTGAGATTTAGGTAGTCCCGACGCATGTTCAATCCATGTTCAATGCGCTTCTTGTACGCGTTGATTAGACAGTTAGTCGGTTAGTGCACATATTCTCTGCAATGTTTGACCTGTGCTGCAGATCCCGGTTAGGAAGAATAACTTTTCACCGCTCACGTCCTCCATATTGCAATTGTCGCTCAAACACTTGGTTATAAAGTTGAGAAAAAACGAAGCCTGATTGAATATAGGCCATTTCTTGATAAAAATATATAAGGCTACCTGGAAAAACATAAGGGATACATTTACTTTGCTGCACAACTCTGCTGATAGGTCAACTTCCACCAATGGTGATAGAGTTGTATCATTAAGACTGAGAGAACCAAAGAGTCTCAGAATACCACCACCAACAGTGCGGTATCAGTCATAGCCCAATCCGAGTCGCACCATGCCTCTAGGTTCAATTTGTTGGAAAACACCAACAATGCGGTATCAGTCATAGCCCAATCTGAGTCGCACCATCCCTCTAGGTTCAATTTGTTGGAAAATTGGTGTATTTCAAAGTCCAACCTCCACCAGTGGAAGTTAGTGCGAAAACAGACCAGAACAATATTGCAGCCTTTTTAAGAACAACTTCCATCAGTGGAAGTCTAGTACGAAGTCAGTGTTGTATGTGGTGAATTCAGTAAAATTGGAGTGTGCTTAAGTATAATTTCCACCAGTGGAGTTTCAGTGTAAAAAGTGTCACAAAATTGTTTTCGTACTCCATGTTTTTGTTGTTGTTGCTCTTGATACCACTCTGTTGGTGGTATTTTGGAGGTGGAGTAAGAAAACAGTTTTGTATCACGTTTTGCACTCAACTTCCACTGGTGGACGTTATACATAAAAATACTCTGATTTTATTGAAGATGCTTGATTTGTTGGTTATGGCAGTAACTTTCTGAATAAAATGAAAAATATACTTCCATGAGTGATCTCATCATTTTATAAATTCTTTTTTAGATTGATGCACAAGAAGCTTTTTTTCCTTGATCAAATGCAAATCATTCATCAAGCAATAGCTGCAAAGGAAGACGATTTTGCAAAATCGCAGCAGGCAAAATCGCAGGAGACCAATTAAATTTGGTTCCCATGTGATTCCCACGTCACTAATTTGTGACTTGGTTTTCAGTGGGAACCCAATGACTTTGCACGTGAATTATGACACTAATTAAATTGGTTCCCAAGTGATTTTCACGTCACTAATTAGTGACGTGATATACATACCACAACACAAATATGTTTTATAATAGTGACATTGTTTGCACTTCACTATAAAATTTAATAATAAAAAATAAAAATAAATATTAACTAAAAACAGCTATAAAATTAAAATAAATATTAAATATTAACTATATTAAATATTTCATTTCTACCTATTCTAAAAATATATATTTTACTACAAATTATTTTTATTTTTTTCTTTCAACAACAACAACACAATAAACAAAAATAATATTTATAAAATATTAACAAAAAAAATATCAACAACAACAGAAATATAAATATTCTAAAACTTTATAATATATCAACAAAAAAGATATCAACAACAACACAACACAATAATATATCAACAAAAAATCTAAAATTTTCTTCTAAAATTATATTTCATATATCACCAAAATCTCAAAAATAAACTAATTGAAATGCTTAAATACCTCAATGTGTTAACTCTATCAAAGCTTCCCATTTAACTTCTTAAATCCTAGATCTGAAAAAAAAAATCAACAATTAATAATTAGATAAACATAAAATAAACGGTAAAATATTAAAAAAAAACAACAATCATCTTGGTTCCCAAGTCGGAACATTCCCAATGCAATTATGTTTTGTTTGTTGCGACGTGGTAATCCTGTCACAAACCTGTCACATTCAATTTTAATATCCAATGTGTCTGAAAAGTTAATGGAAAAGTTGAGATATTTTTTATTTATAGTTTTGTGACGTGTTTTGCATGTGGGAAACTTGTGACATGTTACACACGTGGTAAACAAAGGGACTTTTTGAATTTTCGATTCCCAACTGAATTTTTTAAAATTTCAAACTTCCCTTCCTCTTAAAATTCCAATTTTTGGTCGAAGATTTTAGGTCTGAATAATTTATTATTTAAATAGTTTAGTAACGTGTGAATCACTTGGCAACGTGTTTTTTTTTACCACATGTCACTAAATCACTTGTCAAAATAGATTTTTTTCTTGTAGTAAGCAAAGTGTTTTTCTATTCATTTTTTCTGCAACAATAATTAATACAAACCTAGAGAATGTCAAAAACTTGCTACAACTATGATTAATACAAACCAAAAGAGAATGAAAAAAATCTGAAAAATATTATACATCTTTTTGTTTTTGTCAATTTAAAAAGGTGTGTCATGCTAATGTACTCTTTTTATTTTTTAAATGGGTGATGTGTATTAGCATTATCATATATATATATATATATATATATATATATATATATATATATATATATATATATATATATATATATATATATATATATATATATATATATATATATATATATATATATATATATATATATATATATATATATATATATATATATATATATATATATATATATATATATATATATATATATATATATATATATATATATATATATATATATATATATATATATATATATATATATATATAATCTGACCTGATCAGAAGAGGATCGTTGACTGCCACGTGTCTTCGACTTACTGCCTATTCACCGGTGTTGAAGAAGAGGAGAGGGGTGTACCTGCAAGACACTCCGATGGTAAAGTAAGTGTATGGGCAGAGTGATCACAAGTACATAAAAGGGTAAGGAATGAATTACCTGACCCTCTTGTGAAAGAGGGTATTTATAGAGAGACTCTAGCGCAAGGCCAACGGTCATTTGAGTTTGGATGGATGGTCAGGCCCAACCTAAGTGACTGCTAGGGCTTACGTGGCGTGGTAAAGACCAGAACGTGTTCCTCGCCCTAGTTCAATTGTCCTGTGATCTCCGGAAAGTGGGTTTGACCTGCTCTTTTGGAGGTGAGCAGTTGGTCGGTGACGTGTCCCCGCGGAGGGGAGCACGTGGAGAACGTGTGAAGGACACGTTATCCTGCCCGACAGAGGAGCAGGTTCTGCCAGCGGAGAGGGCAGTGTCTGGTCGATGGAGGAGTCTTGTGCTCGACACAGATGAGGCATGTTCTGCCCGCGGAGGGACATTACCTTCCCGTCGAGGACCCTGTGCTCGACGGTTGCGGCCCAAGCTGGACTGGGCTTGGCAGAATATTATTGGGTTGGGCCTGCCTGGCCAAGTCGGGGCCCAGGCCAGAACAGGAGGCCCCCCGAGTCGTAGCTCTGAGGGAGGGAGCGAGGACTTGATGATGTTGTGTCGGGGAGGAGAGATTAGCCTGAGGAGGAAAACCCTCCAGCTCATGTTTCGCGGGGACGCGAGTACGCGAGTCCTTCCTCGTCGCCGGGTGTCCGGGCTTGAGGACACGTGTTGGCGGGGAGATATGAGGGGACGCAGCTGTCAGCCTTCACCACGTGTCATGCGCTGGGTGGCCGCTAGGGCGGCTACCCTAGGGTACTCGAGTGCCTAGCAACATTTCGAGTCCCGTGCTGAGGTATAAGTAAGTGAGCCCCCACTCATTCTCCATTTTTCGCCTTCTTGCTCTCAGACTCTCTGCCTTGCCGCCTTGCTACCGTCTGATCTCTCCGTCGCAGCAGCTGTCACGTACTCCGCCGCAGATCGAAATATAGTAAGTTTCTCTTCTCCTTTATTTCGTTTTTCCCATTTGTTTTAGGATCATGGTCGGGGCATGTTGAATGCCCCGAGGAGAGGTGAGGACCTCTGCCGCTGTAGGGGGTTTCTAGGGTTTTACCATGAGCGTTCTGAGAAAAAACGCCAATTCCGATGAATGCACCAGGGACAGATGCATGCTCCGATGAATGCCCCGGGGAGAGACGCTTATTCCGATGGACGCCCCGGGGAGCGACGCCTATTCTGATGAACGCCTTGGGGAGAGCGTGTAGGTTAGGTTGTGCAGGCGCCCCGGGGAGGTGGTAGGATTTGGGTAGAGCCACCGGGGACGATGCCCGGTTTGTCCTCGTCGCCCTTTCACTTGACTTGTGGTGGAAGGGTGAATTTGATCTTTATCATCGAATTCACTGTTACCTTCTGCTTTTCAGGTGTTAATGACTACGTTGGTCCCGGGGATAATGGTTGAGGACAATGAACCGGACGTTCCATACTTCGACGAGCGCGCCCTTCCCCTCGAGGAGTGGGTGGCCGAGGAGCCTCTATTCACGCCTTCTTCCTTCGCTTCTGACCCGACGGGAGTCTATGCCACCGTGGAGGACCGGAGAGAAGGTGACCCCCAGAATTGGCAAGTTTATTGTCCTCAGGCGGGCCACCATATATGCTCGAAGTACGGGAGGATGCGGTTCCTGATGTATGAGTTCTATTTTAAAGAGGCCAGGCTCAGGCTGCCGTTCTCGAACTTCCACCTGGGCCTCTTCGAATGGATTAGGCTGGCTCCCTCGCAGCTGCATCCGAATGCCTTGGCTTTTATTCGGGCATTCGAGGTCGTTTGCCATTATCTCGAGGTCGGCGTCACGCTGCCGTTATTCTTCCGTGTCTTCCATCTGCAGCGGCAGACGGTGAACGACAAGCACGGCTGGGTGTCGCTCAAGCAACCGGACAGGCTTTTCAAAACGTACATGGACTCTGTTCGGGACTTCAAAGGTCGTTTCTTAATTTTCAGCCCGATCACGCATGCGGGGGTTGACTCTTTATATTCAGAAGGGGAGCGAATTGTGAACGGCCAGCGGGAGGCCGTCATGCTGTCGCGGGTGCACATGGAATGATCTCCGGAACATTTCTCTCGGGGGACTGACCGGTACATAATGCACGCGGGGTCGCTCGACGAAGAGGACATGTCAGCTATTTGAAGTTAGTCTCGTTCGTGCGCAGCCTGCCGCCGTCGAAGTTGGTGACCCCCGACGGCCAGTACATCCTCGACAGCCAGGGGAATGTCCGCGAGACAGCGAGGTTAATCAATACAAAGGCTCTGCTCGAGTGCTCCTTGGAGGCGTAGGCCCTTCGCTATCTAGGTGGTGGACGTCTCTCTCCTCTCTCGATCTGGTACTCTTTATAGATTATTGGCTCATTTTCTTTGTTTTGCAGGGAACATGTCTTCCATCGAGGAGCGGGTGAAGAAGTTGCACGCGTCGAAGGTTGCTGCCCTTTCGAAGACGCGGGTTGGACAGCTGATCAGGCAGGCTTCCGCTGATCAGGATAGTCGGGGGTCATCGCTTCCTCCAAGCAGTCAGTCGCCCACATCCCGGGGGGGCCCGAAGAGGCCCAGAGTTCAGGAGGTGGAGACCGTGGTCGACTTATCAGCAGATTATACCGAGGAGGGTTACTCCATCGCGCCCTGCCATCAGCACCCTGGTTATTTCCACGGGGCCAGGTCGCCCAGTATTCTGGTCGGGGAGGCGAAGGCGCTCCTAAGCGCGGACCGGGCTACGCGTAGGCAGGTCCTGACAGAGGATTTGGCTGCCCTGATGTGGACCTTCACCACGACGACGGTTCTGAGCGAGGAAAGTTGCTCGGCCGTCGAGCTGTCCAAGTTGTAGGGGGACCTCGCTTTCACGCAGTCTCATTTGAACAAGGCCGTTAAGGACCTGGAGCTGAACCGGGGAAGGGTGACTCAGCTTACCGAGGAGCTGGAGAAAAGTCAGGGGGAGGCCGCCAGTGAGCGCAAGATGGGGGATAGCGCCAAGGAGAGGCTGAAGGTCGCTAAGGAGGAAGTGCGGGCACTGAAGGCTTGCATGGAGAAGCTGGAGGGTGGCCTTCGTCCTGCTGACGATAGACCGATGAAGACAGGCAGATGGTTACCTGGGCTAATTTGCTCGCGCAGGATACGGGTGCTGGAAGGTGACTGTCTAGAGGCCTTCGTCGCGGGCTTCAATGGTGATGTCGCGCAGCTTAAGGTGGTGAACTCTGGCGTCGCGCTCGTCGAGGATGGCATCAGGCCTTTCCACGAGATAATCGATGGTCGGGTGGTCAACCCCAGCGCCGAGGAGGCTGGTCCCGATGTCCATCCCGTCGAGCCTGAAGCAGAGAAGAAGGAGCATAGATTAGTTTCGGGCCTGTGTGCCCGCGTATTCTGGCCTGCGTGCCAAAAATTTTGTATTTTTCTAAGTGTTTTCTTTACCGGGTCTGCGTGCCCTTCCTGGTGATGTAATATTAACTATTGAGCTGGTGCCCGCTTTTATATGATACTTTTGGAAATTTGTTTAAGTGTGCACTTTGTTTTATTTCTGCACTTTTGTATGCTCGAGATATATGTTTGTATGTTTGAAACGCATGTTTGTTATGCCCTTGGGCTTATCCAGGGTGGTATCTCGACGATTATTGTTTCCGGTAGTGTGGAGAACTGGTCGGTTGGCCGGGTTTGTTACCTGGCCATTTCGGGGGTAGTTTCTCCCCGTGGCGTGGACGTCCCGTCGTGAGCTGGGTGTCCTGACGATGTTGGTAGGCGACGGGGATTCTCCGTCGAGGGATTCTCCGTCGAGCAGAGCCTTCTGCCTGTGCACACAAAGGCAAGGCTTGTTGTTTTGTTGGTCTCTAGGAGACGCGAGGAGGTGCGGTGGTACCATGTCGGCCCCTGGTGGTCGCGACGCCTGGACATCGTGGGCAGTGTTTAACTATAGTACCTTTTCAGCTTCTCGGTGTTCCATGGTCGAGCTAGTTGTTCTCTGTGTAGGTTTTCGAGGCAATAGGCCCCGTGCTCCGTCTTGTCGCGGACACGATACGGGCCTTCCCAATTCGTGGCTAGTTTGCCTTCGTGGGAGTCCTTCTGGTTTCTTCGCAAGACTAAGTCGTCGATCTGAAACTCGCGTTTCAGGACTCTGCTGTCGTGGCGAAGTGCTACCTGTTGTTTCAGTCGGGCTTCTCGAAGAGTTTCCCTCGACCAAATTTCCTCGACTAGATCGAGTTCCTCTCGGAGGGCGTCGTCTTTATCTTCGGCCTCGATGGGAGCCTCAGTTCGTCTGGACGGCTCTCATATCTTGACTGGGATCACCACTTCGGTTATGTATGTGAGGCGGAATGGTGTTTCTCCCGTGGTTGAGTGAGTCGTAGTTCGGTATGCCCATAGGACGCTGTCGCTTGCGCGAAAATAAGGTGCCGGCATGACAGAAGAGTCGCCACCTTTCGTTATTTATCCCTCAGAGCGGGAAAGGAAACGATCGGAGAAACCTGACGAATAAGGGTAAGACAAGGTCATCGCAACCATTGTCTGGGTTCGGGAGTCGGTTACGCAAGGGGAAGGTATTAGCACCCCTCACGTCCGTCGTACTCGACGGGATCCTTGCTTGTTTGTTTACTTGGACGGGTTGGTTTTATTCTATCTACCTATCAAGGCTGGCTGAAAAAGAAAAGAAAAATGACTCGGCAAAGCGTCGCACTTTATGCCTACGTATTCCCGTCTGGAACGAGAAATCAGAGTCAACGTAGTTCGGCTAACTACGGGGGAAAGGTTGAAGGTTGCTCGCTAGGACGTCGCATCCTATGCCTACGTACTTTCATCTGGTATGAAAGATCAGAGCAAACGTAGTTCGGGAAACTACGGGTTATCTCCTAAAAGAAGTGTTTTTTATTGTGTTTGCGATTTCAACCGCACTAGAGACTATGACCTGAGAGTGAATGCGTCGCATGTCACCCAAAGGGTACCATACTAAACATCCAGACTGTGGAAAAGAAACTCTCCCACAATCCTTTCTCAGATAGCTTAAGGCTCGTAACGTACGAAAGAAATCATTCATGATTACTGTATCTTAAACTGTTTCGAGATGAGAAGAGAACAAGCCCAACTAGGAGGGAGACTATCAAGTCCTACTGTTGTCATGCCATGGATTCATCCTATGGTTGAGGTTTGAACAGGGAACTCCTAGATGTTGTCATGCATAGGTTTCAACCTAAAAGTCTATCATCAAATCCTCATCAGAGGAAATGAGAGTCCTAAGGGATCATGTCAATGATACACCAAAACAGACAAAAGCATCAGCTTTAACAGTAAAATGCATGCAATGCAAGTGAGGGAGGAAATGTGTGTGGGGCTTCAGCCTCCACAAGCTCGTCTCGACCTCAAGCCAGTCATGAAATAACAGTAATCATACTGAAATAAACAACATGCTATCAAGCACAAACAGTAAACTGTAATCATACAGACAGGAGAAATGAAATGCTATCAAGCAAAATAAACACATGGGCAAGGGAGCTAGGCTCTACCGAATACCCGCAAGCAAAGCCAAGCAATAACAATACAATCAGATGCACTCATGCTCTTAGACTGAACTTATTCTAAATGGGCTTAGTCTAATGCAACAGACAAATCAGACAAAACACACAATACATCAAAGAAAATAGAAGAAAGCCTCAGCTCCTTCAGCAGCAACCCAGTCTTCAGACTTCAGAGATCACTTGCTTTCCAGGTATCAACCCTACAACATGAGTATCAACTCATCTTCTCCCTTGAGCTTCAGCTCCTTTGATCAGCTCTACCTTCAGGCTTCACTATCTTCAGGGATCTTCAGGCATCAACTTGATCTTCACAAAGTCTTCAGACTTCAATAATCTTCAAGGAATCATCCTCTTCAAGGCCTCAGCTTCTATCTTCAATGGCTCCAATGCTCCAGCAAACAAGATTCAGTCAACAAGATGAGGTGGGGATGTTACAGTACTCACTGACTTCCAAAGGATGCCATTGAGAACTTAACATCAAAGGAAAGGCTCTCTCAAAGTTCTACCTTATAGGGCAAGGTCACTAATCCCTCCAAAGGAGAGAGGTGAATACCCTTAAGGGACTCTGTGTCATAGAGAAGAAAGGAGGTGAACAAAGCACTCCTTGGTTATTGAACAAAGTATTCTATCTAGGGCTCTGCCTATGCACCTATCAACCTATAAACAAAACAACAAAAGCTATGCTAAACTCCTCTGCAAGGTCTTCAAAGCTTCCATGATGATCCACAAAGCTATTCACAAGGTCTTCCCATGATGCCCAAGCTCCTCAAGCCAACAACAAGTCCAAAGCAAGGCAAAACAAAACTAAACTAGCCCTAAAGGCCACACAAACAACATTCAATTCAAAAATCAATGAAAAATACTAAAGTACCATACAAATTCCTAATATAAATTCTAGAGGATCCTATTTAACTACCCTTAGGTCCCATATATTCCCCATACACTAATTTGGCCTAAAAACCCTAAAAATAAAATGTTGAAGTTCAAGTATACTACTTAAAACCCTAATTAGAGCACCTAAATGTCTAACTATCACATTACATCAAATTTAATTTCTAAAATCAAGGGATAAATCCTACATGAAACTAGGGTTCAATATCTAATCACACAAAAAAGAATGAATTAAAAAACCTAAGGGAAGGTCCTAAAACAATTCTTGCAAGATAAGGTACAAACTAAAAGAAATAAAATACCCTATTTAAAAGAAAATATCACTAAAAATTCCACATTAAAAATAAAATTTCATTTTTATTTTTATATTTTTCTACACAAAATTATCTAATCATAGAAAAAAGAATGACCAAAAAATCATCATTTATCAATTTTTAATGAATTTTTAAAGTTCATGAAAAATGTAAAACAATATAAAAATATAAAATAAAGAAAATGAGGGAGGGGTGTGAGTAGCAGGACACGCTAGTTGAATTTTGGTGGGCCAGAATCAGGGGGTGGTGTGGATAGCATTCACTTCTGAGCCCATGGTTTCTCATTAAACAAAACGACGCGTTTTGGCTTAGGGTTCCCTCCGTTTTTAAGTTTAAACCTCATTCGTCCGATCCATTCCCCAGTCAACAGCGTGGACTCAATCCAATGGCCAAAAGACCGTCTTCCCCAAATTGCAATTAGGGTTTTCAGACGCAGCTTCCATGCACGCTTTTTCTCCTCGCTCGTTCTCCCTCCACACGCAATGATTCTCAATAATTCCAAAAGGAAAAAATGGCTACTCATCAAGAGGAATAAGGTTGGACGAGTAGTTTTCCTTAATTCTCCATGAATCCTTCAAACAAAGAACCTCAAAGCTCGGGTACCACCATACTTCTCTGAAATCAAAGCTTCTAAAACTCAAATTGGATGATCCAATCTTGTTCTCTATGCTATGCCTACCATCCTGAGCTATTAATCATGTTCTAAAACCACTAAACCAGCCTGTTCTTGATCACAACAGGTTCTTGCACCTGCTATCAAACCTCATGGAATTGGCTCTAACCTTCAGAATTTCATCACCTAGTCTAGCCTAGCCATTCTAAACCTAACATGCGATCTATCTATGCATAATTACAGTGAAAGAGAGAAGAGAAAAAACCTGTCAAGAGCTTATGGTGGAGACTCGTGGGGTTGCTTTCAGGCCTTGAAACTTCCTCCAAATGGTCCTTGGATGATCAATAGCCTTCTGTTTGCACTTGTGATGAAGGAGAAGATCTACAATGGAAGAAAATCAGAATTGCTTCACTTTGAAGAAACCTCTTCAATGGCTGCCTCTCTCTTTCTTTCCCCTCTGAATCCTCTTGCTATCACCAACCTTTTCCTCCTTGTGCTTCACTCTTTTTATAATGATGGATGGAAACAAATAGATCATTCTAGAATCATCTAGAAAGTGTTGAAAATATCACCACATGAGAACTTGAAATATCATGATATCTTCTTTCATGCCTTGCCAAAATCCCTTGAATATGTCTTTACATGAGATATTAAGTGTGTATGAAGGAAATCAGCCCTTACATTTGGCTTGTGTAAGGTTTTTCAACATTGCCTTATAATGCAAGTAATAGGTTTACAAAGAAAGTCCCTTTTTTAGGCCTCAAATGGAAAATCTATTTGAACCAAAGTTCTCAAAATAATGTTTCCAATCAAAATGATATATTGGATGACCTATTTTGGATTCCTAGATCCTCCAAACCAATTTTCAAATTCAACTTTTCAAACTTATATGCCATTTTTAGTTCAATTTTGACCAATCATGTAACTTCATGCTATGAGCTTTTCCAACAATTTGTGACCTTCTTTCTAGACCTAAAATCACATTTTGAACAACTTTCATGTTTTGAGTTTTTTCATTTGAGGCTTGGAAATAGGAGTTTTAGGCATTGGCTAAAATGACCTATAACTGACAAATGACCAAAATACCCCTGTCTTGTTCAAACCATAAGTTGAGTTCCATAAATCCCATAAAGGACTTCTACCACTCAAATTAAAGCTAAGAAGATGCCCTTCAACATTCATGTTGACCAAGAAATCATAGGAATCATCCTACTAGGGCAAAAGTTGTCTGCAAGTTGGGTGACTTTCAAGGACCCAGATTCACATACCCCAGCTGACCTGTAATTTGTCAAAACCATAACTTGAGCTCTGTAACTCCTATCAAGGACTTCCACCACTCAAATTAAAGCTAAGAACAAGCTCTACAACCTTCATGTTGTGGGGAAGATGAGATATCAATCACATCTAGAGCTAAAACTGCCTGGAAGATAGGGATCAAACTAGGGTTTTTTCACTGCCAATCCTCAGAAACCCTAACTCAAAACTTCTCCAACTCCTCAATCATGATGAGTTGGCCTAGGA
This sequence comes from Lathyrus sativus, assembly GCA_963859935.3. Taxonomy (NCBI): domain Eukaryota; kingdom Viridiplantae; phylum Streptophyta; class Magnoliopsida; order Fabales; family Fabaceae; genus Lathyrus; species Lathyrus sativus. The sequence goes on along the minus strand of OZ012735.1, from coordinate 12,702,745 downwards.
ATCATTTTTATAACATCTCCATGCATCATTCCATGATCTCATGGCCCTTGGGTTAGGTCTCAACCTTCTCAAAATCTTCAGCTGATCTAGGGTTGACCCAGTCAAAACCCTAATTCTACCATTCATGGTTGAATCCTCTGAACTCTTGCATAATGACTTCTCTGGGCTTCATGATGGCTATCAAGACATCTCATAAACTTTCTCAAAACATCAAGTTCATTCTTAAAGTCTCAGAATCATCTGAGGAGCACCCACAACTCTCAAGCTATGAAGCACACAAACCTGATTTCAACCCATTCCTCTGAAGATCTCTTGAACTTTCTGATGAAGGTATCAACTTTCAAACACTAGATGGATAAATAGTTGCTGGTCAAATTTTGGGGTGCAACAGCTGCCCCTATTCAAACGGCTTGAACCTGACTGGGTGAGAAGCGAACGGCTCTCACCCAATCAAGGTGCGAGACGATTGAATACCGGTAAACCCGAAAATTTGCCAACTGCACGAGCACACGGTACTCTGCGGGGAACAAATCTTCGAATATTGCAATGCTAGTTGCACGACCGCTAGCTGGAGAGATACTGATCTGACATCGCCGCCAGTTATCCTCGTTAACTTCTTCTGATATTGCCTTCAGACAACCACAACACCCAACATCGCCGTCGGAAGACTAAATCACCTGACATTATCGTCAAACAAGATTCTGAGGAACGCCCAGCATCGCCGCTGGAACACCAAATCATCTGACATCGCCGTCAAGAACAACCATAACTCGGGGAAACAAGCGCCCAACATCGCCGCCGGAGACCTAAACCTGAATCACCAAAATATCCAACATCGCCGCTGGAGAAAATACAACAATGGACAAAATACCCCGCATCGCCGCTGGAGAGAATACAACACTGAACAAAATACCCCGCATCGCCGCTGGAGAACTGCATCTGACAGAATACCCCGCATCGCCGCTGGAGAAATAAAGGATCTGCGTCACCTAACATCGCCGTCGGAAGACTGGATCACCTTGACACGCCCAACATCGCCGCTGGAAAACTGAATCTGACATCGCCGTCGGAAACAAATGTCTTCACTGGGGATTTAAAGAGTCTGACCTCGCTGTCAAACAAATATCCAACCTCGCCGCCGGACAACTGATGATCTGACCTCGCCGCCAAATCCAAACGTTCAACCTCGCCGTCGAACAAACATCCAACCTCGCCGCTGGACAAATGATGATCTGACCTCGCCGCCAAATCCAAACGTTCAACCTCGCCGTCGAACAAACATCCCACCTCGCCGCTGGACAAATGATGATCTGACCTCGCCGCCAAATCCAAACGTTCAACCTCGCCGTCGAACAAACATCCAACCTCGCCGCTGGACAAATGATGATCTGACCTCGCCGCCAAATCCAAACGTTCAACCTCGCCGTCGAACAAACATCCAACCTCGTCGCTGGACAAATGATGATCTGACCTCGCCGCCAAATCCAAACGTTCAACCTCGCCGTCGAACAAACATCCAACCTCGCCGCTGGACAAATGAAACAAAAGGTACACTTGCGCAGTTGAAACTACTCCGCTGGGAACGAGAGACTTAACCGAGCACACTCTGATCTGGGGTTCACCCTCAGAACCATAACGAACATCGGAATACTACTGCACACTGCCCACCGTAGAACTTCAACATTAAAGACATATGAAACCCTGGCCCCTGGCCACTCCAGATCCGCTGGAAAAAATATTCAAGTATTTCTGAATATAGATGGAACCCTGGCCCCTGGCCACTCCAGATCCGCTGGAGAATCTTCAAGCTCTTCTGGAGATAGATGAAACCCTGACCCCTGGCCACTCCAGATCCGCTGGAGAATCTTCAAGCTCTTTTGAAGATAGATGAAACCCTGGCCCCTGGCCACTCCAGATCCGCTGGAGAATCTTCAAGTATTTCTGAAGATAGATGAAACCCTGCCCGTCGGCTATTCCAGCTTCAGCTAGAAAAAATATCCTTGTCCTTTAAGGATGTAAACTTTGCCCGTCGGCAACTCTGCAGGAGGTATCTTCGACTTCAGTCTAAAGAAATGGTCCTTGGCCTTCAAGGATACATGGCTCTGCCTTCAGGCAACTCCACCTCTGCTATAGAGCATCCGTGACTTCAGTCAGGGATATACTTCGGCCTTCAGTCCGAAAAATGAATCCTAGGTCATTCATGACCTTGGGGATAACCTTGCCCTTAGGCACCTTCGCTTCAGCTTGGGAAATCTGTGACTTCAGTCAGAGAAATGGTATCCTGAGCCATTCATGACTCTACGGGGATTCAAACACTTTGCCTTCAGGCAAAACTCCGCTTCAGCTGGAGAAACATCTTCGACTTCAGTCAGAAGAAATACTATCCACTTGATCACAATCAATCATTACCTCAGGATAACTGACTTGGTCTTCAGGCCAACACGGATCACTTTGAATACAAAATCTTGGAACCTTGTCTTCAGCCACACGTTGATTCATCAACAAGGACATCTGAGCTCACAGGAACCTTCTGATACCGCCTTCAGGCGTTTACGCAGTCAATCTTCATATTAGACAACACTGTTGGAGCAGACATATCACGCTGCTAAGGACTTCAAGAATCATCTTGAACAAACAAATCCGTTAGGCACCTTCAAGAATCATCTTGTACTGATAACCATTCTGGAGATTTTATTCTGCTGGGTGTTCCAGGAATCTTCCTGGGCAACCCTTGCTGGGGACGCTACCGGGGAGCTCAAGAATCATCCTAAGCAAACAAATCGGGAACCTGCGCTGGGGTCTTAAGAATCATCCTAAGCAACAGCCTTGCTGAGGAATTCAAGAATTATCTCGAGCTGAAGACCTCGCTGGGGATCTCAAAAATCATCTTGAGCGAGCGTCCGTGGGGATTACACCGGGGTCTTGGGAATCATCTCAAGAAAGCGACCTTGTTGAATCATCCTGAGCAATTGGTCTTTTGGTGAAACGCCTGTAAGACATGAATGATGATGACCTAGGTCATGCTTATGATGCGTATGCTTCTGCGCCATGCTCCACACGGTGAAAATGCTATGCGTTTATGCTGAATGCTGTGCAGTGTTAAATGCCATGCAATCATGCACGATGTTATGCAGTGTTAAATGCTATGCAATCATGCACAGTGATGCGATCCCGTCAGCAAAATAAATGCCGAAGGGGAATTCTCCTGTCAAGGAGAAAGAACTACTCAGGTAGAGGAATCATCCTGCTGAGGAGAACGTGGACATGCCAATATCAATCGGCCTCCGCCCGGGGAACTGATCTTCCGGTCGACTGCTGCAGGGCCGACAACTTCAGCTGATTTCTGCAGGAGGCGAAATGCTACGAGAACCTGGACCTATTGATATCCATCGCGAGAATGAACTGCGCGGCCGTCTCGGCTACTCTTCTGGGGAGGATAACTCTGTGGGGAAACAACTTCAGCTGCTCCACACTCCACTGGGGAAAATCAATCATGATCTGATCAACTTCCAAGGATTCGGCTCTTCTTGGATATCTGCAAACTCGGCTGAGGAAGGAGAAATCATTCTGCTTCGCTGGAGAGAGTGCGGCTCTGGGGAAACACAACACTAGCTGCCCCACGCTCTGCTAGGGAAAATTGATCATGATCTGATCAACTTCCAAGGATTCTGCTTTTCTGCGGACTCAGCCGGGGAGAGAAATCATTCTACTTCACGGGAGAGTACGACTCTGGTACGGAATTTCAATTTCGCCGGGGAAGAAAGAATCATCTGACTTCGGGGAAGAGTGCAACTCTGCAGGGGAATACAACATCAGCTGCACCAACCTTCTACCGGGGAAGAGGGAATCATCCAACTTCAGGAGAGAACATGACTCTGGTGGGGAATCTCCATTCCGATGGAGACTTCAGTCTGGGGAAACGCGAGCTTCGGCATCCGAACACTTCTATGAAATCTGCACTTGTGACCCGGTGCTGGGGAAGAATCCTGCTCCGGGGGTGCGCTCTGCACATCTTCCGGAAGGCGCTACACCTGCAACAACACAAACAAACAAGACAAGACTCCCTCCTCAAAGGGTCCTATCCAGATTATTATCTCGCGACAATATTCAGTTAATCAATTGTTTCACAATCAATGGGCCTAGGCCCGTAAGTTTATGTATGCGCATTTTATCAAAAACATCGGCGTTTTCATTCGTAAACAAAACAGATAAATGCTAAACAGACAAGTAGAATGGCTGAATAATGTGCATTTTATTGATGATGAACCCCTGAATGGGCAAAAATGTTTTACAACAGAGGCAAACTCCTGGAATGAGGAAGTCGCACGAAAAAGAAAACATAAATATACATCAGCATATACAAATGTTGGCAATCAAGGCGTAGACGAACACCATGAGTTGATCCCTCTAAGACCCACTCGGCTTTGATACCTCTCCGACGCTTCAGCTTTGGAAGAGATTGATTCAGATAAACGGCCCTCAGGTCTTCCGAACCACCAAACAATGAAAGTCCATACGCGGAACGCAGTCATTTGCTTATTCAAATCCCTAACTTTTGCGTGAACCGCCCTTTCGGGTTTTCAGTTCACCGGGATACCCTTTTTTGCCGAAGCCGCCCAGTGTAGGTTTTCGACTTCGCGGGTGTACATTTTTTCAATATGTCCCTAATTTTTGCCCGAACCTTTTATTCTGTTTTTGGTTCGCCGGGATGCCCCTTTTTTGCCTGGACTCTTTCTTTTTTGTCCAGCGGGTCTCTTTCAAGCAAAGTATTTTTTAACTGCGTCCGCGTTCACCGGGGATGCAAAATCTTCACCATCCATCGTGGATAACAACAAAGCTCCTCCCGAGAAGACCTTGCTGACGACATACGGCCCTTCGTAATTCGGAGTCCACTTGCCCCGGTGATCGGAGTGTGGCGGAAGAATTTTCTTCAGGACGAGATCACCCGTCTGAAAGCTTCTGGGACGTGTCGCTACTGCGAAAATCGGCGCCGGCTTGACAGGAGAGTCGCCACCGTGCGTTATTTATCCCTCAGAGCGGGAAAGGAAACGCTCGAAGTAAACCTCGCAAAGACGGGAAAAAGGTATGGTCATCGCAACCAAAACCTGGATTCGGGAGTCGGTTACGCAAGGGGAAGGTATTAGCACCCCTCACGTCCATCGTACTCGATGGGATCCACGCTTGGTGTTTATAGGTAAAAGGGTGTGTTATCTATCTACGCTAATGGCTGGTCTGAAAAGAAAATAAAAGGACAGGACTCGACAGAACATACGGTGTTCTGGGCCTACGTATTCCCTCGTGCAATGGGAAAGTCAGAGTCAACGTAGTTCGACTTCCTACGTCTAAACGGGGGAAAGGTTGCTCGCTAGGACATCGCGTCCTGTGCCTACGTACTTTCATCTGGAATGAAAGATCAGAGCAAACGTAGTTCGGCTAACTACGGGTACACAGGGGCTCTCACACAGCAGTGAGAAAACAAACTGATCTCTAAGGCTCGGGAACCTACAAATACAATCTGGTCTCAAATGCGCTCGGGCAGGAGAAAAGGATAACAATTAGTCGTTAGCGGGAAAGTCTCGATCGCACAGCCGCGAGAGAACAAAGGTTAGCCGTTAGTGTGCTCGCTAGGATATCGCATCCTATGCCTACATATCTTCGTCTGGAACGAAGAATCAGAGCAGCTGTAGTTCAGCTAACTACGGATCAAGCTACTCAAAAGCTCCTACAGAAAGGAAAGGGAAACCCTAGAACTATAGCTGAGAAACAGGGGAATCTATCTACTGCTATCATACCTGGTTGACCATCCTAATGTCTATCATAACAACTCCGCAACGGAGAAGTCAGAGCTCCTAAGGGATCATGGCAACAGGACTAAACCACAAACAAGAAATGCAACGTAAAGGAATACTGAAAATATGCATGAATGCAACATCTAGACAAACAAGGCACAGAGACCGCAAACCACAAAGGCAAGGGAGCTCAGCTCTACCAAATACCAACAAGCAAAGCCACGCAATAACAAACAAGCAGAAGGAGGACCACCTCAACTTCTCATGCACACCAAGTCTACTTCTAAGATGCACCTACTCAGAACTATCCAGATGAATACCTAAGTCTAATGCAACATAACATCATACAAGTCAAACACCACAAAGAGACTAACCCTGAGCAGGGCCTCTAACAAACCTGAAACAAGCTCCTAATCTATCTCTAAACAGAACTCTATACAATACCCTAAGCAAAAGATCTAAGCAACAATCTAATCAAAACCTTAAGCAAGGATCTAAGCCAAACTCTAATCAAAACCCTAAGCAAGAGGAATCAATCCCAGTCTCCAAGCTTCAGAACAAGCTTACCAGAGAAAGGAAGCTAAGCAGACAAGTCCATAGTGCTTTCCTCAGGAAAGTACCAGGAGGTTACTACTCAGGAGTCATATCCTATGCGGCTCGACAACTGTGATCAGTTTACATTCCTCCTCAGGAGAAATTAAACTCACATGAAGGCTCCGGCATCACGGGATACTTGAGAAATACCTATATGCACTAGGGGAACTAAGTGAACAGACTCATAGGACCTTCCTCAGGAAAGTACTAGGAGGCTGACACTTAGGAATTGTACCCTACGTGGCTCAACAACATGTGATCAGTTTATATTCCTCCTCAGGAGAAATTAAACTCACAAGTCGGCTCCAACATCACTGGATACTTGAGAAATCCTAGACAAACTAATGGAACTAAGTGAATAGACCCATAGGACCTTCCTCAGGAAAGTACTAGGAGACTTCCACTTAGGAATCGTATCCCATGTGACTCAACAACAGGTGATCAGTTTACATTCCTCCTCAGGAGAAATTAAACTCACAAGTCGGCTCCGACATCATTGGATACTTACGAAAGAGGTGAGAAGAAAGAATGAAAGTCATTCATAGTGCCTTCCTCAGGAAAGTACCATAAACTCCCTTCAAACTTCAGGATCTCGAACCTCACACACAGACAACAAGCTTCTAGACTAAGCCTCAATCCACTGCATCTTTGCAAGCTCCAGCAGGACCTCCATCCAGCTCCTACCTTGAGAAGAACCCACAGGCCAACAAACCACAAGAGACTATCTCTGAAGTTCAACCACAGTTGAACTTCAAAGTCAGAAGTCATCAAGACTTCTCCTATCTTCAGGCTCAGACAAATCACATCAGGACACCCTACAAAAATCTATCAAAAATCTATGGGAAACCTACATGGCTCTAGGGTAACATACTGAAAAATCAGAGCAAAATTCAACACCAGATGAAAGAACTAAAATCAGCAACACAGGCGTATCCACAAACCAATTTAATCAACATCAATAACAGTGAAAAATGCAATTAAAATGAAAATGCATGATTAAGCTAATGTTTCTGCACTATAAAATTCTACACTGAATCACGAGTCTACAGAAAAAAGAACGGAATTATTTGACTAAATCTACCATTTTTATTAATTTTCTAATGATATGCATGCATTGAAAATATTAAAAACATCAATTAAAATGGAAAATATACAAAAAATAACAAACAAAAATAAAGTGACATTTTTATTTTTATTTAATTTTCTAGGAATTATGATGAAGTGGTAGAAAAAAGAATTATTAGAAAAAACAATTATTCACATTTTTTATGAATTATTTACATGAAAATATAAAAGGAAGAATAAACGAAACAACCTGGGGGTTCAAACAGCAAGAGTTTATGGGTTATTTCTAGCTGGGCCCTGAAGGTGGGGGTGTTAACAGCAAAGGGCGCAGGGCCCAGGTTTGATATCCAGAAAAAAAACAAAAAAACCTGAACTGAGCGCAGGGGGTGCAGCGCTAGCCATTTCTTCAGTTATTATCCACTATGGGCTTCAACGAGGGGGTGTTAACAGCAATTGGGGCCTAAGGCCCAACTCAATTCTTCCTGATCTCACACACGGGGGGGTAACGAGCAATTGAGAGGGTGTAGTGTTCAGAAACACGCTTGGGCTTAGCCCAACGTCCAAACCCTAATCCAATTATATGCTAAACAAAACCTAATTCTTCCCCAACCCTAACACTGTTCATTCTCCTCTCTAGCCGTTTCTCTCATCACCCTCGCCCTTTCTCTGCAACTCTCCTGGGGAAAAACTCTCCAACATTCACCAATCCTCAAACACATCACCATCCCCAGTTCGAAACCCTTCAACCTAAGCTAACCCTATCCGAAACAACACCCAAACTTCACATGGTCTAAACAAACCCTAATTCAATTAAACCTGCGTGAGAAGGAAAGGTACCAAACCTGGACGAAGCAAGGAAGATGACGATCTTTCTGGAGAAAGCTTCGTGTAGACGAGGCTGACGATGACGTTCTTGAGATTTAGTGATCCCACTCCGCGCGAGGATATTGACGATGGTCCTGACGAAACACTGAAGGAACTCTTGGCGTGAAGATCTCTGGACGGATGAAGAAGACCTAACTTCGTTCTGGAAAATTGATGAAGGAGTTGGCGTTCTGGAAATATTGCTTGAAGATTGGACGCAGTTTGAAGTTTCTGGAGATATTGCTTGAAGATTGAACGCGGTTTGAAGCTTCTGGAAATATGCTTAAGAAGGATGAATGTCTTAGGTTTCTGGGAATCTTGACGAGGAATGATGAACGTCTGGTGAAGATGATGACGGTTAGAGGTGTTGAATGCAGTTTCCGGTGATGATAAAGCTTCCGGCGAGGTTTCCGGTGGCGTTGGATGGCGAAGATCGGAAGAAAGGATGAAGGTCGAAGAAAGAAGATGAAGGATTCTGGGTTTTGGTATCTCCGGCGGAAATGACGGTGGTCGGAGGTAGTTGACGGTGGCCGACGGTGTGCGGTTAGGGCTGATGCATGGCCGACGGTAGGGGGCTCCGGCGAGGATGGGGGGAAGACAAGTGTCTCAGGGAGGTGGCTGCATGGGATACACGTGTCCTAGGGGAGAGAGTCAGAGGGTGGCGTGGCGTGATCAGTGCAAAAAACGTGGGGCCTCTTCTGAGCCAACACGTGGCGTCACTATTTAAAGCACTGAGAGTGCTAGAACTTTCTAGAGGTTTCTGGGAGTAGACTGAACTTGCTGGACGAATTGGACCATTGGGCTGCATCTGGACCCCCCTTTTTTTTTGGACTTCTGAAATGTATTCCTGGACAAAAATGCAAACTGGGCCTTGCACTGCTTTGGGCCCAGTACGAAATTGAATGAAAAAAAACTGTAAAAAACTGAATTTTAATAAAAACAATAAAACCTAATTATATCTAATTTCCTAATTAATCTAATGATGGACTAATAAACTCTAAACAAAAATTAAGTCCTAATCAAGTCTAAAAAGATCAAAACTCTAATTACTCTATTCAAGCCTAATTAAATCTAAAAAAAACAATTAACCTAATTAAACTCTAAAAAGTGATTAAATGTCCAATTAATCCTATATTATCCTAATTAAATCTAAAAATGATTAAGAACCTAATTAACTCTAAATCAATCCACTAATTCTCTATTAAAATTCTAATATTCTTTAATATCTATTAAAATCTATCATTAATAAAGAAAAAAACTATATTATTTTCTATATTATCTAAAAACTATTTAATTTCTATTAACCCTAATTTATCATTCTATTTAATATGCTAAGAAAAATTCACTAATATTCTAAAAATGATAAAAGCTATTTACATTCTACTAAAAATTCTACAAATGATTAAAATCTATTTAAAATATTCTATAAAATTCTAAAAAGAGGATTAAGCTATTAAAATATTCAAAAACCCTATTTAAATTCCAGAAAAATCTATAAAGCCTGTTAAAAATTCACAAAAAACCTATAAAAATCCTAAAAATGCAGATGGATGCAAATGACCCCCGTAAAAGAGCGCACGAGACCAGATCGAATCGAACAGAGATCCCCGGGCATCAGAATATCCTCAAAATCACTGTGCAAGCTAAAAATCACCGAGGAGCGCACAATTTCCTGAAAATAAAACCCTGGTGATCTGGACTGGATCTACCATATCTGATAGATGAAAATCAAGCTGTAAACTCTGATATCCCCTGCTTGTGCACAAAAATCATCTGCCTGATTTGCGAATATGAACTTAAACCATGAGTCAGATAGGAGAATCAGTTGGTCAAATTTTAGGGTGCAACAGCTGCCCCTATTCAAGCGACTTGGACCTGAAGGGTTTGAAGAGCGCTCAGCCTTCAAACATTTAGAGGTACGAGACGGTTGAATACAAATAAAACCCGAAAATTTGCCAACCGCGAGCATATACTGTAAACTGCTTGGGGAATAAAGTCCAGAAAACCGAGTCCAGTTATTGCGGCACCAAACTGATTAATCATCTGATAAAGAACTCCTGATTGAATACCCGTTGCTTGTGATACCCCACATAACAAACCTGAGAGCTGCAACAAAATACCTGATTCTTTCGCATTGCCTATTGATAGGCAGGAAGAGAAATATACTCACATCGCCCAAAGATGGACGGGAAGACACCCTGATTGAATACTCACCTCGTCTAAAGATAGACGGAAAGACAACATTAATCTCCCAATTCACATCGTCTAAGGATAGACGGAAAGTCACCATAATCTCCATATTCACATCGTCTAAGGGTAGACGGCATCATCCTGATTGATGAACAAATCAATATTCTCATCGTCTAAGGGTAGACGGAAACAAAGCCTGAATCTCCATACTCACATCGTCTAAAGATAGACGGGAAGAAGTTCTTCGTACTCACATCGTCTAAGGGTAGACGGGATCATCCTGATCGATGAACAAATCAATATTCACATCGCCTAAGGGTAGACGGTATCATCCTGATTGATGAACAAATCAATTCTCATCGTCTAAGGGTAGACGGGAAGAAATTCATAAATCTCCATGCTCACATCGCCTACTGATAGACGGGAAGAAATAATCTCCAAATTCACATCGTCTAAGGATAGACGGAAAGACACCATAATCTCCATATTCACATCGTCTAAGGGTAGACGGGATCATCCTGATCGATGAACAAATCAATATTCACATCGCCTAAGGGTAGACGGTATCATCCTGATTGATGAACAAATCAATTCTCATCGTCTAAGGGTAGACGGGAACATCCTGATCAATTCAATATTCACATCGTCTAAGAGTAGACGGGAAGAAATAATCTCCGTACTTGCATCGTCTAAGGGTAGACGGAACGAAATCATCTCCGAATTCACATCGTCTACTGGTAGACGGAAAGACACCATTACGCAATTCAACATCAACCCTGGAATTTCAGAATCCTTCTGTCTACGGGAATTGATGGAAAGATCAATCATCCTTGAAGGGGCCACATCGTCAGTATGGACTGACGGGAAGAAAACCACCTTTTAAGGAACCATGTCGTCAATAAGAATCGACAATCACGAAAACTGAACATTCTTCGAAGAGCCTCGCCATCAATAAGGATTGACAGTCAGAAAAGTACCTCTTGAAACGTCATCTCATCCAATAAACAGAAAGAGAACCAACATTCAAAATCCTTTTGAAACCCCTCAACAACTAAGGATAGCCGGAGAAGACTCGCTGGGGAAACACCTCATCATATGTATGATCTGGCAATAAGAAACCCGCTGGACAGTAACCAAAACTTCACATCGTCTGCTGACAGACGGAAAGAAAAGCCACTCGCTATAGAAACTCTATTTTGAACCCCATTGAAAATCGACCCAAAACTTCACATCGTCTACTGATAGACGGTAAGGAAAGCACATCCTGGGGAACCCCTTCTTGAAGCCCTACTGCGACCACCCGCAACTTCACATCGTCTATGGATAGACGGAAAGAAAACCACATTCGTACTCAAGACGTCTAATGATAGACGGAGAAGTCCATTCATTGGAGGAACACATCGCCAATATGAATTGACGGGAAGAAAAGTATGCCGATATCAGATGACTGCTTGATCAAAGCACAACTATCGTAAGATCTGATACAAATAATCCGCTGAATCGTCTGAATACTGCTGCTGGATAAATGTCCCTGAACTGATCACAGAGTAATTCACGCGCCATATGAGGCTGATAGAAAACCTGACTTACGCTTCGTATGCATATGCAAATGCTTTAATCTTTCTACGGCGTAATGCCCTATTCTGGATGGAAATGCTACGCATTTTGACCATGATATGCAAGTATGATGCAAATATGATGATGCATGCCATATGCTAGTGCAGGCTCGAGCTGCCGGAGAAGGCCGGGTACAGAAAACCACTTCAGCAAAATAAATGCTGAAGGCGAGGCCAACTCTACTGGGGATAAACTGGATATCACTGAATCGTCCTAGCAAAATAAATGCTGGGGGAGTGAAATCAACTCTGCTGGGGATATTGGGAACTTAACCGAACACCTCGACGAAGTAATACCCTGCTGGGGAACATAATTCCGCTGTGAAATAGCAGACGTGCTGGATATGATTAGACTCCTCTAGGGATAGCTTATCCATACCAATGACAAATTGGTCTTTGCTGGAGACAATGGAGGGAGTCCTCCTGCGCGCTGATAAAGCTCGGATCTGGAAATTGAGGCGCCAACGCGGATGGGCTTCACAGTAATCGCAAACATGGATTTGAACGCTTAAGCTATCTTGCTGAATTAGGTACAACCGACGCTGGAAAATATCCTTCATGAATACACAGCCTTTTAATGAAGAGTCAAGGGATAGTGACACGACTTCCCGCATTCATTTCGCTCTCGAAACTCGACTGCATCTGCTCGAATAACCCTGAATGGCCTTGCTGGTACGGAGAAGACCAATCCTTTCTCTTCTGATATGCCCCAGCCTACATGACATCTGTGGGGATAGTCCTTGAAAGGAAATTTGCAAATCTGAGCCTCGATGGTCTGATATAACATGCCTCAGCGTTCTGAACTTCCAAGAGATACTTCACCTTGAATGCTTCTCGAGTAACTTCTGCGCGCTTAAGATGGTCGGCCCCTGAATGCAATGACCTAGCCCCGATTATCTGATTCAGAGTAATACCTCCTGACTACGACGTGTTCACCGAACCTCAACCTGATTGCCCCAAGATAACTGACTTCGAAAAGCTGCCCTGACTGGGGATCACAATAAAGCTTGCCCCTGCTCTCGGAATATTTGGGCGTTCTGCATTCTATCTCGACCATACTTTCCATTGTAGGAAACTTTCCTGTTGTTCAGCGCTTACTCGCAAGTAAAACAAGTTGTTATGCATAAAAGATGTATTAATGCAACACATATGACAGCTTTGACATCCAATCTGTTCACTGGGAAAAGGAAAAACAGTTTATGGCATATAATGCACAAAACGTTTATCAAAAATATCAACATCAGTACCAACATGGTAAGAGGAACCCTTTTAGGAGTCAGAATCGACGCGACCTTTACCGGCGTATGCTTTCGAAACAACCTGCTTCAATTAGGACTTTTGAGGGTTGTAACGTGGTCGGGTTCACGGTTTTGAAAAAAAGGATAAAGGCTCAAAGTTATTTTAACCCACCCATTCTCCTTGATGTTCTCCCATCCTACGTTCAGCTAATTCGACCTTAGCGCTCATCTCTCAGAGGCTGAAAGATAGGAGTGATAGTTCGAGAAACTTTTGGATTTTGGAGTGACAGCCACTCACCTTTCGTCTTTGACACTTGAGGTCACACGACTCGTAGTTCCATCGAAGCTTTTTCTTTTGATCCTTTTCGTTTTTTCTCTTCATATCCCTAACTTTTGCCTGGACTGACTCCTTTTGAGTTTCTTTTGATTTTTTAAGTCCAGCGGGATGCCCTCATTTTTGCCTAAGTCATTTGTTTTGAAGTTTTCTTGACTTAGCGGGCTTTTGATTCTTTTTTCATTTTTTTTTCGAACAGGTCGTGTGACACTGGTTGTCTGACTCTTTGGGAAGTGATGTGGCTGTCCCACTCTTGTTTGAACCATTGTGGTCTTTTAGGCACGACCTCTTGGGACGTGATTGATCCTCGAACGTGCACTCCTTTTGTAATTTGGACGCTCAGTCAAATTAGCTAACACCTACCCTGCCCCAGGTTAAGATTGAGGGTTTTTCGTTTTCAGAAAGAAACTCCTACTACAAGGCTCAAAGGGGTTGACAAGGGATTATCTTCCTTATATCTCCGGTGTTTAGGGATTTGAAACAATGCCTGTACATCATCAACAGGTTTTATTTCAAAAGCATACAATATCGGTAGTTGCATGTCGGTCATTTTCGTCATCCTCCCCAAATTCTTCTTAACCAAGTGTTGGACATTTGTAAAAACAGTTAGTGAACATGAATGGATTTAATCAAAACATGCATATTTATTTCATTATCATCAATGAAAACAACAAGTTTTACAAACAAGATTACAAATTCAAACAGGAAAGCAACTACAAATGTAAAGCAATGACAAGCTAAAACAAAGAAAATATGCTAGCTTCTGAGAACCGGGCTTTTGCATCTGCCCTGCTGCTGAACCAGCTATCTTTATTAGAGGCAATCTGATGCTGCCTTGATCTGCTTTCAACGACTTAACCTCTTGGCCCGAAGCTGATTGCTGCACTATCAAGCAAATCCTGCACTTGGTGCTTAAAAGCATGGCAACCTTCTATATCGTGACCCGGGGCTCCAGAATGAAACTCACAGTGCTTGCTTGCATCATAACCAAACGGGGGAGTTCCCGTGATTGGTGCCAGAGTTCTTTTCTCTACCAGATTCAATCCCAACAATGTCTGCAACAACTCAGCATATGTTGAGGGAGGCTTCTCAAACACTCTTCTCGGCTTGCCACCCTGGAATCTTCGCTGAGCCTGCTGTGCCCCCTGCTGAGGCTGCTGCTGCCGGTATCGGGTTGACCCTTGAACACCCTTCGTAGCAAATGCAACATCGGTTTCTTGATCTTCAATGTACTGATTAACGCTCTCCTTATGCTTAACCATTTTCTTTCTTAGATCTGCCCCAGGAATAGGCAACAGTTGTGGGCCTGGAGATTCTGACACCATGGAGTCCAGGATACGCTTCTGACCCACTGCAGCTTTAGAAACATTTGTCATCTTAGCATCGATCGAGACAGGAGCAATGTGCACAGCTACGCCGCCCGGCGTGAATTCAATATCGTGCGAGTCAATCAGGTCTTGAACATTGTGCTTGAAAGCATGACAACCCTCGATGTCATGTCCGAATGCCCCGGAATGAAATTCACATTGCTTACTGGCATCGTACCCTTGAGGAAACGCTCTCGTTGGTGGTGCCAACGTTCTCTTCTCAACCAGATTAAACCTCAATAAGATCTGCAAGAGCTCAGCATATGTCATAGGTGGTGCCTCAAACATTCTCCTTGGCTTTCCTTCCTGGATCTTCCGCTGAGCCGGATGTATCCTCTGTTGCTGCTGCTCAGGTTCCGCACGCACAGGTGGCGCGAGCTTCTTCATTGCGGCTTCAAATAGCTGATCGTCTTCTTTCCTAAGCACATTCTTGACTACCTCCATGATCAAGCTCATTTGGGTCTTTAGCTGACTATTTTCCTCTTTGAGGATCTTCTGCTCCAGACGCATCTCTTGCATGTCTCTCATCATCTGCCCCAGCTGGCGTTGGACTTCGATCAATTCAAACTGATTCGGTTCCATATCTCTGAAGGAGTTCCTGCAACAAACTGGACGATGAGGAAATAAGGCCCACGGTTCTGATATACCTGCTAAATGATAATGCAGCGTAGCAAACAAACACACATTCGCAACGAGATAAAGAGAAACCCAAGCTATAAGCACACAGACGAATATCTCCCATACATGTACAACCAACAAAATCAGCAGGTAAGCACAAATGAGTATGAATATAACGACCCCAGCCAACAATCCTGGTGGTGGTCGACAAATACTGATGCATAAAAGCTAAACGGGTTAGGCAGAGAAACAGATGCGACACCCGGCATAGAAACCTCTAGAAACTTCCCCCATATTCGACTGAACTCTCCGATGGACAATCTTCAGAGCACACACTTCCTGTGGAGTCTTCCATGACATTAACTGACGAACCCCCACAACTGGAAGATGGACAATCATTAATCTGAACAAAACCCTGAGGAGTGATGCAAATACGATTAGAGTCTAACAGATCCTGAATCTGACTTCTAAGCACTTTACAATCATTTGTGGAATGCCCCTGTGCCCCAACATGGTACTCACAGCGGGCGCTGGCATCAAAACCCGGAGGATACGGTGGAATCACCGGCTTAGTCTCTTTCGGCCCTATCAGTCCACTTTTGACCAGATCCGGCAACAGCTGACTGTATGACACTGGTAGCTGAGTAAACTGCCTTTCAGGCTTCCTTGGTCTTCGTGGAGCATGCTGACGCGATCGGCGATAGGATGATCGTTGACTTGAGGTGTCTGAAAACTGATCCTGAGATGCTAGAGATTCTGAGACGACGTCGGTTCCTACTTCCCACTCTTCTTGAGAACTGACAACTGACTCAATCTTATTAACTGGGACGTAAGGAATACCTCGAAACTTTCCACTCCTGAGTCCTCGCTCAACAATCTCTCCCAGCCTCATCAGGCCCACAAAGTTTGTGCAACTGAACAATTTGTCAAAATAATGGCCTTTCAGAGTACCCAGGAAGATGTCAACCAGTTCTCTTTCCGGAAGCGGTGGTCGAACACTAGCAGCTAATTCTTTCCATCTTCGCAAATACGCTCTGAATGATTCATTCTCCGCTTGAGACAATTCTTGCAGATCTACGAGACTAGGAGTCAAATCCAGGTTGTAATCATACTGCCTCATGAAAGCTCTGGCTAAATCCACCCATGATCGAATCTGATTACTCTCTAATTGCACATACCATCTCAGGGATGCCCCAGTCAGGCTATACTGAAAGCAATGGATCATCAATTTGTCATTTCGCACAAACGAAGTCATCCTTCGACAGAACATCATCAAATGCAACTTTGGACAGCTATCTCCCGTGTATTTTTCAAATTCCGACACTTTGAACTTGTACGGCAACACGAGGTCAGGGACCAAGCACATGGCTACAGCATCCAGGTTAACGGCATCTTTCGCTTCCAAGGCTTTCATTTGCTCTTCCAACACTCGGACTCTTCTACCATAGTCAAGAGCTCTTGGATCTACTAACCCGGTCACTGGAATATCTCTCCGGTAATTCATCACAGGGAAAGCAACACATTGATTGTTAACAGGAGGATAGCGTTCATTTCGGGCAAGAAGCTGCTCATGCCGATCTCTGTTTTCAACAGTAGGCTGCACAACTTGGGCTGCAGTAAGATTGTTTGCTTGCGGGAAGCCTTCCATAGAATCATACTGATGGTTGGGCGCCGTGGCGAACCTTGCCAAAGTGTTAGGAGCCCGGAAATTGCCTTCAGACATAGCCACCAATTACCTGTAACCGACTATGCTGCTTGATTCTGCTCAAATCCGCCTCAGCCCCTTGGTTGTCTTCGCTCTTGCCTCAAACAATTCCCCGAGAATCACTTTCTGGTGAAAACAAAGGCGGGATAAGTGCTCTGACCTGCTAGAGAAATGCTATGCAGTATGATTTATGCAAACAGAAATACAAAAATGCTAACGTGTATGTGTGCATGGGAGATATTTTCCCTCCAATTCCAGTGTCGGTGGTAGCAAGACGAGATAAGCCATAAAGACAATATTTGGAAAAACCCTCATATATTGATTAGAATAACTGTCTTGTCAAGAAGTTACATAACTATGCTCCATACAGCTGATATGATAAGGAGGATCCCAGCCAACATGCCTGGTGGTGATCTCAACATACAGAATACAAGAGAAATCAAATACGAGTACGGTTGCGGAAGTCTTCGACCATCTTCTTTGTCTCTGCATGATCTGGTTGATAAATCAAACCTTCTATCAGTCGATCCCTCTTCCTGACCGTCCCCTGGATGTCTCTGACAAAGTCTTCCCAAGCCTTATCATTGGCACCACCCCCAGGTTTGGGTCTCTTGGCATCTGCTCTATGCTGGAAATCTTCCAAATTCTTCATGGCATCTGTCAACTTGCGCTCGGCCTCGTATCGGCGACAGGCTTCTTCTTCAAGCTCTTCGTTCTTCACTTTGACCTGTTCTTCTAACTGAGCAATCTGTGTCTTCAGCTCTTCTTCTCGCTCCTTGCGCTTGGTCATAGTGAGATCCCAGTGTTCTCTGAACTTGGCTAGCTTTGTGTAGGCCCTTTCCAGCTCTTGCTTCTTGGTGGCCAACACACTACTAACTGAGTCGACATCTAACTCCAGACGCTTCTTGGTTTCAGTCAATTCCAATAGCGTAGTCTTCAGATGTTTCAGAGTTTCAGCCTGTTGCTTAGAAAAGTATCATGTTTCAATCTTTTCATGCCGAAGCTGGGCATTCTCCTGCTCTAAAGCCTCTTTAGCCCTTGCTAGCTCTTCTTTCTCCGCCATCAGCTGCTTGTAGACTTGAATGTCCACAGTGGTAGGCTCCTCTACTGGAGGAGGATGCAATGGTTGAACCGCTGGATACGGCATAAGGAACTTCACAGCTCGCTCACGAATCCATTCTACATATGGGCTAGGACCTCGAGTATCCCCTCTGCTACCTGAAAGCTTCCCTCTCTTGTGCAAGTTTTTCCAGGCTTTCTCAAGTTTGGTCAGCATCTCTTTCCCTATTGCCCCGGTGAGATACAGAGATTCCTGTATCTCCTCGGGCTTTGGCGCTCCTTGAGGTATGTACCCAAATTGCTTGATCAATAAGGAAGGGTTATAGTTGACACAACCTTTCCTTCCTATTAACGGAACATTCGGGAATCCTTCGCCTTTGAGTATGACTTCAGCTCCAAATACCTCTTTATTGGTCCATACCACGTTCTCAGCAGTTAATCCCATTAAGCGCTCGGGCCATCCTAGAGAATTAATAGAGGTGACAAAAGGGCCTGACTTAGGCATATGACTGGTGAACCACCTGCATAGGAGAGGTACACAGCAAGACACATTCCTTCCTCGTCGCTTTTCATTCTGGTAATGGGTTGAATGGTGGATATCTCCCAGCAAAGTAGGAACTGGGTTTCCCGCAGCCAAAATATAGAAGGCATCAGAATCAACAAAATCAGGAATGTTCGGGAACAACACGATGCCATAAACACATACAGCAAGAATGACGTCAAAAACACCCCAGCTACCCTTCTGGGCATACTCTCGAGCCTTCTCCACCAAGACATCCAACGGAAATCCCCATACATCTCCTCTTCTGATCATCTTCCCCGACAGCTCAGACTCTTTCAAACACAGGATGGCAGAAAGCTCAGCCAGCTTAGGCTCAGCGTCCGTACGATAAAAAGGCATCTGCTCACGGATCGGTATATCCAGAAGTGCAGAGTACTCCTCCAGGGTAGGAGCCAAAACAAAGTCGGGGAATACAAAACACCTGAGCTCCGCGTCGTAGAACTGTAACAGAGTATAAATGCCGCTGGTCTCGTAGGCAGATGGCTGATAAACGTAGGTCAGAATCCTCCCATATCTCTTTCTGAAGTCACCCATTCCCCTCTTCTTAGCAATAGCAATCAATTCTAACAATAGACTGATATTCGGTGACGGAAACTTGTAGGGCAATACTCTCTTCAGGTTTTCCATGTCTTGCTAGGAACAAACACCAGAACTGGAAGGGAAAATATGTACCTGCAATACACACACGTTAGTTGAATGCAGATGGTAATGCAATGATGCAATATGATAAATAATGCAATCTGCGGACACAGGGGCTATGCTGTAGCCTGAAGAGGAATATCTCTGTGATCGAGAACAGAAAACCAACACGGTCACCAGAATCTCATGCCAATAACTATCATCTGATACTCAAAATATCAATCCCCTGGTAAGAAAACCATCTGAACCTCTGTATCTGACGAGAATACCATCTGATAATAGCCTCAACCTCAGATAAGAAACCCATCTGACCCAGATAACACACCTGGAGATGAATCAAGAACACCATCTGATAAAGATACTGAATCATGGTTTCTGAAGGCCAGTTCTCCTGCAATAACCCAGTCCCTCTCACAGGTAGGATAGACCTAATCCACGGACAAAGGTACGGCATCCTATGCGGTTATCAGCGTCACAGACTTTCATGAGTGACGATACGATTCCCAGAAGGAGGGGCATCATCAAGTCATGAAGAGGCCTCACTTAGCTGACTTCCAAATGATCGGTCCCCAGAGTCGACAACCCTCACGTCTGGACTCCCCTCAGATCCTCAGGACCGGAAAGGAGCACCTCTGCAAGAATCTCGTCTGAGCGCAGATTTTCGTAGGGAACTGTGCCTGCTCAGCAGACAGGTTCGTCTACTACTTCTCCGCAACTACATCTAGGTGTGTACTCAAGCCCAGGTCCGGCTTTTCACTCACAGTAACCTCCCCTTGCCCACAGTAATCATCATAATAATATAATGCTGGAAAATAAATGCGGAAAGGTAAAGGTACAGAAAAGTAAAGTGCAGAAAAGTAAAACACATATGCACAACACCCAACCAATAAACACCCAAGCGCTAGGATTGACTCGCGTAGGGGATGGGAAACGGTCCCAGCATAAGGGATGGGAAAAGTCCCTAGATGCTATAAGTCCCCAGCAGAGTCGCCAGCTGTCGCTACTGCGAAAATCGGCGCCGGCTTGACAGGAGAGTCGCCACCGTGCGTTATTTATCCCTCAGAGCGGGAAAGGAAACGCTCGAAGTAAACCTCGCAAAGACGGGAAAAAGGTATGGTCATCGCAACCAAAACCTGGATTCGGGAGTCGGTTACGCAAGGGGAAGGTATTAGCACCCCTCACGTCCATCGTACTCGATGGGATCCACGCTTGGTGTTTATAGGTAAAAGGGTGTGTTATCTATCTACGCTAATGGCTGGTCTGAAAAGAAAATAAAAGGACAGGACTCGACAGAACATACGGTGTTCTGGGCCTACGTATTCCCTCGTGCAATGGGAAAGTCAGAGTCAACGTAGTTCGACTTCCTACGTCTAAACGGGGGAAAGGTTGCTCGCTAGGACATCGCGTCCTGTGCCTACGTACTTTCATCTGGAATGAAAGATCAGAGCAAACGTAGTTCGGCTAACTACGGGTACACAGGGGCTCTCACACAGCAGTGAGAAAACAAACTGATCTCTAAGGCTCGGGAACCTACAAATACAATCTGGTCTCAAATGCGCTCGGGCAGGAGAAAAGGATAACAATTAGTCGTTAGCGGGAAAGTCTCGATCGCACAGCCGCGAGAGAACAAAGGTTAGCCGTTAGTGTGCTCGCTAGGATATCGCATCCTATGCCTACATATCTTCGTCTGGAACGAAGAATCAGAGCAGCTGTAGTTCAGCTAACTACGGATCAAGCTACTCAAAAGCTCCTACAGAAAGGAAAGGGAAACCCTAGAACTATAGCTGAGAAACAGGGGAATCTATCTACTGCTATCATACCTGGTTGACCATCCTAATGTCTATCATAACAACTCCGCAACGGAGAAGTCAGAGCTCCTAAGGGATCATGGCAACAGGACTAAACCACAAACAAGAAATGCAACGTAAAGGAATACTGAAAATATGCATGAATGCAACATCTAGACAAACAAGGCACAGAGACCGCAAACCACAAAGGCAAGGGAGCTCAGCTCTACCAAATACCAACAAGCAAAGCCACGCAATAACAAACAAGCAGAAGGAGGACCACCTCAACTTCTCATGCACACCAAGTCTACTTCTAAGATGCACCTACTCAGAACTATCCAGATGAATACCTAAGTCTAATGCAACATAACATCATACAAGTCAAACACCACAAAGAGACTAACCCTGAGCAGGGCCTCTAACAAACCTGAAACAAGCTCCTAATCTATCTCTAAACAGAACTCTATACAATACCCTAAGCAAAAGATCTAAGCAACAATCTAATCAAAACCTTAAGCAAGGATCTAAGCCAAACTCTAATCAAAACCCTAAGCAAGAGGAATCAATCCCAGTCTCCAAGCTTCAGAACAAGCTTACCAGAGAAAGGAAGCTAAGCAGACAAGTCCATAGTGCTTTCCTCAGGAAAGTACCAGGAGGTTACTACTCAGGAGTCATATCCTATGCGGCTCGACAACTGTGATCAGTTTACATTCCTCCTCAGGAGAAATTAAACTCACATGAAGGCTCCGGCATCACGGGATACTTGAGAAATACCTATATGCACTAGGGGAACTAAGTGAACAGACTCATAGGACCTTCCTCAGGAAAGTACTAGGAGGCTGACACTTAGGAATTGTACCCTACGTGGCTCAACAACATGTGATCAGTTTATATTCCTCCTCAGGAGAAATTAAACTCACAAGTCGGCTCCAACATCACTGGATACTTGAGAAATCCTAGACAAACTAATGGAACTAAGTGAATAGACCCATAGGACCTTCCTCAGGAAAGTACTAGGAGACTTCCACTTAGGAATCGTATCCCATGTGACTCAACAACAGGTGATCAGTTTACATTCCTCCTCAGGAGAAATTAAACTCACAAGTCGGCTCCGACATCATTGGATACTTACGAAAGAGGTGAGAAGAAAGAATGAAAGTCATTCATAGTGCCTTCCTCAGGAAAGTACCATAAACTCCCTTCAAACTTCAGGATCTCGAACCTCACACACAGACAACAAGCTTCTAGACTAAGCCTCAATCCACTGCATCTTTGCAAGCTCCAGCAGGACCTCCATCCAGCTCCTACCTTGAGAAGAACCCACAGGCCAACAAACCACAAGAGACTATCTCTGAAGTTCAACCACAGTTGAACTTCAAAGTCAGAAGTCATCAAGACTTCTCCTATCTTCAGGCTCAGACAAATCACATCAGGACACCCTACAAAAATCTATCAAAAATCTATGGGAAACCTACATGGCTCTAGGGTAACATACTGAAAAATCAGAGCAAAATTCAACACCAGATGAAAGAACTAAAATCAGCAACACAGGCGTATCCACAAACCAATTTAATCAACATCAATAACAGTGAAAAATGCAATTAAAATGAAAATGCATGATTAAGCTAATGTTTCTGCACTATAAAATTCTACACTGAATCACGAGTCTACAGAAAAAAGAACGGAATTATTTGACTAAATCTACCATTTTTATTAATTTTCTAATGATATGCATGCATTGAAAATATTAAAAACATCAATTAAAATGGAAAATATACAAAAAATAACAAACAAAAATAAAGTGACATTTTTATTTTTATTTAATTTTCTAGGAATTATGATGAAGTGGTAGAAAAAAGAATTATTAGAAAAAACAATTATTCACATTTTTTATGAATTATTTACATGAAAATATAAAAGGAAGAATAAACGAAACAACCTGGGGGTTCAAACAGCAAGAGTTTATGGGTTATTTCTAGCTGGGCCCTGAAGGTGGGGGTGTTAACAGCAAAGGGCGCAGGGCCCAGGTTTGATATCCAGAAAAAAAACAAAAAAACCTGAACTGAGCGCAGGGGGTGCAGCGCTAGCCATTTCTTCAGTTATTATCCACTATGGGCTTCAACGAGGGGGTGTTAACAGCAATTGGGGCCTAAGGCCCAACTCAATTCTTCCTGATCTCACACACGGGGGGGTAACGAGCAATTGAGAGGGTGTAGTGTTCAGAAACACGCTTGGGCTTAGCCCAACGTCCAAACCCTAATCCAATTATATGCTAAACAAAACCTAATTCTTCCCCAACCCTAACACTGTTCATTCTCCTCTCTAGCCGTTTCTCTCATCACCCTCGCCCTTTCTCTGCAACTCTCCTGGGGAAAAACTCTCCAACATTCACCAATCCTCAAACACATCACCATCCCCAGTTCGAAACCCTTCAACCTAAGCTAACCCTATCCGAAACAACACCCAAACTTCACATGGTCTAAACAAACCCTAATTCAATTAAACCTGCGTGAGAAGGAAAGGTACCAAACCTGGACGAAGCAAGGAAGATGACGATCTTTCTGGAGAAAGCTTCGTGTAGACGAGGCTGACGATGACGTTCTTGAGATTTAGTGATCCCACTCCGCGCGAGGATATTGACGATGGTCCTGACGAAACACTGAAGGAACTCTTGGCGTGAAGATCTCTGGACGGATGAAGAAGACCTAACTTCGTTCTGGAAAATTGATGAAGGAGTTGGCGTTCTGGAAATATTGCTTGAAGATTGGACGCAGTTTGAAGTTTCTGGAGATATTGCTTGAAGATTGAACGCGGTTTGAAGCTTCTGGAAATATGCTTAAGAAGGATGAATGTCTTAGGTTTCTGGGAATCTTGACGAGGAATGATGAACGTCTGGTGAAGATGATGACGGTTAGAGGTGTTGAATGCAGTTTCCGGTGATGATAAAGCTTCCGGCGAGGTTTCCGGTGGCGTTGGATGGCGAAGATCGGAAGAAAGGATGAAGGTCGAAGAAAGAAGATGAAGGATTCTGGGTTTTGGTATCTCCGGCGGAAATGACGGTGGTCGGAGGTAGTTGACGGTGGCCGACGGTGTGCGGTTAGGGCTGATGCATGGCCGACGGTAGGGGGCTCCGGCGAGGATGGGGGGAAGACAAGTGTCTCAGGGAGGTGGCTGCATGGGATACACGTGTCCTAGGGGAGAGAGTCAGAGGGTGGCGTGGCGTGATCAGTGCAAAAAACGTGGGGCCTCTTCTGAGCCAACACGTGGCGTCACTATTTAAAGCACTGAGAGTGCTAGAACTTTCTAGAGGTTTCTGGGAGTAGACTGAACTTGCTGGACGAATTGGACCATTGGGCTGCATCTGGACCCCCCTTTTTTTTTGGACTTCTGAAATGTATTCCTGGACAAAAATGCAAACTGGGCCTTGCACTGCTTTGGGCCCAGTACGAAATTGAATGAAAAAAAACTGTAAAAAACTGAATTTTAATAAAAACAATAAAACCTAATTATATCTAATTTCCTAATTAATCTAATGATGGACTAATAAACTCTAAACAAAAATTAAGTCCTAATCAAGTCTAAAAAGATCAAAACTCTAATTACTCTATTCAAGCCTAATTAAATCTAAAAAAAACAATTAACCTAATTAAACTCTAAAAAGTGATTAAATGTCCAATTAATCCTATATTATCCTAATTAAATCTAAAAATGATTAAGAACCTAATTAACTCTAAATCAATCCACTAATTCTCTATTAAAATTCTAATATTCTTTAATATCTATTAAAATCTATCATTAATAAAGAAAAAAACTATATTATTTTCTATATTATCTAAAAACTATTTAATTTCTATTAACCCTAATTTATCATTCTATTTAATATGCTAAGAAAAATTCACTAATATTCTAAAAATGATAAAAGCTATTTACATTCTATTAAAAATTCTACAAATGATTAAAATCTATTTAAAATATTCTATAAAATTCTAAAAAGAGGATTAAGCTATTAAAATATTCAAAAACCCTATTTAAATTCCAGAAAAATCTATAAAGCCTGTTAAAAATTCACAAAAAACCTATAAAAATCCTAAAAATGCAGATGGATGCAAATGACCCCCGTAAAAGAGCGCACGAGACCAGATCGAATCGAACAGAGATCCCCGGGCATCAGAATATCCTCAAAATCACTGTGCAAGCTAAAAATCACCGAGGAGCGCACAATTTCCTGAAAATAAAACCCTGGTGATCTGGACTGGATCTACCATATCTGATAGATGAAAATCAAGCTGTAAACTCTGATATCCCCTGCTTGTGCACAAAAATCATCTGCCTGATTTGCGAATATGAACTTAAACCATGAGTCAGATAGGAGAATCAGTTGGTCAAATTTTAGGGTGCAACAGGACGCACCTTCTTATCGTAAGCTTTCTTCATTCGGCTTTGGTACAGACGACCAAACGCGATCGATGCTAGCCTCTTCTCGTCCATCAGGCTGAGTTGGTTCAAGCGATTCGTAATCCATTCTGCCTCATCAAGTTTTACATCAACCAAAACTCGCAAAGAGGGAATCTCCACTTCTAACGGTAGGACAGCTTCCATACCATACACCAAGGAGAAAGGAGTTGCCCCGGTCGACGTACGCATCGTCGTACGATAACCGTGCAAGGCAAACGGCAGCATCTCGTGCCAATCTTTATACGTCACAACCATCTTCTGAACAATCTTCTTGATGTTCTTGTTGGCCGATTCAACAGCGCCATTCATCTTCGGCCGGTAAGGAGATGAGTTGTGGTGTTCAATCTTGAAGCTCTGGCACAGCTCCTTCATCATCTTATTATTCAAATTCGAACCATTATCAGTAATGATCCGTTCGGGAATTCCATAGCGACAGATGATGTCCCTCTTTATGAACTTAGCTACCACCTGTTTGGTCACATTAGCATACGAGGCTGCCTCCACCCATTTGGTGAAGTAGTCGATAGCTACCAGAATGAAACGATGACCATTGGATGCGGTGGGCTCGATCTTGCCTATCATGTCGATGCCCCACATGGAGAACGGCCAAGGGGAGGACATGACATTCAATGGGCACGGCGGCACATGAACTTTATCAGCATAAATCTGGCATTTGTGACACTTTCTCGCGAATCTGAAGCAATCCGACTCCATAGTCAGCCAGTAATACCCTGCTCTCAGGATCTTTCTCGTCATGGCATGCCCGCCGGCGTGCGTACCAAATGTGCCCTCATGGACCTCCTCCATGAGTATACTCGCCTCTTTTTCATCCACACATCTGAGTAGCACGAGATCGTGGTTTCTCTTATACAGCACTCCGTCAGGATTGAGATAAAAGTTTCCGGATAGCCTCCTCAGAGTCTTCTTATCCTGGGTAGACGCACCCGCAGGATACTCCTTAGTCATGAGGAAGGTCTGGATGTCGTGGAACCATGGCTTGCCGTCAGTGGCATCCTCGATTGCAAAGATAAATGCCGGTCTATCAAGACGCGAAAGTACAATTCTTGGAGCCTCATTCCAATAATTGACCTTATACATGGAAGCCAACGTAGCTAAAGCATCAGCCATTTGATTTTCAGCCCTGGGTACATGATGAAGTTCCACTCGATCGAAGAATGGAAGCAGCCTCCTGGCATAATTCATGTACGGCACTAGATTCGCTTGACGAGTTTCCCACTCCCCTTTGATCTGATTGATTACAAGCGCTGAGTCACCATATATGTTTAGATTCTTGATTCTCAAATCAATTGCCTCTTCTAGACCCATAATACATGCTTCATACTCTGCTTCGTTGTTGGTAACTGGAAACGTCAGTCTCGCAGTAAAAGGGATGTGGGATCCGTGATGAGTCGTAATGATAGCCCCGATACCACTTCCATAGGAATTAACCGCTCCGTCGAATATCAACTTCCACTGAGACTTCCTATCTGGCCCCTCATCGGGCAATGGCTCATCACAATCCTTCGCCTTGAGAAACATAATGTCCTCGTCAGGGAATTCGAACTTCATCGGCTGGTAGTCTTCGATTGGCTGTTCGGCAAGGTAATCAGACAATACGCTCCCCTTAATGGCTTTCTGAGAGACGTACTGAATGTCATATTCTGTTAACACCATCTGCCATCTGGCAATCCTGCCCGAAAGAGCCTGCTTCTCGAAGACGTACTTGATCGGATCCATCTTCGAAATCAGCATAGTGGTGTGGTTGAGCATATACTGTCGTAGACGTTTGGCAGCCCAAGCTAGTGCACAACACGTCTTCTCCAGCATCGAGTATCGAGATTCACACTCAGTGAACTTTTTACTCAAATAATAAATGGCATGCTCTTTTCTGCCCGTCTCGTCGTGCTGACCGAGAACACACCCCATACTATTCTCTAGAACCGTCAGGTACATGATTAATGGCCGTCCAGCCACTGGGGGTATCAAGATTGGAGGTTCTTGAAGATACTGCTTTATTTTGTCAAATGCCTTCTGGCAATCCTCATTCCAAGTAATCGCCTGATCTTTCTTCAAAAGTTTGAACATCGGTTCACAAGTGGCCGTGAGCTGAGAGATAAACCTCGCAATGTAGTTTATTCTGCCCAAGAAACCACGAACTTCTTTTTCTGTTTTCGGCGCTGGCATTTCTTGGATAGCTTTTATTTTCGCAGGATCAACTTCAATACCTCGTTCACTAACGATAAACCCCAGTAACTTTCCAGACCGCACTCCAAAAGTGCATTTGTTAGGATTCAGCCTCAGCCTGAACTTCCTAAGCCTTTCAAACAGCTTCAACAAATTGACCAGATGCTCTTCCTCCGTTTGGGACTTTGCAATCATGTCATCAACATAGACCTCGATCTCATGATGAATCATATCATGAAACAAAGTTACCATTGCTCGCTGGTAAGTGGCCCCTGCGTTCTTCAGACCGAAGGGCATTACCTTATAGCAAAATGTTCCCCAGGGGGTAATGAACGTCGTTTTCTCCATGTCCTCCGGTGCCATCTTAATCTGGTTGTAACCGGAGAAGCCATCCATGAACGAAAACACGGAAAACTGGGCTGTATTGTCGACCAACACATCGATATGAGGCAACAGGAAGTCATCCTTAGGGCTCGCCCTGTTCAAATCCCGATAATCGACGCACATGCGTACCTTACCGTCCTTCTTCGGTACAGGCACTATGTTGGCGACCCACGGAGGGTAAGTGGTAACGGCTAGAAATCCTGCGTCCAACTGCTTCTGGACTTCTTCTTTGATTTTTACAGCCATGTCTGGTCTCGTCCTCCTGAGCTTCTGCTTGACTGGAGGGCAATCCTCTCGCAACGGCAAGCGATGAACCACGATATCAGTGTCGAGTCCGGGCATATCCTCATATGACCAAGCAAAGACGTCACTATACTCTCGAAGCATCTCGACCAGCCTATGCTTGACATCCTTCTGCAGCGCAGCCCCAACTCTGACATTTCTGACGAGCTCCTCAGAACCCAGATTTACAATCTCAATATCCTCCTCGTGAGGCAGAATAACCTTCTCCTCTTGTCTCAACAAGCGGGCCAATTCTTCCGGAAGGTCTTCGTCTTCATCAATCTCATCCTCGGCTTGATAGATCGGGCAATCAAAGTCGTAGTGAGCCGTAGAGGGTCCAGAGTCGATGTCATCTGTTACGTGGATCCTGCAATAACAAGGGTTAAGTTTAAAGCAGGAATATGCAGGTTAGCACGCACCTCGTTGCCATTTTGCTGTTTTTTCGAAATAAACATAAAATAGGAATAACAGCGAACACAATATTTGATTACGAAGAAAACGCCTTTTATTTATTAACAAAATGCATACACATAATCCAACAAGGCCCTGACAGTAAAACCACTATGCCCCGGGCAGGGCATAGGGTTGTACAAAGATTGTAAAAAGCAAATCATTACTCTTCACTTGTCGGCTTGATAATCTCCTTGATGGTCCAATTGCGGAGGCGCTCGCCTGGCTTGCTCGGTTGAATCCAGGCGTCAAGATCGCAATCACTGTCTCCGCTGTCCTCCGACGCAGCATTGATACTCTCGAAGATTACTCCCCCTTTGGTGAATAGGATCGGCCCTTTCCCACGAGACGAGCTACCAGAAGAAGATGAAGCTTCAGCTTGCGGAGAATATCCCAATCCAAACTTATCCTGTTTGATTGGTATATCCAAAACATGCCCCCAGCCTGGGGTAGAACCGGCTTCGACAACGGCTCTAGCTTCCTTAAACGAGGAGAGGTTCAACTCTTGCTTCTCTGCGACAACGGGAGCCACCTCTTTCACTCTGACGGTTTCAAAAGCCTGGCAAAGAGTCTCGTGGATCTCACCATCCATTTCAACGTACTTGAAGGACGACAGGTGGCTTACCATGATGTCCTCCTCTCCACAGACTGTCACTATGCTGCCCCCAACAGCATATTTAAGCTTCTGATGCAGCGTGGACGTCACGGCACCAGCAGAATGGATCCATGGCCGACCTAAGAGGCAACTATAGGCAGGCATGATATCCATGATATAGAAGACTGCGTTGAACGTCTCTGGACCAACTTGAATTGGCAGGGTCAGCTCTCCGAAGACGTGGCGCTTGGTTCCGTCAAAGGCTTTCACGACCAGATCACTGGGCGTGCACAGCAGTCCACGGGTATCCAACTTCATCAGTGCCTTCTTCGGAAGCACGTTAAGTGAGGAACCCGTATCTACCAGGACATGTGACATAATCGTGCCTCTGCACTCTATTGAGACGTGCAAGGCGCTGTTGTGATCTCTTCCCTTAGGAGTCAGCTCCAGATCCGTAAATCCCAGCCCATTACCAGCATTGACATGGGCTACTACTTCCTCGAGTTGATTCACTGATATCTCCTGCGGCACGTATGCAGCATTCAATACCTTCAGCAATGCGTTGTGGTGCGCCTCGGAGCACAACAACAAGTTAAGAATCGAGATCTTTGACGGAGTCTGGTGAAGATGATCTACAATCTTGTAGTCACTTTTCTTGATTAGTCGCATGAACTCTTCAGCATCTTTAACCAGCAGGTCCTTCTCTGCCCCTGCAGGGACCTCTTCGACAGCTTTACCTTTACCCTTATCCGCAGCGTCGGCTTGGACCACTTTCTCTGCTGCAACCTCTGCTGGTGCGAACACTCTACCGCTCCTAGTGATGCCACTGACTTCAGTAAGATTCTGCACAGTCGATCCACACGGCTCAAGCTCTATCTTCTGACCATTACAATAAACTTCGGCGCCATAATGCCATGGAACGGCATTGGTGCTCTCGAATGGGATTGGTCCGGCCCTGGTGATGGTAATAGTAGGCGGACGAGGCGCAGAAATAGTAATAGGGTGGCGAGGAATGGTAATGGTAGCAACTTCGTCTGCCTGCTTCAGCACAACTTCCCCTGATGTGCCCTCAACGCTCCGGCTGAACTGTAAAATACCCTCGGACATCAGACTTTGGATACCTTCGATCAGCTGCTCACACCCATCAGGGAGCGTAGCACAAGCCATACATAATTCTCCACATCCAGGAAAGAAGCCCTTCTTCAGCAACTTAGCCTTGACAAAACTCAACGGCGTCTTCAAATCTCTGACATCAGTCAGCAAGTCTGCACTCTCTTCAGTGATAACAGCATTCACCCCGCCCCCCTTATGATGAGGCATCGGATTCTTGGTGACGTTGGGCACGTTGTCAGAAAAGTTGATAACCTTGGCGTCCACCAAGTCCTGGACTTTGTGCTTAAAAGCTTTACAATTCTCAATCGTATGGCCAGGTGCCCCAGTATGGAATTCACAAGTAGCACTGGCATCATATCCCGGGGGTGGCGCCCCTGTTAAGGGAGCCATCGTCCTCTTTTGAACTAGCTGAAGCTGCAGCAAGGTTTGCAGAAGCTGCGCATATGACATAGGTGGAGTATCAAACTGACGGCTTGCCATAGGAGCCCGATTCTGATATCTTTTATACCCCTGATTATTCTGCTGCTGAGGTTGCTGCGGCTGCGGCTGCGGCGGAGCAGCTGGAATGTTTATGCTAGCAATCTGAGGCTGAGGGCCCTTTCCCTTTCTCCTAGCATTAGTGACAGCACTGGCATCTCCCTCTCGACGCTTGCCAGTATAGGGTTTCTTGCTACCTCCTCCCGCTGAGGATGATTCGCCCTGAATTTTTCCGATCTTTATACCGTTCTCAACATGCTCGCCCAAAGTGATGAGAGCCGAGAATGTTCCAGACATGCCACTGACCAGCTTTTCATAGTAGATTCCGGGAAGGGTAGCCACGAACATTTGTACCAACTCACGCTCAACCATCGGCGGTTGAACCCGAGCAGCCAATTCACGCCACCGTTGGGCGTATTCTTTGAAGCTTTCATTGTTCCGCTGTGAGAGATTCTGAAGCTGAACCCGGTTGGGAGCCAAGTCGCTATTATATTGATAGTGGAGAACAAACGCTTCTGCAAGCTCTTTCCAGGTGCGCACAGCAGCGGGCTCCAAGCCCATATACCATTCGAGTGATGGACCAGAAAGACTATCCTGAAAGAAGTGCGTCAGCAACTTCTCATCGTCAGAATAAGCGGACATCTTTCTATAATAAGATCGGAGGTGGACCCGGGGGCAAGTGGTGCCCTTATACTTCTCAAAGGTAGGCACCTTGAACTTGTGGGGTACTTTAAAGTCAGCAATCAACCCGAGGTTGGACATGTCAACGCCCAATGTGTTCTGATTTTCTATGCTCCTCATCTTGTCTTCCAGCGCCTTGAACCTAAGTCGAGCCTCGGCATTCAACTCTGCCTCTATACCTCTCTGAGAGAATATATCATCCTGATGGTCCTCCAGCCACGGTTGAGGCACCACCAAATTTCCTGCACCAGCATTGCCGTTGACCGGCCCTATATTAACATTGGCTCCCAAACTACCATTGACGGCGCCCGTCGCGTTGAGTCCGAGATTAGTCATCAGATTGCCGTTAGCACTGCCGTTGCCTCCGGCAGCAGGAACAACGTTCTGTGGAGTATCGCCTTGAGGAGGGGTAGGCACGGCCCCTCCGTGAAGTATGCCATTACTGTCAACCCTGGAGATCAGAGGTTGAACCAGAGTACGAAGCTGATCTTGACCATTCACGACCACCTGCATCAGCTCCATAAAACGATCCATCCGCTCACGGAGCTCTTGAACATCTGACTGCACCTGGTCCATGATTCTTGTCTGATTAGCGCGAGTTGAGTAGCGGTGGATGGGTCTTTGATCAATCCTGGAGATCGAAAGCAGCGCGGAGCCTGAAAAAAAAACCTGTCAACAATAAAGGTTAGGAAAAGCAATAAGATATACACCATGCAAATATGCTTCATGCAGATGCATGCGTGTGTCTGTGTGCGTGGGAGATTTTTCCCCGATCCTAGTGCCTTAGTGACGGTGCTGATAATAACAAGAGGAAGAAGAAATCCGAGCCCAATCAGGGAAACATCAATCTCATATATATATGGAAAGGCCTGTCAAGGCCGTACACAGTATCAGCGAGTACAAATCAACAGCGTAACCTCAGCCAACAAGTCTGGTGATGGTCAGCATACATCAAAGATCAAAAACAACAGGGGTATAACTAGTCAAGTACGGCCACGGGCATAATACTCTGCTAATAACTCCTTTGTCTCTGAATGATCTGGCGAAGTGAGCAACCCCTCGACGAGTAGTTCCCTCTGCCTGATAGTATGCTGAAGCCCCTGAAATGAACTCTCCCAAGCGCCTTCGCCAAAGCAATCTTCGAGCTTCCGCTTCTTAGACTCAAACATCAGCTTATGCTCCTTCAGGCTAGCAATAGCTTTGTTGAGACGGGCTTCAGCGGAGTACCTGCGGGCGGTCTCTTCATCAAACCTCCGCTCACTGTCCTTCACTTCAGTCTCCAGCTTAGAAATCTGCAGCATCAGCTTGTCTTCTCGCTCCTTCCTGGTGGCCATGGAAGTCTTCCAATGCTGGTCGAACTTAGATATTCTCCGGTATGCTTCCTCTAGATGCGTCTTCTTCGTAGCCAGCACATCATTAGCAGCTCTGAAGTCTTGACCTAAGCGTTCCCGATCAGCAATCTGCTTTGCCAAGTCTGCGCTCAGCTGGCTCACCGACTCTGTTTGCTTCTTGAGAGCATGCACGGCTTCGTTCCTCTCACTTCGAAGATGAGCTAACTCCTTCTCTAATTCTGCATTTGCCCTCTTCAGTTCATCACGCTCAGCTAATACCTGGTTGTGCTGATGAATGGACACAGTGGTAGGCTCTTCGACTGGTGGAGGACTTTCTGGTCTGACATGAGGGAATGGCATCCCTATAGCGCTGGCTCTGGCTCTGATCCAATCTGAATAAGGAGGATAAGCTTGGTTGTCGCTCTTCCCCAACAAAGACTTTCCTCTCGTGCTGATATTGTTCCACGCATACTAAAGCTTGGACAACAACTCTCCCTCTAGAATACCCGTGAGGTATAGAGATTCCCGTACCTCTTCTTCCTTCGGTGGATTCCTCAAAGCATATGCAAACTGACGAACTAGCAATGATGGGTTGTAGTTGATGCAACCCTTCCTACCTATCAGAGGTACGTTAGGAAACCCACTACAACTGAAGATCATCTCGGTGCCTAACCTGCTTCTGTCAACGAACCAAACAATGTCTTCTGCCGACAAGCTCATCAGACGCTCAGGCCACTCAACTGTGGCTGCAGACAAGACAGAAGAACCCCTCTTGGGCAAATGACTATCAAACCACTTGTACAACAACGGTACGCAGCATGAAACATTCTTCCCTCTCCGGTTCTCATTCTTGTAATGCACTGAATGGTAAACGTCTCCGATCAGAGTAGGGACTGGATTCCCTGAGGCAAAGATATGGAATGCATCAAAGTCTACGAAATCAGGCATACTGGGAAATAGGATGATGCCATATATGCATAAAGCAAGGATGGCGCTGAAGGCGTCCCAACATTTGTCCTTAGCACACTGCTGAGCCTTAGCTATTAGAAACTGCAGAGAGAACCCTGGGACCTTGTTCCAACTCGTCACCACTAACTCAGAAGCGCTCAAATGGAGTGAGGAAGCCAAGTTAACCAGATCAGGCTCAGCATCCATGTGGACAAAAGGCATCTGCCTTTTGATAGGCACACCTAACATATCAGCATACTCTTCCAATGTCGGCGCGAGAACGAAGTCATGAAAAGTGAAACACCTCAAGGGAGGATCGTAAAACTGCAGAAGAGCATGTAACCCGTTCAACTCAGACGCAGAAGGTTTGTAGACCAGACTAAGCAACTTGCCATAAGACGTCCTGAACCTATCCTTCACAGAATGCCCTGCCAGGGCTATCAAACCAGTCAACTTCGACACATCGGGGGTCGGGAATTTGTACGCAACAGTCTTCCTGAGAGAAGCCATAACAACAGTAGGAGACGGGAAATCCTGGATCGGGGAAACGGTACCTGCAACACAGACACACGTTAATGGAATGCAGATGAATGCGTAAACTAATGCAAAATGCAGGTATGCAATAATATATCCAGGTGGCTGCTGTGGAGATTCGGTATCAACAGTCACTGATGAGGACGAAACCCCGGTGTAAAACCACTGATCTGATCTGCTGAGAATAACCATCTGATGGGATCGAGATCAAAATTCTGTTCTGACAAGAGTAAGTGACTGATAATAAGGACCCTGGGTGCAAGAGATATACGGTGGTGAAGTCTTCAGACCCCAAATCAAAGACCTGCCCTATCAAGGACAAACACACAGCTGCTGATGAGATCCTCAGACCTCACTCAAAATCTGCCTTATCAAGAACAAATAACATCTGCCGATGAGGTCTTCAGACCTCACTCAAAATCTGCTCCATCCAGAACAAACCACCGATGATAACATACTGATCAAAGCCTGCTCTATCAAGAACAGACAAACACCCGGCGACAAAATCCTCTGATCAAAAACCCCTTGCTCTATCAAGAACATGTCTGCAACTGAGAACCCAACATAACTGATTCACTGTCAAGAAAACCAGGTAGTCTGAAGGTCTAAGTTTCCTGCAATAAACCCAGTCCCGCTCACAGGTATGGACCTAGACTGACTCAAGGTATGGCATCCTATGCGTTCATCAGCGTCACAGACTTTCAAAACTGATGATACGATTCCCAGAAGGAGTGGCATCATCAAGTCCTGAAGAGGCCTCACTTAGCTGAATCACAAATGATCGGTCCCCAGAGTCGACAATCCACCAAACCAGCAACCGTCTCAACCCAAAGGGTTGAAAGTGAAGCCAACCGGATGAACCTCGTCTGAGCGTGGATTTCATGAGACACTAGTGCCTGCAAAGCAAGCACGCGCCCACTAATTTCCACTCTAAGTCTATGGTGCACTCAAGCCTGGGTCTGGCTTCTCACTCAATCAGAACTCCCATCCCACAACAGCACAAATAATCATATTTTACTGAATATAAAATGCGGGAAATAAAGTGCGAGAAGTAAAAATGCGATAAATAAACGCAACCCAACAAGCAAACACACAAGCGGTAGGATTGACTCTCTTAAGGGACGTTGGATCCCAAAACTGACTCGCTTTCGGGACGTTGGATCCCTAGGAAACTATCAAGTTCCCCAGCAGAGTCGCCAGATGTCGCTTGCGCGAAAATAAGGTGCCGGCATGACAGAAGAGTCGCCACCTTTCGTTATTTATCCCTCAGAGCGGGAAAGGAAACGATCGGAGAAACCTGACGAATAAGGGTAAGACAAGGTCATCGCAACCATTGTCTGGGTTCGGGAGTCGGTTACGCAAGGGGAAGGTATTAGCACCCCTCACGTCCGTCGTACTCGACGGGATCCTCGCTTGTTTGTTTACTTGGACGGGTTGGTTTTATTCTATCTACCTATCAAGGCTGGCTGAAAAAGAAAAGAAAAATGACTCGGCAAAGCGTCGCACTTTATGCCTACGTATTCCCGTCTGGAACGAGAAATCAGAGTCAACGTAGTTCGGATAACTACGGGGGAAAGGTTGAAGGTTGCTCGCTAGGACGTCGCATCCTATGCCTACGTACTTTCATCTGGTATGAAAGATCAGAGCAAACGTAGTTCGGGAAACTACGGGTTATCTCCTAAAAGAAGTGTTTTTTATTGTGTTTGCGATTTCAACCGCACTAGAGACTATGACCTGAGAGTGAATGCGTCGCATGTCACCCAAAGGGTACCATACTAAACATCCAGACTGTGGAAAAGAAACTCTCCCACAATCCTTTCTCAGATAGCTTAAGGCTCGTAACGTACGAAAGAAATCATTCATGATTACTGTATCTTAAACTGTTTCGAGATGAGAAGAGAACAAGCCCAACTAGGAGGGAGACTATCAAGTCCTACTGTTGTCATGCCATGGATTCATCCTATGGTTGAGGTTTGAACAGGGAACTCCTAGATGTTGTCATGCATAGGTTTCAACCTAAAAGTCTATCATCAAATCCTCATCAGAGGAAATGAGAGTCCTAAGGGATCATGTCAATGATACACCAAAACAGACAAAAGCATCAGCTTTAACAGTAAAATGCATGCAATGCAAGTGAGGGAGGAAATGTGTGTGGGGCTTCAGCCTCCACAAGCTCGTCTCGACCTCAAGCCAGTCATGAAATAACAGTAATCATACTGAAATAAACAACATGCTATCAAGCACAAACAGTAAACTGTAATCATACAGACAGGAGAAATGAAATGCTATCAAGCAAAATAAACACATGGGCAAGGGAGCTAGGCTCTACCGAATACCCGCAAGCAAAGCCAAGCAATAACAATACAATCAGATGCACTCATGCTCTTAGACTGAACTTATTCTAAATGGGCTTAGTCTAATGCAACAGACAAATCAGACAAAACACACAATACATCAAAGAAAATAGAAGAAAGCCTCAGCTCCTTCAGCAGCAACCCAGTCTTCAGACTTCAGAGATCACTTGCTTTCCAGGTATCAACCCTACAACATGAGTATCAACTCATCTTCTCCCTTGAGCTTCAGCTCCTTTGATCAGCTCTACCTTCAGGCTTCACTATCTTCAGGGATCTTCAGGCATCAACTTGATCTTCACAAAGTCTTCAGACTTCAATAATCTTCAAGGAATCATCCTCTTCAAGGCCTCAGCTTCTATCTTCAATGGCTCCAATGCTCCAGCAAACAAGATTCAGTCAACAAGATGAGGTGGGGATGTTACAGTACTCACTGACTTCCAAAGGATGCCATTGAGAACTTAACATCAAAGGAAAGGCTCTCTCAAAGTTCTACCTTATAGGGCAAGGTCACTAATCCCTCCAAAGGAGAGAGGTGAATACCCTTAAGGGACTCTGTGTCATAGAGAAGAAAGGAGGTGAACAAAGCACTCCTTGGTTATTGAACAAAGTATTCTATCTAGGGCTCTGCCTATGCACCTATCAACCTATAAACAAAACAACAAAAGCTATGCTAAACTCCTCTGCAAGGTCTTCAAAGCTTCCATGATGATCCACAAAGCTATTCACAAGGTCTTCCCATGATGCCCAAGCTCCTCAAGCCAACAACAAGTCCAAAGCAAGGCAAAACAAAACTAAACTAGCCCTAAAGGCCACACAAACAACATTCAATTCAAAAATCAATGAAAAATACTAAAGTACCATACAAATTCCTAATATAAATTCTAGAGGATCCTATTTAACTACCCTTAGGTCCCATATATTCCCCATACACTAATTTGGCCTAAAAACCCTAAAAATAAAATGTTGAAGTTCAAGTATACTACTTAAAACCCTAATTAGAGCACCTAAATGTCTAACTATCACATTACATCAAATTTAATTTCTAAAATCAAGGGATAAATCCTACATGAAACTAGGGTTCAATATCTAATCACACAAAAAAGAATGAATTAAAAAACCTAAGGGAAGGTCCTAAAACAATTCTTGCAAGATAAGGTACAAACTAAAAGAAATAAAATACCCTATTTAAAAGAAAATATCACTAAAAATTCCACATTAAAAATAAAATTTCATTTTTATTTTTATATTTTTCTACACAAAATTATCTAATCATAGAAAAAAGAATGACAAAAAAATCATCATTTATCAATTTTTAATGAATTTTTAAAGTTCATGAAAAATGTAAAACAATATAAAAATATAAAATAAAGAAAATGAGGGAGGGGTGTGAGTAGCAGGACGCGCTAGTTGAATTTTGGTGGGCCAGAATCAGGGGGTGGTGTGGATAGCATTCACTTCTGAGCCCATGGTTTCTCATTAAACAAAACGACGCGTTTTGGCTTAGGGTTCCCTCCGTTTTTAAGTTTAAACCTCATCCGTCCGATCCATTCCCCAGTCAACAGCGTGGACTCAATCCAATGGCCAAAAGACCGTCTTCCCCAAATTGCAATTAGGGTTTTCAGACGCAGCTTCCATGCACGCTTTTTCTCCTCGCTCGTTCTCCCTCCACACGCAATGATTCTCAATAATTCCAAAAGGAAAAAATGGCTACTCATCAAGAGGAATAAGGTTGGACGAGTAGTTTTCCTTAATTCTCCATGAATCCTTCAAACAAAGAACCTCAAAGCTCGGGTACCACCATACTTCTCTGAAATCAAAGCTTCTAAAACTCAAATTGGATGATCCAATCTTGTTCTCTATGCTATGCCTACCATCCTGAGCTATTAATCATGTTCTAAAACCACTAAACCAGCCTGTTCTTGATCACAACAGGTTCTTGCACCTGCTATCAAACCTCATGGAATTGGCTCTAACCTTCAGAATTTCATCACCTAGTCTAGCCTAGCCATTCTAAACCTAACATGCGATCTATCTATGCATAATTACAGTGAAAGAGAGAAGAGAAAAAACCTGTCAAGAGCTTATGGTGGAGACTCGTGGGGTTGCTTTCAGGCCTTGAAACTTCCTCCAAATGGTCCTTGGATGATCAATAGCCTTCTGTTTGCACTTGTGATGAAGGAGAAGATCTACAATGGAAGAAAATCAGAATTGCTTCACTTTGAAGAAACCTCTTCAATGGCTGCCTCTCTCTTTCTTTCCCCTCTGAATCCTCTTGCTATCACCAACCTTTTCCTCCTTGTGCTTCACTCTTTTTATAATGATGGATGGAAACAAATAGATCATTCTAGAATCATCTAGAAAGTGTTGAAAATATCACCACATGAGAACTTGAAATATCATGATATCTTCTTTCATGCCTTGCCAAAATCCCTTGAATATGTCTTTACATGAGATATTAAGTGTGTATGAAGGAAATCAGCCCTTACATTTGGCTTGTGTAAGGTTTTTCAACATTGCCTTATAATGCAAGTAATAGGTTTACAAAGAAAGTCCCTTTTTTAGGCCTCAAATGGAAAATATATTTGAACCAAAGTTCTCAAAATAATGTTTCCAATCAAAATGATATATTGGATGACCTATTTTGGATTCCTAGATCCTCCAAACCAATTTTCAAATTCAACTTTTCAAACTTATATGCCATTTTTAGTTCATTTTTGACCAATCATGTAACTTCATGCTATGAGCTTTTCCAACAATTTGTGACCTTCTTTCTAGACCTAAAATCACATTTTGAACAACTTTCATGTTTTGAGTTTTTTCATTTGAGGCTTGGAAATAGGAGTTTTAGGCATTGGCTAAAATGACCTATAACTGACAAATGACCAAAATACCCCTGTCTTGTTCAAACCATAAGTTGAGTTCCATAAATCCCATCAAGGACTTCTACCACTCAAATTAAAGCTAAGAAGATGCCCTTCAACATTCATGTTGACCAAGAAATCATAGGAATCATCCTACTAGGGCAAAAGTTGTCTGCAAGTTGGGTGACTTTCAAGGACCCAGATTCACATACCCCAGCTGACCTGTAATTTGTCAAAACCATAACTTGAGCTCTGTAACTCCTATCAAGGACTTCCACCACTCAAATTAAAGCTAAGAACAAGCTCTACAACCTTCATGTTGTGGGGAAGATGAGATATCAATCACATCTAGAGCTAAAACTGCCTGGAAGATAGGGATCAAACTAGGGTTTTTTCACTGCCAATCCTCAGAAACCCTAACTCAAAACTTCTCCAACTCCTCAATCATGATGAGTTGGCCTAGGAATCATTTTTATAACATCTCCATGCATCATTCCATGATCTCATGGCCCTTGGGTTAGGTCTCAACCTTCTCAAAATCTTCAGCTGATCTAGGGTTGACCCAGTCAAAACCCTAATTCTACCATTCATGGTTGAATCCTCTGAACTCTTGCATAATGACTTCTCTGGGCTTCATGATGGCTATCAAGACATCTCATAAACTTTCTCAAAACATCAAGTTCATTCTTAAAGTCTCAGAATCATCTGAGGAGCACCCACAACTCTCAAGCTATGAAGCACACAAACCTGATTTCAACCCATTCCTCTGAAGATCTCTTGAACTTTCTGATGAAGGTATCAAATTTCAAACACTAGATGGATAAATAGTTGCTGGTCAAATTTTGGGGTGCAACAGACGCTGTGGAGTTCCTCGACCTAGGCCCTCTTGGCGTCACCGAGTCTTCGTTTTAGTCCTCTGAGTATTACCCTATTCGTGGATTCAGCTTGGCCATTCGTCTGAGGATGTTCGACCAAGGTGAAGTGGTGCTTGGTCCCGAGTTTGGTGACGAATCCCCGAAAATTTTTGTTGGTGAACTGCGTGTCATTGTCGGTGACGATGGCGAGTGGGACACCGAATCTTGCGAGGATATCTCTTTTGTAGAATCGGAGTATGTTGTGGGCCGTGATTTTGGCAAGGGCTTCGGCCTCAATCCATTTGGTGAAGTAGTCGACTCCCACGATCAGGTACTTGTTCTGATATGAGCCTAAGGTGAAGGGACCGAGGATATCCATCCCCCACCAGGAGAACGACCAAGGGGAGGAGAGGGATTTGAGCTCGCTCGGTGGGGCGAGATGCATGTCTCCGTGTCGTTAGCATCTGTCGCGTTTCTTGACGTGCTCTCTCGCATCCTCTTGTATCGATGGCCAGTAGTATCCTGCTCGCAGGGCCTTTCTCGCCAGGGATCGTCCCCCGAGGTGCTACGCGTTGATGCCCTCGTGGATTTCCTCCAGAACGGCAGCGACCTGGGAGGTGTCGATGCATTTGAGGAGGGGGACCGCGAAGCCTCTGCGGTACAATTTGTCTTCGAGAAGGACGTACGAACAGGACTGTCGTTTGATCGTATTGGCCCCCTTGAGGTCGGCGGGGAGGTGGCCTGCACTGAGGTACACGTGCAACAGTGTCATCCAACAGTTGATATCCCCTATGGTATTGACGTCGAGCGGTGCTTCGGCCTTTTTCATGCTCGGCTGCGATAGGATCTCCTGGATGAGCGACTTGTGCCCGCCCCTTTTTTTGGTGCTGGCTAGTTTTGAGAGAATATTTGCTCGAGTGTTCTGTTTGCGTGGAACGTGTTGAACCTCCACGGAGTTAAAACTTTGCATTTTGTCGGTAATGAGTGCCAAGTATTCGGCGAGGTTATCGTTTTTCTCCTGATATTCCCCCCTTACTTGTGAGGCGACCAGCTAGGAGTCTGTGTAGATTTTGATTTCTTTGGCCCCGAGGTCTGATGCCAAGCGGAGCCCGGCCAGGAATGCCTCGTACTCGGCTTGGTTGTTCGTCATCGGGAAGGCCAGTGTCAGAGAGGCTTCTATGACGGTGCCTTCTTCATTGTCAATGATGATGCCTGCGTCGCTGTCTGTGGAGTTTGAGGAGCCATCGACGAAGATAGTCCACTTGTGGCTTCTCGTGGTAGGGTCTGGCGAGGGGGTCATCTCGGCGACAAAGTTGGCCAGGACTTGAGCTTTGAGGGACTTCCTTCCTTTGTAGGCGATGTCGAACTCAGATTGTTTTAACGACCATTTTAGCATTCGTCCAACCATGTCTGGTCGGCTGAGGAGTTGCCTGATGGGCTGGTTGGTTCTGAGCACAATGGTGTGAGCCAAGAAGTAATGTCAGAGGCGTCGTGCGGAGGTGATGAGGGCCAAAGCGACCTTTTCGATCTGCTGGTATCTTACTTTGGGACCGTGGAGGGCTTTGCTCGTGAAGTAGATTGGCTTTTGCCCCTCTTGAGTTTCCCTGATCAGGACGGTGCTGACGGCCTCGTTAGCCACGACTAGGTATAGGTATAGGGTTTCTCCAACTTTGGGTCGCGTCAACATCGGTGGTTCGGACAGGACGCGTTTGAGGTGATGGAGGGCTTGCTCGCATTCCTCTGTCCATTCGAACGTGGCTTCCTTTCTGAGTAACTTGAAGAAAGGGAGGGCGTGTTGTATGGACTTGGCGATGAATCGGGAAAGCGAGTCGAGCACGCCGTTGAGAGATTGTATAGACTTCTTCGAGGTGGGTGTGATGATTTCCAAAAATGCGCGACACTTGTCCGAATTTGCTTCGATCCCACGCTCGGTTAAGTAGTAGCCGAGGAATTTCCCTATGCGGACCCCGAAGGTGCATTTCTGCGGGTTGAAGCGCATTCTGCATTTCCTCGCTGTGTCGAAAACCTTTTTGAGATAGGTCGTGTGGTCGACTTCTGTGTAGGACTTGACAATCATGTCGTCCATATACACCTCGAACATGTCGCCAATCTCTCCCCGGAAGACTTTGTTCATCATCCGTTGGTATGTGGTGCTGATGTTCTTTAGGCCGAAGGGCATTACGTTGTAGTAATAGTTGCCCGACTCCGTCATGAAGGCCATGCTTTGTTTGTCGCGTTTGTCCATAGGGATCTGGTTGTATCCCGAGTACGCGTCCATAAAGGATAAGAGTTTGAAGCCCGCTGAGTTGTCGACGAGCTTGTCGATGTTGGGGAAGAGGTAGGCGTCCTTAGGACATGCCCGGTTGAGATCGGTGTAGTCAACACACACGCACCATTTTCCATTATTCTTTTTAACAAGTACAACATTGGATAGCCAGGTTGAATATCGGGCTTCCGAAATAAAATTTGCCTCTAGGAGGTCTTTTACAGCTTTTTCAGCCGCCGCCAACTTTTCGGGGGACTATCTACACCTACGTTGTACTACGGCCTTGGCGGTCGGGTTGATGGACAACTGATGGCAAGCGACCTTAGGGTCGAGTCCGGGCATTTCCGCGGTGCTCCAAGCAAAGAGATCAGCGTTCTCGCAGAGGCAGACCTTCAGTTGTTTCCTCGCCAGGTCGGGGAGTCCTGCTCCGATCTTCACGGTTCTGTTCTCGTCATCCCCAAGGGTCACAATCTCAAAGTCACCGTCTGGAATGGGGCGCGCTGGGTGTGTGGGCTGCACGTTGGACGTGGGAGCGTCTCTGGCTTCGTCTTCGCGGTCGGACTCTTCAGTGAAGCGCCTATCGAGGTCTACTGAGCCGACGAGCTCCTTAGGTTCGCTCTTCGGAGTCGCGATGGGCGCTACTTTTTTAGTTGCTGGGGCGATGGTACTTTGGCCTTTCAGCGCGGCCTCGATGTCGCCATTTAGGGTGACCACGGCCCCCCGCCTTGTGTAGTATTTCATCTTTAGGTGGACGGTGGAGGGCACCACGGTGAGTTTTTCCATCGTCGTCCTGCCCAGGATACAGTTGTAGAGGGACGAGCATTCGATGACCAGGAAGCGAATATTGACCTCCCGGCCGTTTCCTTCTCCCCGAAGGTGACTTTTAACTCCACGTACCCCCACGGTCTCGTCGTCGTCCCGTTGAATCCTTGGAGGTCAGAGCCCACGTAGGGGGACAGGTCGGATTCGTCGAGTTGGAGGGTCATAAAAAGGTGGATGTACATGATGTCCACTGAGCTTCCGCCGTCAACCAGGATGCATCTGACGTCGAAGTTTTCCATCTGTGCCCGTATCAGTAGGGGGATGTTTGAGTTGAGGGATCCCCCGGGAAGCTCCTCAAGGTAGAAGGTGATCGGGTTGGATCGGCCACGAAATTTGTCGAGGGTGCTCATTTTGCCGGAGTTGCTGGTGATGA
This sequence comes from Lathyrus sativus, assembly GCA_963859935.3. Taxonomy (NCBI): domain Eukaryota; kingdom Viridiplantae; phylum Streptophyta; class Magnoliopsida; order Fabales; family Fabaceae; genus Lathyrus; species Lathyrus sativus. The sequence continues at coordinate 12,658,354 of OZ012735.1, read as the reverse complement.
GTTCCTCGAACTTTCTCTTTACCGATCCTACGAATAGGTTCCTCGAGTGTAATACCCCAAATTTTACCCTTTCTTTTTTATTTTTATTTTAAATTCTTATTAACTTAATAAATTAACCTTTTTTTAAATCTTGTTTTTTTTAACTAATAATAATTTAATTAACCTTTTTTATAACTTTACTAATGTTTTTTATTAACTTTTTTTTTTCTATTTAGTTTATTTATTTAAGTCATTTTAAGCTCTTCTTACTAACTTTTAGGATTTAGATTAAAATTTAACTTTTTTTTTTTTTTTTTTTTTTTTTCTTTTCTTCAAGAGTAAATTTTTTATAACCTTTTTTTAAATTAATTTCTAACACATTTTTTAATCAAATTCTAATATTTTTTTTTAAAAATAAAAATCTAACTTCTTTTTAAAATTAAATCTTTTTCTAACTTTTTTTAAATCTTTTTCTAACTCCTCTTTAAAGTTAAATCTTTTTCTATCTTTTTTAAAATTAAATCTTTTTTTTCTAACTATTTTTAAAGCTAAATCTTGTTTTCTAACTTTAAATCTTTTTTTCTAACTTTTTTAAAATTAAATATTTTTTTCTAACCTTTTTAAAACTAAATTTTTTTTTCTAACTTTTTTAAAATTAAATCTTTTTTTCTCTAACTTCTTTTTAAAATTAAATCTTTTTTTCCTCTAAATTCTTTTTTAAAATTAAATTTTTTTTTTCTAACTATTTTAAAAATTAAATCTCACCTTTGTCACTTTTTTTGTTCTTTATTATTTTTACTCTAAATTTTTCTATCTTTCATTAAAAAAAATAACAAAAATAGTTTTTTATTATTATTTAATTATTATTTTCGTATTTTAATTAAATCATTTTTTAAAATATTATTTTTTTTCACTTTTTTCTAAATTATTCATAAAAATATCCAAAAAATCATAAAATAAAAAAAATATTGAAAAATTTTGTTCCTTTTATAATATTTTTTATTTTAGGAATCAATAGGATTATTAGTTTTTATTTTAAGTTTATTTTAATTATTTTAAATTATTTAAATTTTATTTTTTCTTAACTAATTATTTAGTTTGGGCTTTAAAATGGGCTTTAGGGACATTATTGACAATTTGGTGTTAACCCTAATTTGTTCCCTATATATACATGTGTTGCCTCCTTGAAAAAAGGGTCAGAAGGTTTTCTTCAGAAAAGAGGGGCGGAAGGTTCAGACAGAGAGAAGAAGACACCAGAGAAGGAAAAAGGCTGTTGTTCTTACAACGCACAATCCTCATTGGCTTTAAAGGATCGGACCTCTGAGCTCTCCAGTGTTCTCTTATTCAAACCAAACCAACATTCACCGAAGCAAGCCTCCGCTTCGAAGGTTAGATTCCTAAATCCTTTGCATTTTCCTTGCCATGTTAACCTTCATTGTTGTTTAGATCCGTAGATTTTGATTTGTATGAACCATGATTGTGTCGTATAGGATTGTTTGCATGTCCATTATTTGTCTGTTTGCATTTGCAATTCTATTGTTATTTTTTTTTATCAGAACATTTTTTTCCCAAAAAAAAACCTTTTTTTGTTCCCGTAAACATTTTTTTCCCAAAAAAAACCTTTTTTGTTCCCGTAAACATTTTTTTCCCAAAAAAAAACCTTTTTTGTTCCCGTAAACATTTTTTTCCCAAAAAAAAAAACCTTTTTTTGTTCCCGTAAACATTTTTTTCCAAAAAAAAGCCTTTTTTTTGTTCCCGTAAACATTTTTTTCCAAAAAAACCTTTTTGTTCCCAAAAACATTTTTTTTTTATATATAATTTAAACTTAACATTTTTTTTTATAATTTAAACTTAATTTCTTTTAACTAAGTAATTCCATTTTAAAATTAAAACCTTTTTATATATATAATTAAAATATTAAAAAAATTAAAACATTTTTTTACATAATTAAAATATTAAAAAATTAAAACCTTTTCGTAAGGAACTCCTTATGTTTGCCGTGTCATTTTGTGTATCTTTTATTTTCTTTATTCCTGCATTTCATTTGCATGCTTGAGGTTGAGATGTGCTTGTGGTGGCCACAGCCCCACACTATTTTCCTCCCTCACTTCATTCTAAGTGTCATTACATATTTTCATATTCTTCATGTTTTCAGAAATGTTTCTTTGTTTCTTTATACCCTCTGCCTTTATTACTTTTCTTATTTTTGTACCTTAATTATTCCTCCATATAATGATTTGTCATATTTTCACATTTTTTTTACAGTTTTATCCTTCCGAAGGATTAGGTCCAGCCTTTTGGCCGCCGAGTCAATAGCCTTACCCCTTTAATGGATCAAACCCTGTTTAGCCTAGGTGTCCCGCCGTGGGCAAAATTGCTTTTATCCTAGTGTTATGCCAAAAGGGTCGCCGCACTCATTTTAGGGTTTCCCGCCGCGGAATCCCTAACCAAACCCTAATTTTCACAAATGCCTCGCCGCAGGCAATATTACAATTTTACCCCTAGCATTAGGTCAAAGAGCCGCCGCGCTCATTTTAGGGTTTCCCGCCGCGAAATCCCTAACCTAATTTAACCCTAACTACAACTTAACAATTCAACGTAGAGATTTGGAGTTTCTACACTCCACGTAAGCGTGTCCTTAAGATGCGTTTATTCCCCTTGAGACCTTGACCACAGTCAAGAAGTTTCTAACCTCCCTATTGAGGGGAACTACGATTACTCTGATTCCACTCCCGTAAGGATACGTAGGCACAAGATGCGATGTCTTGCCGAGTAAACTTAGAATTAACCCCTTAGGTTTATTTTCTCACTTTTAATCCTTTGTACATATACCTTAAGCAAGTAAATAAAGCAGATAGTAAACATTTGAACGAAAGGTTCCTGTAGAGTACTACAGAAGTTTAGGGTGCTAATACCTTCCCTAATCTTAACCAACCCCCGAACCCTAGATCTTTCCCCGCATTGTGTTTACGATGCAAAAATAGGTTTTCCCTCTTTTGACCTTTTCCTTCGGATAAATCAAAGAGCGGTTGTGAATTGAATTGCGATTCAAACTCATTAATAGTTTGTGATCCTATTTCCACCGCAACAGAAAATGGCGACTTCACTGGGGAGACCTAAACTTTTGAGGGTTATCCCTAACTTGTTCATATTTATTACTATCTGTGTTATTATTCATTTGCATGTATATATTTGCGCTTTGATTGTGGGACTGTTCCTTGTGCTGTGAGATAGGTCCTAACCCGGATCTAGTGTACCTTAGGTAAATGGCAATAGACCAAGGAAACTGTACGACGTATATCGATACGGTTGATCTGGTGGCCATAGTTAGTGCGACTTCTTGGTTGGTGCTTATATTCCTTAAGTCAAGTTGAGGATAATATTGAGGCTGCCATATGTTGTCAATGCACTAACTGACTTTTAGAACCCTAGTTAGCTCATCTTGGCCTTTAGAAAGTAGTGAGGTAACCGGCTTTGGTGCAAACTAAAGTTGGTTGACACTCGATACTACGCTCATTGAGATCTTAAACTTGGAGGGTTTTGGTTGGCAAGTAAGTTGCCTTCTGAACAACCATCCTTGTGAAGGATCAATGATATTGAGATCCCTTAGAACCCGGTTACTTTTGTAGGACAGGATGAACCATCTAACTTCAGGGGAGGGTATTTGCCTTTGAACCTCATGCAAGCCTTTAACCTAGGACTTTGTGTGTTTTCATGCATTGCATCCATAAAGCATCTCATCGCATTGTATTTCATGGAGTTCAAACATCATTAATGGATATCGCGGGATACCATAAATAAAAAAAATATAAAATGAAAAAACAAGAAAAAGATTTCCTTGGTACCCCACGACATTCGTAAATGTTTTGAATTCCATGAAATCTTCATTTACATTCACATTTTAGCATCATACTCTTGCATTACATGTGTCTCCCGATTTCTCACACTCGGTTCTCTCACCTTCCAGTTTCGTCACCCTGAGTTCTCGGCACCAATACAACACCAGAGCTCAAACTCGGAAAAGAATGGAGGATCAGGCAAAAGAGATTGATCGCCTTAGCAATGAACTCGAAGACCTTCGAGGGGGTATGGGGCGTATGATGGAATTGTTACATGTCATAAATGCTAAGATGGATACCCAGCCCACTGTTGTTTCTGAGATTACCGGCGTTACTGTAGACCCTCCACCAAGTGTGACCGTAGCAAGGGACCCACCTTATGGTCTTGCTCCAGGTTTTGTGCCTCCTCAAGCCACTGTTCCGATTAATCAACCTGTTCAGCAAGCCGTGCCCTTGTTTTCTGAAGTTTCTAGGGGGGCTCCTATCTTTGCACCACCTGTTGTACACACTCGTGCGCAACCGTACTTCAATGAGACAGCTTTTGATAATCTTGATGAGAATGTTGAGGGTTATGAGAAACATGATAAGCTTCGTGAGGAAGTAAACACCATCGTCCAGAGATTGAAAAAGGTAGAGGGTGATCAAATTTTTGGGACCGCTGCAAGGGATGATTGTTTGGTTTCGGGTTTGGTTATTCCCCCGAAGTTCAAAACTCCGAACTTCGATCGCTATGAAGGTGCCACCTGTCCTAAGAGTCATTTGATCATGTATTATCGCAAAATGGCTGCCCATGTTGAGAATGATAAACTGATGATTCATTGCTTCCAAGACAGTTTGAAGGGTGCTTCTTCCAAGTGGTATTTAACTTTGGACCAATCCCGCGTTAAGAGCTTTCAAGATTTATCTGACGCTTTCATCAAACACTACAAGTACAATATGGATCTGGCTCCTGACAGAAGACAGCTGCTGAGTATGTCACAAAAGAATTCTGAGTCATTCAAAGAGTATGCTCAAAGGTGGAGAGAGACTGCTTCGCAGGTAGAACCTCCTTTGACCGAGAAAGAGTTAGCTGATTGGTTTGTCGACACAGTCCGTCCAGAATTTTACGAGAGAATGGTGGGTAGCGTGACTTCAAATTTCTCCGACATCGTTGCTGTGGGTGTCAAGATTGAATTGGGTATGAAGAGTGGTAAAATGACAAATAATCATGGCGCTTCTAAGGATCAGCCGAAGAAACCTCCTTATAGCTCCCAGAAAAAGAAGGAGAGTGAGACTAATGCTATATCCTCTGGTAAACCAAGGGAACGCTTTTATCGGCATCTGCAAGGTTATGCTCAACCTCAAGGGTACCCGGTCCAATATGCTCAACAACCCTATGTGGCAGCTATTACACCTTCTTTCAATCAACAGGTTCCCATGTATCAACCTATGCAACAACCTCCTGTTTATCCGCCTCCTGTCAACTACCTACAGGCACCCAAATACTCCTGCTCCTCAACAGCCAAAGAGTCCGGCTCCTCGCCAGAATATGCCGAATAGAAGAACGTATAAGCCTTGTCCGCCGATTCCAATGACTTTTACCGAGTTGTATCCCTCTTTGGTCAAGCAAGGTCTCATCACTACTCGGGCTTTGGGTCCGCCTCCTAATCCTCCACCTAATCCATTACCTGCAAGTTACAACGCTACCGCTCATTGTTTATTTCATGAGGGTGCGCCCGGCCATGATCTAGAGAATTGCTATGCTCTTAAGAAAGTTGTCAGAAATTTGCTAGAAACGAAGAAGTTGTCTTTTGGCGATGCTCAGCTGAAGATCGAGACTCCTTTCGGGGTTCCTCACTCGTCAAGTGCAAATTCTGCAAAGCATGCTACGCCTATCAGCCGAATCCAGTAATTATTCAAAGGCCTAGCTCGCTTTGTTTCAATAACCCTCAAGATGGTATGACCGGGATCAACAAAGAATCTGGGAAAGTTATTTTGAAGCAACGACTGAAAACTGTTGAAGATGTGACCAGCGTAACTGGGGCGAACCATGATGACTCACAGTGATCATAAGCCAGACGTCATTTCCATTGAGGCTCCGCCAAAGGAAACTGTTACGTTTGAATGCAAGATTTCATAAACATTTAGAAGGATTTTTCCGACAGTTCATTTGTTTATATGTATTTCTCTTTGATTAAGCATATTTAGCATGTACGAACTTGTTTATCTTTGATTAATTAATGCAACGCATATGTTTGTCTTGAATAGATCCATTCGTTTCACTCATTCAAAAAACGTTTTCATAAATCATAATGCCAACTTTACCCGATCTCTTGTTCTGATGGAGAATTGGGGGGAGGATGACGAACCCAAAACGTCAGATTTCTTGTCGTATGCTTTCGATTGAAACCCGCTGATGATGTAAGGCATTGTTTCAAATCCCAAACACTGGAGATATAAGGATGTTAATCCCTAGTCAACCCTTTGAGCCTTGAAGTAGGAGTTTTTCTTTCTTTTTAAGAACCTTCATCCTAACCTGGGGCAGGGTAGGTTTCAGTTAAACCGATCGAGCGCTTAGACTCTTAAAAAGGAAGAGCCAACCTTCGAGAATTTATCCTTAGCATCTTAAGAAGTCCAATACAATGGCTATCCCTCGGTTACCTAAGGAGTGGGGCAGTCACGAGTCTTTCAAAAGATTTACACGACTTGTGCATAAAAGAATATTCAAAAAAAATAAGAGCCCGCTAAGTCAAAACCTATGAAGGAGACTTAGGCAAAACTGGGGCATCCCGCTGGACTCCAAAGTCAGATCAAAAGACGTTGTCCAGGCAAAAGTTAGGGAATAAAAGCAAAACTAGAGGGTACAATAAATAATCCCTAGTAAAGAACAAAATCGTGTGAACAATTGCCATTAGAAATAGGTGAGTGACTGCCATGTCCAAAGCCTTGATAAGTTCTCGACCATAGCAAATCCGCTTGAGATATGAGCGTTCGTATCCGATTAACTGAATTAGGATTGGAGAACATCACGAAGAATGGGTGGGTACAAATATAACTTTGAGCCTTTATCTTTTGTTTCTCAAACCGTGAACCGAGCCACGATACAACCTTTAAAAGACCTAATTGAAGTGGGACTTCGGTTGAAAGCATACTTGACAAGATCACGTTTCCTGACTCCTACGAGCTATGCTCAGAAAAAAATTCATGTTGGCATTATAATTAAAACTTATATCCGGACTAGTGATTTCGGTCACAAGTTGTTGCGATATCTTTTTTTCAAAACAAAACTTCAAGACAAATATATGTGTACATTGACAAGCTCAGGATAGGCATTTCAGGCATGACAACTTTGCTTGATATCTTAGAGATTTACATATGAACATAACCCGTGGAACTTGAAGATCCTACTGAACAGGGGCAGGCAGTTTCCCAATTCGCTTACCAACGCGAGTCTGACGTTCTTAAGAGCTATTTACCAAAGATTTCGTCGTAACACGATTAATTTGTGCCAGTTACGTCGAGACTTGACAAATCTCTCAAAGAGTTTGAGAACAATGGGGCAACCGGACTCGGTGTTCTCTATAGAATCCTCTTGAGATGACCCTACCTCGCAACGCAAGTATCCTGGGGCACCATGTTTTTGAAGAAACAAATGGCGGCTACTATAAGGTCCTGCAAGATCAAAACCATGGGATTTCACAATTTTTTCATGCACCCGATGGATTTTACTCACAGCGGCCTTCATACCCCAGTAAGCCTCAGTGTTGCAACAGGTTCCTAAATCATTGCTCTGATTTAGTCCCCAGCGAGACTCTAAGCTGACAATACTTTAGATGGAGCCAGTGGTCCCTAAGGCATCAGAGATTTCACTGACATGCTCCCAGTGACAGTCCCCAGCGAGACTATAAGCTGACAACTTTTTTTTTTTTTGGGTAACTCGAAAGTGTCCCTCAGGTTTTCTTCTCCCCATAAGAAGGCGTGATACTGTACACCACAAGCAGATTACCTTCCCTCAGAGAATTCAGAACTTTAAAACCAGATTTGGTTCTACCATTGATCTCTCTTACCCATGATTGACGTATTGGTTGCAGAGAACGCAGGGTATTTCCGTCGAGATGTTTATTTCATCTCTCGTCCCGTCTCTAGTCAGTTTCGTCAGCATACACAGGGGCATAAGCATCACATGCCTATTTCATTACACATTCATTACATATTACATATTCATTACATATTCATTACATACTCATTACATACTCATTTCATAACATCTTGCATACATAAACATTAACATACATAGACATTAACATACATAGACATTAACATACATTCACATTAACATATGCATCAACATATGCGTTAGCATTCACAGGTTCATCGTGTCTCCATCATTGGTCGTTACCGCCAAGTAACTGGGGTTTGCCCATTCTCTCCAAATAGATTGTCAGCCATAAGCATAAAATACTTACTTGTTTCCAGTTTCCCCACAGAGCTCGATCCTCGTGGATGACGGTTACTTCAGCTATCTTTCCTCACCAGGATAAGATATTTACCCTCCGAGATCATTCCCTCGATGGAGTCTTGATTACCAGTCTTCTTTCTAGCTCGATCCTAGATTGAATCTCAGTATTGTCGGTCGTCAAGCCCAACCGGACGTGCATTTATTTTGCACCATCTAAAGGTTTTCACCATACCATGACAGATACGCGACTATCTCGCCGAGAAATTTATCACTGTACCCGGACGTGCATTTATTTTGCACTATCTTTCAAGAAAATCAACTACAATCATTTACAGATACACGCCAGTTCACGCCTGGAAAATCTATCAGTACAACACTTTACAATCCTACATGTTACAACATTGGTACAACACTTTACATCTTACAACATCGGTACAACACTTTACATCTTACAGCATCAACACACGACATTTCTCACCTAAGAAGTCGATCATATCCTCGTCACGACTCGCAGCAAATGGCCATCTCCATGGAGCAGTTGGGCTTCCATTTATCTGCCGTCTTGAGGTACGAACCAATTCGTATTCAGGAGAGCACGATCTTGAGTTACGGGAAGGTTTGAGCGAAATCATATTCAGGAGAGCACGATTCTGAGTTATGAAGAAGTTCATTTATCCTTTAGTAAAAGAAGGAACGGAATCATATTCAGGAGAGCACGATTCTGAGTTATGAGGAAGTTCAGTTGGCCGTTTTTCAGGAGAGCACGATTCTGAAGAATGAAGAAATTTCAGGAACCGAATCATATTCAGGAGAGCACGATTCTGAGTTATGAGGAAGTTCGATTACCCAGTTTCATATTCAGGAGAGCACGATTCTGAAGTATGAGTAAATTCAGTCATTCAGTTTCATATTCAGGAGAGCACGATTCTGAAATATGAGTATCTTCAGTCATTCAGTTTCATATTCAGGAGAGCACGATTCTGAAATATGAGTATCTTCAGCCATTCAGTTTCATATTCAGGAGAGCACGATTCTGAAATATGAGTAAATTCAGTCATCCAGTTTCATATTCAGGAGAGCACGATTCTGAAGTATGAGTATATTCAGTTTCATATTCAGGAGAGCACGATTCTGAAATATGAAGAAATTCAGTCATCCAGTTTCATATTCAGGAGAGCACGATTCTGAAATATGAGTATATTCAGTCATCCAGTTTCATATTCAGGAGAGCACGATCCTGAAGTATGAGGAAGTTCAGTTTACCCTTTTCATGTTCAGGAGAACATAATCTTGAAGCATGAAGAAGTTTATTTATCCTTCAGTAAGAGAAGAATCAGAATCGTATTCCAGGCGCCGACCTTAAATGCGAGAAGATTTATTTATCAGATAAGCAGCAGCCTCTTTATTTGAGTGCTTATCCATTTTGGCACATAAGTCCCTTCCAACGATAAGTGACAGTTCTCCCTCGAGAAGCTTATCAGGGCATTTCCCACTCAAAGTCCATTTATTTTGGCATACAGTCGGTCTTTACCCTGTATATTTGCTACGGAGTTCCGAAAAGTCCGTTTGATCCTGTCACGAGGGGTAGTTTACAGAAGCTTGGATGTTATTCCTTGCTCAATGCTCCAGCATTCTGTAATCGATCTTACAATCGTACGTGATCCAGTTTTATTTTTAGATTCCCCAGTGGAGGCCGTCTCATAGGTACCATCTCCATTCGAGGATCTCGTTCCTTTTCTAAAAGTGACAATTGGTCATTCGCACCAGTTGACTACCATTTTTAGAATTCCCCAGTGTTGTACTGTGTCCCAGCGCGTCGTTTTCCCCGGTGTGTTCTTCTCGTAGCGTCTGTCCCTGTGTCGTCGTATTCGTCAGCATTTTCGCATCCATCATTCCAGCATACGCATCATATCATATTCATGGCATCGTCTACATTAGTCTGTTCTCGCTTGGTCCATAGCATTGCATATCGCCACATATAAGGGCAAAATTTTCGGTTATCTATATTTAAATCCCTCCACCATGATTCCTCGAGTCTCCGCCACTCAAATCATCCGGTGTAGTTATTTAAATAGGGGCAACTGTAATACCCCAAATTTTACCCTTTCTTTTTTATTTTTATTTTAAATTCTTATTAACTTAATAAATTAACCTTTTTTTAAATCTTGTTTTTTTTAACTAATAATAATTTAATTAACCTTTTTTATAACTTTACTAATGTTTTTTATTAACTTTTTTTTTTTTCTATTTAGTTTATTTATTTAAGTCATTTTAAGCTCTTCTTACTAACTTTTAGGATTTAGATTAAAATTTAACTTTTTTTTTTTTTTTTTTTTTTTTTCTTTTCTTCAAGAGTAAATTTTTTATAACCTTTTTTTAAATTAATTTCTAACACATTTTTTAATCAAATTCTAATATTTTTTTTTAAAAATAAAAATCTAACTTCTTTTTAAAATTAAATCTTTTTCTAACTTTTTTTAAATCTTTTTCTAACTCCTCTTTAAAGTTAAATCTTTTTCTATCTTTTTTAAAATTAAATCTTTTTTTTCTAACTATTTTTAAAGCTAAATCTTGTTTTCTAACTTTAAATCTTTTTTTCTAACTTTTTTAAAATTAAATATTTTTTTCTAACCTTTTTAAAACTAAATTTTTTTTTCTAACTTTTTTAAAATTAAATCTTTTTTTCTCTAACTTCTTTTTAAAATTAAATCTTTTTTTCCTCTAAATTCTTTTTTAAAATTAAATTTTTTTTTTCTAACTATTTTAAAAATTAAATCTCACCTTTGTCACTTTTTTTGTTCTTTATTATTTTTACTCTAAATTTTTCTATCTTTCATTAAAAAAAATAACAAAAATAGTTTTTTATTATTATTTAATTATTATTTTCGTATTTTAATTAAATCATTTTTTAAAATATTATTTTTTTTCACTTTTTTCTAAATTATTCATAAAAATATCCAAAAAATCATAAAATAAAAAAAATATTGAAAAATTTTGTTCCTTTTATAATATTTTTTATTTTAGGAATCAATAGGATTATTAGTTTTTATTTTAAGTTTATTTTAATTATTTTAAATTATTTAAATTTTATTTTTTCTTAACTAATTATTTAGTTTGGGCTTTAAAATGGGCTTTAGGGACATTATTGACAATTTGGTGTTAACCCTAATTTGTTCCCTATATATACATGTGTTGCCTTGTTGAAAAAAGGGTCAGAAGGTTTTCTTCAGAAAAGAGGGGCGGAAGGTTCAGACAGAGAGAAGAAGACACCAGAGAAGGAAAAAGGCTGTTGTTCTTACAACGCACAATCCTCATTGGCTTTAAAGGATCGGACCTCTGAGCTCTCCAGTGTTCTCTTATTCAAACCAAACCAACATTCACCGAAGCAAGCCTCCGCTTCGAAGGTTAGATTCCTAAATCCTTTGCATTTTCCTTGCCATGTTAACCTTCATTGTTGTTTAGATCCGTAGATTTTGATTTGTATGAACCATGATTGTGTCGTATAGGATTGTTTGCATGTCCATTATTTGTCTGTTTGCATTTGCAATTCTATTGTTATTTTTTTTTATCAGAACATTTTTTTCCCAAAAAAAAACCTTTTTTTGTTCCCGTAAACATTTTTTTCCCAAAAAAAACCTTTTTTGTTCCCGTAAACATTTTTTTCCCAAAAAAAACCTTTTTTGTTCCCGTAAACATTTTTTTCCCAAAAAAAAAACCTTTTTTTGTTCCCGTAAACATTTTTTTCCAAAAAAAAGCCTTTTTTTTGTTCCCGTAAACATTTTTTTCCAAAAAAACCTTTTTGTTCCCAAAAACATTTTTTTTTTATATATAATTTAAACTTAACATTTTTTTTATAATTTAAACTTAATTTCTTTTAACTAAGTAATTCCATTTTAAAATTAAAACCTTTTTATATATATAATTAAAATATTAAAAAAATTAAAACATTTTTTTACATAATTAAAATATTAAAAAATTAAAACCTTTTCGTAAGGAACTCCTTATGTTTGCCGTGTCATTTTGTGTACCTTTTATTTTCTTTATTCCTGCATTTCATTTGCATGCTTGAGGTTGAGATGTGCTTGTGGTGGCCACAGCCCCACACTATTTTCCTCCCTCACTTCATTCTAAGTGTCATTACATATTTTCATATTCTTCATGTTTTCAAAAATGTTTCTTTGTTTCTTTATACCCTCTGCCTTTATTACTTTTCTTATTTTTGTACCTTAATTATTCCTCCATATAATGATTTGTCATATTTTCACATTTTTTTTACAGTTTTATCCTTCCGAAGGATTAGGTCCAGCCTTTTGGCCGCCGAGTCAATAGCCTTACCCCTTTAATGGATCAAACCCTGTTTAGCCTAGGTGTCCCGCCGTGGGCAAAATTGCTTTTATCCTAGTGTTATGCCAAAAGGGTCGCCGCACTCATTTTAGGGTTTCCCGCCGCGGAATCCCTAACCAAACCCTAATTTTCACAAATGCCTCGCCGCAGGCAAGATTACAATTTTACCCCTAGCATTAGGTCAAAGAGCCGCCGCGCTCATTTTAGGGTTTCCCGCCGCGAAATCCCTAACCTAATTTAACCCTAACTACAACTTAACAATTCAACGTAGAGATTTGGAGTTTCTACACTCCACGTAAGCGTGTCCTTAAGATGCGTTTATTCCCCTTGAGACCTTGACCACAGTCAAGAAGTTTCTAACCTCCCTATTGAGGGGAACTACGATTACTCTGATTCCACTCCCGTAAGGATACGTAGGCACAAGATGCGATGTCTTGCCGAGTAAACTTAGAATTAACCCCTTAGGTTTATTTTCTCACTTTTAATCCTTTGTACATATACCTTAAGCAAGTAAATAAAGCAGATAGTAAACATTTGAACGAAAGGTTCCTGTAGAGTACTACAGAAGTTTAGGGTGCTAATACCTTCCCTAATCTTAACCAACCCCCGAACCCTAGATCTTTCCCCGCATTGTGTTTACGATGCAAAAATAGGTTTTCCCTCTTTTGACCTTTTCCTTCGGATAAATCAAAGAGCGGTTGTGAATTGAATTGCGATTCAAACTCATTAATAGTTTGTGATCCTATTTCCACCGCAACAGAAAATGGCGACTTCACTGGGGAGACCTAAACTTTTGAGGGTTATCCCTAACTTGTTCATATTTATTACTATCTGTGTTATTATTCATTTGCATGTATATATTTGCGCTTTGATTGTGGGACTGTTCCTTGTGCTGTGAGATAGGTCCTAACCCGGATCTAGTGTACCTTAGGTAAATGGCAATAGACCAAGGAAACTGTACGACGTATATCGATACGGTTGATCTGGTGGCCATAGTTAGTGCGACTTCTTGGTTGGTGCTTATATTCCTTAAGTCAAGTTGAGGATAATATTGAGGCTGCCATATGTTGTCAATGCACTAACTGACTTTTAGAACCCTAGTTAGCTCATCTTGGCCTTTAGAAAGTAGTGAGGTAACCGGCTTTGGTGCAGACTAAAGTTGGTTGACACTCGATACTACGCTCATTGAGATCTTAAACTTGGAGGGTTTTGGTTGGCAAGTAAGTTGCCTTCTGAACAACCATCCTTGTGAAGGATCAATGATATTGAGATCCCTTAGAACCCGGTTACTTTTGTAGGACAGGATGAACCATCTAACTTCAGGGGAGGGTATTTGCCTTTGAACCTCATGCAAGCCTTTAACCTAGGACTTTGTGTGTTTTCATGCATTGCATCCATAAAGCATCTCATCGCATTGTATTTCATGGAGTTCAAACATCATTAATGGATATCGCGGGATACCATAAATAAAAAAAATATAAAATGAAAAAACAAGAAAAAGATTTCCTTGGTACCCCACGACATTCGTAAATGTTTTGAATTCCATGAAATCTTCATTTACATTCACATTTTAGCATCATACTCTTGCATTACATGTGTCTCCCGATTTCTCACACTCGGTTCTCTCACCTTCCAGTTTCGTCACCCTGAGTTCTCGGCACCAATACAACACCAGAGCTCAAACTCGGAAAAGAATGGAGGATCAGGCAAAAGAGATTGATCGCCTTAGCAATGAACTCGAAGACCTTCGAGGGGGTATGGGGCGTATGATGGAATTGTTACATGTCATAAATGCTAAGATGGATACCCAGCCCACTGTTGTTTCTGAGATTACCGGCGTTACTGTAGACCCTCCACCAAGTGTGACCGTAGCAAGGGACCCACCTTATGGTCTTGCTCCAGGTTTTGTGCCTCCTCAAGCCACTGTTCCGATTAATCAACCTGTTCAGCAAGCCGTGCCCTTGTTTTCTGAAGTTTCTAGGGGGGCTCCTATCTTTGCACCACCTGTTGTACACACTCGTGCGCAACCGTACTTCAATGAGACAGCTTTTGATAATCTTGATGAGAATGTTGAGGGTTATGAGAAACATGATAAGCTTCGTGAGGAAGTAAACACCATCGTCCAGAGATTGAAAAAGGTAGAGGGTGATCAAATTTTTGGGACCGCTGCAAGGGATGATTGTTTGGTTTCGGGTTTGGTTATTCCCCCGAAGTTCAAAACTCCGAACTTCGATCGCTATGAAGGTGCCACCTGTCCTAAGAGTCATTTGATCATGTATTATCGCAAAATGGCTGCCCATGTTGAGAATGATAAACTGATGATTCATTGCTTCCAAGACAGTTTGAAGGGTGCTTCTTCCAAGTGGTATTTAACTTTGGACCAATCCCGCGTTAAGAGCTTTCAAGATTTATCTGACGCTTTCATCAAACACTACAAGTACAATATGGATCTGGCTCCTGACAGAAGACAGCTGCTGAGTATGTCACAAAAGAATTCTGAGTCATTCAAAGAGTATGCTCAAAGGTGGAGAGAGACTGCTTCGCAGGTAGAACCTCCTTTGACCGAGAAAGAGTTAGCTGATTGGTTTGTCGACACAGTCCGTCCAGAATTTTACGAGAGAATGGTGGGTAGCGTGACTTCAAATTTCTCCGACATCGTTGCTGTGGGTGTCAAGATTGAATTGGGTATGAAGAGTGGTAAAATGACAAATAATCATGGCGCTTCTAAGGATCAGCCGAAGAAACCTCCTTATAGCTCCCAGAAAAAGAAGGAGAGTGAGACTAATGCTATATCCTCTGGTAAACCAAGGGAACGCTTTTATCGGCATCTGCAAGGTTATGCTCAACCTCAAGGGTACCCGGTCCAATATGCTCAACAACCCTATGTGGCAGCTATTACACCTTCTTTCAATCAACAGGTTCCCATGTATCAACCTATGCAACAACCTCCTGTTTATCCGCCTCCTGTCAACTACCTACAGGCACCCAAATACTCCTGCTCCTCAACAGCCAAAGAGTCCGGCTCCTCGCCAGAATATGCCGAATAGAAGAACGTATAAGCCTTGTCCGCCGATTCCAATGACTTTTACCGAGTTGTATCCCTCTTTGGTCAAGCAAGGTCTCATCACTACTCGGGCTTTGGGTCCGCCTCCTAATCCTCCACCTAATCCATTACCTGCAAGTTACAACGCTACCGCTCATTGTTTATTTCATGAGGGTGCGCCCGGCCATGATCTAGAGAATTGCTATGCTCTTAAGAAAGTTGTCAGAAATTTGCTAGAAACGAAGAAGTTGTCTTTTGGCGATGCTCAGCTGAAGATCGAGACTCCTTTCGGGGTTCCTCACTCGTCAAGTGCAAATTCTGCAAAGCATGCTACGCCTATCAGCCGAATCCAGTAATTATTCAAAGGCCTAGCTCGCTTTGTTTCAATAACCCTCAAGATGGTATGACCGGGATCAACAAAGAATCTGGGAAAGTTATTTTGAAGCAACGACTGAAAACTGTTGAAGATGTGACCAGCGTAACTGGGGCGAACCATGATGACTCACAGTGATCATAAGCCAGACGTCATTTCCATTGAGGCTCCGCCAAAGGAAACTGTTACGTTTGAATGCAAGATTTCATAAACATTTAGAAGGATTTTTCCGACAGTTCATTTGTTTATATGTATTTCTCTTTGATTAAGCATATTTAGCATGTACGAACTTGTTTATCTTTGATTAATTAATGCAACGCATATGTTTGTCTTGAATAGATCCATTCGTTTCACTCATTCAAAAAACGTTTTCATAAATCATAATGCCAACTTTACCCGATCTCTTGTTCTGATGGAGAATTGGGGGGAGGATGACGAACCCAAAACGTCAGATTTCTTGTCGTATGCTTTCGATTGAAACCCGCTGATGATGTAAGGCATTGTTTCAAATCCCAAACACTAGAGATATAAGGATGTTAATCCCTAGTCAACCCTTTGAGCCTTGAAGTAGGAGTTTTTCTTTCTTTTTAAGAACCTTCATCCTAACCTGGGGCAGGGTAGGTTTCAGTTAAACCGATCGAGCGCTTAGACTCTTAAAAAGGAAGAGCCAACCTTCGAGAATTTATCCTTAGCATCTTAAGAAGTCCAATACAATGGCTATCCCTCGGTTACCTAAGGAGTGGGGCAGTCACGAGTCTTTCAAAAGATTTACACGACTTGTGCATAAAAGAATATTCAAAAAAAATAAGAGCCCGCTAAGTCAAAACCTATGAAGGAGACTTAGGCAAAACTGGGGCATCCCGCTGGACTCCAAAGTCAGATCAAAAGACGTTGTCCAGGCAAAAGTTAGGGAATAAAAGCAAAACTAGAGGGTACAATAAATAATCCCTAGTAAAGAACAAAATCGTGTGAACAATTGCCATTAGAAATAGGTGAGTGACTGCCATGTCCAAAGCCTTGATAAGTTCTCGACCATAGCAAATCCGCTTGAGATATGAGCGTTCGTATCCGATTAACTGAATTAGGATTGGAGAACATCACGAAGAATGGGTGGGTACAAATATAACTTTGAGCCTTTATCTTTTGTTTCTCAAACCGTGAACCGAGCCACGATACAACCTTTAAAAGACCTAATTGAAGTGGGACTTCGGTTGAAAGCATACTTGACAAGATCACGTTTCCTGACTCCTACGAGCTATGCTCAGAAAAAAATTCATGTTGGCATTATAATTAAAACTTATATCCGGACTAGTGATTTCGGTCACAAGTTGTTGCGATATCTTTTTTTCAAAACAAAACTTCAAGACAAATATATGTGTACATTGACAAGCTCAGGATAGGCATTTCAGGCATGACAACTTTGCTTGATATCTTAGAGATTTACATATGAACATAACCCATGGAACTTGAAGATCCTACTGAACAGGGGCAGGCAGTTTCCCAATTCGCTTACCAACGCGAGTCTGACGTTCTTAAGAGCTATTTACCAAAGATTTCGTCGTAACACGATTAATTTGTGCCAGTTACGTCGAGACTTGACAAATCTCTCAAAGAGTTTGAGAACAATGGGGCAACCGGACTCGGTGTTCTCTATAGAATCCTCTTGAGATGACCCTACCTCGCAACGCAAGTATCCTGGGGCACCATGTTTTTGAAGAAACAAATGGCGGCTACTATAAGGTCCTGCAAGATCAAAACCATGGGATTTCACAATTTTTTCATGCACCCGATGGATTTTACTCACAGCGGCCTTCATACCCCAGTAAGCCTCAGTGTTGCAACAGGTTCCTAAATCATTGCTCTGATTTAGTCCCCAGCGAGACTCTAAGCTGACAATACTTTGGATGGAGCCAGTGGTCCCTAAGGCATCAGAGATTTCACTGACATGCTCCCAGTGACAGTCCCCAGCGAGACTATAAGCTGACAACTTTTTTTTTTTTTTGGGTAACTCGAAAGTGTCCCTCAGGTTTTCTTCTCCCCATAAGAAGGCGTGATACTGTACACCACAAGCAGATTACCTTCCCTCAGAGAATTCAGAACTTTAAAACCAGATTTGGTTCTACCATTGATCTCTCTTACCCATGATTGACGTATTGGTTGCAGAGAACGCAGGGTATTTCCGTCGAGATGTTTATTTCATCTCTCGTCCCGTCTCTAGTCAGTTTCGTCAGCATACACAGGGGCATAAGCATCACATGCCTATTTCATTACACATTCATTACATATTACATATTCATTACATATTCATTACATACTCATTACATACTCATTTCATAACATCTTGCATACATAAACATTAACATACATAGACATTAACATACATAGACATTAACATACATTCACATTAACAT
This sequence comes from Lathyrus sativus, assembly GCA_963859935.3. Lineage (NCBI taxonomy): Eukaryota > Viridiplantae > Streptophyta > Magnoliopsida > Fabales > Fabaceae > Lathyrus > Lathyrus sativus. The sequence continues at coordinate 12,639,927 of OZ012735.1, read as the reverse complement.
ATGCATCAACATATGCGTTAGCATTCACAGGTTCATCGTGTCTCCATCATTGGTCGTTACCGCCAAGTAACTGGGGTTTGCCCATTCTCTCCAAATAGATTGTCAGCCATAAGCATAAAATACTTACTTGTTTCCAGTTTCCCCACAGAGCTCGATCCTCGTGGATGACGGTTACTTCAGCTATCTTTCCTCACCAGGATAAGATATTTACCCTCCGAGATCATTCCCTCGATGGAGTCTTGATTACCAGTCTTCTTTCTAGCTCGATCCTAGATTGAATCTCAGTATTGTCGGTCGTCAAGCCCAACCGGACGTGCATTTATTTTGCACCATCTAAAGGTTTTCACCATACCATGACAGATACGCGACTATCTCGCCGAGAAATTTATCACTGTACCCGGACGTGCATTTATTTTGCACTATCTTTCAAGAAAATCAACTACAATCATTTACAGATACACGCCAGTTCACGCCTGGAAAATCTATCAGTACAACACTTTACAATCCTACATGTTACAACATTGGTACAACACTTTACATCTTACAACATCGGTACAACACTTTACATCTTACAGCATAAACACACGACATTTCTCACCTAAGAAGTCGATCATATCCTCGTCACGACTCGCAGCAAATGGCCATCTCCATGGAGCAGTTGGGCTTCCATTTATCTGCCGTCTTGAGGTACGAACCAATTCGTATTCAGGAGAGCACGATCTTGAGTTACGGGAAGGTTTGAGCGAAATCATATTCAGGAGAGCACGATTCTGAGTTATGAAGAAGTTCATTTATCCTTTAGTAAAAGAAGGAACGGAATCATATTCAGGAGAGCACGATTCTGAGTTATGAGGAAGTTCAGTTGGCCGTTTTTCAGGAGAGCACGATTCTGAAGAATGAAGAAATTTCAGGAACCGAATCATATTCAGGAGAGCACGATTCTGAGTTATGAGGAAGTTCGATTACCCAGTTTCATATTCAGGAGAGCACGCCCTCGAGGATCTGCCGGAGATGACCATGGCCTTCGGAAAATATTCCCATCGACTGGTGGGGCGCACAGGCTTGTCGGGAAGATCAGGTCCGTTGGGGAGGCCGAATTCTCTGTGCGCGAACTAATCCTCAGGTCGGCTGACGCAGAGGGCGACCTGCAGACTGTTGTCACCGTCAGAAGAGGGGAGGTCTTCGACTCTCTTGGCCTCGAGGGCGTCTTGTCTTGGGGCTTCTCCTCCTCGGATGTATCTCTTCAGGTGGCCATCCTTGATCAAGATTTCGATCGCGTCCTTGAGGTGGATGCAGTCTTCTGTAACGTGCCCGTGACTTCCATGGAAGCGACAGAACTTCAATTTGTCCATGTTGGGCTTGGGGGGTGTCGGCCTGGGGAAGCGGACACCTCCCTGGACAAACTCCATTTTGGCGCATTCGACCAGTATGCGCTCGCGGGAAGCGACTAGGGCCGTATACTCCGTGAACCGGCCGGCTGGGTCGCGCTGCTCGCGTTATTCGCAGGGGAGATCCTCCCGTCGATGATTTCCTCCACGCCGGTGGCTCGAGGCTCCGTCCTCTCGGGGCCCACAGGGGGTCTCTCGGTCTCGTGTGTCCCGGGCGGAGTTGGCCGCTTGAGTCTCCTCGAATCGGATGTAATGCGCGGCTCTGTTGAGGAAGTCTTGTAGAGAGGCTGGTCGGTGTATGGCCACAGCTTCGTAGAATTTGGAGTCTCGACGCAGGCCTTGCTCTATCAAGTAACGCTTCATCTCGTATGATGTTGTTACATGTACTGCCTCCCGTGTGAACCTTTCGATGTACTTCCGGAGGGGATCTTCGGGAGCCTGGATTATGGTGCCCAGCGCGGCTTCCGTCTTCTGATGGCGTCGGGATACCGTGAAGTGTCTCGAAAAGAGATCCTTCAAGACCCTCCATGACGTGACCGACCCCGACTCTAGGCTCTTGTACCATGTCATGGCACCTTTCCTCAGTGTCGTCGGGAATAGTCTGCATTTGATAGCTCCCCGGACATTTCGGTAGTCGAGCATGGCCTCGATGTCTTCCAGGTGGTCGTCCGGGTCGGAGGTACCATCGTACATCGAGAGCGCGGGGGGTTTTTCCATCCCGTGGGGGATGGGAGCAGCCATGATCTCTCGGGACAAGGGGGTCCTATTGTAACAACTCAATTTTCAATAATTAATTATTAGTGTTAATTAATTAGTTTATTTGGATTATTCTAATTATTTGAATGATTAGATGATTGTTTAAATTAACTGATAGATGTTTTGAGAGAGGGAATAAATTGGAGAGAAACCGAAGGGAAGGATATATGAAGGGGGAGCGGAACGAAAATGTAAAATAGAAAACATGAAAGAAAAGTGGAGGAAGAAGAGAAAGTAGAAGGAAAAAGAAGGAAAAGCTTGGAAAGCTCAAGAACGACTTCTAGCTTCCGACTAATCGAGGTAAGGGTGTGAAATTTTACTATCTTAATCAATGTATATGATTATGTATGTGTGTGTTTGGATTTGTTGGGGGTTTCCTACATTTTCCATTTTAGGTCAAAATGAGTTTAATCGGTAGAAACTGAGTTTTATCGGTTAGAATTTGGAATATACGGTGTAGTATAGTCAGGTGATGAGTGGGCTGTGCTACTGGAACTGATTTGGATTAAATCGGTCGGTTTGTGAGGTTTGGGCTTTCGGACAGCCATGGGAGTTCTGAGTTCGCAGGTTCGCCAGGCGAATGGCAGCGAAGCTTCGCCGGGCGAAGCCCAGCGAGCAGCAGGCGAACCAAGTCAGAATCATCCACCCTGTCTTCGCTGGCAAGTTCGCCAGGCGAAGGTTCGCCAGGCAAGTGTGTTAGCGAGTAATTCCAGAATAACTCCCAGTGGTCTTCGCTGGCAAGTTTTCCAGGCGAACGAAGTAGCGAAGGTTCGCCAGAGGCTTCGCCAGGCGAAGGTCAGCGAATGTGACAACATTTGTTTTATTTTGGTTGGTTCCATCCAATGTCGATGTATTTGATATAATTATGTAGTGTATAGCTTGTACGCTATTATATGTTGTGCTGTGGGTAGTCGTATGGCGTGAATCCTAGATTATGAATATGTGGCCTTTTGGCATATGTGATGCATTGTTTAAATTAATTGAAATTCATGATGAATGTGATCGAGTTTTTTGCTGTTTGGCACGATATTTGTAAGTGTATATTGCTTGTATGCGATGGTGGGTGAAGAATGCATGAGATTATATATGGCGAGTACATGTGCATTGTTTGGTAATGTAAGAAGGATGTTGTAAATATGTATATGTGTTGAGTCGTACTCACTGGGGTAGAATGGCAAGAAGTCGTTCCTAGTGGAGTAATCACTGGGGTAGAATAACAGGATGTTGTTCCTAGTGAGGTATAATGTCGTGGTTGTATACACCGGGTAGAATGACTAAGATATCGTTCCTGGTGGAATAATTACCGGGGTAGAATAACTGAGATGTTGTTCCTGATAGGGTATAAGTGATGTACCCATACTCCCAAAAAGGGATTGGTGTTAATTGATGAGTTTTATATGAGCCATATGGCATAAATATGATTGTTGTATGAAGGATGCTGATGTGTATGAATTGTTGAATTGTGAGTTATAAATGTGAATCTAGAATGAAGCGATATGAGATGAATGATGAACATACGTATATATGCATTGTGATATATATATATATATATATATATATATATATATATATATATATATTGTGAATGCATATTGAATATACGTGTTGGTATATGATGTATGATGATTGTAAATGTGAACTATGTTTGTGAAATGATGAATATATGTATATATTGCGATTTGTATATATTGTGAGCGCATAATGAATATATGTGATGAATGTGACGAATACATGAGTATGTTTGTAAACATGTGTGCATTTCAAGAGTGTCATGAGTCATGTTGCATGTGAAGCATCATGGTATGCATTCTTGTGTTGATTGATTCCTCGGTGAATCTGCAGAACCTCGTGCGCCCTTGTGGGGTGTGAGCGATGGTTATTTATTGATCCCTCGGTGGATTTGCAGAACCTCGTGTGCCCTTGTAAGGTGTGAGCGATGGTTATTTATTGATCCCTCAGTGGATTTGCAGAATCTCGTGTGCCCTTGTGGGGTGTGAGGGATGGTTATTTATTGATTCCTCAGTGAATCTGCAGAACCTGGTATGTTGCGATGGTTATATTTGATTCCTTAGTGAATCTGCAGAACCTCGTGTGCCCATGTGGGGTGTGAGCGATGGTTATTTGGTTCTTTAATTGAACCTGCTGAAATGAGTCGGTACCGCATTTGCATCTGCATAGAGTCGTGTGTCGGTCTCTATGAGTTGCATGTTGTCATCTTTATATGATGTATGGTGAAATAAACATGAATGTAGATGTTTATGTGAATTAGTGATGGAATAAACATGTTGTGTGTGTTTATTGAATTAATGTGAATGTTTATGTGAATTGGTGATGAAATGAACATATTTTGTATGTTACATGGATTTGATTGGAATTATGAATGTATGCATGATGAGATGCTTGGTTATATATATATGTATACATTGTAATGTATGTTAGTGAGCGGTGATGTGTGGTGGTAAGAAGTATAATATGGATATTCTATGTTATAGAAATATATTATATGATTTGTTATTGTGTTAATATGCATTGTGGTGAGAAAAGGTGGAATATATATATTCTGTACTTGTGCATTTATACATATGATTATGTGCATTGATTATTATGGTAATGTTTCTTGTAACGCCCCGATTTCGATTATTCCTTTTTCATTGAGTCCTTTTTGGTTTAATTGGGCGAATATTATTTTGAGGTGGAATTTGCATGAAAATATGTTATGTTTACATATTATCCTATTTTAACCGAATTTGGGAGTTTTCTGAGAAATAGTTTTGGAGGGTATTATAGACACTTTCCTATTTAATGTTAAATGGTTAATTTATGAGATTTGATTAGTTAGTGGAGGGAAAGAAAATGAGAGGAAAGAAATGGAAAGATGAGATAAAAGAGAAGAGAAAGAAAGTTAGTAACATTAGAAAGAAAAAGAAAAGAAAGAAAGGAAGAGAAGGGAAAGAGGTAAGAAAGAAGAGAAAAACCTAGAGGCTGGAAGAATCGATCAAAGCTTGCAAATAATCAGGTAAGGGTGTGAAGTATCATCATCTTATTAATGTTTATGATTATGTATGGATTGTGTTAGTTGTTGGAATGTTTTCCTCATTTTTCCATTTAGGGCATAAATGAGTTAAATCGGTAGAACTGATGTTTATCGGTTAGAATCACGTTTAGATACCGTAGATTAGTCAATATATGTTAGGCTAAGGCTACTGGGAACAAGTTGGGATTTATCGGGAGATTTCATCGGGTGTTTGGATTCTGAACAGTGGGAGAAAGTTCAGTTCGCAGACGCTCGCTAGCAGCTCGCTAGGCGAGCAGGTCGCGAGTGTTCGCTAGCATCTCGATAGGCGAGTGCGTAGCGAACGGTCCCAGACTTGGGACAGTGGTGTTTTGGTCTCCTTCGCTGGCAGCGAATGGAGTAGCGAATGGATCGCTGGGGGTTCGCTGTAGCGAACGAGGTAGCGAACGAAGTCTGTAGCTTCTGTTCTTGCTCGCTAGCAGTTCGCTAGGCGAGAAGGTGGCGAACGTTCGCTAGCAGCTTGCTAGGCGAGCGTGTAGCGAATGTAGCAGAATGAGTCTTCTCTGCTGTTGGGTGCAGTTGTGACTTGGGGTTCCGATTGCGATCGACCCTTCCTTGATTTAGAAGATGGTGTGATGGCTCGTGATGTATTGTGGGTAGCCGATAGGCGTGAATCCTAGGTTATGAATTGTAGTCGTTTGGGCAATTTCGTGCATCGTTTAATTCGATTAAAAATGCATAACGATTTGGCATGAATGTTGAGCGTGTCGTGTAGTATACACTACAGTGTATGATGTTAGTATATATTTGATCCCGTGTAGGATCTGCAGAACCTCGCTTGATGCGATGGTTATATTTGATCCCGTGTAGGATCTGCAGAACCTCGCTTGATGCGATGGTTATATTTGATCCCGTGTAGGATCTGCAGAACCTCGCTTGATGTGATGGTTATATTTGATCCCGTGTAGGATCTGCAGAACCTCGTGTAATGCGATGGTTATAATTGATCCCGTGTAGGATCTGCAGAACCTCGCTTGATGCGATGGTTATATTTGATCCCGTGTAGGATCTGCAGAACCTCGCTTGATGCGATGGTTATATTTGATCCTGTGTAGGATCTGCAGAACCTCGCTTGATGCGATGGTTATATTTGATCCCGTGTAGGATCTGCAGAACCTCGCGTAATGCGATGGTTATAATTGATCCCGTGTAGGATCTGCAGAACCTCGCGTAATGCGATGGTTATAATTGATCCCGTGTAGGATCTGCAGAACCTCGCTTGATGCGATGGTTATAATTGATCCCGTGCAGGATCTGCAGAACCTCGCTTGATGCGAGGTTATAATTGATCCCGTGTAGGATCTGCAGAACCTCGTGTGCCCATGTGGGGTGTGAGCGATGGTTATATTTGATCCCGTGTAGGATCTGCAGAACCTCGCTTGATGCGATGGTTATATTCGGTTCCTAGGAGAATCTGACGGACGAATGAGTCGATACCGTATGTTTCGGGGTGTGTGTGCGCGCACGTGTTGCGTGATTGTAATTGTGATTGAACGATGGGACAGTGAGTCCGGATAATATGTATGTGAAATAATTTATATAGATTCTTCCTTTTATTTCATGTACTATTATACCATTATTATTTGATCATGATTCTCACCCCTTTGTTGTTTGTTGTTGTGGTCTGTGCTTCCTCGGAAGTACAGATAATCCAGGTACATAGATAGCTTGGATAGCGGTGTACAGGTCGAGTCTTAGGGTGCTCTGATACGTAACACGGGATATGGGTGTTTTAATTGTTTTGCGTCAAACTTGTTGTAATCCTGTGACGTATCACATTTTGGTGAATTATAATAATAGAGATTTCATGAAATCTGGCAGATGGCCAAGAATGTTGAAATGACAATTTCCGCTGTATTAATTTGAAAATAATCAATAAATTATTTTGATGACTTATTGGTGATGTGATATCCCACTGTAAATGATGAAAACTCTGATGTTTAATTATAATGTTTATATTTTATTTGTTTTGGGAAGTGGGGTGTTACAAGTGGTATCAGAGCAGGTCGGTCCATCCGGCCAAGTTGTCTAATATTGGTTGTCCCTTTGTACGCGACATGTGTGTGAAAACACTGTCGGTGCGCATTTGGTAATTAACCTTTGTCTGCAAGGAGTGAGAATGATTAAAGTGGGGGAGAAACTTGTGCTTCTCCAGGATGCTACAAGTGAGGAGTTGGCGATTTGCCGAATAATTGTGACTGTTTGGAAGTCATCCTAACAAGATAGTGATACACAACCAGAGCGTGGAGTGGAGTTGTGGTTGACTTAGTTACGAGAATTTATCTTATATTGAGAGCTCCCTGTTATGTATCTTTTTGGATAATCAAGATAATTAAATTATTTGAGCAGTTTGAGACGGGTGCTTGAGATGTGTGCTACGACGACGGATTATGAGGTCGCGTATGTAAAGGATGGATAGTGACATCCGGTGGATGATAAAGAAAATATTAACGTGGAGTGCAAATTGGTGTAACAAGGCCTTTAAGTATTCCAAGAGTCGAGGATGTGTTGTATGGTCTTCTAAGTGTGAAATTGTTGCAGTACGTCAAGTTCCGAGATCACAGCTTTTTACGGAATCGAAATCGGACACTCGGAAGTCAGGTAACAGTCGAAATTAAGATTTTGGACTGTCATGTTCGCCAGGTCTTCGCCTAGCGAGCATGCTAGCGAACGACTCCACGCTCGCTACTATGTCCGCCAAGCGAGGAGGTCCTGGGCAGAGAAAGTTGTTTTAGTATTTTTGTCGTAACGGGAGGACCGTAACTCGGAATGACGCACGGTTCGAAGCGTTGGAAAGCTAGTCTAATGATCTAAGTGATGGTGAAGTATTGGCATGGAATTAAGTTAATTATTGATGGACTATTTTTGGATTTAGTAGTGGATGCAGAGTGTGTGGTGCGTGTTTTGCCACAGTTTGCGAAACCGAGTAACCATTTGGCATGAGGATTCTCCATACTTGATTGATTGAAGCAATGATTGTGTTCACCGATGATATTTTGGTATATTCAAAGAAGAGAATAGAGGATCATATTGAGCATAAGGAACTTGAGTTATCAGTACGGGAGAAGAAGCAGTTTTATGCTGCGGTGAGGAGAATTTCAAAGGGTTTCTGGAGAGCTGTCAACAACTCGTGTATGGGTTGTGTCGGGCTCGACAGAATTAATTGTTGTGTAGTGAGAAGCTCTGTTGATATGATTGGAAGATGTGTGCAGTGCAACATTAGTAAGTTGTAGTCATGCCTTACGACAACTTGGAGTGCATAAGAGTAATTGTCTGACAAGTAATTTGGAGTTGGTTACTGTTGTGGTTGTTCTCGAGTTGGGGGATTCAATTGGTTAGTTTGAGCTTTAGGATGATGGTGACCGCCAGAGCTTGAGGTATCTGCTTAATTTGGAAGCATAGTATGTGAGACAGAGAAAGTAATTGGGAACTCTAGAAGGATTATGGTTTTAGACTGAGATTATCATCCGGGAAAGGATAATGTGGTGGCTTATGCTATAATTTGAAGATCCTTGCATATGATGAAAAGGATGATAGAGAGAGTTGGAACTGGCTAAGCAATTTTGCGATATGAGTTGGTTATGGGGAGACTTCTTGTGGGGCTTAGCTTTGTGTATTGGACATTACTAAGTGACATTCCTGATGAGGTATAAGTGTTATGACTATGCTTCGTCCCTAGTGGGATGATCACCAGGGTAGAATGACCGAGATGTCGTTCCTGGTGAGGTGCAAGCGGTGTACCCACAATCTCCCGTGGAGATTGATGAGGATTGATGGGTTTATATGAGTCACGTGGCATAACTATGATTGCGGTATAGAAGTATGCATGTGGGCGATCATGTGTAACTTGGGAAATGGAGAGGAGGCGTGAAAGTCGTGTCCGGTATGATTTGAACCAGGAGATATTTTCGAGGACGAAAATTCCTAAGTGGGGGAGAATTGTAACGCCCCGATTTCGATTATTCCTTTTTCGTTGAGTCCTTTTTGGTTTAATTGGGCGAATATTATTTTGAGGTGGAATTTGCATGAAAATATGTTATGTTTACATATTATCCTATTTTAACCGAATTTGGGAGTTTTCTGAGAAATAGTTTTGGAGGGTATTATAGACATTTTCCTATTTAATGTTAAGTGGTTAATTTATGAGATTTAATTAGTTAGTGGAGGGAAAGAAAATGAGAGGAAAAAAATGGAAAGATGAGATAAAAGAGAAGAGAAAGAAAGTTAGTAACATTAGAAAGAAAAAGAAAAGAAAGAAAGGAAGAGAAGGGAAAGAGGGAAGAAAGAAGAGAAAAACCTAGAGGCTGGAAGAATCGATCAAAGCTTGCAAATAATCAGGTAAGAGTGTGAAGTATCATCATCTTATTAATGTTTATGATTATGTATGGATTGTGTTAGTTGTTGGAATGTTTTCCTCATTTTTCCATTTAGGGCATAAATGAGTTAAATCGGTAGAACTGATGTTTATTGGTTAGAATCACGTTTAGATACCGTAGATTAGTCAATATATATTAGGCTAAGGCTATTGGGAACAAGTTGGGATTTATCGGGAGATTTCATCGGGTGTTTGGATTCTGAACAGTGGGAGAAAGTTCAGTTCGCAGACGCTCGCTAGCAGCTCGCTAGGCGAGCAGGTCGCGAGTGTTCGCTAGCATCTCGATAGGCGAGTGCGTAGCGAACGGTCCCAGACTTGGGACAGTGGTGTTTTGGTCTCCTTCGCTGGCAGCGAATGGAGTAGCGAATGGCTCGCTGGGGGTTCGCTGTAGCGAACGAAGTCTGCAGCTTTTGTTCTTGCTCGCTAGCAGTTCGCTAGGCGAGAAGGTGGCGAACGTTCGCTAGCAGCTCGCTAGGCGAGCGTGTAGCGAATGTAGCAGAATGAGTCTTCTCTGCTGTTGGGTGCAGTTGTGACTTGGGGTTCCGATTGCGATCGACCCTTCCTTGATTTAGAAGATGGTGTGATGGCTCGTGATGTATTGTGGGTAGCCGATAGGCGTGAATCCTAGGTTATGAATTGTAGCCGTTTGGGCAATTTCGTGCATCGTTTAATTCGATTAAAAATGCATAACGATTTGGCATGAATGTTGAGCGTGTCGTGTAGTATACACTGCGGTGTATGATGTTAGTATATATTTGATCCCGTGTAGGATCTGCAGAACCTCGCTTGATGCGATGGTTATATTTGATCCCGTGTAGGATCTGCAGAACCTCGCTTGATGCGATGGTTATATTTGATCCCGTGTAGGATCTGCAGAACCTCGCTTGATGCGATGGTTATATTTGATCCCGTGTAGGATCTGCAGAACCTCGCTTGATGCGATGGTTATATTTGATCCTGTGTAGGATCTGCAGAACCTCGCGTAATGCGATGGTTATAATTGATCCCGTGTAGGATCTGCAGAACCTCGCTTGATGCGATGGTTATATTTGATCCCGTGTAGGATCTGCAGAACCTCGCTTGATGCGATGGTTATATTTGATCCCGTGTAGGATCTGCAGAACCTCGCTTGATGCGATGGTTATATTTGATCCTGTGTAGGATCTGCAGAACCTCACGTAATGCGATGGTTATAATTGATCCCGTGTAGGATCTGCAGAACCTCGCGTAATGCGATGGTTATATTTGATCCCGTGTAGGATCTGCAGAACCTCGCGTAATGCGATGGTTATAATTGATCCTGTGTAGGATATGCAGAACCTCGCTTGATGCGATGGTTATAATTGATCCCGTGTAGGATCTGCAAAACCTCGTGTGCCCATGTGGGGTGTGAGCGATGGTTATATTTGATCCCGTGTAGGATCTGCAGAACCTCGCTTGATGCGATGGTTATATTCGGTTCCTAGGAGAATCTGACAGATGAATGAGTCGATACCGTATGTTTCGGGGTGTGTGTGTGCGCACGTGTTGCGTGATTGTAATTGTGATTGAACGATGGGACAGTGAGTCCGGATAATATGTATGTGAAATGATTTATATAGATTCTTCCTTTTATTTCATGTACTATTATACCATTATTATTTGATCATGATTCTCACCCCTTTATTGTTTGTTGTTGTGGTCTGTGCTTCCTCAGAAGTACAGATAATCCAGGTACATAGATAGCTTGGATAGCGGTGTACAGGTCGAGTCTTAGGGTGCTCTGATACGTAACACGGGATATGGGTGTTTTAATTGTTTTGCGTCAAACTTGTTGTAATCCTGTGACGTATCACATTTTGGTGAATTATAATAATAGAGATTTCATGAAATCTGGCAGATGGCCAAGAATGTTGAAATGACAATTTCCGCTGTATTAATTTGAATATAATCAATAAAGTATTTTGATGACTTATTGGTGATGTGATATCCCACTGTAAATGATGAAAACTCTGGTGTTTAATTATAATGTTTATATTTTATTTGTTTTGAGAAGTGGGGTGTTACATTTCTCACCCTTCTGCTGGAATGATGTCCTACATGACATCGTGCAGGTACCAAGGAGTAGTACTGTTAGTAGTTGCGAGTTCGCTGTTGGTGCGACTGTTAGTATTTAATAATGTTGGGTCAAGTCATGCTTTGGTTATGTAACACTGGGATCGTTGGGTTTATGCCTTAGAGATATATTATGTATTCTAAGTTGTGTTTTAAATGTATTTGAAAAATGTGACAATGGCCTTTGTGCCTAAGTGTCGATGATTATGTGACAAACATGAATATTCTGTGAAGGGATTTATGTAAATAAATTGAATCCGCTGCTACATACAAGATGAAAATTTAATAGCATGACTATTTATTTCAATGTTACATGAGTATGACAGGTGAATGTTGAGATTTGTAAATTGTGTGACGCTCTTTTGTGAAAGCATGTTAATTTACTCTGATTAATTATGTATTTTTATGTGGGGTTAGAAGGGTGTTACACCTATAGTCGTCCTCGTCATTGAGAGTTGGTGATTGAGGGGGTGATGGCCCATTTGGCGGAGGCGCCTGATTTTGTGCCCTTGGCCTCCTAACCGGAGGTTCGACCCTTGGAGGTCTGGTCGGGGGATCCCCCCTGATTGGTCGTTGCTCCCGGACTTGTCTCGTGGGGGACCTAGTTCGTTCCCGTACTACTTTGGGTTAAGGCCTCTCTAGCCGGGGTCGTCGATTCCGGGGGCGAGGAGATGGGCTCCTCGAATTTCTGTTTTGGTCTTCCCACGGATGGGACCTCGACGGGGCTTCGTGCTCTAGCGCGCCAATCCGTGCGTTTTGTTGGAACAACAACTGATTTGTTTGGTTGATGGCCGCGAAGAGGGCGACCACTATCGGGTCCGCTCTGGCCGGGATAGGGATTGGTTGGAATGCTGTTGGGCTCCTTGGTCGGAGAACGGTCTGGTGAGCTGCTTCCACGGACGAGGGAGAGGAAGTCTGGTCGTCCCTCTCTTCGGTCTCCGGAGGTTGGGACGTATCTGTTTGCTTGCCGCCGTTCGCGGCAGGAGCGAGGATGAAGTCGTGAACGACATCATCGTGGTGTGGGCTAGCCATGATCGTGAAATGTTGGTGAAACTTTGGTTCTCTGCTCGGAGGAACGGGGAAGTTTTATGTTCCCACAAACGGCGCCATTGATCTGACCTGATCAGAAAGGGATCGCTGGTTGCCACGTGTCTTCGACTTGCTACCTGTTCACCGATGTTGAAGAAGAGGAGAGGGGTGTACCTATAAGATACTCCGATGCTAAAGTAAGCGTATGGGTAGAGTGATCACAAGTATAGAAAAGGGAAAGGAATGAATTACCTGACCCTCTTGTGAAATAGGGTATTTATAGAGAGACCCCAGCGCAAGGCCAACAGTCATTTGAGTTGGGCTGGATGGTCAGGCCCAACCCAAGTGACTGTTAGGGCTTACGTGGCGTAGTGAAGACCAGAACATGGTCCTCGCCCTAGTTCAACTGTCACGTGATCTCCGGAAAGTGGGTTTGACCTGCTCTTTCGGAGGCGGGTAGTTGGTCGGTGATGTGTCCCCGCGGAGGGGAGCCCGTGGAGAACATGCGAAGGACATGTTGTCCTGCCCGACAGAGAAGTAGGTTCTACCCGCGGAGAGGGCAGTGTCTGGTCGATGGGGGAGTCTTGTGCTCGACACAGATGAGGCATGTTCTCCCCGCGGAGGGACATTACTTGTCCGTCGGGGACCCTGTGCTCGACGGTTGCGGCCCAAGCTGAACTGGGCTTGGCAGAATATTATTGGGCTGGGCCTGCCTGGCCAAGCCGGGGCCCAGGCCAGAACATATATATATATATATATATATATATATATATATATATATATATATATATATATATATATATATATATATATATATATATATATATATATATATATATATATATATATATATATATATATATATATATATATATATATATATATATATATATATATATATATATATATATATATATATATATATATATATAATAGGATGACAATAGGTAGGGTTTTAGCAGAGTTCTATAATACTTGTTCTCATATCAGTTGTTTAAAAAAATCTCTGTATCCGAACTCATACTCGCGTGAGCACAAATATTTGCACATGTACCCATACTCTATGGGTAGTTAAGTTCCCATGCCCATACACGTTTATCCATATTTCAAATAAAAAACTATCGATAAGCTATAATTTATCATGTCATTTTAAGATTTTAACAACATTAAAAAAAAATTCAATGATGTTATTCTGAGTTAAGAAATAAGCGAAAACTTATACTAAAAGGCGTACGAGTTTAATATTGATGTATTTAATAAATTTGATAAACATACATGTGTATATAGTAATAAAAATAAAATTACACACACACACACACACACACACACACACACACACACACATATATATATATATATATATATATATATATATATATATATATATATATGTATATGTATATATATATATATATATATATATATATATATATATATATATATATATATATATATATATATATATATATATATATATATGTGTGTGTGTGTGTGTGTGTGTGTGTGTGTGTGTGTGTGTGTTGGGGAAATTTTTCACTAGGGAGCATTGAACATTGTGGAACTTCCTTCTTTGGGCAACAACTTTATGTGAGACTCGCCACATATTCACCCCAAACCTTAAAGTGATAGGCAGGTGGGTTCTCTGACTTATAAATGTTCAAGTCACCATATTCCTATTCAATGTGGGACTATTATCCATACTACTCACACTTGTAATTCTTTTTCAACACTCTTCTCAAGTGTGAGTCTACCACAATGCTCCCTTTCAAGTGGAAGTTCTTTCTTCCACAAACTCTTGTATCGCATGGAACATTTCTTACTCATCACCTTTGTGGCGTCGTTGACACTCTTCAACGAAATGTTTCTTACTCTTCACTCTTGTGGCGCCGTTGACTTTCGATACAAGTAAGTCATTCCATTTCTCGAACCAAAGGCTCATGATACCATAAGTTGAGGGAGTTTCTCACTAGAGAGCATTCTAAATGGTGGGACATTATTCTTAAAGCAACACACCTTTATGAGACATACACCACATATTCACCTAAAACCTTAAGGTGATAGGTGGGTGGATTCTCTCACTTATAAATGCTCAAGTCACCACATTCATATCTAATATGGGAATATTATCCATATTACTCACATTTGTAATTCTTTTTCAACACTCCCCATCAAGTGTGAGTCTACCACAATACTCCTCCTCAAGTGGAAGCTCTTTCTTTCACATACACTTGTACCTTCGTTGAAACCCTTTCAACGGGACACTCACTCACATGTGGGACACCTACTCATGAATATATGGGATATTTTCGATACAAGTAAGCTGATTCCTTTCTCGAACCAGGCTTTGATACCATTTGTTAGCACAACAATCAGGGGGTCAAACGAGGAGCATTATAAATGGCGGGACATCCTTCTTAGAGCAACACACCTTTGTGAGAGACATACCACATATTCACCCAAAACCTTAAGGTTTTAGGTGAATATGTGGTATGTTTCTCACAAAGGTGTGTTGCTCTAAGAAGGATGTCCCGCCATTTAGAATGTTCCTCGCTTTACCCTCCCGATTGTTGCGCCAACAAATGGTATTGTGAGTTTTTGGTTCGAGAAAGATACCGACTTACTTGTATCAAAAATATCCCACATGGTCAGGTAGGTGTCCCGTTGAAAAATTTTCAACGGTGGTACAAGTGTATGTGGAAGTAAGAGCTTCCACTTGAGGAGGAGCAGTGTGGTAGAATCACACTTGAGGGGGAGTGTTGAAAAAGAATTACAAGTGTGAATAGTATGGATAATAGTCCCACATTGGATAGAAATATGGTGACTTTAGCATTTATAAGTGAGAGATTCCACCCACCTATCACCTTAAGGTTTTGGGTGAATATGTGGTGTGTCTCTCACAAAGGAGTGTTGTTTTAAGAAGGATGTCCCACCATTTAGAATGCTTATCACATGACCCCCCCGATTGTTGTGCCAATAATATAGTGCGAGTATGGGGTGGGTGGGTACTAACGTACCCCTACCTGCGCCCATACACGCTTATTTTAGTGGCTAATTCTCCATGCCTATACCCGTACCCATTTTTCAGGTTTTTACCCTACTCGTTGTGGGTATTTTTTTACGAGTGTCCACCGGGGATGAGTCAATTTGGCATCCCTAATATTCACATTAGTCACAAACCTCTCAACAATATAGAAAGTTTAAATGCAAGACTTTAAATAAATGTGATGTCCATCATAAGTCCAGAACCAACCCTGGTTTTTAGAGGCTTTGAACATATAATAAAATTTGAGCTCTCGTAAAATACTGAGTAATTAACCTCGAATTTTTATTTTCTTTTTTGGGTTTTTATTTTTCCATTTTATTTCATATAGAAAGGAAAAGATGATTGTGTAACACTCAAAGGGAATAGAGGTGGCGGTGGTTGTCACCGGAGGTGATGGTGACAGTGTACAGTGACAGTGTGATGGATGACGTGTGGCATCAATGCAATCATATTAAATCAATATATTGAGTTAGAGAGTGTTACACAAAAGCAGTTGTTTAATATCTATTTCCACAAATGATAATTTGGTATTCACAAGAATGGCT
The DNA here is from genome assembly GCA_963859935.3 of Lathyrus sativus. NCBI lineage: Eukaryota > Viridiplantae > Streptophyta > Magnoliopsida > Fabales > Fabaceae > Lathyrus > Lathyrus sativus. The sequence continues at coordinate 12,623,624 of OZ012735.1, read as the reverse complement.
TTGTGAATTTAGTTTCTTCCTTGATTTGACGTATTTATCAAAATTCTCTGGTGTTTATCTATCTATTAATTTATCCAAATACTAAATGTATGAAGCACATATGATTAGTATGATACACCTTTATTCTTTTTTAGGATCATCTCAAACAAATCAGAGTTACTATTTGAATTTTAAAAGAATTAGCTTCTAATATAAAGGAAATACATTTAGAAATATTTTTTATAATAAAATTATAAACTAAAAAATAGTTATAAGTATTTCGATAGAGCTTAAAATTTTAAGAGTGCCTCAAAGTTTTATTAAAATTGATATATATGCATAAGGGAAGTTAAACTAGTTAAACAAATTGGTATATTTTAAGAGTGCCTCAAAAAAAATTAATAATTTAATTATGTTGTCTTAATAAAAAATAATACTAAATTTCTTAAACTTTAATTTATTATTATAAAACGAAATTTAAAAATATATTTTTTATAAAATAAAATATAAACCAAACACAAATAATAATGTAGTGTATTTTATTATATTTATTTATTATATGATGAATCTTTTTAAATATATATATATATATATATATATATATATATATATATATATATATATATATATATATATATATATATATATATAATTTATTTTTAAAAATTAAAAAAGTTCGTGAGATGCATATTTAAAAGTTGCCTTTTTAGTAAAATAAAAATATGAAAAAAATGCTTATGTTATGACTGGGATTCATATTGAAAAGTTGTAAAATAAAAATATGAAGAAAAAAATTATGTATGCTATGAATTGAATCCACAATCATAAAATTCCAAGTCCACACTTGTTACTGCTAGGCTATCATTGCAGATTATTATATTTTTTAGCAAACAATGTATTTATTACATATTAATTTTGTAACTTAATTTTCTCTCGATTTTGAGGTCCAGGGTCATGGGATTGGTTACTCTGACCTAAGATCGACTCTGACTAAGTTGATTGTTAGTATTATTTTAAAAAATAGTTAAATTAGATCTAATTAATAAATTGATTCGAATTTAAGTTAAAATAACCAAATTATTATGTTTGGTCAGTGAATCGAATATGCATTATGTCGCTACTGCAAAAATCGGCGTCGGCTGAACAGAAGAGTCGCCACCGTGCGTTATTTATCCCACGGGAGGGAAAGGAAACGTTCAGAGTAAACCTCGCACAACATGGGAAAGGTATGGTCGTCGCAACCAAAACCTGGATTCGGGAGTCGGTTACGCAAGGGGAAGGTATTAGCACCCCTCACGTCCGTCGTACTCGACGGGATCCACGCTTGTTTTCGGGTATGGATTGTTATTCTATCTAAACTATAGGTCAAGGGTTAAAAAGAAAAGAAAATGACTCGGCAAAGTATCGCACTTTATGCCTACGTATTCCCGTCTGGAACGAGAAATCAGAGTCAACGTAGTTCGCCTACCTACGGGAAAGGAGGGGAAGGTTGCTCGCTAGGATATCGCATCCTATGCCTACGTACTTTCATACAGCATGAAAGATCAGAGCAAACGTAGTTCGGGCCACGTACGACACAAGCCTGTCTTGATTGATTTTATTCCTTCTGAAAAAGGTGTTTCTGATTAACAGTCCAAGCGGACAAAAATGACGTTTTGATGAGTTCACATTCTTTTACGGAAGAAGTGTCTTTTATTGTGTTTGAAATCTTTATGGTGTTTTTCTGTTTGTTTTGAGAAAGCAAGAGACAAAACTCTAACCTACGGTTGCGAAGGGAAACAAACTAACCTAATGTTATCATGCGTGGGTTAAGACCTAGTGTCTATCATGCTCCTCTCTTGCACAGAGAGAAACAGAGATCCTAAGGGAATAGACGGAAATAGAAACAATATCAGATATATACAGTAAAACAGTAAAATGCATGTATGCAACAATACAAGCGAGGCAAGGGAGTCCCACTCAACCTCGAACCCAGAAAACAATAGGCAAAAGTGAACAGACTTCACTTTCAACCCAACAGGGTAAACAACAAACAATACAGTCCAGAAAACCAATCAATACATCAGAAATGAAATACTGCAAAAATAAACAGCTACAGCAGCTCAGCATCAATATCCATCTTCAAGCTTCAGCAAGCATCAATCTCCATCTCCACAGCCTTCAAGCAAGGTCTTGATCACCAGTCTTCCATCTACAATGGCTTTTCTTCAAGTCTCAATCTTCAGGAGAAACATCAGTCAACCAGATGAAAGGAATGAATGTTAGACAGTTAATTACCTACCAAGGGTGGTTCATCAACTGTTAACATTAAACAGACAGTTTCCTCTCAAAAGTTCTATCTTTCAAATACATTCACTGATCCTTCCAAAGGAAGGAGGTGGATATTTGAAAGAGACTTTGAATCATAGAGAAAGGATGGATTCAGACAAGGCATTCCATGTTTGAGAAACAAGCTTTCTACTCTAGAGCTCTGCCTAGCTCCTAAACCCTAATCTTCTCAACAGCTGCTAGAAGGAGTCTCCTCTTCTTTCTGGAGGTTGGTCTTCAGTCTTTGGATCTCCAATGGCTTCAACATCACAAGCCTTCAGCTCTCCCAATCCCCAGACAATCCCAATACCCACACAGACAAGCAGTAATCCCCAGAGGGCACACCACACCAGTCAATCAAATACAGACAGTATTATTAATAGCAGTAGGGGAATCCTGATTTTTCTAAGGAGATCTAATAACTACCCATAGCCCCTATAGTCCCATAGCTAAACTATTTAATCCCTAAGTCCTAAGGGAATTGAACTAATTCACCTAAGTCATCACTTAAAACCCTAATTTGTTCATGTTGTTCACACCTAAACTAAACACCTAAAATTAAGTCCTAAAAATGGGAACTAAATTGTATCTACAAGTTGTATATCTAAACTAAACAACCTAAAAAGAATGGACAAAAAATACTAAAGCCACTAATAGAACAAAAATTTTCAAAATCATGTATGAAATGAAACACCTAAGATATGCATTTATTTGGAAAATATGGGAAAAATATCAAATAAAAAATAAAATGCAATTTTTATTTTTTATAATTTTCTAGACTCTTTAAAGAAAATTATGCAAAAAGAAATATCAAAAAATAATGTTTTTTCAATTTTATATGATTTTTCAAAAATGAATGCAAAATGAAAAGAAATTAAAAAAATAAATTGTAAAGAAATGATGGCAGGGGGTGAGAATAACAGTTCGCTTCAGTTGTTATTCCAGGTGGGCCTTCAGCTGGGAGGTGCGAATAGAATAAGGAGATAGGCCCAGCGCGCTTCAGAAACCATCCAAAAAATAAAAAAAAAACATAAACGGTGCCAATAGCATTAATTCCAGTTCATTTATGTTGGGCTGGGTTATTGGGGGTGTCAAAAGCAAGTATAGTCTGAGCCCACTCTGAATGCTTTAGTGAAACGGGGCGTTTTGCTGCCCAGAGTTTCCCTCCGTTTCTCACTTTAAATCGCGTCCGTTGGATCAAATTCCCAGTCAAGGTCAACAATCCCATCGTGTGGCTTAGACACCATCTTCTACCTTGAGCAACCCTAGGGTTTCAGAAAACCCTAACCATGCACGATCTTGCACACCTCTGTTCTCCCACATACCTCCATGGATTCACACGATATGAAAAGCAAATTTGGTCTACAACAATCCCTCTACACAGCCATAACAATGAATCTTCCTAAAACTCAAGCAATAAATCAATTCGAGGAAGATAACAGTTGTGATCCACCATGAACACCTGTGATCAACTCAACCAAAACTCACTAGTTCTTATCCTAAGTTCAACTACATTCCAAGCTGATCTTAACATGATAATCCAACAAGATTTTCGTGCATTATCTTCATAATTACAAGCCTCAACAGTTTGTACACTCCATAGCCAAACCTCACAAAACCTCTTCAAACTTTGTGGAAATCATCACCTAACCACCTAGGTCTCTAATACACTAATAAACCTATGCCATGACCACTATGCTAGCCAATTCGAAGGGAAACATACCTGGTGTAATTTCTTGATAATAGGTGCTAAAATCTCTGAATCAGATGCTTGTGATGGATGGACAATGATCCAAGAACTCAATGATGGCTTCTGTATGCAACAAGTATGACTCTAAGGCTTGAAATCTCTCACTTCCACAATTTGTGATTCTTGAATGATGATGATGAATGGCACGATTCCTTGTTCAATTTGCCAAATGGATGTGTGATTTCTGATCCTTGGATGATGATAATGAAGAACCAAACAAGAATGTTGAAGATTGGTGGAGATTTGAGAGGGTTTGAGATGCTTATGCAAAATGAAGAAAGTGTGTATAACTTGGGGTTTTGAACAAATGGAATCACCAACCCTGGCATGAACCATCTTGTATCAATATATAGGTGATGTTAGAACCTCCTAGAAACTTGGAGAAATTTCCCTTGCATTCTTTCCCTTGAATTTGGTTTATGTATCTTCCATTACAAGCAACCATGAATAACTCACAAATTATGAACTAAGCTCAAACTTCTACTTTAGCCAATGTCTTTAAAATGATCTTTCCATTCAAAATGACCTATAATTTTGCTTCATTTGGCCAAGATATGAAAACTCTCATTTTTAAGTCCATTTTTATTCATTAAATCCAACAATTTTGAAACCTTGTGCTATGAATCTTTACAATCTCTCATGGTCACTTTTCTAGACTCAAAATGTCATTTGGAACAAGTTTGATGTTGTAAAGTTTTCCATTTGAAGCTTCCTTGTATGAGTTTTGGGCATAGGTTAAAATGACCTGTAATTCTCAGATGACCAAAATACCCTTTGCTTGCCAAGACCATAAGTAGAGTTCCACAAATCATATGAAGGCATACTATACCATTCTAGAAATCTAAGACAATGAGGAACAATTCTTATGTTGACCAGAAATTCATTTGAAATCTCCTTGAGGGGTAAAAATTGCTTGGAAGTCAAGTCACTTTTACAGACAAAATTTCAGATACCTCAGATGACCTGTAACTTACAAGGACCATAACTTGAGTTCTATAAATCTCCTTGATGTCTTCCACCACTCAAATTAAAGGTCTCGAGATCCTATACAAGTTACATGTTGACCAAGAATCCATTTGAAGCTTGCATTTTGACTTATCTTGCTTAGAAATTTGACCTAAACTAGGGGATTTTACATAGAAACCCTAATTTAGAAACTCCTCTTCTCCTTGATTTCTCTTGAATTCTTCTTAGCACAACAACATATCCTTATTCTTCATGTCAAATGATGAACCCCACATCTCTCCAATAGCCCTTAATGCCTTTCAATCAGTCAATTGACCTAGAGTTGACCCAGGGTTGACCCAGATGAAACCCTAGTTGACTGTCTTCAACTGCAATTCTTGTGATCACATCAACAACTTGTTTCCTTATCCAAATGACTTTCTAAGTCCTCCAAGATGCCCAGATACTCCCCATGCCTTCAATTCATAGCTCATACTTTCCTTATTGGTCCCCAGATACACTCAGTTAGGAGGTAGATGAACTGCTTGATCCATTGACTTGATAGCTTCCCAAATTCTTTCTGATGACTTGAATGAGATTGAATTTGAATAATAACCTCTTGATAGGCTTCCAGAGATGAGAATAATGATTGGTTCCCTGTTGAATGACTTGCTATGCTTATGCTATGCAGATGAGTAACCTATCTTCATGACTCTATATGCAAATGCTAATGACATTGAAACATAAACCAAGTGAATAAGGTTGAGCAAATTTTAGGGTGCAACAGCTGCCCCTATTCAAACGACTTGGACCCGATTGGGTGAAGAGCCCAGAGCCTTCAGGCATTCGCGGTACGAGACGGTTGAATACTAGGAACCCAGAAATTTGCCAACCGCAGAAATAAACTGTGCTCCTGCTTGGGGAACGACATTCATCGACTGGATCTGGCTGTTACGGCAACCCACTGATCTCGTAGCGACCGTGCTGGGGATCATTTGCATCATCCTGAAAAAGATTCTATCATCGAAGAAATCTCGACTACACCTGTCCATGTTAGGACTCCATCTGCTATCACCACAAAAAGAATCTCAGCGACTTCGCTGGATCTGCCCACGTCAGGACTAAACTCTCTGGGTTAGGAATACTTCGTCCACGTTAGGACTCACCCTTCCACGTTAGGAATACATCGCTTTTCCTCGTAAGGAAACCATCTATTGTCTTGTTTTGTCCACGTGAGGACTCCACCTTTCCACGTAAGGAAGGCATCTCTGTCCACGTAAGGAATGCCATCTTCTTCCACGTAAGGAAACGAACTTCTTTTCTTTCCACGTCAGGAATCAATCTTGATATGTCCGCGTAAGGACTCAGTCTTTCCACGTAAGGAATAAACTCGTCTTTCCACGTAAGGAAACCGCTTTCTGATTTGTCCACGTAAGGACTCCTATCTTTCCACGTAAGGAATTTGTCTTCTTTCCACGTAAGGAAACCGATCTTCTTCCACGCAAGGAATTAACATTCTTGATCTGTCCACGTCAGGACTAAATTTTTCCATGTAAGGAAACGACTTCTCTTTCCACGTAAGGAATGACCTTGTCCACGTTAGGACTCACATTTCGTCTTGATTTGTCCACGTAAGGACTCACCTCTTGACTCGCTGCGGAAATAAAAATTTGTCCATGTTAGGACCCATATCTCAACCTGCTGAAGAAATAAACTTGTCCACGTCAGGACTTGCGCGTCTTCGACTTGCTAGGGCAATAAGACTTGTCCACGTCAGGACTCACCCTTTGCCATCAGCCCGAAGAAGGATAAAATTGCCCACGTCAGGACTCTCACATCTTGTCATCGTGAAAAACTATAATTTTGCCCACGTCAGGACACACAGTTCACCACTAAGAAGAAATACACTTGCTGGAAATAAATTGTCCACGTCAGGACACCAACACGAAGAGTAACCAATCTTGTCCACGTCAGGACTGCACCTCCGATCAATACCGAGAACTCGAATCTGTCCACGTTAGGACTAACACATATCGTCAAACGGGAGGAAATCAATCCGTCCACGTTAGGACCCCCACTTTTCTAGCACAAAGAAAACCTGGCAAGACTTTTGTCCATGTTAGGACTCAACCTCCCATTGGTCCAAACCACAAAACTTCTTAGCACTGACGTGACAGCGATTTTGAAGCAGACTTTACTGGGGATATTTGGAAACCACACCACCGGGGGCCTGTTCTGATAGCTGGCGGTAGTCTCTGCGATTCTGGTTCGTGAAACCTTTTAATGCTGACATAACAACAACTTTGAAGGAAACAAATCCGCTGGTCGGACTAGGGAAACTTCAACAAGAACCTTGGCGGGGAAATAGGTAACTCTGCTTAGGGACAAAGAGAAACTTATCCTGCTGACTCGGTGGAGAGTAGTGCCACAACTGACACTTTGTTGAATGCCTCATGCCGAGACTTCGAACACTTATTGATTCACTTGAGCAAGGGCCCTTTCTACCTGCAAGAGAAACAATACTTGGAACAAACGGTTAGCCAACTTAGTTTATGTTTCAAAATGTATGCGTTCGACAATGATGTAATGCTCCATTCGACATGGAAATGCTACACTTTTATTTGGTGGATGCAAATATGACATTATATGCCGATGCAAATGCAGACTCGAACTGCTGGGTACAGGAACTGCTTCAGCAAAATAAATGCTGAAGATAATGCCAACTCCGCTGGGGATAGCCAGATGCTACAGAATTATTCCAGCAAACTGCTGGAAGGATGAGGTCGGCTCAGCTGGGAAATTGAGAACCTGAACCAAGCACCTGGCTGAAGTAACGCCCTGCTGGGGAATACAACTCTACTGGAGAATAACAGATGCGCCTGGTATGATCGGACTTATGCTGGAGAGTGAACGGATATCACACGGTATTCCGGCCAAAATAAACGCCAGGACCCGCACCAACTTTGTCGGGGATAGTCTTAATCTCCGAGTTCCACTGAGAGGAATGAAAATACTTGCGGAGAAGAGAATCCTACTGGGGATGAGATGATTCTCTTGGGGAAAATCCGCTGGCCCCGCTGGGGGAGAGTAAATGACCCTGCGGGGAAAGGCAAGCTATCTGAATACAGCTCACCAATCTGAAATATTAATCTTCTGAGGGTAAACCCCTCTGCTTGAGACAAGGAATCCTTCTGGGGGACACCACACTGCCTGAATGCAGCCTATAATTTTGGAATCACCAATTCTGCTGATAATGAATGGCTTTGTTGGAACATGCCTTCTGGATAGGCTACGACTAGCTGGGGAATTCTATCCTTCTTCAGGAAGGATATGCATGACCGGCGTGGGGAACGCGCCTTTCGTTATTGCAATCTTTTGATCATCTCCCTCGTACGGTTATGAAACCTGCAACAACACAAACAAGCCAAGACAAGCCTATACAACCAAATCTATTCAGGTTAGTAACATCATCTTCAGTTAATTCAAAGCTTTAACAATTGCTGGCAAAGGCCAGTGATGTTATACACATGCTAGTTTCAATAAACTTAGGCGTTTTATCATGCACAAAACAGTAAAGAACCAACATCAAGTACTGAATAACACATTTTATTGATTGGGCCCCTGAATGGGCGGAGTTTTATACACGGGATGTAACTCCTGAAAAGAGGAAGCTACGCAAAGCAAATATACACGTATGCACAAGAAGCATAAATATTTTGACAAATTAAATTTTGTACATATGTCGGCAACGGGGTGCAGACGAACACCACGAACTGATCCTCCTATGACTCATCCGACTCTAATGCTTTCCCGGTATCCACACTTCCAAAGCGGTTGTATCTGATAATCGACCCCCTCAGATATCCTCCCACACGGATGCTCAAATGTGGTATCAAATTCGGACCGCAGTCATTTGCCCTTCAAATCCCTAACTTTTGCGTGAACCGCCCTTTACGGGTTTTCAATTCACCGGGATACCCTTTTTTGCCGAAGCTGCCCAGTGTAGGTTTTTAACTTCGCGGGTGTACATTTTTCAATTTTATCCCTAACTTTTTCCCGAACCTTTCATTCTGTTTTTGGTTCGCCATGATGCCCCATTTTTGCCTGGACTCTCTTTTTCTGTCCAGCGGGTCGATTTTAAGCAAAGTATTTTTTAACTGCGTCCGAATTCACAGGCGACGTAAAGTCTTCACCGTCTATGGTGGACAACAATAAAGCCCCTCCTGAAAAGACTTTCCTGACAACGTATGGCCCTTCGTAGTTGGGGGTCCACTTGCCCTTGTGATCTGCTTGCGGCAGGAGAATCCTTTTTAACACAAGGTCGCCCGTCTGAAAGCTTCGCGGATGTATCTTCTTATCATATGATTTCTTCATTCGGCTCTGGTACAAACGACCATATGCTAGAGACGCTAGCCTCTTCTCATCCATCAAACTCAATTGGTTCAACCTGTCTTTTACCCATTCTGCCTCGTCCAACTGAACGTCTCGCAATACCCTCAGAGAAGGGATCTCGACTTCCAATGGTAATACCGCTTCCATTCCGTATACTAACGAGAACGGGGTTGCCCCGGTTGATGTGCGTACCGTCGTACGATAACCGTGCAATGCGAAGGGTAGCATCTCATGCCAATCCTTATAGGTCACCACCATTTTCTGAACGATCTTCTTGATATTCTTATTGGCCGCTTCGACAACACCATTCATCTTGGGTCGGTACGGGGAGGAGTTGTGATGTTCGATCTTGAAATTCTGACAGAGCTCCTTCATCATTTTGTTGTTCAGGTTTGAACCATTATCCGTAATTATCCGCTCGGGGATCCCATATCTGCAAATGATATCTCTCTTGATGAACCTGGCCACCACTTGCTTTGTTACATTTGCGTAAGACGCCACTTCCACCCACTTGGTGAAATAATCGATTGCTACTAGAATGAACCGGTGCCCATTAGAAGCCGTCAGCTCGATCTTTCCAATCATATCGATTCCCCACATCGAGAAGGGCCAAGGTGATGACATCACATTCAGAGGACTCGGAGGTACATGAATCTTATCAGCATAGATTTGGCACTTGTGGCATTTCCTCGCGAACTTGAAACAATCAGTTTCCATAGTCAGCCAAAAATAACCTGCCCTCAGCAGCTTTCTCGTCATAGCATGTCCACCAGCATGCGTACCAAAGGTACCTTCGTGTATTTCCTCCATGAGCAGTTTCGCCTCTTTCTCGTCTACGCAACGCAACAACACCAAATCGTGGTTTCTTTTGTATAAGACGCCATCCGGATTTAAATAGAAATTACCCGCTAATCTCCTGAGAGTCTTCTGATCTTAACTGGATGCCCCAGCCGGATACTCTTTATTCTTCAAGAAGTTAAGGATATCAAAATACCACGGTTTGTCGTCGGACGCTTCATCAATAGCAAATACATAAGCTGGTCTGTCAAGCCGGGAGATAATGATTCGGGGAGCCTCGTTCCAGAAATTGACTTTGTACATGGAAGACAAAGTCGCCAGGGCGTCAGCCATTTGATTCTCTGCCCGCGGTACGTGATGCAATTCAACCTTGTCAAAGAAAGGCAACAATCTCCTTGCATAGTTCATGTAATGTATCAAGTTGGGATGACGTGTCTCCCATTCCCCTTTGATTTGATTCACCACCAGAGCTGAGTCTCCGTATACGTCTAAATTCTTGATTCGCAAATCTATGGCTTCTTCAAGCCCCATTATACAAGCTTCGTATTCGGCCTCATTGTTGGTAATGGCAAAGGTCAATCGGGCAGTAAACGGGATGTGCGACCCGTGTGGAGTGGTGATGATTGCCCCTATTCCGCTACCGTAAGCGTTCACAGCTCCGTCAAATATCATCTTCCATTTGGAACCCAACTCTGGTCCTTCGTCTGGCAACGACTCTTCACAATCTTTCATCTTTAGGTACATGATATCCTCGTCAGGAAAATCAAACCTCATAGATTGGTAATCTTCAATAGGCTGCTCCGCCAGATACTCAGACAACACGCTCCCCTTTATAGCCTTTTGCGAGACGTATTGGATGTCATATTCAGTCAAGACCATCTGCCAACGGGCAATTCTCCCTGACAACGCCTGTTTTTCGAATACATATTTGATAGGATCCATCTTTGAGATGAGCATGGTTGTATGATTTAGCATGTATTGCCTCAAACGCTTGGCGGCCCAGGCTAGCGCGCAACAAGTTTTCTCAAGCATTGAGTATCGAGATTCACAATCTGTAAATTTCTTACTCAAGTAGTATATCGCATGCTCTTTTCTTCCTGTCTCGTCGTGTTGACCGAGAACACAACCCATGCTTCCCTCAAGAACCGTCAAATACATGATCAAGGGTCTGCCCGCCACTGGGGGTATCAAGATAGGAGGTTCCTGCAAATACTGCTTTATTTTGTCGAACGCCTTTTGACAATTTTCGTTCCACGTCACAGCTTGATCTTTCTTCAACAGCTTGAATAATGGTTCACACGTAGCAGTTAGGTGAGATATGAACCGGGCGATGTAGTTCAACCTCCCTAAAAACCCGCGCACCTCTTTCTCTGTTTTAGGCGTCGGCATTTCTTGGATCGCTTTTATTTTAGCAGGATCGACCTCTATTCCTCTTTCGCTTATGATAAACCCCAGCAGTTTACCCGATCTCACCCCGAAGGTGCATTTGTTAGGGTTCAGTCTCAGCCTGAACTTCCTAAGCCTTTTAAATAACTTCAGCAGATTTACCATATGCTCCTCCTCCGTCTGGGATTTGGCAATCATATCGTCAACATAAACTTCGATCTCTTTATGCATCATATCATGGAAAAGAGTCGTCATTGCACGCTGATACGTTGCCCCAGCATTCTTTAACCCGAAGGGCATCACTTTGTAACAAAATGTTCCCCAAGGCGTTATGAAAGTAGTCTTCTCCATGTCCTCTGGCGCCATTTTAATCTGATTATAGCCTGAGAAGCCATCCATGAAGGAGAATACGGAGTATTGAGCAGTGTTGTCAACTAGCACGTCGATATGAGGAAGTGGAAAATCGTCTTTTGGGCTTGCTTTATTCAAATCCCTATAATCCACGCACATCCGAACCTTGCCGTCTTTCTTTGGCACTGGTACGATGTTAGCCACCCATGAGGGATATTTTGTCACAGCCAGGAAACCAGCGTCCCACTGTTTTTGAACTTCCTCTTTGATCTTCACTGCCATATCTGGTCTAGTTCTGTGAAGCTTTTGTTTGACCGGCGGGCAATCTTCTTTCAGTGGCAGGCGGTGCACAACCATATCTGTATCGAGCCCTGGCATATCTTCATACGACCAAGCGAATACATCACTATACTCTCGGAGCATTTCAACCAGTCTTCGCTTGATATCGCCCTGCAGTGCGGCTCCGATACGAATATTCTTCTCAACCCCTTCCGACCCCAGGTTGATAATTTCGATGACCTCGTCGTGAGGCAGAATGGCTCTTTCCTCTGGCTTCACCAACCAAGACAGCTCTTCAGGAACGTCGCTATCTTCGACAACCTCTTCTTCGGCCTGAAATACCGGGTGTCCGAAGTCGGGACGAGTCATAGGTGGTTCAAGGATGTCATCTGAAAATGGTATCCTGCAAAAGGAATGGTTAAGTGCTTCAAAATGCGTATAAAGCGGATAACCACGTTGCCATTTTATTGAAAAATATAAAACAAGAAAGACAGGGATTACAGTATTTGCACATGAAAAAACGCCATTTATTTAATGATTAACACGCAATGTTCATAACAACACAGCCCTAAGCAAATCCTGATGCCCCGGGCAAGACACCAGATTATTCAACAATTAATAAAGCAAAGCATTACTGTTTAAGAGTCACAGGAACAAGCTCCTGAATAGACCAGTTGCACAGTCCTTGTCCTGGCGTGCTTGGCTGAATCCAGGCATCCATATCACAGTCGCTGTCTCCTTCGTCAGCCTCCGAAGCAACATTGATGGTTTCATGACATACTCCATTGGCAGAGATGGTTATTGGCCCTCTGAAACGGGGTGCTCCCACAGCAGGTGCTGACGACGACGGTTGGTATCCCAACCCAAACCGGTCCATCTTCACAGGAATATCCAGCACTTTGCCCCAGCCCTTGGCTTCTCCTGCTTCCACTAGAGCTTGAGCTTCTTTATACGATGAGACGGCTATCTCCGATGCTTTGCTCGGCCCGGGACCTTTGTCCTTGATACGCAACCCTTCAAATGCCTGGCAGGGTGTTTCGTGGATTTCTCCGTCGACCTCCACATATTTAAATGACGACAGATGGCTGACCAGGATGTCTTCTTCTCCGCATACCGTGACTACGCTGTCTCCGACCATATATTTCAACTTCTGATGCAGGGTAGACGTGACTGCCCCAGCCCCATGAATCCAAGGTCTTCCAAGCAAGCAGCTGTACGCAGGCTGTATATCCATGATATAAAATTCCGTCGCAAACACCTCCGGCCCCACCTGCAGAGGCAATGTTATCGATCCAAAGAATGTTCTTCGCGTACCGTCAAAGGCTCTAACTACCAAGTCACTGGGCGTGCACAGGATTCCTCTAACATCCAGCTTCATCATCGCTTTCTTGGGCATCACATTCAGAGACGCTCCAGTGTCGACCAATACATGCGACATTACTGATCCTCTACACTCGACAGATATGTGCAGCACCATATTATGATCTCTCCCCTTCGGGGTCAAATCGAAGTCGGTAAAGCCTAAGCTGTGGCCTGCATTTACATGTGCCAACACTCCTTCCAACTGATTCACGGAGACGTCTTGAGGTACAAAAGAAGTATCCAAGACCTTCAACAAAGCATTTCTGTGAGCTTTAGAACACAACAGCAATGACAGGATAGATATTTTGGATGGCGTCTGCTGCAGATGCTCCACAATCTTATAATCACTTTTCCGAATCAAACGCATGAACTCTTCTACATCTTTTGATGCTGCTTCTTTGTCGCTTGCTTGCACTGGGACATTCTCAACCACTTTCCCTTTCCCTTTCGCTAGTCTTTCGGCCTCCACTTCAGGTGATATAAAGATCCTGCCACTTCTTGTCATACCTCCTGAACCAACAACGTTGTCGACAGTCTCAGCTGGCTGCTTGTTAACATCAATCTTTATTCCGTCACAATACACCTCCAACCCATATGACCATGGGACTGCCTTCGTGTTCTCGTAAGGGATCGGTCCGACTTTAGTTATGGTGATCGGTGGTCGCTGAACCGGTGCTGCAATAGTGATTGTCTTCCGAGGAGTCGTTACAGTGGCCACATCACTCTGATCATCTGCTACTGCCCCTGCAGGCTCTTTGGTCACTGCTCGGTCAAACTGCAATGTGCCTCCATCAATTAAAGCCTGAATGCCTTTCTTCAAATCATCACACCCTCCAGCTAGGGTCCAACATTCCAAGCAATACTCGTCACATCCTGGATAAACACCCCCTTGCAACAATCTGCTTTTTATCTCGCTCAGCGGCGTTTTTAAATCTTCGACATTCATAACCAGATTCAACCCTTCCTCAGTCAGAATGGCGTTTGCCCCATGATTAGGCATGGGTTTCTGCACTATATTCGGACCTGCCGTTCCGAAATTGATAGTCTTGTTGTCCAAAAGTTCCTGCACAACGTGCTTAAAAGCATGGCAACCTTCTATATCGTGGCCCGGAGCCCCAGAATGAAACTCACAGTGCCTGCTTGCATCGTAACCATACGGAGGAGTTCCCGTTATCGGTGCCAGAGTTCTCTTCTCTACCAGGTTCAAACCCAACAATGTCTGCAACAAATCTGCGTAGGTTGAGGGAGGCTTCTCAAACACTCTTCTTGGTTTACCACCCTGGAATCTTCGCTGAGCAGGCTGTGCACCCTGCTGAGGCTGTTGCTGCTGTTGCTGTTGCATTGGTTGCTGCTGAACCGGTTGTTGTTGTTGAAGTGGTTGTTGCTGATATGGAATAGTAACACTCGCCACCTGCTGCGACTGATGATATTGGTTCCGACCTCTGCCTCGGCCTCGGCCTCCAAATACTGCGCTTGCTTCGCCCTGACGGAGCCCACCAAAAGCCTTTTTATTACTGCCAGATGCAGTTGATTCCTCAGCCTGGAACTTTCCTTGCTTAATGTTACGCTCGATCTTTTCTCCCATCAGAATCAAATCTGAGAAACTAGCCAGAGATGTATGAAACAGCATGTCATGAAACAAGCCTGTGAATGTGCCGACGAACATGTCGTTCATTTCCTTATCTTCTACAGGAGGACGGACCCTGGCAGCCATATCGCGCCACCTTTGCGCGTACTCTTTAAAGCTCTCCCCCTTCTTCTGAGACAGCCCTGCCAATTGAACCCGATTGGGTGCCAAGTCGCTGTTATATTTGTAGTGAGCTACAAACGCCTCTGCTAGCTGCTTCCACGTCTTTATATTGGTTGGCTCCAACCCCATGTACCACTCTAGGGAAGGGCCTGACAAACTATCTTGAAATAAATGCATTAGCATTCTTTCATCAGTTGAGTACGCAGACATCTTTCTGTAATAAGCTCGCACATGCACTTTCGGACAGGTGTCCCCTTTATACTTATCAAACGTAGGAGCTTTGAATTTGATTGGCACCCTCAAGCCAGGTACCAGACCCATTGTTGCCATGTCCAAACCCACAGCACTTTGGTTCAGGACCCCCCTCATCTGCTCTTCCAGCATTCTGATCTTCTGGGAGTCATCCATCGGCCCTTCGAAACCTCCGCTGGAGAAAGCGTCCTCCTGCTGATCTTCTTGCCACATACCATTCCCAGCTCCATACCCGTCATATCCATTATTTCGGCCAGCTCTAATCTGATTCATCCCTGGACCTCGGCCTCTGTTGCCGTATCCCTGAACACCTCCAGTAGGCCCAAAAGCCATTAACCCAGCGCCGTTTCCATTGCCGAAACCTCCGTAGCCCTGATTGGCCATACCGTAACCATCTTGCCCAAAGCCTTGAGCATTGAAACCATATTTCCCAGCGTTATCGAATCCCTGATCGTTGAATCTGAATCCAGTATTGACAAAGCCGTTGCCTCCCATGTTATCACCCAAGTTGACATCACCACGCCCAACGTTATGGACAGCAGTCTCATTCCCAACTCCGACGTTACCGTTCACAGCAGCGGTAGTGTTGTTGATGTTAGCAGCAGATATATTGACTACAGGTGGAGCCACTGGCGTCGGAGTGCCATCTCCATGAACAGTATCGACTCGCACAGACTGATGATCCTCGTTACCATGACCAGCATTTCGGGCCAACAGAGGTTGGACCATGGCTTGCAAATTCTCCTGACCTTTTGCAATAGCTTCCATGGTCTGCATAAAGAGAGCTAGCTTCTCGCGCACATCTTGCATCTCGTTCTGCATTTGATCCATGATTCTTCGACAGTTGGTGCGAGTGGAATAGCGGTGCGGGTGCTGATCTGCAATCCTGGAAAATACCTGGTACAGAGTAGAAAATAAGACACCATCCAAAGATTACCTGTAATGCAATATGAATATGAATGCAATGCAACGTGTGTCTGTGCATTAGGGAAATTCATTCCCCGATTCTAGTGTGAAGGTGTCGGTGCAGTGACAGTGCTAACAATATAAAGATCGGAGCTGGATCACAGAAGGCCTCATATATTGTAGAGAAACCAATAAGTCCGGAATACAATATCACTGAGAGTACAACAAGAACGCATGACCTCAACCAACAATCCTGGTGATGGTCAGCACTATGCAAATAAAGCATACAAGTTACTACATGAAATGATCAAATCCTCCCATAAGTCTGGTACTCTTCTAGCAGCTTCTTGGTCTCCGGATGACTTGGTCGAGCAAGCAGCCCTTCAACAAGTTGGTTCCTTTTCTTAAGAACACGGCGTACGTCTTCAGCAGTTTCTTCCCATGCCCCCTCTCCGAAGCGATCTTCAAGTTTACGCTTTTGAGACACAGCTTCATCTCTGCCTTTGATGGCCTTGTTCAGTGCGTTCTGGAGACTATACCGGGTCATCACTTCTTCTTCGCATTTCTTGATGCTGGACTTCAACTGCTCTTCGAGGTCGGAGACTTGCTGCTTCAACTTGTCCTCCCTCTTCTTGTTGTTGGTGAGCGTGGCATTCCAGGTCTTATTGCAAGAAGAGATCTCTCGGTGAGCGATGTCAAGCGCTTTCTTCTTGGACTCAAGCATGTCATGGGAGCTTCTGAACTCTTGCCCCAGACGTTCGCGCTTCTTCCTCTCCTCAGTCAACTCATCCCCTAATCTGTTCATTAGCTCGATCTGCTGTTGGAAAGCATACACGGCCTTGTTTTTCTCACTGCGTACCTGGGCTAACTCTTGCTCTAACCCTTCATTGATCTTCATCAAGGCTTCTTTTTCTTTCACAACTTGCTCGTAGGCCTCCCGAGAAACAGTAGTCGGCTCCGCTACCGGAATAGGAACAAGAACTGGTGCATCTGGAAATGGCATTCTCAACTGACTGGCTCTCTCCCGAATCCACTCTCTGTAAGGTGCATAGGCCTGACAGTCATTCTTCCCTAACAACGGCTTCCCTCTTCGGTTAATACGTGTCCAAGCATGCTGCAGCTTGGCCCATAACTCCCCCTTTAAATCACCGGTAAAGTACAGAGATTCCTGTACCTCTTCTTCCTTTGGCGGGTTCTTCAGCGCATATCCGAACTGACGAATGAACAAAGAAGGGTTGTAGTTGATACACCCTTTCCTCCCTATCAACGGAACATTAGGGTACCCAGAACAACTGAAGATAAGCTCGGATCCCAGCAGATCTCTATCAAACCACTCGACGTCCTCGGAAGATAGCCTCATCAGGCGCTCTGACCAGCTAGTTGTGGTTGCACTCTCTACAAAAGACCCCTTCATGGGAAGATGACTCTTGAACCATATATTCAACAAATGAGCACAACAGTAAACAACCTTTCCCCTTCGGTTTTTGTTCTTGTAGTGCAAGGAGTGGTAGAAGTCTCCGATCAGCGTTGGCACTGGATTGCCGGCAGCAAATAGATGAAAAGCGTCCAAGTCTACGAAATTGGGCAAGTTAGGAAACAACACAATCCCATAAATGCATAAAGCCAAAATAGCATTGAAAACCACCCAACATCCGTTCTTGGCATACTCCTGAGCTTTGCCAACCAAGAAGTCAAGAGAGAAACCTGAAACCCCAAGCCAAGAAGTCATTAACAGTTCTGCAGCGTCCATATGCAAGGCTTTGGCTAAGTCCTCCAACTTGGGTTCAGCAGCAGAGTGAATAAAGGAAACCTTGTTCTGCACGGGTAGCTCAGTAAACTCCACATACTCCTCAATGGTAGGCCCTAGAATGAAGTCAGCAAACGTAAAACATCTCAATGCGGGGTCATAGAACTGCATCAAGGTGTATAGCCCGTTCATCTCATCAACAGTGGGCTTGCAGACTAATCTCAGTAACCTCCCGTGGCTCATTCTGAAGCTTCTCCTAACCTCTTCATCAGCGAGAGATATCAGACCAAGCAAAGAAGTAATATCAGGTGAAGGCAGCTTATACGCAACTGTTTTCCTCAAACCAGCCATAGTCAACACTCAGAAGTCTGGGCACTAGAATCGAAGGATATGCAAATGCACCTGCAGCACAGACACACGTTAATGAGATGCAATGATAATGCAAACAATGCAATGCAAGTAACATGCAACAGGGACCAACTGCCGTAGCTGAATAGCCTGAACCATATCAAGAAGTCTCAGATAGACTCTATAGAAGTCCTCAAACCCTGGTCTCAGATAGACCTAAAACAAAGCTCCAACAATGGTCTCTGACAGACCACAAACCATAACTCCAACTGGTCTCTGGCAGACCTCAAGACTCTCAATTGGTCTCTGACAGGCCTCAGAACACATCTCCAAATGGTCTCTGACAGACCTCATAACTCTCCATAAATACCCAGGATCTCTGATCAAGAAATAACCGGTAGTCTGAAGGTCTAGTTACCTGTGTCGCTACTCGAAAAATGCATCGCGCAACGACGGGGAGGCGAAAAGAAAGGACAGAAGAGTCGCCACCGAACTTTATTTATCCCATGAGGGGAAAGGGAAATATCGAGAAAACCTTAAGAAATAAATGGATAAGATGGTCTCGCAACCATGAACGGGTTCGGAAGCCGGTTATGCGAGGGGAAGGTATTAGCACCCCTCGCATCCATCGTACTCGATGGGAACCTTTTGTTTGTCGATGTGAATTTATTTGCTTAAATATTATGCTAAAAAGGGTTCTAAAAGATAGAGAGAAGGGTTTAGAAACGAAGAAAGGAGGGATAGAGAGATAACGGGGGAAAGAAGAGAAATAACAGACTCGGTAGGACTTCGCGATCCTAGGCCTACGTATTCTCAATAAATGTGAGAAAGTCAGAGTCGACGTAGTTCGGGGAACTACAGATATGGGGGGAAAGTGCTCGGCAAGGATTGTGGCCCTTGTGCCTACGTATCTTTACTTGAGAAAGTAAAGAATCAGAGCAGCCGTAGTTCGGCCTACGGTGTGTTGATGCTCTTTTATGGATGATGCTATCGTGCGCATTCTAGCAGTTAGGTGTATTGCTGCTCGCTCGTTGGAGACTTAGGCGTTACCTGTTTGCGGTAGAACGGACGTATCATATCCTTTTGAAAGATTGATTAGTTTTCGCCGCGCGGGGCAAGAAGTCACGTTTGATTGATTGGATTGTTTTTTAGGGGGCGAGACAGGTCCTCGGATAGTAACCCCTACAGGTAGTACCCAATTCTTTATCTCAAAGTTTTTGTTGTAAAAATGTGTGGCGAACGTAGCGTCTTCGTATTGAAAGACGAGTATCAAGACCACACACAATACAGTGAGTATCCTGACACTCGGAGAGGAAGAAGACTACACTCAATCCTCTCTCTTTAGTTCAACACAAAGAGAACTTCATTCTCTTATTAAAGTGTTTTTGGTTTTGAATGGTAAGTGCTTTTTGCGACAGAGAACCCTACGGTAAACGTCAGCACTCGGGATAGGAGAAGGCCTACGCCTAACCACTCCACGACCATTCAAGTTTTTGTTATGAAAAAAATTTGAAAATGCACTCGGTACAGGACCGAGGTTTTAGGTGTGAAAATTGTGGAAGGAAGTTGTGAAAGCGAGATGGTGGATAAAGTCGCGTCTTCGTATCGAAAGACGAGTGTCGAGACCACCCTCACTACAGTGGGCATCCCATCACTCGGAGAAGAAGAGGTCTACACCCAATCTTCTCTCTTTAATTCGATACAAAGAGAAATTAATTTATTATTGAAAGTATACTCAGTACGAGACCGAGGTTTTATGAGGAAATGATGAAGCGTCTTTGTATTGACAGACGAGCATCGAGACCACCCTCACTACAGTGGGCATCCCATCACTCGGAGAAGAAGAGGTCTACACCCAA
Organism: Lathyrus sativus; assembly: GCA_963859935.3. Taxonomy (NCBI): domain Eukaryota; kingdom Viridiplantae; phylum Streptophyta; class Magnoliopsida; order Fabales; family Fabaceae; genus Lathyrus; species Lathyrus sativus. The sequence continues at coordinate 12,603,213 of OZ012735.1, read as the reverse complement.
TCCTCTCTTTTTTAATTCAATACAAGGAATTGATTTTAAGGAGATGAGATTTGAAAATGGATGGGAAGCGTCTTCGTATTGGAAGACGAGTGTCGGAACCACCCTCACTACAGTGGGTATCCCAACACTCGGAGAGGAAGAAAGTCTACACTTAATCCCCTCTTTTTAATTCAATACAAAGATAATTTGATTTTGAAAATTGTTTTGACAAAGTTTTTGAATCGAGTCGGGACAAGTAATGAAGAGAGAAAAGAGGTGGTCTCAGATCCAACATTACTCATCAATAATTTGACTGGTATTATTCTGTAAGTATTCTGTTACTCCTACTGTCTTCATAATCTTGATCTGTTTTGTTTGGTTTGTCTTGTTTCCTGGCATTGAGTATAACGAACCCTCACCATTTACAACTAACTTCAAACTCACTCACATATGTGAACCATGAGCAAACCGAACAAGCCCACTGTCTTTGTTGTTCAATATCTCAAACCAACCCTCTACAGTACTCCAACTCTATTCTACTTCCACTACGAAACTCACCGTAACCCTCTTTACACATTCAAACCCTTCATCTTTGTTCAACAACCAAACTCCATTCACAAAACCATAAAAAAAAATCACACAAACTTCCAGTTCTGACTAACTTTCTAAACGCATCAACACCAAATTGCATATTGTCTTCCATTAACAACAACAAAATTCTCTACTTGCAAACCTCCTCAAAACCTGTACAACAGCAACTCACATCTGCGACTCACCGTCGTCATTCACAATCTTGTAACCATTCCAAACCTCTAGATCGATTCACCACCCTCTCTCATTCGACTTTGGAACCAAACAACAACAACATCGTTCGAATCCTCAAACTTACATCTCCCTCGTTAACTTCATTTACTCCACATAAACCGAACAACCTCCAAGAACACACCACCGCCACCCGCCAATCGGACTTGCACCGAAACAACCTTTCTTCAAAGATTCAAAGTACACCACACCATGGGTTTCTATAGCAACCACAACAACGGCGATGCGAACAAGCTCTGTTTCCCTCACACAAACTGACCATGATAATCAACAAACCAACTGAAACTTCACAAAACCTCCATAAACAATCAAACCTTTGAACCAACGCCATATTCGAACCCTAACCCCTCTTTCAGCATCCAAAATCCTCCAACAACCGAAACTCATCGAACACCATTCAAACCCGAACACCATTCAAACCCATTCAGAAAAGAGAATCGCGAACGAAAACTGAAACAGGATAGATTGCGATGAAGCCAGATGAGAGAAACCGAGAGAGAGAGAGAGAGCGATACGCGAAACAGTGGAGACTGAGTGTGTTGTTTCAGAAGGAAGATCTTTTTTTTTGTTTTTGTTTTTTTTTTAATTATTATTTTATTTTATTTATTTTATTTTCCTTTTTTTTTAATTTTATTTATTCATTATTTCTCTTTTTGTTGATAAATCCTGATGGGCCTCCGGCCCGTGCTTTTCTTTCTGTTTACAGTCCTCATTTAAGCCTTCACACCCCTGTTTTCATCGATTTTTTTTTTTTTTTTTTTTAAAAATAAAAATAAAATCGATGAAAACAGGGGTGTGAAGGCTTAAATGAGGACTGTAAACAGAAAGAAAAGCACGGGCCGGAGGCCCATCAGGATTTATCAACAAAAAGAGAAATAATGAATAAATAAAATTAAAAAAAAAGGAAAATAAAATAAATAAAATAAAATAATAATTAAAAAAAAAACAAAAACAAAAAAAAAAGATCTTCCTTCTGAAACAACACACTCAGTCTCCACTGTTTCGCGTATCGCTCTCTCTCTCTCTCTCTCTCGGTTTCTCTCATCTGGCTTCATCGCAATCTATCCTGTTTCAGTTTTCGTTCGCGATTCTCTTTTCTGAATGGGTTTGAATGGTGTTCGGGTTTGAATGGTGTTCGATGAGTTTCGGTTGTTGGAGGATTTTGGATGCTGAAAGAGGGGTTAGGGTTCGAATATGGCGTTGGTTCAAAGGTTTGATTGTTTATGGAGGTTTTGTGAAGTTTCAGTTGGTTTGTTGATTATCATGGTCAGTTTGTGTGAGGGAAACAGAGCTTGTTCGCATCGCCGTTGTTGTGGTTGCTATAGAAACCCATGGTGTGGTGTACTTTGAATCTTTGAAGAAAGGTTGTTTCGGTGCAAGTCCGATTGGCGGGTGGCGGTGGTGTGTTCTTGGAGGTTGTTCGGTTTATGTGGAGTAAATGAAGTTAACGAGGGAGATGGAAGTTTGAGGATTCGAACGATGTTGTTGTTGTTTGGTTCCAAAGTCGAATGAGAGAGGGTGGTGAATCGATCTAGAGGTTTGGAATGGTTACAAGATTGTGAATGACGACGGTGAGTCGCAGATGTGAGTTGCTGTTGTACAGGTTTTGAGGAGGTTTGCAAGTAGAGAATTTTGTTGTTGTTAATGGAAGACAATATGCAATTTGGTGTTGATGCGTTTAGAAAGTTAGTCAGAACTGGAAGTTTGTGTGATTTTTTTTATGGTTTTGTGAATGGAGTTTGGTTGTTGAACAAAGATGAAGGGTTTGAATGTGTAAAGAGGGTTACGGTGAGTTTCGTAGTGGAAGTAGAATAGAGTTGGAGTACTGTAGAGGGTTGGTTTGAGATATTGAACAACAAAGACAGTGGGCTTGTTCGGTTTGCTCATGGTTCACATATGTGAGTGAGTTTGAAGTTAGTTGTAAATGGTGAGGGTTCGTTATACTCAATGCCAGGAAACAAGACAAACCAAACAAAACAGATCAAGATTATGAAGACAGTAGGAGTAACAGAATACTTACAGAATAATACCACCAGATTGTTGATGCAGAACACAGGTGAGCTTCTTCTTCAATCTCCCTTTTTTCAGTTCTTTTTGAGTGAAAGCAGCTAGGGTATATCTTCTGTAGTCTCTTCCTTTAAGCTTTTATAGTGAGGTCAATTAGGTTTAGCAGACCAACTCTTGAGGCCCTGAAACCCTCTGCACCTTAGGCTTTAGGTTTGGTCTGCTACTAACCTGTCCTATTACCATTTCTGTGCTAAGACTGTGGTGCTGTAATTGCCTACAGCTGCTCTGTATTTGCCTATTTTTGTGAATGTGTTTCTGCTGTCTCATTTTTTCATGTCCCTGAATTTATTTATTTAAATTGAAAATATCTGATATATTTTAACCTGCATTTTCATTGTGGTATCACAACAATTTTATTGATACATTTAATTTCTTTGCAGGTTTATCATCTTTAGCCAAAGAGCCAAATTTCATAGCTTCCTCAAAAGTCCAGTTTCGATTTGCATCTACGCGGATAATAATCTGGCAACCAACTTTCTTTCTTACTTCTTGTATTAATGTGGCATCTTGCACTGGATCACGGCCACGTGCTACCTTCAGCTTAATTGCAGAAAATCCTTGTTTGACTAATGCGGCAGCAACATTAGCTACTTCAGTTGCAGATTTATTTGAATCAAGTAGCGCACAAATCAGAACTTCTGATGATTTTTCACATTTGCTGCTCACATTTGTTGAGGGATTGAGTATGTCCAACAAGTTGGAACCTTTATACTTTCAGTAGATAAACTCTCTTGTCTTGTCAAATCTGATTTATTCAATGATCCCTTATCATCTTCAATCTTGTTCTTAGAACTGCAGCCTTTAAGAAATATTTCCCCTTTTTCAGTATTGGTATGAGATCCCAATCGCTCAGCTGCTGTAGTTGCATTTTTGGGTGTTTTGGCAAAAGGAGACAATCGATCCTTCTGAGCTTCATTTTCATGTGCCACAGAAGAATTCACCGTAGAACTGTCATTGTTATTGTTACCTAATACATGATCAGAATCTTTTGCAGGAGTCAGGTTTGATTCTTTATTTGCTTCCTTAACCAGATCAGAATGCAATCTAGATCGACGAGTCCTCCTTATTCTAAATCTTTTGCGTTTTCTATGAACTAGATCTTTGATAAGGTCGCCGCCTGCTTTAACCACTTGAAGTTTATCTGGTTGTTCAACTGATGCAGTTGCATCAGTGGGTGCTTCAGCCACATGAGACATTAGATCATTCAGAGCTTCATTTCCATGTGCTATAGAAGAATTCACCTTGGAAGCATCATTGTTATCCAATACATGAGGAGAATAATATGATTCTTTAGTTGTTTCCTTAAGCTGGTCAGAATGTAATCTAGAGCGATGAGTCTTCCTCTTCCTAAATCTTCTTCGAGTTTTTTTCAAAACTAGATCTTTGACAAGGTCAGCACCTTCTTTTACAACTTCAAGTTCATCTGGTTTTTCATTTTCGCAAATAATATTAGCTTTGCCATTAGCTGCAACAGTTGCTTCCTTATCTTCTTCGTGCACCCCTACTAAAGTTTCATCCCGTGCATTGTCTAAATCTCTTGAAACAGAAACATTTCCATCAAAAAGGTTCCTTTCAAGTGCTCGTATTCTCTGAGTACATCCATTTCTGTAGAGCTCAGGCTCTTTCCTCCTAATGACTATGGAAGCAAAATCTGGATTATGAATATAGAAACTATTTGCATGATCACGAGACACGCAGAATGTACTTCCATTATCTATTCCATTTACAGTAGGGCACATAGTATCAGAAATTGAGACCGATTCAAACTGTAAATCGGGTTCAGAATGCACAGTTGCAGCAGAAGGTCCAAGTCTGTTCTCCAGCAGAAAACTTCCATTAGCTGCAACTTCATCCTTCATGTTTTGTTCGACAGGGGGATGCATTTTGTGTTTTTTTTGTGACATTCTCCAGCTCGGCCTGTGTTTCTCTCAACTCGGCCCTAAGGTCTCTAACTATTTCCTCAGCTTCCTGGAGTTGAGCTTCGAGCTCCTCAATCTTCTTTTGCTGACTCAATGATGTCAGCTCTGCTTCTTTGACCTTAGAATCAAGCATTTGTTTGAGTCTAAGAACCATGCGAAGTGCTTCATCTTTAGTAGAAGCAAGCTCTTGCTGAAATCGAGTGGATTTTCTCTCAGAAACCATTATTCTCGCAGCTGCTTCCTTCGCCGTATTGAGTATGATATCGGCATAAGCCTTCTTCAAAGCTGTTAATTTCTCGGAGTCGTCCATTGTCGTTTAATGCATCAGAATCAGAAAGAGAAATGAAATATTTGGTGGTTTCGTCGGTTAAGCAACGAACGAAAAACAAAAAGAAGTGAAAGGGGAAAGAGTGAATTATGGGTTATGAGTTTGTTTCTGTTTTTTTTTTTTAATTTTCTGTCATGAAACGGGCCGGGTAGCACATGTTGTATGATGAATACAAAGTTGGTGACATGAGACAATTTGTTTGTTGCTTTTGCAAATAGAATTCCATGAATTTTCTTAGAATCTTCATGTTAATCCAACAACTTCAATTGCTTAATTTATAGCCTCCTTGAAGTACAAACCAAACATTGAATTATTCTTCTTAAAACATGGTTAAACATAAATCAAACTCGGATCTCGAATGAATTATATTTCTGAACCAATAAAAACCAACAACAAACAAATCTCTGAAATTTTTATTTGCACTACCATATCATCCTTTCACCATACAACAAACTCTTATTCAACAACATGCCTTTCAGCTCATGCATATCTCGTCCTTGATACTAAAATAGGCCCTCCTTCTGGCTGAAGAATTAAATCAAATCTGAACTTCCACACATACTTCTCTCATCCGGAACCTGGTCCAATTCAACTCAAACTTATAATGGAAGCCCCAAATTATATATTCCTTTTTTTTGATTTTCTGAATAATGGTTGGCGAATAAATACACAGATGCAAGTTACAAACAGGGTAAGGCAAATTTGGGGTATGCTTATGCAATGCGATATGCTAATGCAATGAAATGAAACATAAGCCAAAGAGGTAGAAAAGAGGTTGGTCAAATTTTGGGGTGCAACAACCTGCATAACCCTAAACCCTCTCACAGGTGGATGTCCTAGTAACTGACAAGGTACGACATCCTATGCGGTCGTCGGCGTCACAGACTTTCAGGGTTGATGATACGATTCCCAGAAGGAGTGGCATCATCAAATCCTGAAGAGGCCTCACTTAGCCAACTTCCAAATGATCGGTTCCCGGAGTCGACAATTCAGCTGACCAACAACCCCTTCGACCCAAAGGGTAGAAAAAGAAGCCAACCAGAAGAACCTCGTCTGAGTGTAGATTTCATGAGACACTAATGCAAGCAAAGCCGGCACGCGCCCACTACTTTCTACTCTAATTCTAGGTGCACTCAAGCCCAGGTCCGGCTTCTCACTCAATATCAGAACACCCGTCACACCCCAAGATACAACAATAATAATCCATATATACAAAGCTGAAAATAAAGGTCAGAAATATAAATCCATACAAAATCCTCGACGGGAAAACAAGCGTTAGGATTGACTCTCTTAAGGGACGTTGGATCCCAAATGCATAAGAACTATCGCAGTCCTTAGCAGCCAGGGGACGTTGGGTTCCCAGCAGAGTCGCCAGCTGTCGCTACTGCGAAAATCGGCGTCGGCTGAACAGAAGAGTCGCCACCGTGCGTTATTTATCCCACGGGAGGGAAAGGAAACGCTCAGAGTAAACCTCGCACAACATGGGAAAGGTATGGTCGTCGCAACCAAAACCTGGATTCGGGAGTCGGTTACGCAAGGGGAAGGTATTAGCACCCCTCACGTCCGTCGTACTCGACGGGATCCACGCTTGTTTTCGGGTATGGATTGTTATTCTATCTAAACTATAGGTCAAGGGTTAAAAAGAAAAGAAAATGACTCGGCAAAGTATCGCACTTTATGCCTACGTATTCCCGTCTGGAACGAGAAATCAGAGTCAACGTAGTTCGCCTACCTACGGGAAAGGAGGGGAAGGTTGCTCGCTAGGATATCGCATCCTATGCCTACGTACTTTCATACAGCATGAAAGATCAGAGCAAACGTAGTTCGGGCCACGTACGACACAAGCCTGTCTTGATTGATTTTATTCCTTCTGAAAAAGGTGTTTCTGATTAACAGTCCAAGCGGACAAAAATGACGTTTTGATGAGTTCACATTCTTTTACGGAAGAAGTGTCTTTTATTGTGTTTGAAATCTTTATGGTGTTTTTCTGTTTGTTTTGAGAAAGTAAGAGACAGAACTCTAACCTACGGTTGCGAAGGGAAACAAACTAACCTAATGTTATCATGCGTGGGTTAAGACCTAGTGTCTATCATGCTCCTCTCTTGCACAGAGAGAAACAGAGATCCTAAGGGAATAGACGGAAATAGAAACAATATCAGATATATACAGTAAAACAGTAAAATGCATGTATGCAACAATACAAGCAAGGCAAGGGAGTCCCACTCAACCTCGAACCCAGAAAACAATAGGCAAAAGTGAACAGACTTCACTTTCAACCCAACAGGGTAAACAGCAAACAATACAGTCCAGAAAACCAATCAATACATCAGAAATGAAATACTGCAAAAATAAACAGCTACAGCAGCTCAGCATCAATATCCATCTTCAAGCTTCAGCAAGCATCAATCTCCATCTCCACAGCCTTCAAGCAAGGTCTTGATCACCAGTCTTCCATCTACAATGGCTTTTCTTCAAGTCTCAATCTTCAGGAGAAACATCAGTCAACCAGATGAAAGGAATGAATGTTAGACAGTTAATTACCTACCAAGGGTGGTTCATCAACTGTTAACATTAAACAGACAGTTTCCTCTCAAAAGTTCTATCTTTCAAATACATTCACTGATCCTTCCAAAGGAAGGAGGTGGATATTTGAAAGAGACTTTGAATCATAGAGAAAGGATGGATTCAGACAAGGCATTCCATGTTTGAGAAACAAGCTTTCTACTCTAGAGCTCTGCCTAGCTCCTAAACCCTAATCTCCTCAACAGCTGCTAGCAGGAGTCTCCTCTTCTTTCTAGAGGTTGGTCTTCAGTCTTTGGATCTCTAATGGCTTCAACATCACAAGCCTTCAGCTCTCCCAATCCCCAGACAATCCCAATACCCACACAGACAAGCAGTAATCCCCAGAGGGCACACCACACCAGTCAATCAAATACAGACAGTATTATTAATAGCAGTAGGGGAATCCTGATTTTTCTGAGGAGATCTAATAACTACCCATAGCCCCTATAGTCCCATAGCTAAACTATTTAATCCCTAAGTCCTAAGGGAATTGAACTAATTCACCTAAGTCATCACTTAAAACCCTAATTTGTTCATGTTGTTCACACCTAAACTAAACACCTAAAATTAAGTCCTAAAAATGGGAACTAAATTGTATCTACAAGTTGTATATCTAAAATAAACAACCTAAAAAGAATGGACAAAAAATACTAAAGCCACTAATAGAACAAAAATTTTCAAAATCATGTATGAAATGAAACACCTAAGATATGCATTTATTTGGAAAATATGGGAAAAATATCAAATAAAAAATAAAATGCAATTTTTATTTTTTATAATTTTCTAGACTCTTTAAAGAAAATTATGCAAAAAGAAATATCAAAAAATAATGTTTTTTCAATTTTATATGATTTTTCAAAAATGAATGCAAAATGAAAAGAAATTAAAAAAATAAATTGTAAAGAAATGATGGCAGGGGGTGAGAATAGCAGTTCGCTTCAGTTGTTATTCCAGGTGGGCCTTCAGCTGGGAGGTGCGAATAGAATAAGGAGATAGGCCCAGCGCGCTTCAGAAACCATCCAAAAAATTAAAAAAACATAAACGGTGCCAATAGCATTAATTCCAGTTCATTTATGTTGGGCTGGGTTATTGGGGGTGTCAAAAGCAAGTATAGTCTGAGCCCACTCTGAATGCTTTAGTGAAACGGGGCGTTTTGCTGCCCAGAGTTTCCCTCCGTTTCTCACTTTAAATCGCGTCCGTTGGATCAAATTCCCAGTCAAGGTCAACAATCCCATCGTGTGGCTTAGACACCATCTTCTACCTTGAGCAACCCTAGGGTTTCAGAAAACCCTAACCATGCACGATCTTGCACACCTCTGTTCTCCCACATACCTCCATGGATTCACACGATATGAAAAGCAAATTTGGTCTACAACAATCCCTCTACACATCCATAACAATGAATCTTCCTAAAACTCAAGCAATAAATCAATTCGAGGAAGATAACAGTTGTGATCCACCATGAACACCTGTGATCAACTCAACCAAAACTCACCAGTTCTTATCCTAAGTTCAACTACATTCCAAGCTGATCTTAACATGATAATCCAACAAGATTTTCGTGCATTATCTTCATAATTACAAGCCTCAACAGTTTGTACACTCCATAGCCAAACCTCACAAAACCTCTCCAAACTTTGTGGAAATCATCACCTAACCACCTAGGTCTCTAATACACTAATAAACCTATGCCATGACCACTATGCTAGCCAATTCGAAGGGAAACATACCTGGTGTAATTTCTTGATAATATGTGCTAAAATCTCTGAATCATATGCTTGTGATGGATGGACAATGATCCAAGAACTCAATGATGGCTTCTGTATGCAACAAGTATGACTCTAAGGCTTGAAATCTCTCACTTCCACAATTTGTGATTCTTGAATGATGATGATGAATGGCACGATTCCTTGTTCAATTTGCCAAATGGATGTGTGATTTCTGATCCTTGGATGATGATAATGAAGAACCAAACAAGAATGGTGAAGATTGGTGGAGATTTGAGAGGGTTTGAGATGCTTATGCAAAATGAAGAAAGTGTGTATAACTTGGGGTTTTGAACAAATGGAATTACCAAACCTGGCATGAACCATCTTGTATCAATATATAGGTGATGTTAGAACCTCCTAGAAACTTGGAGAAATTTCCCTTGCATTCTTTCCCTTGAATTTGGTTTATGTATCTTCCATTACAAGCAACCATGAATAACTCAAAAATTATGAACTAAGCTCAAACTTCTACTTTAGCCAATGTATTTAAAATGATCTTTCCATTCAAAATGACCTATAATTTTGCTTCATTTGGCCAAGATATGAAAACTCTCATTTTTAAGTCCATTTTTATTCATTAAATCCAACAATTTTGAAACCTTGTGCTATGAATCTTTCCAATTTCTCATGGTCACTTTTCTAGACTCAAAATTTCATTTGGAACAAGTTTGATGTTGTAAAGTTTTCCATTTGAAGCTTCCTTGTATGAGTTTTGGGCATAGGTTAAAATGACCTGTAATTCTCAGATGACCAAAATACCCTTTGCTTGCCAAGACCATAAGTAGAGTTCCACAAATCATATGAAGGCATACTATACCATTATAGAAAGCTAAGACAATGAGGAACAATTCTTATGTTGACCAGAAATTCATTTGAAATCTCCTTGAGGGGTAAAAATTGCTTGGAAGTCAAGTCACTTTTACAGACAAAATTTCAGATACCTCAGATGACCTGTAACTTACAAGGACCATAACTTGAGTTCTATAAATATCCTTGATATCTTCCACCACTCAAATTAAAGGTCTTGAGATCCTCTACAAGTTCCATGTTGACCAAGGATCCATTTGAAGCTTGCATTTTGACTTATCTTGCTTGGAAATTTGACCTAAACTAGGGGATTTTACATAGAAACCCTAATTTAGAAACTCCTCTTCTCGTTGATTTCTCTTGAATTCTTCTTAGCACAACAACATATCCTTATTCTTCATGTCAAATGATGAACCCCACATCTCTCCAATAGCCCTTAATGCCTTTCAATCAGTCAATTGACCTAGAGTTGACCCAGGGTTGACCCAGATGAAACCCTAGTTGACTGTCTTCAACTGCAATTCTTGTGATCACATCAACAACTTGTTTCCTTATCCAAATGAATTTCTAAGTCCTCCAAGATGCCCAGATACTCCCCATGCCTTCAATTCATAGCTCATACTTTCCTTATTGGTCCCCAAATACACTCAGTTAGGAGGTAGATGAACTGCTTGATCCATTGACTTGATAGCTTCCCAAATTCTTTCTGATGACTTGAATGAGATTGAATTTGAATAATAACCTCTTGATAGGCTTCCAGAGATGAGAATAATGATTGGTTCCCTGTTGAATGACTTGCTATGCTTATGCTATGCAGATGAGTAACCTATCTACATGACTCTATATGCAAATGCTAATGACATTGAAACATAAACCAAGTGAATAAGGTTGAGCAAATTTTAGGGTGCAACACATTAGCACAGACAATTTAAAAACCAAACTAACTGACAAATAAACCAAATTGGAATTGAAAATTAAAAATGTTTAAAAATAAAGTTTAAAACTTATTATTAAACTTTTTCTACTGTAAAAGTTATAATAATTTGATTCTTTAACAAATGAGATATTTTTTGAAAAACTATCTTCTAACAGTTTAGGACGGTTCAAAATTCTGAACCGGTATACTAAATCAATTTTAATTTGGTTTGGTTATGAGCAAATTGAAATAATTCAATTCCATTCAGACAACCTTTTACTAGGAATGAGTTCAATTTAATTTTATGACTAAAATGTACAATCAACAACCCTAATCGTTGTAATACATATTGTAACCTGATTATATGCAAATAATTCTAAAATTTACTACACTGAAAAGTGTCATAGGGCCTCCCTTTTAAAAAGGTAAAGTCTTAGTGACTACTTAATTCAAAAGCTATGAAAACAATAGCTCATTCCCATTATTCACATTCTAGGTAATCAAAATGACTCGCATTTCCTGTGTATGAAAAAAATGTGACTCTTCAAAAACTAAATTAAACTAACTTATTATGATTTTAGGTGTGTGTGAGAGATATTTGATATCTTTACACAACTACTCAGATTAGTGACTTAGAAGTGTGTGAGAGATATATTGACAAATAAGTTGGGTTGAATTGATAAATAATTAACTCATTCTAAAAGACTTGAATTCAACTCCTACGTTAATAGACCAATTTCATTGGTGAATGATCTTGATTCTACTAAACTCAACACCAATTTATCTAAATTTATTATATTGAAAAAAAAATAAAGATAAACAAAAATAAGCATATTTAAATAAATGCAAAAGTATTTTTATAGGTGGCTTCTAGGGTGAGGGCTCAATTGAGTACCTCACCGATGAAACCAATTGTTTACTTTTGATCTGATGATCGATTCAAAATTTTCATAAAGTAAAATAAAAAAGTTGAACAAACATGCACATAATTTTTTTAATTACCTTTTCCCTTTCTCTTCCACTTTAATTTGATTAATATATTTTCCTTCATCATGACTCTGTTCAAAATTTTTAAAATCGGCAAATTCATTGCTACCTTCGTTAATCTTGATAATTATTCTCTTTTGTGTCCTCTTTAAAATAAATCCCGATTACTAACATATTCAACACTCTATCATAATATAGAAAACCATTCAATCATATCAATACTTAGTTAATATCTCTATTTAAAATGTCAATTTGTGTATCTCCTATGCTGTTATAGTACTTTTGTTAGTTAATTCTAATAGATCTCAATTTCCTTCTGTATCAACCACCATAGAAATAAAAATATAGAATTACAATTTGCGCAACAATAAGCAACCCATATACTAAGTTAAACGAATTTGGTCATGTTATAATGCACACAATGTTAAAGAGTAATCGGGCTTTCTAACATTTGTTAGAGTATGCAGGGTTATATGATTAAGAACAGATGAAGAGATGCTTAAGGAATCTGCATCTGAAGATCAGACTCTGGCTTTGACGATAAATTCTAAAGACTATGGCTCTGAAGGAAGATCTAGACACTGAAGAAGTCAACACTGAAGAAAGGTAAAATCTGGTGCCCCGGAATCTGAAGCTTCATAAGTCATGAAGTAGTCTCTGAAGTGATCTGCCTCTGAAGAGTGAAAACTGAACAAAGTCAACCTCTGAAGCAGAAACACTTCTATCGAGGCAACTTTGATAGACTCATAGACCTTTTGATCACATGAAGAATTAAGGAAAAATCTCTTTCTTGGTTGTCTAGGCTTCAATAGATAACTTCTCTTGCATAAATGTGCTTGCTTAATGTGTCTAATCAATTATAAAGGTAGTCCAACATTTTTGTGAAAGTCTTCAATGTTTCTCTATATATAAAAGAAGGTGCAGAACTGAACGAAGAGTCTACCAAGCTTTAATACAACACACGCTATCACAAGAATCTGAACATTGACAATAAAAAAGAAGTTACTCTGTCAAATTTGTTAGACTTAGAACATCTTAAAACTTGTATATTTTAGAAGTTCTTAATTCTTTGAGTCTTTCTAAGTTGTATTCTATCTACACCTCTAATTGTATATCAAGTGTAGTTAATACCCAGATCTCTTAACAGTTTGTTATAGAGTTAGAAGTCTCTTACTTTAGTGCTTGAGCATTTGAAGTCTCTTGCCTATGTACTTGAGCATTGGAAGTATCTTGCTTGTGTTCTTGAGCAAATGAAGTCTCTTACTTGTGATTTTGAGCAACGAAAGTCTCATGCTAGCATGCTTGAGTATTTGGAAGTCTCTTGATGATGTGCTTAAGTATTTTTAATCAGGTTTGGTTATAGTGAAAATCCATTGGAAGGGAAAGGGGACTGGACTACTCTCAAGTTGTGAGAGGAACCAGGATATATTCTTGTGTTTCTTACTTTACTTTACTTACTTCATAACTAGATTCCGCTTCTATCATTTGTTTAACTCTGAGTCAGATTCTATTTCAGAATCTAATAAAGATATTCAAGAGTTCAGACTCTGAGTGTCTCTAGTTCAGACTCTAGACTGAGTGTTCAGACTATGATTTAGAACAATAAAAAGAATACGTAAAAAAGTAGAAAAAAAAACACAATTAAACCCCATATTCTTGTGTTTTTATCACCTTCAGTTGGCATTAAAGCAAGGTATGTGCTAAACACTTAACAATGGTGTAGAAAAGATCCAGAGAAAAATACATATTCTTTTATGGTTGATGAATCTGGAATTGGTTCAAGTAGTGGTACTCCCCATGATGATAATAATCATGATCAAAGTACATCTGAAAATAGCAATTATGTTGCTAGACCTCCAACATTCAGTGTAGACTCTATTAAATTTGAATGGTGGAAGAGTAATATGTATACTCACATCATAAGTATTGGTGATGAGTTATAAGATATCTTAGAAGATGGAATTAATATTCAAGTTAACATTATTGGAATGATTTCTGACAGAAAATCTCTCACACCTGCTCAAAAAAAGATCCACATAAAACATTATAGAGTTAAAGGCATATTGGTTGATGCTTTAACTTATTATGAGTACATAAAAATCATTGATAAATTTAGTGCTTAAACCATATTTAAATCCTTATGTGCTACATATGAAGGGAATAAACATGTTCAGGAAGCTAAGGCTAACCTTCTAGTTCAGCGGAATGAGCTATTCAAGATGAAGGAGGATGGAGACATTGAAACCATATTTTCTAGGTTTCAAATTCTTGTGTCTGGACTTCAAGTTTTGAACAAGAGTTGCACTACCTCTGACCATGTCAAGAAGATTCTTAGGAGTCATCCTGTCAAATTCAAACCCAAGGTAACAACAATCCATGAGGCTAATGACTTAAACACATTAAGTCTTAAAAGTCTTATCAGTAACCTCTGGAGTCATGAGATGGAACTCAATGAAGATGAGTATGCCAAGAAGCCAAAGTCTCTAGCTTTGGAATCTTCTACAAAGGCTACCAAAATTGGGAAATTTGAAGAAATTTCTCAATCAGAAGGTTCTGAAGAAGACTCGAATGATGAGGTGATGACCTTTATCAGTAAAAGATTTCAATAATCGGCAAACAAGAAGAAAAGATTCACTGGTAAAAGCAGTGGCTTTAGAGGATAAAGTGCAAAAAAATCTTGTCACTTTATTGCTGAATGTCCACGGCTACAAAAGGACAAGGCAAATAAGGGAAGCTTCAGGAAGAACAACTTCAGAAACAGATTCAAGAGGATTTTCATGGCAACATGGGATGAACTCAACAATGAAGAAGATTCTAAGAAATATGAAGAACATGTCAATCTAGCTTTAGTGGCTCTTACATCTTCTGAAGCAGAATTTGACTCAGGTTGTGGTTTATAATCATAAGATGATCAAGTATTTTATAAACTATCTCACTCTAATTTGATTACCTTCATCCAAGATCTTATGAGTAGATGTCAAGAAAAGGCCAGATATGTGAGAATATTAACAAAGCAATATGATCTTTTGAAAGAGGAAATAAGATATGTTCAAAAAAAGTGAAGCTCTTGAGATAAATCATATTTCTCGTGTTAAAGATGTGCCTAATAAAACCCTTGATAAGGATGAAATAACTCTTCAAGAATTTATCTCATTTAAGAGAACCAAACTTGTATCCATGATCTATGGTGTAAGCAGAAGCAGCGACGAAGGTATGGGCTCCTATCAAAAATATTTTTATCCAAGGACTGGAACCTTGATTAAGCCATCAAACCCTTCCTCTTTTAAATATGCTAAAAATATGTTAGACTTTTATTTTGTACCTAATTCTAACAATGCAAAAGTTTTGAATGAATAAGAATCCAAAAATGTTAAGTTAATGGTTATGAATTCATTAGAACCTAAGACTCTGAAGTCAAAGGTTCTGAAGAAATCAGAACCTAGTACATCAGTTCGCAAGGTTCTGAAAGGTTCAGAACCTAAGGTCAAAACTTATTTAAGTCAACAAACTTTCAAATCAAAAGTCTTGAATAATCCTAAACCTTTCCATTTGTGATAAAAGGTAAAAATTAAAAGAAAATCTATCATAACTAGTCCTAAAGGACCCATAAGATTATGGGTACCTAAATCTAAAATCATTTTTGCTACAGATATGCTTCAAGGGAGAAGCAAATCAGCAATTATGGTATCTGGATATTGGCTGCTCACGACATATGATAGGAGAAAAGGCTTATGTTCTAAACCCTCACTCTAAAAGAGGGAGGAACTTTAGGATTTCAAGGAAACCAAAATGGGAAGACCAAGTAGAGGAACTATTGGTAACTCATCTATTTCTATTAATAATGTCTGGTTGGTAGATGGACTAAAACATAATCTACTTAGCATAAGCCAATTTTGTGAGGGTAGTTATGAAGTAGTATTTAATAAGATCATTTGTACAATCGTGAATGAGTTTGATAAATTTGTAAAGTTCAAGGGCATGAGGAAAGGAAATCTATAACTATATATAAAGGCAAAACTTGGTTTTGGTGTAGCCTATTTTTGTTTCAATTATATCCTTTTCACTTTTGTTTTAAATCTCAACTTCTCTTTTATTAACTGCTATATGGTAGTTTGTATATATTTATCATTCTAATATTTTATAAGTAATTTAAATTAAAATATAAAATGAACACAAAAAATACCATTTATATTTTGACCCATATTGCATTAATAAATGCGGACAGACGGGCACGGGAGTACCCGTCTGAGTGCTAGTGTTTATAAAATTAAAATTTCTGAATTTGTTGATCAGAAGGTAATGTGTCTTCTGTTAGTGAGTAATGAAAAATGGGTATGTCACAGAAGGTTAGGTCTTACTAACTGAAGATTAATCTCCAAGCTTAGCAAGATAAAACTTGTTAATGGGCTGCCAAATCTTAACTATCATTCAGATGCTCTCTGTGAAGCATGCCAAGTATGGAAGATTAATAAAACCTCTTTTAAAATAAAGAACACTTTCTCTACCTCTAGACCCTTAGAACTGCTTCATATTGATTTGTCTGGTCCGTCAGTACTGCATCAATCAATGAGAAGAAATATGGACTTGTCACAATTGATGACTTTAGTTGATGGACTTGGGTTAACTTCCTTAGAACCAAGGATGAAACATATGATGTGTTTAGTATCTTCTGCATATTAGTACAAAATGAAAGAGGGTCAAAAAATTTAAAAGTAAGGAGTGATCATGGAGGAGAATTTGAAAACGAGCCTTTTGAAAACTTTTGTGAAAAATATGGAATCCTTTGTGAGTTCCCTTCTCCTAGAATTCCAAAGCAAAATGGAGTTGTAGAGATGAAGAACAAATTATTACAAGAAATTTCCAAAACCATGATTCATGAAAATAATTTGCCGAAGTACTTGTGGGCATAAGTTGTAAACACAACATATTATGCTCAGAACATGATCTACATCAAATCCATTATAGACAAAACTGCACATGAGTTGTTCAAAGGAAAAAAAACCTAACATTTCTTATTTTCATCAATTTGGATGTACGTTCTACATCTTAAACAATAAAGTTTACCTGAAAAAATTTGATGCTAAAGCTCAAAAAGGTACCTTTTTAGGATATTCTAAACGCTCCAAGGCATACATAATGTATAACTCTGAAACCAGAATGGTTGAAGAGTCCATACATAAAAAATTTGATGACAAAGAGCCTGAAAATAAAATGTCAGGGCTGGTTGAGAACTTTGCATAATTTCATTTATCAAAAGTATCTCCAAAAGCGTGTGGATCAAAATTCACTATTCTTTAAGAAGCAGAATATTCATAAGCTAGAGGATCAGAAGCTAGACGTTTAGGTGCTAGTAGTGAAAAACCAAGTCCAACTTCTGAAACACAACTAGAGGAAGCAAGTTCTGAAGAAGCTCCCCGTGACTCTCAAGAAGCTGTACAATCCAAAAAGACCTTTAAAGAGAAGCATCAATGTTGGGAGTTATCTCCATGATTGAACTAACTTTTGTTGATGAAGCCTTATCAGATGATGGATGGATTGTAGAAATGCAAGAAGAATTGGACCAATTTCAAAGGAATGATGTGTGGGATCTGGTTCCCATACCTCATCAGAAAAACATTAATGGAACAAAATGGGTGTTCAAAAATAAGCTGAATGAGCAAGGAAAGGTGGTAAGAAACAAAGCTAGACTGATAGCTCAAGGCTAAAGTCAACAAGAAGTTATAGATTTCTCGGAAACTTTTTCACTAGTTTCAAGGTTAGAGGCAATCAAACTTCTTCTCTCTTATGCTATTAATCATGATATTATTTTATATCAAATGGATGTCAAGAATTCTTTCTTAAATGGAGTCATTTTTGAAGAAGTGTATGTCAAACAACCCGTTGGGTTTGAGGACTCAATCCACCCAGATTTTCATTTTAAACTTAAGAAATCACTTTATGGACTCAAACAAGCTCCAAGAGCTTGGTATGAGAGACTGAGAAATTTCTTGTTAGAAAATGATTTTTAAAAGGGTTAAGTTAACACTACACTATTCAGAAAGACTCTGGATAAGGAAATCTTAATTGTCCAAGTCTATGTTGATGACATAATTTTTGGTTCTACTAATGCATCTCAGATGCCCTTCTTTAATTAAAATCTTGATTGCATCTTTGAGGTGGATGCAGTCTTCCGTGACGTGCCCATGGCTCTGGTGGAATCGACAATACTTGGATCTGTCCATGTTGGGCTTCGGGGGTGTCGGTTTCGGGAACCGAACTCCGCCCCTCTGAAATTTTGAATTAATGTATTCGGCCAGAATGCGCTCGCAGTGAGCTGTGAATAGCGTGTACTCGGTGAATCAGCTCGTCGATCCTTTCTGCTTGCGGGATCAGTCCTCGCGCCTTCTTTGTTCGTTGCGTCGAGGCTGAGGGGCTTCCTCGTGCCTGACGCCTCTAACACCCTTCTGATTCCTTTTGTCCCGGGCGGTGTTGGCGGCCTCTATCTCCTCATACTCGATGTATGATTGAGCCTTGTGGAGGAGGGCATTCAAGGTGCGGGAACGTGTGGTTCCCACGGCTTCGGCGAAGTCACAGTGTGATCGTATGCCCCTCTATATTAAGAATATCTTCATATCGTCCATGGTGGATACCTGGACGGCTTCACGATTGAACCTCTTTATATAATTACGAAGAGGCTCGTTCCTCCCCTGGATGACGGCTTTCAGGGCCGCTTCTGTCTTCGGATGGCGCCAGGAAGCCGTGAAGTGTCCGGAGAACTGCTGCTTCAGTTCGCCCCAGGATGTAATGGAGTCGGGTATGGGGCGTTTGTACCATGCCATGGCTCCCTTCCTCAGGGTGGTGGGGAACAACCTGTACTTGATGGCTCCCCGGACGTTTCGGTAATTTAGCATAGCGTCTATGCTTTCGATATGGTCGTCTGGATCGGTCGTGCCATCGTACGTAGCCAGGATTGAGGGTTTCTCCATTCTAGCGGGCAATGGGGCCTCCCTGATGGCTCTGTATAACGGGGAGCACTAGAGGTCCTCATTGCTCATGTTAGGAGACAATGAGGGGGAAGCTGAGTCCTAGTGGTTTCGGTGTAAGGGACTCCTTGGTCGGGCTCTCAGTTTGGAGGGGCCCTCTACGACCTTCTTCTTTTGGGTCGGGGAGCGTCGCTCTTTTCGGGGAGGCGACCTGTCCCGTTTATGGGCAGTTGACTGTTGAGGTTGCTCCAAACGAGGTCGGCACCCCGTCGGTAGGGGAGAGGGGCTCTGTGGTTCTTCGACGAACCGCGTCCTCCACGGGGGAGGAGACATGTTGATGGAAACCGGGCGCTGGCGTCTCCGCAGTCTAGGGGACAAACTAAGGGAAATAGGACGAGGGTGTCTCTGTGGGGGAGAGCGTGAAGGTTGTTTCATTTCGAGCATCCCTATTTGTTTGTTCTGCCCAAAGATTATTAAGTTAGTTTGGTTGATGGCCGTGAACAGAGCTACCACGATAGGATCGGCACCAGCTGAGGTCGAAATGGGCTGGTAGACAGCCGAGCTGTCTAAGCGTTGGACGGCATTGTAAGCCGCGTCTTTGGATGAGGAAGAGGCGGTGCGCCCGTCCCTATGGTCATCCTCTTCGTTACGGACAGACGTGTTGGGATCATGGCTGTCCCCGTTGAAGAAAGGATAAAGGCAGATCTTGGGGCATTGTTGTGGCGCGGGCTTGTCATGATTAGAATGGAAGTTGTTGTTAGTTTCGCTTTGGTTCTAGAGTTGTTGTGCTCGGACAGGAGAAAGAACGGGGAAACGACTTTCCCACAGATGGCGCCACTGATCTCACCTGATCAGAAAGGAGTCAGTGACCTGTCACGCGTCGTGATCTGATGCCCTTACCGGAGTGATGGAGGAGAAATGGGGTGTACCTGCAAAATGCTTTGATGCCTAAGTAAGTACCGAAATTAGAGAGAGCAAGTACAGAGAAAATGTGTGGAGAATAGAATACCTGACCCTCTAGTGAATTAGGGTATTTATAATGTGCTCCCAGCACAAGGGCAACATTTACATTGCATTGGACTGGATTGCCAAGCCCAACATAAGTAACTGTCAAGGCTTACGTGGCGTAGTGAAGACCAGCACGTCGTCTTCGCCTTTGATCAACTACCCCGTGATCTTCGGAAGGTGGGCTAACCATCTCTTTCGAACGTGGGTAGTTGCTTGATGACGTGTCCTTGCGTGGGGGAGCACGTGGAGAATGTGGGAAAAGTGTGTGGACCTCCCCGTTTGAAGGTCTTCTGCCTGGAGAATGAGTCTTGTTGAGGCTCTTCCCCGACGTAGGAAATTAGGCCTTGTTGGACCACATTATCGTAATCTTGGATTAGGTCTGCTCGGCAGAAAGACATGTCTTGACATAGTCCAAAGCATAAACATTTGCATAGTCAATAATATCATTTTCTCATATTTTTTATGATAATGTATGATGAAATGTACATGTTCTCATTTTTAAACTTATTAAATTTTGTCTATTGATATAATCTGATGGTTTAATTTAAATGATCCACCCATGATAGACGTCACTTGATTTGTAAAATAATAAAAATAAAAAATAAATAAATAAAATACTGTCCCTGGACTATTTGAGAAATAAAGAAATGGCAAAAATATTTTTTTTTTCGAGAAAAGAAAGCCTATATATAACCTAATTAATTGGAATTGGTATGTTCAGTTAATTTCAACCATGTCATCTTATTCTTCATCGATTCTTGTAATCCAAATTCCAACAGCAACAACGGTTTCTGCCATGAAGCAGATGGCGCTTTTCAAACCTCTCAATCTGAATTTTCAAAACGGCAGAGGCATCCAACGGCAGTTGAATCACCGCGGTCGCTGCCACAGCTCTGTTAAGCCATTGCGGTTACGGTGCTCAACTCCTTCTAGTGGAGGGGACCGCCTCCATGATGATGCTATTGTTCTCCATGTTCGGGTGCGTGTTCTCATTTTCTCTTTATTATATCATATTTTGATTTCGACATGAACGTAACGAAGCAAAGTGAATTGAATTCCAATTTGTTATGCAGGGAATGATGTGTGAGGGATGTGCATCTAGCGTCAAGAAAATTCTAGAAACTCAAGTATGTTTATTTCATTTTTCTGTTTAATTTTTTCGACTGCGAATTCGAATTAAGAAACGTACCAGAAATAGAAATATGTATGATTTTTTTAATAATGGACAGGCACAAGTGTTATCTGCGACTGTGAATTTAGCATCAGAGACAGCACTAGTTTCACCTATATTATCTGATGAAGATAAAATTCCACCAAATTGGCAAAAGCAATTAGGAGAAACACTTGCAAACCATTTAACTACGTGTGGTTTTACTACTACCCTTAAAGGTATGGTATACTTTCAACATCCTCATCATATTTTTAATAAATTTCATTCACTTTTCTTATGCTGTTTCATTTATCAACATCTCTGCACATGCTACTATATTTGTTGGTTTGCTTTTTGTTTTGTAAAATTTCATGTAAACCAAAGATGTTGCTTGAGTTTATTGAGCTGATTATGAAGCATGACACCATAAAAAATTTTGATACATAAATGTGCCCCCAATCATATCTCAATCATATATCCTCTCATCAGCCGTAAATGCGCCCCCAATTATATCTCAATCAGATACGGTAGCCAATCTAGCCCATTAACTATTTTAGCCCGGTCACGCTCTTCTGGGTGGATCGTTTGATTGGGGCGGGCTCCATGGGGTCTAGATCGCTCATGCCCGCCTCAGAACCCGGCTCAAGAAACCAGACATGTATAGGAACTTTTACCTTGATTCAGTTTTTAACTAATTGCTCATGGTAACGGACATTCAATCTGTTGCTAAGTCTACTTGTTCTTCAACTAATAATTACTATAGCTAAACGCAATTATCTGCATGTTATTATAGAGATAATTTGATTTACATGAAGCACGGTGGGTGGCAGGTCAGGAAGATAGTGACTAAAGAGTGGTCATCTAATGTCAAAGGTTTAAGGTAAATCTAAAGTGTTTGTTTATGATATAATGATAGCATCCCTTAAACTACTAAACTGTTCTCAAATCTTTTATCCTTTAGTTTTAGATATGTATAAGATCTGTTTAAGAACAATTTGTGATGTTATAATTTCTACCTTCTCTTCATTAGGTGATTCTCTGAGGCCACTTATGGTGATTATTCGACCTGTGTGCCGTAGAGTTTACTGATATTCAATCTTAAATTAGTGATCCCAAGTTATCAAGATATTTGTGGACTCATTTATGTGAAAATTATTGGGTTGTGCGTGTATATAATAACACATGACTTCTTTTGGACCTAATTGGTTTTCCTTCTCTATAATATCAACATTGCTTATCTCTTCTATATTAAGTAGAAAAATAGTCACTCAATTAGAAGGAAATTTTCCTGAAACAGTGTATGGTAACTTTCACTGATTTTGGATGCTTGAAAATATTCACAAGAGGCTATTTAAAACCATTGCAATCAACGTTGAACCAATCCCTGTGATTACAAAGGTACTAGAAAATGGTTATCCTTTTAAGGCATACCTCTATTGAATTCTGTTCTGATACAAACAAACAGCTTTGAAATTATTAATCCTTAAAAAAAACATTCTTACTGTCTTTCAATCTATATATTATGGGCGGTTTGTTAGGTTTAAAAAATAGATTTTTTTTTTAATTTTTAAAAATGATTTTATAAATATTTTTTTATAAAATGTTACAAAATTTGAAATTGAAAGTTTAATTTTGACATCATGGTAACATAAATATATGTTATTAAAGATAAAAAAATTGTTAAAATTGTAATTTTTAAAAAAATATTACTTAAAAATGATTTTTTTTAAAAAACTATTTGAAATAGTTTTAAAGTTAAGTGATTTTTTAAAATTTTAATATTAAAAAAAGTTGCATAAAATAATATTTTAAAAATAATTATTCAAATTAAATTTTCATTTGAAATTTTTGTGAAAAAAGAATTAAATTTTTTTAAAAACAAATACGTAACATTAAAACTTATTAAAAAAAAAATTAAAACACACATGCCTTAAACCCCGTTTGTTATGGTATTGCCAAAGTGTTTAGCCTAATTAATTCATTCACAAATTATTTTCTTTTCACCTTGTCTAATTTTATAGTTTCAATATATTTTAAAAAAATCTGATTATTTTACGCACACACTTATGAACAGCATGATAGAATCAACGCATGACACTTAAGTAGAAAAATTGATTATAACATTTCACAAATCCATCATGGGTTGCAATACTTATGTAGAATTGATAATTTCCTGTCTTCACATTGATTTATTTGTTTCTTAAAATTCTCTTAGTTTAGATCTTACATTTTTTGTTATATAATATTTACACAATAAGACATATGAGGTACGAGTGTGTAGAACCCAACTCAACTCGAAACCTCATCCCAACTTGTTTTATGTAAAAAGATATAAAAAAAAGTACTGTTAAAAAATGAACCTGATATTAGGTGGGTCGGATTCGGGTTGACCATTGGGTTACCTAATCCATCCTATATTATGAATCCACATGTGGTACTATTTATTTATTTAATTTATTAGTATATTTAGATTATTCCAAATTTTTAATAGACTTTTCCACTTGTCACCTTATAATTTAATATATGCACTAAGTAAGTACTAAGTACACATCTTTCCACTTCCCAAATTTCACACTTTTCTAATTCTTTTACATCATGTTTTTTATTTTACATCTTCTTACTATGTTTTAGTAAAAATAAAAAGGTGATGACATATATAGAATTACATCATGTTTTTTATTTTAAAAAATTGTCTTTAGATGTCTTCATTGTTTTTTATTCATACTAATGATTTTATTTATATTTCTTATTTAAATGAATTTTTTAAAATACTATAATAAATTTCTTAAGTCACTAAATTTTTTCTCTCCATATATTTCGGGTCAGCCCGATATCGTCTTACATTAACCCGGTCTAAACTAACTTCTATATTATCGGGTCTAGGTACGGGTTAAGATCATTAAAATAGCCCGATCAAAGTTTAGGACATGATTAAGGCTAGTCATAACCCATCCCGACCCGTCCCTTGCTCACCCTTAATATGATTTAGGAAATATTTTTTTCTACAAAACTCATTAGTGAAGTATTGTAATCAATGACTAGGGCTGGAAATGAGTCGAGTCGAGTCGAACTCACCTCAGCTCGGCTCGACTCGTTAAGAATTGTTCGAATTCGAGTTCGAGTTCGAGTTCGACACGAACTTTTTTTTAAGCTCAAACTCGACTCGTTATAAGTTCACGAACAGTTCGGTTCGACTCGTTAGGTTCATCTCATTAGGTTCAGCTCACATGGTTCACGAACTTAAAAACTATTTTTTTAAATATATATATTTTTTAGTATATTTGAAATTTTAAATAAATATATATATATATATATTTTTAAATAAAATATTAAAATAAAATAAAAGTTATCATATTGAAATTTAACTTTATCTTCGAAATCTACTAATTCAAAACCTACACAACTTTCAAGAGATACATTTGAGAGTCTAATTCAAAAACTAATAAATTGAAGATTAAATTTGTCTAAGATTTGAAGTAAATATTTAAACCTAATCTTAAGGACAGTATAATTCTTTTCATATGTAATCGAGTTGACTCATGAACCTAACGAGTCGAACTATGTATAGTTCAAGTTCAGCTCATTTAGTTAACGAACTTAATTTTTCGCTCATACTCAACTCATTTGGTTCATGAACCTAGTTCAACGATTTAATTGTCGAGTCGAATTCCGAACTATCTTCGAGTTGGTTTGGTTCATTGCCAGCCCTATCAATGACAATCACATGTGACATATATTTTTAGTTTTTCAACAGATTATGACACATTTATAGAGGTCAAATAACATTATCCTCTTTTTCACATTTCAAAAATGCAAAACCAACATCAACAGGTGTAAACAGAGGTAACATGTACTTGTTGGTCTTTACATTGAATCAATCTTCAATACTGCGACAAACGTGTTAAAACTTTTGATGGATTCAAGATGTGTCCAAAATATATCTCAAACTGATTTTTCATCTCATAAAATCGATACCTAGAAACATAATGATGCTCATCTAACAATTTCAACAACGACTACTTTTAGATCTTGGACTCATTATTTCCTCATTGTTGGTGTGTCGAACATTATAAAATTGCTTAATATCTTAGACATTATCAAGTTTTTTTTTTGTTTCTAATTTATTAGTATGTTTTTGTGATTAACCATGTTCATTGTCATTTTAACAACAATTTCTTCTCTTCGTCAAACACAATTTTAATTCACTTTTCTTCCTCACATGATGACTTGAGTGTTAGATTGCTAACCTTGCATGTCCCCCCTCTCCATCAGGACGAAGACTCGGATCCACCATCACTTATGTACTGTTATATTTTTGAAAGGCTCAAACTGGTACATCCCCCTTCTAGAAGCTAGCCATTCCAAAGCCCACAGTGGGTTAGACACATCTCTACCCCAGACCGAGTTTTCATCTGGTAGGGGAAGAGAAACCGACACTTAGCCGGGAACGACCCTAGTGACGTCCAATAAAACTTTGAAATCAGTTCACACAAAGATCTGGAGCTATGCATTTGAAATCCTATAAATACACTTTAAATAGGTAAAAAAAAGTGCTTCATTCCGAAAAGTAACAACATATGCATATATATTCTTTCATTACATCGGTATTACACATGAAGTACATAAAAAAAGCCCGATAGAGGTACCTACATAGAGAAACTATATCTCTATCTTTGAGCATTTGATCCGGCTGAATTTGCTCCCTCGAGACAACCAAAGGACGATGGAAATGATCCACTTGCTACAAAGCATTCTCAAACAACTATGAAACTACCTCAAGGGTAGCGCTTGTACAGTTGACTAGCTGTTAAGCCAGAGAGGCATTTTCAAGGCGCAAAGACTCTAAATCCTTCTGGGCCATCAAAAGAGGCGATTAAGAAGATGACAGATTACCCCATACAGAAACCAGAGCCTGGTTCTTCCTCACCACCATCCTCGCCAGATGGGTCACTTGGTTAGGAAGAGAACCAGGAAGATTAAGGGGAAGTAAGGCATCCCTTACCCCAGTAAAAGAGGTAAAAGGTATCCTTAATTCTTGTAGATATTTATCCCGGTGAAGCTTCACATCACCAACAGTCTTCTCTAGTCGTTGCTTCTCAACACAATGCTAGTAATACCAAAGAGCCTCCCTGATGCGTGTTTTTCGCAAGTGTACGAATCACGTCAAAGTAATATAAAAGATTATCGAATCCACAGAGACCAAGTGTCAATCTATCGTACCTGTTGTTATGGTGTTTATCTAAGGCAACTATTTTTAAGGGTTTTAGTAAGGGTGCAATGGTAAATAAAATTATAATTTTAAATAATAAATAAAAGACAGGCTCAAATGTAATTCACGTAATCAATGATAATCCAGTACTTGTTAATGGAACTACTTATGGGCAATGTTTTCTCCTTTGAAAAGAACTAATTTAACAGGAACTGTCGCTTTCGCGTATTCAGAACCGAGTTGTACTCTCTAATCAACCCCTCCTATTGTCACGGATAAAAAGGTGCGTACTGCGTTAGAGTAGTAAACCTATTTTTAAGAAATATAGTTTCTTAACAAAGTTGAAAAGTATTTTAACCTGGGCTTCTTAGCAAAAAGAGGTTCTTATGAACCAGACTCTAAATCTCATAACGCGTCCGAAAATCGTTTTAAAATCTCTTTTCTTTTTAATCTAAAAACTCCTAATGAACTATACAAAGCGCTTTTGGCTGTTTTTGAAATAGTTAAAAACAATTACTTGAATTGAAAGATAAAATAGCCCTTAGGTGTTTCCACGAACAATTATACTGATTACTGGTTTAATTACGATCCTTACATTCTAACCTTTATGGGATTAGTTAGACATGATAAAGTAAATATTCTTTTTATAGTTTTTCATATGAGTAATTTAAAGCGAGTGCGGGAAGTAAACAAAGTAAATGTGCGAGTGCGGGAAGTAAACAACGTAAATGTGCGAGTGCGGGAAATAAACAACGTAAATGTGCGAGTGCGGGAAATAAACAACGTAAATGTGCGAGTGCGGGAAGTAAACAAAGTAAAGTGCGAGAAAATAAATAAAAGTAAAGCAATGCGGAAAAATAAAATACTAACTGGAATTAAAATGGCGGCAGGATTAACTTCCTCCAGAGTGCTCCAAAACTCGAACCACAGACAGATTACAGACTCGATCACTCGATTGCAGAGGCACCCCGATGTGGAATGGCAACTGCTTTATAACTGATATATGCCTAGAGAATTCTAATTTTGGATGAAGAAAAACGAAAATCTAAGGTCCTATTTATAGGAGAAACTGGAAGCGCGAAATGACCGGGACGCCCCTCCACTAAAAAGTGGAGGTTGAGGATTTTTGCCTTGTGGCGCCCGCCACAGGCCTATGGCGCCCGCCACGGTCCCTACAGGGGATGATGTAGTGGGGATCGTGGGTCTTGGAGGTTGAGGAGTGGTCTTGAGACGTGGCCACGTCATGGCTAACCCCATGGCGCCCGCCACAGTGGGTGCCGTAAGTGCAAAATGCTGAATTTCTAGGTTTTCGTCCGTTTTCACTCCTTTTTCACTCCTTTTCCCGATTCAAGCTCCGATTATTATAAAAACCTGAAAACATAAGAAAACAAAGCAATAACAAAGCAAAACAACAATAAAAGCTAAGAATGCATGCGAAATCGGAGTCAGAAATACGGTGAATTTTAGTGTGATCAAATTCTCCCACACTTAAACCTTTGCTTGTCCTCAAGCAAACATTAAAGCTTAAGAAAATATGGTGTCAACACTTGTCTTTGGGCTAAAGGGATTCTAAGTTCAAGTCAGGATGCAGTGACAGATACTAACTAAGTGAACCAAGGGTACCATAGTAACACAAACACAAACTTCAATCCTATATTAACCACTCCATGTCATCCCACGATACCTAGGCCTATCTTCTCATCTTTTTGTGTCCTTTTCATTCAGGCGCAATCACATTAAGCCCGTTATCCGTACATGCTTCATAGTAGAGTGACCGGTTAGTGATTCTGATCCATAACATAAGGTTTCTGGCACATAAGCATGTGTAAACCTGTTTTTATTTCGCCTAAATGTAGCTGCGGGGGATCGGATCGTAATCCGCCCTACCAAGTTCAGTGCCAGATACCTCTGAACCAACTAACAATAGGTGACTTGCAATTTTTTTTCTTTTTGTGGCAAAATTTTTTTTCTTCTCTTTTTTCGGTTTAAATGACTTTGTGAGGGTCACCTATACCAGAGTTTGCCTTTTTTTCTTTTTTTTATTAGCACTGGATCATTCACTTATATTCATCGGCCCCCTACGTAGAGTATGCTTAGGCCGGAGCTGACTGCTAAAATAAACTACTTAGGACAATTTTTTGAATGATAGTAAAGGCCATGGTGGTGGGGTTTAGGAGTGATTCCTATATTCAAGAGGTCTATGGTGCTAAAATGGTTCTGATGTTTCAAAAAGTTGACCTAAATCACCACATCCTAATCTAAACCTGTCTCAAAGCCCAAAAAACATGTGAAACAACATTGTTTTCTTTTTAAAAATTTTCTGGTAAGGCTAAGGAAATGGGAAAAAATGAAGATGAACTAAAAAGACACTATACTGGTGACTCGTCAGACTCATGCATTATCTAAGAAAAATAAATTACTGAAAAGGGAAATAACTGAAAGGAATTTAACTAAAAAGGGAAATAACAGAAAGCAATAAAATCCCCTCCCACACTTAAATCGAACATTGTCCCCAATGTTTCGAAATAAGATAAGGGGGGTAACCTGGAAAAAGACTACTGAGGAGGGGCACTGGTGCCTTCGCCGTCCTGATGTGATGGTCTGGAACGACGGGATCTACTACGATGCTGGTCCCTCCGGTCGAGTCGTGCTGATAAAGCAGCCTGAGCACTCCGGACCTCTCGAAGGTTACCCAAAATGGAACCCTGAGTAGCCTCTACAAGCTGGTAGTGTCGGCTGTTGAACTCTCTCTGACGGTTCTGCTCTAATGAAATAGCGTTCAAGGTACGGCAAACGTTGCTATAGGAACGATCCGAAACCAATCGCGATTGTTGCATGAAGCTCATATTGTCCGTCAGCTGTTGTGAAATAGTAGAGAGAAGGCCATCACGCCTTTCCTCTCTAGCTGTCATATCACGCCACATCTCCTCGGTGACAAAGAATCCAGGAGCAGTACCTGCAACAGGGTTAGAGGAAGATGGTGCAGTGTGTGACTGTGAAGGACGATGGGGGGACATGTGAGGGATGGGAGACTGCTCTCTCCGATCATACTCATCATCAGTGTCATGTGCCTCCCCATCGGGAATATTAGGAGGAAGTGGACCCAAAACACGTGGAGCATTAAGATCATAGGTCCAGTTCCTTTCATCACGTACATCAGTACGTCTACTGCATGGTAAAGCAACAGATGGGATAGCTACCCCATGAACCATCAACTCATAACCACCTTCTCTCCTTGTTCGGCACAATTTCATGTCTTTCAGAAATTTTAAATTAATTGTGCGAGGAGGTAGTGGTTCAAGTGTAGCTATCTCATCATTTAGGCCAAGAGCCCGAGCAATAGACGTAACAAGCCCTCCAAAAACAATCGGTCCTGTTTTATTAGTAAATAAAGTCATGTGGGCAAGCATAAACGGGACCGGATTGATGTGGGTTCTAGTGAGGCATCCTTGCAAAAATAGGAGTTCACGAGCATTAACCTTGTTTGGACTTTCCCGGCCAAAAATAGTACATGCCAAAAGAAGTCTAAAAACTCTTATGGCCGGGTTGTGAATGGTCGACGCAAGTATCCCTTCAAAAGAATTAATTGAAGTACTTGAAAGCCTTAGCCAGAAGGTAAATACCTCGGCCGACCATTCAGCATCCAAAGGTGCCTCACAAATCGAACCTTCCCTATGAGGGATTCCTAACAAATCTGCTAGCTCATTGGTACTGAATTCATATTCAATTCCAAATAGTCTAAAAATAACAGTACCGACAGTGCTAGCAGTGTTAGGACTGACAGTGTATATCAAAGAACTCAAAAACTCAGTTGTCAGCCTCTCATAGGTAGGTTCCTGATTAATGAAAATATTATGCAAGCCTAGAAATTCTAATAAATTAAAAACACTATGATAAATACCCAAAGCATACAGACAGTTATCGTCGACGTGCCTAGTCGAGAGGATTTCTCGACTTTGAAGCCTCTGAATAATTTTCCGTTGCCTTTCGCCCGGTCTTCCATCACGAAGAATAAATCCGTTGAACTCCATTGTTGAAAAGCTCCTTAGGTAGTGAAAATAGTAGAAAAGTGGTTTATGAGGGGAATGATAAAGTTTTGATTTTTTTGGTTTTTGATGGATGAAAATGGAAATGGATGTTGGATATGTTTTATGGATGGAGGGTATTTTGGAAATGGGGGAGCTTTAATGGGGTTCAAGGAGGATTTGGAAGGTTGGAAAAATGGGTTTTTGGTGAAGAAAGGGATGAAAATGGTGGAAATGGGGATTGAATCCCGTATTTGTTGATGGTACGGTGTGGCGCCCGCCACAGGGCCTATGGCGCCCGCCACAAGGCCAATTCCTGGGCCATGTGGTTTTGGATCCTCCTTTGGGCCTTCCTTGCACCTTTGTCTTCCGGGGGGTCTGAATAGCGTTTTCTTCTTCTTTTCAAGGCATTGGCTTGCATATTTTTGTCTTATATATTTTTTTTTAGGGTAGTGCTGTCAGGGTGGAATGAGTCATGTGGTAGGTTTCTTATCCTGGCTTGATCCACGAATCTCAGCTATCTCCCTCCGAAGCTCGTCGATCGCCTGATGTAGAGCATCGGTCTCCGAGGCATGAGTGAGATCAGAAACCTGCATCTGTAACTCTAAGTCTGCCACTTCCTGCTTGAGCAGGGCAGTCTCCTTGCGGAGCTCATAAATCTGTGTTTGTAGGTCAGGTGGCTGCAGAGACATATTGTTAGACATAACAGTGATTCGGGGAGTAAGAGGTGTAGGAGTGTACTCAGCGGCGGGAGGCGATTTCGGCTCTTCGACAGTCTCTCCATAACCCTCTAGAGCATAACTCCAATTGGCAGGATCATGGACACTGGTCATCAGCGGATCTGGTAATGTAAAGTAGTGTATCGCTTCACCGTCGATCAGCAATCTAAACATGTTGGGCTCAAAAGAAGCCCTCCTCATCAGTCCTCTATCAAGACAAAAATCAATATCCAGGGTGGTGTAGCAGCAGAAGGTCCTGAGGTGCAATAGCTTGCGAGACAAACCCAATGCAGTAGCAATCTGTGTAACAATCCCACCGACATGGATGATTCCTACTGATGATCTGGCAACACTAGCAAGGCCCTTCAGTAGAAAGTTGCCACAAGCAACAGGGCGAGACTGAGTCGCACAAAACAGTAGGAAAATCTCCTCTTCACTTAGCAGTGTCTCTGTATCTGGAAAACCTAGGAAAGAATGTGCTAGAATCATCTGGAAGTACCTCAATGCAGGGTTGTGGATTACCTGAGAAAACTGGGTAGAAGGATCTTGGCTCCCTCCGCCTGATATTTTAGTCCAAAACTTTTCCACTTCCCTGCTCATAAAATACCCCATCGGAGTCTCTGGAATAGCATCAGGAGTAGTCTGGAAACCTAGTAAATCACCAAACTCTTTGTGAGAGAATGAGTAGTCAATCCCGAACAACCTGAAAACAGCGAGTCCATCGGGTCCAGCCCAAGGGTCATGATGAAACGAGCTGAGGAACTCAAGAGTCAAGTTCCTATAAGTGTTGTTCCTGTCGTCAAACTGGTCCCACTGGAGTTGATGGCATAAAAATCTGACGCTTGGCTCTATCCCCAAGGCATCCATGCAGTCATGGTCAGGGTACCTGGTAGGAGCCATAGGGCGTCTCATGTGAACATAGTAACGCTCTCTCTGTGCATCATCTCTAAAGGCCACGTGCATGTCATCAGGGTTCTGCATTCTGTACAAGGTTAGCAAACAAGTCCTGAAAGCACATAAAACATTCAATCGTGAGTCCTGACATAATAATAAAATAAACAAATTAAAATAAAGTAAAAATAAAAATAAAAATAAAAAGTACAAAAATAAGAAAAACCATGGGTTGCCTCCCATGCAGCGCTTGTTTAACGTCATTAGCTCGACGACCGATATTTAAACATCATTGGAAGGATATGGTGGATCACTCAGAGTATGGCAGGTGTATGTTGTTGGAATGTCACCTCCTTCGTAGGGCTTCAACCTCTGTCCATTGACTATGAACGGTTTACATGTTTGGTTCTTGATTTCAATAGCACCGGATCTCAGGATCTTAGATACTTCGAAAGGGCCAGTCCATCTCGAACGGAGTTTACCTGGAAATAGTCGTAACCTAGAATCGAACAGGAGAACAGGATCGCCTATTTTGAAGTCTCTTCTTACGATTCTTTTGTCATGCCAAGCTTTTGTTCTTTCTTTGTATATGATGGCATTTTCGTAGGCAGATTGTCTGAGCTCTTCTAATTTGTGGATATCAAGGATACGTTTCTCACCAGCTGCCAAGTAATCCAAATTCAAAGTTTTGATGGCCCAATAGGCCTTATGCTCCAACTCAAATGGTAAGTGACATGATTTTCCATAGACCAGCTGATAAGGGGTTGTTCCTATAGGAGTTTTGAAAGCGGTTCTATAGGCCCATAATGCTTCTTGAAGTTTCTGCGACCAATCTTTTCTAGATATAGAGACAGTCTTCTCGAGGATTTGTTTTATCTCCCTATTAGATACTTCCACTTGTCCATTGGTCTGTGGGTGGTATGGTGTTGCTACTCTATGCTTAACTCCATACTTGCTTAAAAGTTTATCAAATATTCTCGATATGAAGTGTGATCCTCCATCACTTATGACTAAACGGGGTGTTCCAAACCTGGGAAATATATAATTCTTGAATAATTTGATGACTACTCTGGTGTCGTTTGTGGGTGCGGCGATAGCTTCAATCCATTTAGACACGTAGTCAACAGCTACTAATATGTACTGATTTCCAAAAGATGGTGGGAACGGTCCCATAAAGTCCATACCCCATACGTCGAAGAGTTCTACTTCTTGGATATTTCTTAACGGCATTTCATTACGTCTTGAAATATTTCCTGTGCGTTGGCATCTGTCACATTTGACAATGAAAGCATGGACATCACGCCACATAGTAGGCCAGAATAGGCCAGCTTGAAGAATCTTGGCGTAGGTCTTAGATGTGCTTGCATGTCCACCATAGGGTGCAGAGTGACAATGCTCAATTATATTGTTTACCTCTTCTTCTGGAACACAACGGCGGAAAATGCCATCTTTACCTCTCTTGAAAAGAAATGGATCGTCCCAATAGAAGTTTCTCACATCACTATAGAACTTCTTCTTCTGGTGGTAGTTTAGATCAGGGGGTATGATGTCAGCGGCTAGGTAATTAACAAAATCTGCATACCAAGGTACATTGCTTATAGCTAAGGATTTATGAAATTGCTCATGAGGGTCTGGGTTATCATCTTCAATGGTTTCTAGTTGGGCTATCAGTCTATCGTAGGCAAAATCGTCATTTATGGGTACTGGATCAGGTTTCAGGTATTCTAGCCTAGATAGGTGATCAGCTACCACATTATCAGTGCCTTTCTTGTCACGGATATCCAAATCAAACTCTTGTAATAATAGAATCCATCGAAGTAACCTAGGCTTGGCATCCTTTTTGCTTAGTAAGTAACGAATGGCAGCATGGTCGGTGTAAACTATAATCTTGGCTCCTACTAGATAAGATCTAAATTTGTCTATTGCAAAAACTACAGCTAGGAGCTCTTTTTCGGTTGTTGCGTAGTTGAGCTGTGCAGCGTCTAGGGTTCTACTGGCATAATAAATCACATGTAACTTCTTATCTTTTCTCTGACCTAGAACGGCTCCAACAGCATAATCACTGGCGTCACACATTATCTCAAACGGTTCCGACCAATCAGGGGGTTTCATTATAGGTGCTGAAATCAGAGCTTGCTTCAGAAGATTAAATGCTTCAGTACATTTTTCATCGAAGATGAACTCAGCATCTTTCATTAAAAGACCAGTTAAGGGCTTTGTTATTTTGGAGAAATCCTTGATAAAACGTCGGTAAAATCCGGCATGTCCAAGAAAACTTCTTATCTCCCTGATAGTCTTCGGCGGTTTTAGATTCTCTATGACTTCTATTTTTGCTTTATCTACCTCTATACCTTTTTCGGAAACTATATGTCCTAAAACAATCCCTTCGGTGACCATGAAATGACATTTTTCCCAATTTAGCACAAGGTTTACCTCCACACATCTCTCCAGGATTTTCTCAAGGTTGACAAGACAATTTTTGAAATCTGACCCACAAACTGAGAAATCGTCCATAAATACTTCCATGATTCCATCCAAATAATCAGCAAAGATAGACATCATGCAGCGTTGGAAAGTTGCAGGAGCATTACAAAGTCCAAAAGGCATTCTTCTATAGGCAAAGGTTCCAACTGGGCATGTAAAGGTAGTTTTTTCTTGATCTTCGGGGTGAATAGGTATTTGGAAGAATCCTGAATATCCATCTAAATAACAAAAGTAAGAGTGTCTGGCTAGGCGCTCCAACATTTGGTCTATGAATGGTAATGGGAAATGGTCCTTCCTAGTTGCTTTATTTAATTTTCTATAATCTATGCACATACGCCAACCTCCATCAGTTCTTTTTGCTACAGGTTCGCCCTTCTCGTTTTGCACGACTGTGATGCCTCCCTTTTTAGGTACTACATGCACAGGACTCACCCATTTACTGTCCGAGATCTGATATATTATACCTGCCTCTAGTAACTTAAGAACTTCAGTCTTAACTACAGTACTCATTATAAGATTTATTCTACGTTGGTGTTCTCTAGAAGGTTTTGAATCTTCTTCAAGCAAAATCCGATGCATGCATACGGATGGGCTTATTCCTTTTAGATCAGAGATCTTATATCCTAAGGCTGAGGGGTACCTACGTAAAACTTCTAATAATTGATCGGTTTCTTCTTGGTTTAAGGTAGCACTGACTATAACTGGACGGTTCATATCTTCATCAAGAAATTCATATCTCAGGTTTTTAGGCAGTTCCTTAAGTTTTACGGTCGGTTTTATAGGGCAAGGCATAGGATCTGGGGTAAGAGATAAACATTCGTGAAGGTTATCATCAATGTAGGGTGTTTTATAATTGTCATCTTCCAAAATAAGGGTTGATGGCAATTTTATAGATTCAATTTCTTCTTCTTGTTCTAATTCCCTAATACATTCTTCGATGATATCTAAGGCATAACAAGAATCTCCTATCATAGGTGCCATAAGAAATTTTGACAATATAAATTCTATCTTCTGGCCACCTACCTCAAAAGTTAGTTTTCCCTTTTTAACATCTATTACGGCTCCAGCAGTCGATAAGAACGGTCTACCTAGGAGGATTGGTATGTCGTCATCTTCTTTAATGTCCATGACAACAAAATCAGTAGGTATAAACAGCTGACCTATCCTAACAGGGACGTCTTCAAGTATGCCTATAGGGTATTTAACGGATCTATCGGCTAATTGAAGTGACATCTTAGTAGGTTGTAATTCTCCTAAGTTTAATCTCTCACAAACTGCTAAAGGCATTAAGCTCACACTAGCTCCTAAGTCTAGAAAAGCTTTTTCGATGACATGATTCCCCAAAACACAAGGAATGGAAAAATTTCCGGGATCTTTATCTTTCTTTGCTAACCTATTTTCGGAAATAGAATTACATTCCACGGGTTTCGGATCTTCGAGTCTACGTTTATTTGTAAGTATGTCTTTGAGAAACTTAGCATAAGAAGGTATTTGGGTGATGGCTTCTGTAAAGGGGATTTCTACGTGAAGTTTTTCTATAACCTTAACGAATTTTTGATATTGATTATCGATTTGGGTTTTCTTTAATCTTTGAGGGTAAGGTATTGGTGGTTTGTATGGCGGTGGCGGTACATAGGTTTTATTTTTAGGTTCTTCTCCTTTTTCTTGACTTTCCGGGGTTTCAGGCTTCTCTGGTTCCTTTTCCTCATTCCTCTCAGAAGTTTCGGGCTCACTTAATCTAGGGTTTAAAGGTTCCTTATAAGCGGTCCCACTTCGTAGAGTAATGGCATTAGCTTGCCCTTTCGGGTTTTGTTGAGGTTGTCCAGGGAACTGTCCTCCAGGTGTAGTCTGTGGGGCTTGGTTTAACGCTACCTGAGAGATCTGGGTTTCAAGCATCTTATTATGAGTAATAATTTGATCAACCTTGGTTCCTAACTTGGTAATTAGTTCGTTAACATGGACGTTATGGTTCATGAACTCTTTGTTTTGTTGTTTTTGAGCAACGATAAAATCTTTTACAACTTCCTCAAAGCTCGGGCTAGGTGGTACAGGTTGCATAGGTTGATTTGTTCTAGGGGCTTGGTAACCTTGTTGTCTCGGAGGTGCGGTATTTTGGATAGGGTTATTATTTTTGTAGGAGAAGTTTGGGTGATTCCTCCATCCAGGGTTATATGTGTTTGAAAATGGGTTCCCTTGGGTATAGTTCACTTGCTCAGTGTTGGTTTCATTCAACAGATTGCATTCGGCGGATTGGTGTCCTTGCGTTCCACATATCTCACAATTCGGCGAAACTGCGGCTACAGTATTCGGAGTTGTGCACATATGTTCGACTCTAAGGGCCAACGCGTCCATTTTAGCCTGCATCATGTATATAGAGCTTAGCTCATGTATTCCTCCTTGGGCTTCCTTCTTTTCCACTGTCGCTCGTTCTACTCCCCATGATTGATGGTTTTGGGCCATATCCTCGATAAGGGCACTAGCTTCAGGGTAAGGTTTGTTCATCAGTGCGCCACCAGCGGCAGCGTCGATGGTCATTTTAGTGTTATAAAGAAGTCCATTATAGAAGGTTTGGATGATTAGCCAATTCTCTAGGCCATGGTGTGGGCATGCTCTTAATAGTTCTTTATATCTCTCCCAGGCTTCGAACAACGACTCTCCTTGGTGTTGGGTAAATCTAGTTATTAGGTTTCGAAGAAGAGCGGTCTTACTTGGGGGAAAATATCTAGCAAGGAAAACTTTTCTAAGGTCATCCCAAGTTGTTATTGAATTGGGTGGAAGGGAATCTAACCATGATAGAGCTTTATCTCTGAGGGAAAAGGGAAATAATCTTAAGCGTATTGCCTCAGGAGAAGCTCCATTGGTTTTAAAGGTGTCTGCTAACTGAAGAAAGTTTTTTAAATGTTGGTTTGGGTTATCAGTAGCGAGACCTGTGAATTGTCTCTGTTGCACTAATTGCAGCAGGGATGGTTTAAGTTCAAAATTATTGGCTGGGATAGCGGGGTTTACTATACTGGAACTAGGTTCCTCGTTTGATGGTTGGGCGAAGTCCTTAAGAGGTCTTCGGTTTTGATCTTCGGCCATAGCTCTCCTATTCCTATGGAAAAATAAACGTGCGCGAGCGTAACGTTCAGGTTCAGCTAGAGGGTCTACTAAACTTCCGGCACTGCGAGTCTTTCGCATTGACCGGTGGGTAACAACCTTAGTCTAAACGGTATAACTACAGGGTAATGAAATTTGACGATATTGGTCCCCGGCAACGGCGCCAAAAACTTGATGCGTGTTTTTCGCAAGTGTACGAATCACGTCAAAGTAATATAAAAGATTATCGAATCCACAGAGACCAAGTGTCAATCTATCGTACCTGTTGTTATGGTGTTTATCTAAGGCAACTATTTTTAAGGGTTTTAGTAAGGGTGCAATGGTAAATAAAATTATAATTTTAAATAATAAATAAAAGACAGGCTCAAATGTAATTCACGTAATCAATGATAATCCAGTACTTGTTAATGGAACTACTTATGGGCAATGTTTTCTCCTTTGAAAAGAACTAATTTAACAGGAACTGTCGCTTTCGCGTATTCAGAACCGAGTTGTACTCTCTAATCAACCCCTCCTATTGTCACGGATAAAAAGGTGCGTACTGCGTTAGAGTAGTAAACCTATTTTTAAGAAATATAGTTTCTTAACAAAGTTGAAAAGTATTTTAACCTGGGCTTCTTAGCAAAAAGAGGTTCTTATGAACCAGACTCTAAATCTCATAACGCGTCCGAAAATCGTTTTAAAATCTCTTTTCTTTTTAATCTAAAAACTCCTAATGAACTATACAAAGCGCTTTTGGCTGTTTTTGAAATAGTTAAAAACAATTACTTGAATTGAAAGATAAAATAGCCCTTAGGTGTTTCCACGAACAATTATACTGATTACTGGTTTAATTACGATCCTTACATTCTAACCTTTATGGGATTAGTTAGACATGATAAAGTAAATATTCTTTTTATAGTTTTTCATATGAGTAATTTAAAGCGAGTGCGGGAAGTAAACAAAGTAAATGTGCGAGTGCGGGAAGTAAACAACGTAAATGTGCGAGTGCGGGAAATAAACAACGTAAATGTGCGAGTGCGGGAAATAAACAACGTAAATGTGCGAGTGCGGGAAGTAAACAAAGTAAAGTGCGAGAAAATAAATAAAAGTAAAGCAATGCGGAAAAATAAAATACTAACTGGAATTAAAATGGCGGCAGGATTAACTTCCTCCAGAGTGCTCCAAAACTCGAACCACAGACAGATTACAGACTCGATCACTCGATTGCAGAGGCACCCCGATGTGGAATGGCAACTGCTTTATAACTGATATATGCCTAGAGAATTCTAATTTTGGATGAAGAAAAACGAAAATCTAAGGTCCTATTTATAGGAGAAACTGGAAGCGCGAAATGACCGGGACGCCCCTCCACTAAAAAGTGGAGGTTGAGGATTTTTGCCTTGTGGCGCCCGCCACAGGCCTATGGCGCCCGCCACGGTCCCTACAGGGGATGATGTAGTGGGGATCGTGGGTCTTGGAGGTTGAGGAGTGGTCTTGAGACGTGGCCACGTCATGGCTAACCCCATGGCGCCCGCCACAGTGGGTGCCGTAAGTGCAAAATGCTGAATTTCTAGGTTTTCGTCCGTTTTCACTCCTTTTTCGCTCCTTTTCCCGATTCAAGCTCCGATTATTATAAAAACCTGAAAACATAAGAAAACAAAGCAATAACAAAGCAAAACAACAATAAAAGCTAAGAATGCATGCGAAATCGGAGTCAGAAATACGGTGAATTTTAGTGTGATCACTCCCAGCGACCAGTTCCACCAAGGGGCAGAGGCACGCTAGATATACCGAGTCAGATTCTCAAGTTCCTCCTCTAGGGAAGGCCCTAATAAATTGGCCAAATATGTACACTCATCTTCCAAAGGAAGGGCCTGGTAGTCTCCAGAACAACGAGAGCTCGACCCTGTCAAAAATGGATGGGCAGGAAGATTCGAAATATTTGATAACATCTGAAGCGTATTCAAATTAGCTTCACTCCCCGTCAGCCATATTCCTCTTTTTATGAGTCAGAGTTGTACTTCATAGTTCATATGATTATCACACAATTATAATCAAAACAAATACGCCATGAACAGGCAAATTCAAGATGAAAATTCCAAGAAACTTCAGAGCTTACCAAATATGACTTTTCTTTCTTTCTGAGAACAAGCCTCCATCAGCAACTGAACATCTATGAGGAGCTACAAGCACCTCCGATCGAACTTGTTCGTAGGGTTGCCACCCCTAAAGTAACCCGGGTTATTGATAAAGCTCATCAACCATTTCTTTTGATATAGATATTTTAAAGTAAGACCTTTCTCCTTGTATACATATATATTGTTACCCTAAAAGAGAGTAACTTTCAGTCTAGTACTTGGGAAACAGTTTCACACGTCTTCCTTCCACTCTGTCCCCAACGGCATAAAATGTAGCATGAGCTTCTGGGTTGATAGGTTGATCAGAAAGAAGTGGTATTTAAAAGGTTATACTCAAGAAGATGCCAAAAGCCACACACAGTTGGCTCAAAAGAAATTAATTCTTTGTTCTGCGTCAGAGTCATGGGGCCACTACGACATTTAACGAGGTGAAAGGAAATGATCATAGAAGGCTTTACTTTCACATATTTTCACCAGTATTAATAGACTTTCATGTACACCCAGCTTGCAGGATGAAGTTGTGTAGGAGTCATCGATAGGTGCTTCAAGACTTCTATCTCAAAAATAATGAAGGATAAGCGAATACCCAAAACCGAGAAAGTTAACTCATAAAAAGGAATAACGCAATCACCATACTTACTACATATTTTTTCATCCTTGGTGGGAGTCAATACACCCTAATCAAATGGTGAACCAACTTCAAAAAAATCTCAGTGAAGACTACCATTCCTAGCAAAAGCGGAAATGGTGGAAGAGTAAACAGAATTCACCCAAGAAGATGGAGCGATCTTCTGGGATTCGTGAGCACTTTTTTTTTTACCCATTATGCACTAACTTTTCAGATGCAAGAAAGTGAAACACCAAAGAGGAAGATAACTTCTAAATTAAGAAAATGGCTCAAAGAAGGCAACAATGACTCTTTGAGGACTATAGTCTAGCATGCAAAAGGAAATAAACTCTATCAAACGTGTCAAATCACTCACACGCAATACTCAAGTGTTTCTCCCTGAGTTATAATGAAGGAACTTTTGAAGTAATGGGCATTAAATGAACGAATCTCCATGGAACCAAAACACTTTCTTTTGATCTTTAAGACATTAAGGTGAGAGTGGTCGGCAACCGATGTTGAAGTAACAAACACATAACTTGGTTAGCATATACATGGGCTTGAGGGAAACTATTTTGGGATAGTCATATTGACCCCGACTGACCACTCTGAGGGAATAATAATCCTTCCAGAATCTTCTTAATATACGAGAATTCTCTTCATGACGATAACAATAATCTCAACTGCAAGTGCATCCAACAACCCTTACAATTCACTCCTAACAAATAGCGAGTTCATTATTTTTCTTTCTATATTATATAAAGAATGAGCCAAATTGAGGTAACAAGTTTCAATCACAATTTCAATTCACTCTTCTTTCTTACATATTGACTTGAGTGTTGGACTGCTAATCTTGTAAGTCTTCCTTTTCCACCGCGTCTTTGGGTTCCTAAACAAAACAATATATATTATAGAATTGTGTAAATTGTGTGTCTTAAGTGAGATCATAATACTTATATTTATACTAGTGTTACGATAAATATATTGAAGTTTAATAAATAAGCACTAACTTAGGAAGTTGTTTAGTTTAAAAATACTATCAATCACTCTAGAATATCTACAATCATAATTAATTTTAACACTTCTCCTCAAGCTAGAGCATATATGTTATGTTCAACAAGCTTGTTACAAATAGATTCAACCTGAGGTTCTCTAAGAGATTTAGTAAATATGTCAGTCAATTGATCAGCTGAACCAACAAAATCAACTATTATTTCACTTGAAAAAAATCTTATTGCTTACAAAGTGGCAGTCGATCACTATGTGCTTTGTTTTTTAATGAAAAGTTGGATTGGAAGTGATATAAAGTACCACTCGGTTGTTACAAATTAGTTTCATTGTCTTGACGTGTCTTAATTTGAGTTGTTGGAGTAATTGTTTTAGCCACATGAGTTCACACGTTGTTGCTGCCATAACACGACATTCTGCTCTACACTAGACCTTGCAGAAGCAGAATATAATACCCTAAAGTTGGCCTTCTATCAGACAATGATCATGTCCAATCAAGATCAGAATAACCCATGACTTGGGTGTTACCTTTGTTTTCATAAAGTAATCATCTACCCGACGCACTCTTTGTATACTTAAGAATCTGGATCACAATGTTCTAATGGTCTTCAGATAGAGCATTTAGAAATTGGCTAACCACATTGGCAACAAATGTAATTTGGTATGGTCAATGTGAATAATTAAGTTTTCCTACTAGATGTTTGGATACCTACCAGGGTCTTTTAGTGGCTCATTTGACCTGGTAATAACTTGACGTAAGGATCCATAGGAGTGTCACTAGGTCGGAAATCAAGCAAGTCAGTTTCCTCAAGTATATCAAGAGCATATTTTCGTTGATTAATAGCCACACTAATCTTGGATCGAGTAACTTCAATCCCAAAAAAATATTTTAGTGGCCCCAAATCTTTAGTTTAAAAATGTATAAATAAATGTTGTTTTAACCGTTGAATGCCACTCTTATAATTATTAGTGATGCCGATGTTATCGACATTGACCAACAGGTAGAGGCAAGTGGTTGGTGAAGAATTCAAAGAAAAAATAGAGTAATCACCTTAACATCTACTCATGCCATACTCTTGGAGCACAATGCTAAACCTGTCAAACAAAGCACGGGGATATTGTTTCAAGCCGTAAATAGATCAACGAAGCCAACATATGAGGTGAGAAGCATCACTAACATTGAATCCTGGTGGTTGCGCCATTTACACCTCCTTCTCTAATTCACCATAGAGAAAGCTACTCCCCCCGTCTCATAATAAATGTCTTATTTGAACTCTACGCGATTCTTAAGTAAATGATTAAATGTGTTAATTTTAATGATAAAATTAGTATTTTTTTACTAAAATAACCTTATTTATTATAGTTAGTGGAATAATTGAAAATCGTGAAAGTTAATAAATAAGGGATAGTGGAAAAAAACAATAAATGTTGTATTAGTATTCTAAAGAGACAATTATTGAGATATAAAAAAAGTGCAAATTAGACACTTTTTATGAGACGGAGGGAGTATTTTTCATGTCTAGTTGGTGGATTGACCATTGATAAATAGCAGCTAAGGCAAGAAAAAGGTATACAAATGCGATTTTGGCAACTAGAGAGAAGGTGTATTCTTAATCAAGGCCAAATATATGTGTTTTTACTATGAGACAAGCTTTTGGATGGTCAATCTTTCCACCAGGATCAATTTTAATTGTACAGGTAGGGGAACCAAATCCCAAGTATCATTAGAGTGTAAAACCGACATCTCATCGATGATAGTCAGTCGCCACCCAAGGTGAGACATAACTTCACCGGTAATTTTGGAAATTGACACAGAATCTAAGGAAATCACAAAAGCATAATAGGATCTAGATAATCGATGATAATACAAATGACAAATATAAATAAGATCAATATTTCAAGATGACTCGTTACTTTTACGTAGAGAAATAGGTAGTTCTTGTGTAGGATGTGAAGGCTGACAATCCGTAAGAGTACAAGAGTCTTGAGGAACGAGTGGTAGACGTGGTCTTGTTAAATAGGTGCGAATGGCCAGTGGGGGATAAAGACAAGTGCGGGAATAAAGACAAATGTCGATGCAATAGGGAAAGTTAAGACCTCTTGAGAGAAGGATTATGACTGACCATAATTATTGACCTCTTCAGGTGTAAAAAGGAAGAAAGGACGAGCCTAAAAAAGATAACACCGACAGAGATAATGTATCAACGAAGATTTGGAAAATAACATCAATAGCCTTTCTGCTTAAGAGAGTAGTCGAAGAAAATATACTTGAGGAATTTTGCAATAAGTTTATCTTTACCTGGAATAAGGTCATGAAGAAAACATGTGCATCTGAAGATACAAAGTGTAAAGAATAAAGATGTTGTTAGGTGAACAAAATAGAGTGTCAAGTACTAAGGAAGGCAAGTGATTGTTTAAGTAGCAAGCTTTAA
This sequence comes from Lathyrus sativus, assembly GCA_963859935.3. NCBI lineage: Eukaryota > Viridiplantae > Streptophyta > Magnoliopsida > Fabales > Fabaceae > Lathyrus > Lathyrus sativus. The sequence continues at coordinate 12,559,343 of OZ012735.1, read as the reverse complement.
GGATCGCATCTTTTTAAAAACGAGGAGGTACATTATTGTGAAGGAGCGTGGTACGAGTCATTTCAACTAAGTGTCAATTCTTTCTCTCAACAATATAGTTTTATTGAGGAGTAAGAGGTATGATGGAGGATTTCCTGTGAAGCCAAAAAAGATTGAAAAGGGAAGGACAAATATTTACGAACGTTGTCACTTTGCAAAATTTTAATGTGAGCACAAAGTTTGAAAGATTGAGGATACATTTGAAAGCTTTTTTTCATTAAAAATATCCAAGTGCATCTTGAAAATTCATTAATAAAAGTAACAAAATATTGATAACTCAAGCATATAACAACACTACTAGTACCCCAAATATCATAATGAAGTAATGCAAGATGAGACATAGTTGTTTTATTGACTCTGTCAGGAAAGAGACTCCTAGTATGTTTCTCAAACTGACATATGACTCACACTCTACAATAGACACTTTTAACAAACTTTAAACCATTAGATGCAACTTATAAAAGTTAGATGAACAACATGCAAAAACTTGACGACTGAAGAAAAAATAAGTGTTCGGTGTTGGAAGGTAATATAGACCTTGAGACTCATGCCTTACTCCAATCGTCATTCCAGTACTCCGATTCTACACAAGAACACAACCATTAAAAACTGCAAGAGAGTACGGTAGGGTACGAGTGAGTTTACTAATGAATATTAAATTAAATATTCAACCATGGACATAAAGCACAAAGTCTAAGAAAAATGTGGATATGAGATTTGTTTGGCCAATTTCTTGACATTTGGTTTGTGATCCATTAACCAAAGTAATATTTGGGTCAAATATCAGAAAAGTGATTTGTTACCAAACATATGATCAGTGGCGCCTGAGTAAAAAATCCAAGGTCCAAGTAATGAAGTCTTTATAACAAAGGCAAGAGGATTACCATTCTAAGCAACATAGAAATAGGTGATGTAGTTTGAATTTGTGCCTTCAGTTGGAGGTGTTCATTATACTCAGTGGTAGAAAGGGAAACTTGAGCACTTGAGTCAAAGGCTTCAGTTTGAACAACATTGACAGCTTTTGTCAGTAATCGATTAGCTTTTGTTTGGCAGCAGCCCAACCTACATAATTAACACTACCTGAAAGCGGAAGAGGAGGCAGCAGATCTGGTCCCAGACATGATGATGCAATAAAAGAAGAAAAATTGTTGAAAACTCACCAACAGAATGATGAGCACACCTTGAAATGTGGCTGCAGTGGCCGATACTGGAAGCTAGTTGCTGGGGATAAAATACAGCGGCAAAAAAGAGATTGTTGTGCTTGCAAGAAGGGTAGGTTGAACTAGAAACAACACAATTGATTATAGCACAACTAGAAGATGTATAAACCCGTGACTGGACCGAAGATACATTCAAGAAGAAAAATGTAGAACACCCATAATTCACACTAAGAACGAAGAACATAATTCACACTAAGAAAAAACACCCATAGAATAATGGAGAAGTGAGAGAGAGAATTACTTCAATTTTCAATTTTCAATTTTCCACCGGCCATAACAATCTCATTGACCCTCCAAATCTTATTACTCATCTGGTCATATTTAAAAGAAAAAGTTTGTTTTTTTAAAATTCATTAAATAAGATACATTAGTTTTTGAATAAATCTAAAAAATAAACTTTATTTTTTTTTATAAATAAGACCAGAAATAGTATATGAGAAAAATAGTGACTCATAGATTTTAAGAATAAGCACTTCATTCCAGAATCAGTGAAATCCAAAACCAAAATACACAAAACACATCATTCAAATATTTTAGATGAAAAGTAAATATGAACTCTTATGACTTTCAGTTAAAAAATGTTTCATAACAATGGGAAGCAAACAAGAAATTTATGCGACCTTAATATATTAAAATTAAAACTAAGGGCCAATGCCACTGTACAAGACTCGGTGCCTATAATAATACATTCACATTGAAGTGGAGTTGTTAACAGATGTGTATACTTAACGCCGTATCGATTTTTTTTAAAACATATCTGTTGTTATGTTTATCAGCCTATTTCGATTCTGTATATGAAGATGGCCGACCAGCCACAACAAAGATCAGTAAGATTTCTGATGATGAGCAAGACCAAACAACTAGAAAGGATCAACCAAAAACAAATTGAACTGTGCATTCCAAAATAAAACCTTTTGAGAGCCTGCTCACCGCTATCACACAGTGGTTTCTAATTGAATTGTTGTTCCATTGCGCTGTAAAATTGATTTTCAAACCATGTAAGTCATGCTAACTTGCATCAGATGTGAATGGGGCACACTTAAAGTTGTAATTCCCCTCCTGCAGTTCTTTCTCAAAAAGGCGTAGAAATAATTTATTACTAGCTTCTTGATAAACCAAGAGTCTTTCCTTGCTCTTATATCCCCATGACCAAGAAGATAAACAACTCCAGATTCTTTAGCCTTACGAATAAAAGATAACTCCCTCTCAAGGCTCTGCTCGGCATCAAACAACGAGGACTCGGAGGTTGTGCTGCTTAACACCTCTGATGTGCTTACTTCTAAAACAGAGGTGCTTGTATCCTTAAAACCAGAAAGAAGAGGAACCCCAAGTGAGTAAACACTGCCATTGGGAGCAATTAGAACTCTGGAGCTAGAGTACTCATCCTCTGAATCAACATCTTCATCCCTATCACTTTCTAGTGATCTCTCCTGAGCCTCACGGCGTATAAACTTCTCTAGGCTCTCAATCAGCATCTGCTCAAAAGTCTGGTGATTTTCTTTTCGAACATCTTTGTAACCGTATCTGTTGACATGAAAGCACAGATAAAAATACTTTTTATTAAATGATAACAGCGTACATTATTAATTCTTTCAATAAATAATACCCTTAAAGTGATATACATGAAGCTATTGCACAGGTTGGGTGTAAAAGAAGTATTTAGGAGCTCCATTTCTGGTTAGCAGCTAGGACAAAAATGAAAGCGACAGATGCAAAGCAGATAGTTAGAGTTAGATACCTGGCAATACAACGAAATATATGATAACTTTTGAGGCAAACTCGGCGGAAAAGGAACCTTTCACTTTGAGGTACCACAGGAACCGGAACATACTTGATACTCACAAATATGATCATGGAGTGAATTGCCGGAAGTGTAGTCAGAAAATGTCCAAGAATTGCTGGTATTCCTTTGACCAACTCATTATAAAGCAAACCAATTCCAGGAGCACGTATTGTCCCAAGATTAGACCCTAATTCTCGCATCAAATCCATCGACAGTTTTTGCTTTACTTCAGTTTCATACTTGAGATTGCTTCCATAATTCCATACATACATTATCAGAAACATTATTACAGAAAAAACCAAAATTATCCAACTTCCATCTCCCACATTCCACAGAACAGATGAAAAGAAAGTCAACTCCAATCCCAAGAAGACTACTGCAAAACACAACACTATGATAATGTGTATTTGCCATATAAGAAGCATAACAATGGTTAGTAAAACAGTGGTCGTCATCATCACCCCCAGCTCAGCAATTCCTGAAAGTGGAAAAAGGAAAAAGCTGAATATGTATTCATTAAAAATACAGAATAACATAATATAATGAAAACTAAGTTGAGTGCCTAAAAGCCAAAGAAAGCAAAACTTTCCAACCGTGATCCCCTATCTAAATTGCCGAATCAAATTATTATCAATCAAGATCTATTCATTTCACAAATTCAACATTAAGTGTTTTCCGTAAATTCAACAGAAATGTGACCATACCCATTTGAAATAAAATTATAGCCAAAACTACTACCTTGTAAACATATACATAGATTGACAATTGGACATTGTTCCTAGCTTAATCCAGTTTTTCAAAAAACCAGGGCAACAATACAATAGGGTTTAAACTTTAAAGTCTCACTTGGGGTTTCTCTAAGCAAATCAGGTTTTCTTGACATGGCTCCGGTTGTAATTAATGATTCTTAACTCTAAATTAATATGAGCGGAGGTACAGTAACATATGCTTTTGATGCAAAGCATTTTGTTCTGAACGTTGACCTCGACAAAAAACGTGATATTAACATTATCACAAGCACCATAAATATTGCTGATATATTTTACAGATTATCTACATATATAAAAAACATTAGGCCTTGCTAACTTTCTCCTTAAGGACACGCGTTAAGTAATCTAAAACTACAAATTTTATATCAAAATTTTTTTTAAAAACTTTTAAGGAATAGAATGGACAGCTCTTAAAACAATATTTCTATATTGTGATTCTTAACATTAGCATTTTCCAAATATATTAAAACAATCATTACCATAGGCATTTCCAATCTCATCAATGCTGGATATAGTGCAGACAAGCACCAGCGAAGCAGCCAGGAGAAACCAGTTTAGGACAGGGATATAGATCTGGCCCATAAATTTCCGGGATGTGTGAATGATTTTAAGACGAGGGAAGCAACCAAGTGCAGTTGATTGCTTTATACATGAAAATGTTGCTGTTGTCATAGCCCGGCTTGCAATAAGTGCCGCAATGTTAGCAATAAGGAATGTTGGCCAGAATGCACCACCTGCAGACAGAGAATAGTATTACTTGAAAATCCTGTAATTTGTTGAAACAGCCAACTGTAAAGAAAGATAAATTGCAAAGACAGCCCATGTAAAGAATGATATTGTCAACACTTACTCGGAACAGAAGAATAAAAGGCCTGACCAGCATCAGCATGGTTTTCCATAAGGTATGCAGCTTGACCCAAATAACCCAATAGCAGGCACGGCAAAACAAGAAAGATAAACGTGAGCTGCAAATTAGCACCATCAAGTATCACATGTTAGTACACAGGAAGACAAAGGAAATAAAAGATATGAAAGAAGCACAATACTCTAATAAATACTAGTACGAGTTTACCTGCACTGATCGTACAGAGAAGTAGCAAAGATCTGCAAACATGGCTTCAGAACCTGCAACACAGTTCACTAGGAATTTTAATAAATAGTTGTACAGGTTGTGTACAGCAATAGTTACATTCATATTGCATATTCACCACAATAAGAAGTGATTGTGGGAAAACTTAGACAGTGCCAATTGTAATTGCTAGCAATGCATTGTATCTAAACAAATAAAAACACAATACTAGTTGAGCCAAATCTACCTAACTGGTAAGATAAAATCTATACTATTAATACATCCCCAGTTTCAAGATCCTGCGTATTTTGTTTACCAGTTGCACACAGAAGACAACCCCCAAGAGAATACCATGCTTTAGTCGTGTTCCTCTTGAAGAAATAGTAGATATAAATAGGATTAAATGCCCTCAAGACACTTCTGTCATATTTGACAAGATTGTATATCCCAATACCCGCAAGAGAACAAAACCATATGAACAAAGCAGGTCCAACTGCAAGTCCCACTTTACTAGTTCCAAACTTTTGTACACTGAACAAAACAATCAGGCAGGCAACTGAAATCATCACCACTTCATCTGCATAGTTAAAAATGGAGAAAAGATTAATGCAGCTGTAGAAATGACCAAACCATAAATTATAAATCAACTCAGCTTATTAATAAGCCACCTACCTATCCCCCTCAGAAACAAAACTAAAACAAAAAAGGTTTTCCATTCTCTCAGACCAAGTTAATAGACAGTAGTAAATATTTGTTGTAAACTGTTAGAAATCATGTATATACAGGACAGTTATGCTTGTGTGTTATCACGTAAACATAGTAAATGCTGTAGAACTGGAGTTGAGGTCAAATAATTGGGATCATAAGCAAGTCTAACGACCTCTACCAACTCACCACTCATCCTTATTGTTGTACTAACACAAATTTCCCCTTCTAATATATGCTAAACCGTGCTACCCTGGCTTTGCAAAGTTCCATAAATTGGTGCAAAACTTGCCCAATATATCAACTTTGTCTTGTGAGTTGTGTCAACACGGGAAACATGCTTGTCGTTCATTTTCATAATCAAGCTAAGCCTCCTTAGTCTTTCCAACGTCTAGGGTCCTTGACTTCTATATTCATTCTTAAGACTGCGTGTGGAGTGTTTTCCTTCTCCGGGTAGTGCCAGGCTATTGCAGAAGAAAGACACCCACTTAAGGCTTTGTTAGCGAGTTTGGAGGGGAGGGAGAGAGAGGGCTCTGGGGGAAGGGTTTGGAAGTAAAAATTAGAGAAATATTCAACATTTTTTGAAATTATAGTTTTGTATAGAATGATAAATGAATGTTTATTACTACTATATTTTTTATTTTAGAATATTATAACTACATAAAATATTTATGCAAGCCCTCCAAAACCCTTGTCTAGCATAAAATTTGAGTTTGAAACTGGGGGATTTTGTATCATAATAGAAATAACCCCTCCACAATCCTCCTACCCGAATCCTTCAATTCTTTCCACTCTATCCTTCTCTTTTTTTCAAAGTCATCCCCTCCCTTCCCCTCCGAACTCCCAAACAAAACCTAAAAGTATGGGAATTCAGACAATGTTCTTCCTCAAGAGAAGTTGATTGTTGGATCTCACCAGATATTTACATCTAAAGTTGGTCTTGATGGCAACAATGTCAAATCTAAGTATCAATAACTATTATTACAGACAGAGCCACCCAACAGTGAGAAAGGCCTGAAGCAAATTTTTGAGACGCATTTGAAATGAGTGACCTTAAAGTTGGGCCTTTCCTTTTTTTTCTATAAAAAAATAGCTAATGACAGAATTTTTTTTGTTGAGGCCTAAAACCCTTACTTCACTGCCTTGGACCGGCCCTGGTTACATATATATAACAGAGTTGATTTATAGGTTAATGTAATACCTTGCTTGATTGCATCTATCCCAACTTTTAAACCACCAACAGATGACAATACTGCAAAAAGACATAGATAGAAAGTGAGCATTATTATACAAAACAAAACACTAAATACAGTAGTCAAATGGCGATGAAAACACTGATTGTCCACAAACACAGGTAACAAGGTATCATTACCGGTATGTTATGGGTATCAATAACACCAGATTTTTGGCAAAATAAAGTAATAGCAGTTAATAACCTGACATTGCTGGTGTTACAACACCATTAGCAATCACCATAGAAGTACCAGCAAGCACTAATATCAGCAGAGTCTTCTTTAGAGTTAGAGAACCCTCAAGTCTATCCTTGATTTTTAATGACCTTTCAAGCTCGGGGGATGGCACCTTTAGCCTAAAGCTTGATATACGCATATCTGATGCCAACTGATTGGGGAGAAGACTCACCTTAGCATGACGACAAATCAAGGAGTATAACGCAAAAGTACCACCTGCAGTAGTTCAAAAACAACTATGATATTGAGGACATAATTGGTAGAATACTATGATAGTCAGAGAGAGAAAGCAAGTAATATTAAAGGTTTATTTTAGAAGAGATTAATTTCTATGCATTGACCGACGGTGTAAAACTTTTCTACATGTGTATCCAATTAAATCACATTATAGTGTCATTTTCTTAAGTTAGTTCCTAAAGTGTCTCCACAAATATCTACATGTGACACTATGGTGTGATTTGATGGGATGCATACGTAAAAAAGTTTTACATTGACAATGTATACAAATTAAAGCCTTTTTAGAATAATTAGTTTAATATACCTTCTCCATTATCATTGGCCCACAGAACAACCAGGACATATTTCAGCAAGGGAATCAAGATTAAAGTATACAAGACAAGTGATAATGCTCCAAGAATGTCTTCATTTTCATTTATAGGGGCCTTTCTAAACATAACACTAAATGTATATAATGGACTTGTTCCAACATCACCAAAGACAACACCAAGAGTCTGAAAAGCCAATACAATTTTCTTTCCTACACTGATGTCCTGCAATAAATTATGAAGACAAAAACCATTGACATTAATATATAGTATATTTTTTTTATGTTTCACTACATTTTACAACTTTTATACTCTTATGAATGACTAGCACGGTTTTTTTTTAAAGGGTGAGCACAAGGCTTATACAATGAATCAGTTAATTATGGAGTAGGTTTCATATAATCCATAAACTAAACAAAAGGATGAAGGATCAACATCCAATTACAATAGAAGTGAGTATCATCACTAGATGCTAAACATTACAAAGTAGCTATATCATAAAATCACTAGTTAGTTTCTATTTATCTAAAAAAAAATAAGACACACTACAGTGAATCAGACTTCAGAACACGTGATTTAGAACATTGAGCAAATACTTGATACTTGTTTAATCTTCACCAATCATAGTGTAAATTATCTCTCTTTTTGAGCCCTGAATGTAGGCTGTAGGTTGAACCATGTTAAATTTCATACATATTTTTCTTCTCCTTACTTTCCATTTATGGATATCCGTTCTGAAATTTTATCTTATGATTTAAAATAAAATTCAAAAAAATAGACACCAAAATATTTTCTAGCTATTACAATACAACTAACTAAACTCCTCTGTAGCACCGACACCACTAGAAAAACTTGTTTTAGTGTATGTGTCTGAACACTTGTAATTAGTTTAATTTATTCATTTTTTTCAAAAAATTTCAAATTTTTTCAAATCATTACCAGGGTCCAGTGTCAGGATTCGTCCTTCATAGCTAAACTCTACTCAATCTGAATTATCATCTTTGAAAAACGAAATACCTTATAAACTAGCATTACAATTTACTACAATTCATCAAAAAACCACACTCCACTCCAAAATTAGTAACAAAAGCAAAAAAAGAAACTACAAATTTTCACTACAGAGAAAAAGGAAGGACCTCATAATCATGTCTGGGAGCACCAGGAACATCAAGAGCTTCAACATCGAACGAATCGATTCGAGGACCAGTACGTATGAGTTTTTGTTCAAGGTTATCCTCATCTTCTGAATCCACTACAGTAGTGCGTCCTCTCAATCTCAAATCGGCGTCGTATTCTTCTATATCAGATACATCTTCATCTTCGTCATCTTCATGGAAAACCCAGCGTGATTCGGTTGAGTCCATCGAGAATCCGCCATTGATTTCTCCACTTTCCTCCGCCATTGATTAAAGTGGTGGATGCGAAAATCAATCGGAATCTTTAGGGTTCCACGCATAAAGATGGTTCAATTTTAGAAAGTGAGGTGCCATATACATTAGGAACTGTTTGCATTTTTTTTCTTTCGGATATACAGTTTGAAGAAGGTGGTGATTATGCGTGAGATAGACACCAACCGAAAATAAATTAGATTAGAATATAATATAAAATCAAGTCTCATAAGATATTGTTACATTACTATATTTATTTTTTTATTTTTTTATAATCAAATTAATTTATACACCATTTTTTTACATGCATGTAATTATATTTTTCTAAATATTTTCTAAGTAAATAAATTAGTATAATAAAATAGAATCATAATTATGATTAATGTAAACGTTTTATATAATTTAGAAAAATCTATCTTAACTATAACTTCTTTTTAAAGTTATACATTAAGTTTGTATCACTTCATACTAAATTTATATATATATAATTTGTTAAGTTTTTACGCAACCAAACTCTTAAATTTTAGTACTATAAATGTTCAATAATAACTTTTGATATCGGTGTAAAGCAATGATACCTTTATTCTACTGTACTTTTTTGATAAAGTTATTCTCTGTTTTGATTCAGTTCTATTCTCCTCATGTTATCCAAAAAATACTGTATCTTGGGAATTGTGTGGACCAGTAAACAGTTGTAAGATAAACAGCATAATCCGATAAACCAGGGAATCGAGAATTTTCTGTTTTTGCATATGAAGAATGTCATTATCAAAGAGGTGATTAATTAAAAATATCAGAACCGACAGGGTTGGGTGTAGGGAAAATTATTGTAAAAGAAAGTAAAAATATCATTCTAAGTGATTATATTAATTGCAATTATTTAATGTATTAAGATTGTTCCATATAGCATGATAAAATTGTTGCGCTGTAACAATTGCATAAACTTTCACACTCATAAAGAGGTTTTAATAATATGCTTAATGAATAAAACTTAGCTGTTAATGTAAAGTGTGTCTAGTACCCACCGCAGGTTGACACATTAAATTTGACAGCAAAAAAAATAGATTAGGAATTTGATGTGTAAACTGACAACTGCTATGTTTGTTTTTGCAGTCACAAAATTTCCAGAGCGCATCCGGCACGATCACAAGGGTTTTTCCGATGGAACACCAACGCGGAAATATGCTACGGGAAAGTGTTTATCATTCATAACTTTAAGGGATCAATTTAGGTGATTTTTTAGCCATTACAAATCAGCAACCTTAAAGAGGCAAAGGCAGAAGAAAAACTGCTGGCAGTAAGCATCTAAACAAGTACAAAGTGCCCCACATACTGTCTGTACAAATGCCACTGGAAGACAACGATTGTGAATATGCTATAAATTGTCTATACTCTTCTGAAACAGGTCCCTCAACTCGAATTCGTGGCAACCTGGTTAACTTCATCATAGCTGCCAGTCTCCTCATTAAATGAGTACCTGTATTAAAACAAAAATAAACATTCCCAGTGAGCAATAAGACCAAGAATGAATCCACCACAAAATGCAGTAACTAAACTAAATAACTACTACTAAACTACTTCGTCTACTACTACTGCTGCTGCTCAAGCGCGTTTGAATGAAATGACAAAACCTCGTAAAGTTTAACCAGAATTCTCAAGACCGAATCCTAGAATACAAATATGTTAAAACTCTAGAGGGAGAACTTTGCCACTTGTGTGATTCTACATGGTTTGAGGGCTGCGATACCTAATTTATAATATAAAAAACTATCCAGCTACTTTTACAAGGTCCAACCAATATTGAATACCAAAAATTCAAGAGCCTGAGTTAAAAGATAGACACTGGTAATTTCACCTCTTTTCTAGGATTCTCTTACTCCTTAGGTAATAACAGTGTCTACCATCAGCAACAAACATACAGTAAACCCTTTTTCCATTAGGTGGGTCGAGTAAATTCATAAAAGTGGCATACCATGGACCAAGTCTGATCTGGTTCTCAATGGCTTGAGCTATAATTTTCTTTGCTTTCCTTCTCTAACTATTGGCATATTATTATCTAGGTCTACCACAAGCAGAATCATTCGTGTGTCTTTTAATTTTCACCCAAGATCAAACTTAAAGTAAAGTACAAATTATAAATGTTTCTTGATATAGCTTCCTCCATATAAGAATATCTATCTAACCGGAATAGAATTAGGATTTAAACAAAGGAGCAAAGCATTCCCGTCTAAAGGCATGTTTCAGATGGCTAATAAAGATACTACAAACATAAAAAAATGACACATGACATGCACTAAGACGAATCATCAATACACAATACCATGTCCCTGATTCTGCAGAGCAATAAAGCCCTGTATTTGGGTCATAATAATAGCCCAAACTGCTGCTGTAATAATACCTGGACCAATAAATGAATCGATGTCAGATCGAACTTTCAGTGTAACTTTTTCATAAAAGAATTCATCAAGGAAAAGAAAAAATGAGTTCTAAATGAAGTTTTACAGCATTAAAACATAGGTGAACAATGTATATTATTTTAGATTATTTCCAAAAAAAAAAGTATAAGAGAAAAATTGTACCCAGAAGATTCGTCATACACATAATCGCTCTGCAAAGCTCCGCCTAGAAAGAAAAGTGGAACCAGTTATAAGTATAAAGATAAAATTCAGAAAAAAAAAGTTTCAGTTCAGATGTTAAATTTATAGAGGCAATGTTTATACCCTCTGTATCAGAATTAACGGCGTCTGATGGTGGTTCACTAACTGCATTATTTTCAAGAGTAGATGGTTCAGTGGCAGCAAGCTCATCATCATCAGCAAACATATCAAAATCATCAGCACTAGCCAAAGGTGGATTTGGAGTGTCCGTGGATGTGCCTTCTCCTCTTGCCCTGGCTAATTTCTCATATCCCTCTGAAAAAGATTGTAAAAAGCATAAGCATTAGCAATTAGTGATCCTACGGAAACAGGTGTCATATTCCTTGTAAAGCTATACATCGATATCATAACTAGTGAAAGAAGAGACAAGAAAAATTATGAGATTAAATACTGCCGAGGACCAATCTCCCCTAAATCTTGGCTTAATAAGATGGTTCAAAAAATAGTTTTATTGCTATCATAATACTATGATGATAGGGCAACATATTTCATTTCAAATCACGGTCATAATATGAACATAAGTGGAATAGAATTATGTCATCAAAAGACATAGCTGAACAGTTAATAATTATATCAAGTTATGAATTTTAAGCAGCATATTCCATCATGTTAATAAAGCAACTCATGTCTCAAATCTTAATAAAAATATAACAAAGGCATTATATAATACACTAACCTGCTTCGCGCTCAAAAACCTCTTTATTTTCATGATAAACATCTGCAAGAAACATAGACGGACGAACATAAGGAAAACACAAAGAAGCTGGACAACATAAAGGGTCCCATCAGGCTACCATAATGAATACATGTATTAACCATTGATATTATTTACAAAGCCTAATGAGAATGACTTACTGAATTCGCCATTCTCCATAAGCTTCATAGCATCCTCAGTTAGCTGGTCAAACACAATCTTAGTCTCACCGGACATTTTTGTCTTTCTATCACCGCTGCCTTTTAACCTTCTCAAACCTTGCAAGACCTATTGAAAAAAAAAAATATCAATCAAAACAAACCAACAAATGACCTTCAACATCCCTTAACAAAATAAATGTAAATATGTACATAAATTCTATTGCCAATCAGTGATTTCCAATGGCAAGACTTTAAGAGAAAGCAATTAAATATTATATAAAATTAACAATGATAGTTAGTTACAAGCTTAGCTATAACTTCCTACCACAATAATTTGCTTCTTTTATTTTTAAGAACATCAGTAACCCCTGTTTTAGGGTAAACAGGGGATAACATGGTTTTTCTCTGCTAACCATGAGGGAGAGAAAAACACTAACGAGTCAGGTTTAAAGTGACATTGAATAGCCTGCTATGGAATTTACAACAAATTCCAGTTATTTCATTTTCGCCAGTCCCTTGTTCCAACTTCAAAATGACACATTCTTTATACATTTAGAGAATAAACTAACCACTAAATATTGTAAAAATTCTCTCAACAAGAAACTCCATTGCCACACAGAAAACAAATAAATGTCACATTCTATAATGATGCTTTAATATAACAAAGACAACATATTACAAAACAATAAACTAAGGGTTTGTTTGGTTTGAGAAAATATTTTTTGTTTTCATTTCTTATTTTCACTAATTACAGAAGGATTAGCTCGTTCTCTTAAATCAATCAGATCTAAGAATAAATTGAATGATGGAACATACTGTTTCCTCTGATTCAAGAACATTTGCAATGCGCCTCTTCATGATTGCCACATCTTTAGAAGAAAGTTCTTGGACCTCCTCCTCTTCATCATTTTTTGTTGCAGAGCTTAATTCAGCATATCTAGGATCAACCTCAACATTGTCAAGCCATGCATCCTGCAAGAATCCTTGACAACTTATTAATAGATTAAAAAAGAAATAGTCATGAATAGAATATGAAAAATACTAGAAAATAGAAGTACCTCACCTTAATCTCATTATCTCTTACATATTCAACAAAATTCCCGGATGCGTCAAAATAACCTTCTTCCCTTTCTTTAGCTAGGTTGAAAGGCTCAATTTGAATCCCATCATCAACAAAATCCTCATTATCCTGCCAACACACATTACCAATCACTGCTTGCTTGCCTATCCTTTATATGAACCCAAAAACACATGAACATGGAAACAAATTGAATATAAAATTATTACCAATTTAGGAGAGAATCACAGTTTGAAAGTGCATTTGAACAAAAACCAACTGGCTACAAACTTCACAAGCATATAATTTAGGCCTACTAGAATCCATTACAAACACTCCATACAACAAATAGAAATTATTTTAGAAAAAATATACTATTCCCAAGCATTGCCAATTTGTGAAACATTCCAAGTGCTGAAAATTGAAATTCCCAAGTAACTCCATTTTTTGCAAATTGGTTAGTTACTGATCACCATAACTTTTTTTTATTTATTTGTTCAAAATTCAAATAATTCATTCAGCAAGAAATTTTTTAATCTTTTGTTAAAAACACTACTAGTATCTATCAATGTAATAATAACTCAAAGTAAACCCTAAAAAACAAACCTCATAAGTCACTTCAGCGATACCTCCATCCTCCTCACTCAGGAGCTCAGCAGTAATTTGCCTCCTGCGTTTCACTCGCTCTTTGGCAGCAACACGGGGGTTCGACAAATCATTCACATTCTCCTCAACAATTACTTGCTCCACTACTATATCTACTTGCTTCCCTTTCTTTTTCTTTGGAAACATAACCCTCTTTTCTCTGTATGATAAATAAATAAATTCAAATCAACTATCATAAAATCAAGTTCAAGAAACTCAACATAACAATCCGAAGAAAAATCCAACAAAAGGAACATACGTAGAGCATATGATACAGAATGGATAAAATCATGGAGGTTTAATTAGGATTAGGGTTTGAGAGCTGAGAAAAGGAAGGAGAAAATTACGGTTGATTTTGATCGGAATTGTCATCGTCTTCTTGAAAGGGGCGTTTACCGGCGGAGCGAGATGGTCCTCCTCCCGACATTGAAGCTTCCGACGAAGAAGCGGCTGAACACTTTCAGCTTCTAAACAAACGGTGACGAACTTCCCTTGTTTTCTTTTCTCCCTTCTTCTCTTTATTTTATTTTTGGCTTAAATGGATTTTTTATCCCCTATTTAATATTTTTTATTTTTTTTAGTCCAAATAAAACAACACAGTGCCACACATGAAACATCTTCGATAAATGTGCCAAAGATGTTGCTAAAACCAACCCTAATATCAATTTTGTTGCACCAAGAAGTGTCACACACCCTCCCCTTTCTTCCACCAATTTTGTTGTGCACTGAACCATGAACCAACCAAATTCATTAATCCAATTGTCACTCACAATAGCTAGAACCAACCCATATAAACAACAGGGTTTAGAAGAAAAAAAATCTACAACGCCTTTACCATTTGCTCTAATGCACATTCATGTTCAATTTTGTTTTTGTAACAACTGCAACACTGATTACTATTGCGCTAGTGCACATAGGGTATTGCAGATGGAGCTGTTTGAGATTCAAAAGTATTAAGTGAAAATGAAAAAGAACTCTCATTATAAGTATGAACAAAAGACTTGTAAAAAATAATGAACTAAACATTACATTACATTAAAGATGTTAAATATTCACTGTTATGCAAAAAATAATGAACTAAACATTACATTACATTAAAGATGTTAAATATTCACTGTTATGCTTAGTTGTTATCCTTTGTGTCACTAATAGATGTTATTTTTTATGTCACGATGTTCTAGAATGATTGTTTTAGTTGTTTATATAGTAAAGTTGATGATTATTAAAAAATCTTTAAACGTGTTTGAAGGTGAGAAAAACACAAGAAATAGGTTGAATTGTGTTGATTTTTCTCAAAATTTTTAAATTTTGCTTCTGATTGATCTAGATCAGAGTGTGAGCTTTTAGTTTAGAGTCATTTATGTAAGAACAAGATTTGTTATGCATTTGATCTTGAAGTTTTGATGATAATTGTACATGATATTTTAGAGAACAGTTATGTACTCTAATGATTTCTTTCTAGCGTGTTGTTTTTGCTAAACATATTCCGAAGGAATGACGTGTGACGTCATCAGACTCTGAACTCATCACTCTAGAAGAAACATATGTTGGTTACTTGTTATGATTCGGGAATGTCTCTGATACAACGGTTCTGAAAAACGTCGTACTAAAGTTTCTGATCATGACTTAGTGTGTAAAGCTTGAAAGGCTCTTTAAAGATGTACTTCAATTGATCCAAGTTCTGAAGTTTCTAAAGATAAGGTTCTGCTGAACGAGTTCTGAAGAGTATAAAAATATTATTTCTATTGCTCCAAGTTTTGAAGTTTCTGAAGACAAGGTTCTGCTGAACGAGTTCTGAAGATTCTAAAGACATCACTTCTAAAGACCAAGTGTTGAAGACTCCAAAGACAAGGTTCTGCTCAACGATTTTTGGAGACTCTAAAGACTTTGGTTTTGAAGTTACAAGTATTGATCCTTCTACCACATGCTTCATCAAATATACATATGAAGCCTATGAAGAACTAGAAGGCTGGAGATCATAAATGGTTTGTGTGATTTGATGAATATAAAAGTACAAAAGTATGTTGTGACCTCTACCTAGAAAAGGTGGCGCTAGGACGACTTTTTTGTATGATGATGTTGATCATTCCTTCAAGTGACCGTTGGGAAATTACTATTGGAATATATTTCCTATTATACCCTTCAACAAATATATCTCCAAAGCTATAAAAAGGAAGACTTGGAAGCATTTAAAAAATAGCAGACTATGCTGAACGAAACTGAAGCTTTCTACTCAACCAAAAGAAGCTTGTTACTCAACAAAAATAGTGAAATGCTCAACAAAAGTAGCTAGTAGCTCCACAAGAAAGATAGAGCGCAACTCTACAAGAAAAGGGATGAGCATTAAAAGAAGCTTTTAAGCTCAACAAAACTCATGCTGATACGCTGCAAATCTCTTAGAGATTATTTTTAAGATAGTTGTGTAGATTAGCAAGGAAATTTTGTTCATATCTTGCTATAAATACTTTTGTGTTATTATACTTAAACTTGTGTAATCTGCTTATCTAAAAGCATCTTCTCATATACATATTTGTAATCAGCAGTGGTTGAAAGTTCCTTGAGAGACTAGGGTATAGTCAGAATTCTCATGAAGACAGTGGAGGTTATCCATTGTGGTTTGCAACAAGGACAGTTAGTCTAAGTTGTATTTTGCAACAAGGTCGGTTAGAGTTGTTGTAACTTGTGTAATCTTTCAAGATTATTGAATTAAGTCCTTTTTGAAGGCGAAATCACCTTGACAGCTGGACTAGAGTAACTTTGTTAATAGTGAACCAGGATAAAAATAATGGTGTTCTATTGATTTTTATTCTTATTAACTTTGATGTTTGAAGTTTGAGAAGAAAATCAAATTTGGTGAAACCCGATTCAAACCCCCAATTTCTTATGTTTCTCGCCCCTTCAATTAGTATCAGAGCTTTGGTTCTGGTATTGATAGTTATCAAACACTTAACCATGTTAGATAAAGATCTAGACGAGTTTTGAGAAACACTTTGGTGATTGATCTCCACCTCATACCGTTTCAGTCTCAAATGCTAGAAACATATGCATTATTGTTTCATCCATCATTGATGGCGAAAAGGTTTAGTACCAGAAAGATAAACTAGAAAGGTTCTATTTAGGTTGTGTTACTAATCCTTAAAGTTAGTAGTTGATGACTACATATCTTTCTATGATGACACTGGCAAAAAGATTGAAAGTAAATATGAATGATCAGTTGGAAAAGGATGACAAGAATCATTAGAAAGCAAGATTTCTTGTTTACTGAAAGTCAATTCTTACTGAGTATGAGATCTTTTCAAATAAAGACTGCTAAGTCTACATTTGACTTTCTCAGATTGACTCATTAAGAACTCTTTTAAGTCAAGAGAATAAATGCTCGTGTTTTGATTCAGACGTATGGAGACTTCAAGATGAAGGATGTTGAAGACGGTTGAAATCTTGTTATAAAGTTTTCAAACCATGGTTGCGGGACTTAGAGTTCTAAACATAGGTTCACTCTTCATCAAATATCTTGAAGAAGACTATCAGAAACATGTCATCCAAATGGAAGCATATTGTAATCACCTGAGCATGCAGAAGATCTACAACAACGCTCTCCAGAATAGCTGGTGAATTTGTTTTGATAAGTCATGAAGATTAAGCTAAAGTAGTATAACTCAGATGAGAGGAAATTTGTTATGCTTAAATCTATCAGAACATCAGAAGAAGACCATAATTTCATCAGCTAAAAAGGATGAAGATAGAGTGTCACTTCTGTCCAGAAGAACTAATCGTCTTTAGAAGAAGAATCATTGCAACAGACTCAAAGGGACTAGTTGTTCTGCTAGTAGTTTCGAGTTTACCTTAAGCCAAGTAAAAAGTGAAATTTTGGTATGCAGATCTCAGATGTCCCAAGAGATGTCGAGACATTGATCTCTGATTAACTAAACAACGACAGAACAAGAGCATAAGTCACAATAGTGTCCTAATTGATGTTTCAACATTTGTTATGTCATAAATTTTAGAAGAGAATAAACTGCAATATACATAGCAGAATGAAAAAAAACACCAAGATATGATGACCCAGTTCGATGTATAACAACACATACATCTAGGGGCTACCAAGCCAGGAATGAATTTACTATCATAGTATTAATTCAGAGCTAAACAACCTCTGGTTTATAATTCGCCACTTAATCCCTACCTAGTACAACTTCTACCTGGAAACCCATCTAGATAAGAGAAACTCATCTCAATTACTAAATCACATCATTGATATCTAATAGTCACAACCTTCGGTGATTGTATTAAACTATTCAATTGAAAGACATCCCTTTTAACATAATATTCAGTCAATACTCTTGACTAACACTAATACTTGAATTTTCTTAATAGCTTCATCCAAGAACAACATACAACTCATTACCTACATATAATGCCCATTCTTTTTAAATTGAACTATTTATGAGTTGTTGGTGTGCCTTTATGTGGGAGGGTGCCTGAGAGCGTTAGTGGGTGTCCTTAAAGTATAGGAAATCATTTAATAAATTATTGAGTTTAATAATAATATAATATAATTAATAATGATGATAATGTAATAACTAGTAGTAATATTATTATTATTATTATTATTATTATTATTATTATTATTATTATTATTATTATTATTATTATTATTATTATTATTATTATTATTTGGAATATTATTGGATGGAATGAGAGAAGGGAGTTATTAGAGAAGTTGTGGGAGAAAGAGGATTACCACGATAAACTGCTCAAAAAACATAAATTGAGGAAAAAGTTGAGGAAAGAGGAAAAGGACGTGGCTATAGAGAAAGTAAGAACAGAAGAATTGTCCATCGGTGAAATTGGAAGATAGTTGCAGGAGAGTTGTCGTAGAACGGAACCAGAACCGGAAGCTTGGAATTGGCCTTTATTCTAAGGTAAGGGTGGGGTTCAATTCTATAACTGTGGGTACGATCGATTTCATGTAGAAAATTGAATCATAGGGTTAATGTTCCCGTAGTGATGTTCCCGTAGCAATGTTCCCGTAGCAATGTTCCCGTAGTAATGTTCCCGTAGTAATGTTCCCGTAGGTTGAGCAATATTAAGGGTAAATGTTCCCGTAGGTTGAGAAATATTAAGGGTAGTAATGTTGAGAGTCGGCGCCGACACGCGCTAATTTCCCATTTGTTGAGAAAATGTTGTTATTATGCTCTTACTTGATCGAATTCAGGTGGGGAATCGAATCATAGATATAGTTCTCGTTAATCGATAAATGTTAGGGACGAGGTTTGTCTGTGTAGGAATGAATGTGTTATATCGTTAGTTGGTATGATGTTGTATGGTTTCCCTTAATGGGGCAAGATTAGTTGCCCCGTAGTTAACGAACCTTTTTAGGAACTATAATTAATTTAGTGAGTAAAAGTTGTAATGTTGTTCTTACGATAATGTGCTGAATTCTTAATTGTCGAAAGTATGTTGTTATTGTTCCCTTACATGAACAGATTGAGATGACGAATACTTGATGCATATGAAGTTGTTATGTCATTGTTGAGAAAATGTTATTATAATATTCTCCTTGGATTATGTTGATAAGTTGTAGTTATATGATGATGGGTATGTTTCTGTTATAGACAATTCGGTTGTAGGCTTAATGCCTTGTTGCGTGGTTGTTGTTATTTGTCTCTGACATGAACAGGTTGAAATGGTGAGTACATGATGTATGAAAATAGTGATGTTTCTGTTATGGATAATTGGTTGTAGGCTTGATGCCTTGTTGCGCGGTTGTTGTTGTTGTGTTGTAGTCCATAATAGTTGCGTCTCATAGCATATCATTTGGCCTGGATTGGCGACGGTTGGCCCTTAGTGGCAAATATTTGGTTGTGCTTGTATTGGCGTTATTTGGCCTAGATTGGCGACGGTTGGCCTTAATGGCAAATAAATTGGTTGTGGAGTGTTGGCTCCAAAATGGTACCACATGCATATGCACAGTTGAGTTGCATAGTTGAGTCGCATTTGTTGAATCGCATAGTTGAGTTGTGTCGTTATGCATTTGCAAGTAATTGATGAGTTGATGAATTTTCATGATAATTGTTGTGGATATGAATAACGAATTATTGCGGTTTAATTATTGATAATATTTTGCGGATTGCTGGAATTATAATGCTGTGATAATATTATGACATGACTTTTATCATGCCTTATGTTATATTGTTGATATCTCACCCCTTTACGTTGTATGTTACCTCCGTTGGTGGTAACTTGCAGGTAATCTGGAATAAAGTGTAGCTTTTCGTTTAAGGTTGTTGGTCGCTCTGATACGTAGCACTCTTGGGGGGGATGAACGATCGATGTTACTGTTTTATTTGATTTTCATGTTGCTGAATTTTATTGAGTATTCTTAAGTAAATTGGTTGTTATTGTCGAGTACTAAATGTTGGTTGTACGCTCTAAGCCGGTGAATCGGTAGTGCTGATTTTTATGGTTGAATTCGTTGTTTATGTTGAATTGATGCAAGATAATTACTTGCTGAATTTTAATGGAGTTTTGTTGCGAGTTTCATGGTCTTGCTTTAATCATGCTAAATGTTGGAAATGTTTTATATTCCGCTGCAAATTAATAAGATGCCTTGTAATCAAAATGTTAATCAAGTTATTGTTGTTTGTTAATCCTAATATGTGCTATGTATGTTACTAAAAGAATTGCAAATGTATGACCGACTGTTCGAGTTGAAATTGTAATGCCCAGAATTTGCTGATGTGACGTTCGTCACAACTTCCTCACGATCGTCATGACCGTCACGGTCGTGGCAGCCCCTTACGACCGTCATGTTTACAAAATTTGTTGCACTCTAATTCTGTTTTCCTTAATTATCCGTCGGGTTAGATTGGGGTGTTACATATCAAACCTGATACAAAGTGTAGCTTACAATACAAGAAAGTCACACGACTCTTAAAACCCTAAACCATTATTTTTACTTTACAAAAGTCTTAACAAGGAATCCTTATTTGCTCTAGGTCTTCGTCTTCCTTTTATAATCTTCAGTAGTTCGTGGGCTTCGAAATCTTTGTCCAATCATTCCTTGATCCATGTTCTGATTGCACCTTAAATCTTGGAATAGATTTGCAACAAACCTGCTGTATCAGACCAAGATGTCGAGTCCTCAAGATGTGACATCTTGTCTGACATGTTGTTCTTTACAGATTTCTTCATGTTAGAACATCTTGTTCGACATCATGTTTTACCAAAATTTGGTTAAATCTCCCCCTTTTGACAAATTTTGGCTAAAACTCCTTTTATACAATAAACTCAGGAAATAAAGGAATATAAGGAGTAGAAAGTCCTGAAGTCATTTCAGTCGGCCTATGACGAGTCTAGCAGAAAATAATGTGACTCCTAGAAGCTTTCATTCTTCATGTACAACATACATAACCTATTGTACGACGTGTACCTTGAACCCTTATGTACATGAGAAAGAAGATACAAGACACTCTCCCTTAAAACCAGTCCCAATTTACCATCCTCCGTTATCCAGATCAGGGCTTAGAGGACCAGGCCCCAGTTCCGAATAACTCAAAACACAAGACACAACTGTATTCATAACTCAGATCACAAGACACAACTGTATTCATAACTCAGATCACAAGACACACAAAAAAGACTCAGAACAAAAGGAACTGAGACATAGACAGGATGTTAGAGCATCATATCTAACATCCTTGCAAAACGACTGCAAGACTAGACTCATACCACAAAATAAGACCAGTCATGTGTTGTAAGGAACAACACACAACTGGGATAGACACACAACCTATTTCCCCCTTTTTAGCCAAAAATTGACAAAGGTATCCATCACAGATCCATACCCAAATAATACTCACCCAAACCCGGACAAATGTCATAAAGACTTGACACGGAAAAAGAAACACAATTGAGTCATTGATATAACCGAAGGACAATTCAATGAAAAGGTAAATTAAGTAAGATAACTTCAGCATAAATAAATGTGCACTGGCCAACTCAATTTTGATTGTTTCTTATTTAATGAGAACAGTCCAAAGACTATGTATGTACCCTAGAAACATGTCTTGCACGCCCTCTTTAAGGCACATTTTCCACCGTCCACATAGAGCCATGAGTCCTAAATAATGTCCTGACACCCAGTCAGTCCTTGTTTACTCTCTCTTATAAATTTAGAAGCATAGTCACAATGCCTTCTAATAAATTCCAAGCATACTCCTATCAGCCAAAATTAGAAGATCCTAACCATGATGTCAGGATAGTATGTGTGACATCTCTCATTTATCAACAAGAGCTTCCATGGACCTTATCTCAATATGCAGAGAAAAATAAATTCTCCCAGATGATATCCAATCTTGTTTCTCAAGTCTCTTCTAAAAACCACGAACATAGTTGAAATAATTCAATAGCCTTAACAAGTTAAGCTCACAAGCAGAACTTACTATGCTAAAGTATCAACACACCAAGATGTTAAGACATTTAGTCTAACATCAAAAACTCACATGAATCACATGAACAACTTTATTCTCACAAAAGAAAGACCATGATCACAATTCTATAACCAATACACTCTTGGATTGAGATCAAATAACATCATTGATCACTCTTCCTCTGAACACATCCACACAGTCTTGACCATACTCCATAATGAATAAATAATTCACCTCTGATCCAACTGGTGAGTAACAAACTCCAAACCATGAAATCCAAATTATCTCCCAAGGATAAACAACTTTCCTTTATAGAGAGATAACCAACTGAGATTATGTGTCAAGGATTAGTTAAGACATCAGCCTCAATCATATAAATTATCATCTTTAGTTCTAGAGTCAATATCCATATGAACAACTATTTGCATGATAATCTATACACTTCCCTTGGCAAGGAGCACATGAGGATCCCAAAAGATCACAGCTACAGCATCTCATAGTCAATCATAGAAGGCAGAATACCACATAGAGAAATAAACTCTCACAAGCCTCATGAAACTTCAATTCAGAAGCACAATGTTCAGACATCTTGTCTGACATTACAGAGTCAACACCCATCCTTAAGCATCCAAAAAGGAGATTCCCTCTAACAGATATTAGTATGACTGACACTAAACACTAAGGTATAAATTGAGCATCATACCATAAGCAGACTTCAAAACTCCACCTTTAACAAAAAGACAGCTTGAGCGCATACTTGCTGCCTTTAGCATGAAGATTTTGATGTTCGACATAATGTAAAGATATTTAAATGACATAAAAGACTTGGCTAGCCAACTGAGTTCCCCATTAACTTATACAGTTTTGAGGATCTATCCCTTTTAGGCTTCCAGACACCATCTCACATTGATGGACTTCTCCATCACAACAGAACAAGATTTCATAGACATGATGACAGACTGCTCCAAGCACAGTTCTCCAAGAGGATCATCCACACCCAACCTTACAAGAGGCAGTCGCAAGATAGACACAACCATCTATAAGATGACTCAGATCCAACTTTGAAAGACCATAAAAGTCTTAAAGTGTTAGCTCAGAAATTCGACGCCCATATTAAACTGGAAGTATTGGTTGAAATGTTAAATTCTTGATGTAGCGCGAAAGAGTCTTCGACTGGGTCTTTACGATAAATTAAATTGAAGGCACTCACATAAGAAAGGAAGACTTTTTTGGGACTTAAAAAATATTTCTAAGATTGGAGAAGCTACCTTCGACCGAGAATGTTGCCTAATACTAACAGAATTTGAAATTCAAATAAAGGAGGGAGTAGTTATTCTGGTCCATTCCTGAATAAGACAAGTGACGCACATCCAAGAGGCAGATGCATGCAGTGCAACACTTGTTAGATGTTGATTATCTTAGGAAGTTAACAGCAAATAGTTTTATTATTATAAATAGGGGTTCTAGTAATAGGATTTGGTGTGTTGTGTTCACTATTGTACAAGTCACTCCAAATTTACTCAAAGTATATGTGTGTAGAGAAAAGATTCTTGGGAGAATGTACGTGATGTAAAACACCATTTTATGCTTTAATGAAATTTACTTTCACTTTGTATTAAAGGAATTTATCTTTTACTTTCCTACAATTTACATCTTTAGCATTATGTTGTGTTTCTTTTAAGCCTTTCTATTAAAGTCTTTAACCCTTTCCTTCAATTTAACGCTCTTACGTTTTTGTCGAACCATGCACTTGAATTAACTTTTCTTTATAAACATTGTCAAAATGTCCAGTCTTTAGAACTTTCTTTTGAATTAAAATTTAGCATATGTCCTAGGATCAATCTAATCGGTCCTGTGAGTTACCAAAGTTAGATTTGGAAGATCAGCGGTTATTTTCCAATTTTCACAAGAAACAAATTGGCACGCCTAATGGGACAGTGCTAAAAGTCTATAAAGTTTTCTTTATAAGATTTTGATTATCTGTATTTGTTAGTCTTTTCTTTGAAAAAACTTCGTTGCATGTTATTGAGAAGTGGAAAAGTATCCATTACAAACGAAGAAAGACCAAGGAGAAACTACACTAGGAAAATGGCGACAAATGCTAATCAGCCAAATAACTGAAACCTTCGAGGGAGTGGTTCTAATCCTCATCCTAGTAAAACTAATCCTCGAGACGTGTCTAAAAATGACGCAGTGCTACCCTCGGTCTCTGTGACAGAAGAGAAAATACCGCATCCTGTTATGCTTGAACCAGTGCCTTCAGTGGTGGGTTCAGGGTCGATAGATGTGAGGGCTTACACCAGCCCGTTTTGGAGTACATTGTACCACAAGCATCCAATCCCTAAACTCCACCAGGAGGAACTTCAACGTTTAGGCATTTCCCTCCTCCAGGGTTTTCACAGCCATTACCAAGGAATCCACCATATTGAATGCCAACTTCAGTAATGCAGAGCCTCCAAAATGCCCCCCAGTATTCTCGGAGAATGTAATGGCTTCGTCGTTATAAGGGTTAGGATCTAGGATAAATGTTGGTCGAAACAATCAAAGTGTAGGTGTGGGGTATTCCACTCAGAGCCCTAATCTGACAAATACTTCTATAGCTTATTTACGACAATAAATGGATGAGAGTAACCTGCAAATGGTACAAACCTTATCCCAAACTATGAGGGAAATTTTCTAGCCCTTGATCCAGAACACTACACAAACTAACCAACAACTAGCAGTGCAATTGGCACGCTTGGCAGAATTCATGGGTGTACCAGCCTCTGTTAGAGGCACAGCTGTTGTGGAAAACATTCCACGACGGAACCCAGGGAACGTACCTGAGGCGAATCTAGAAAATCAAGGAAGAGTTGAATCCATTTGTTAGTTATGTGATTGACAACAATTTTGGTAAAACTTGGTGTTATCACAAGATGTCTTATAGGATGTCTTGACATGTGATCTTAACATTTTGCAGGTGGTTCTTTGTTGTTGTTGCAAGGTTTAGTTCATGATGTTAAGTATGATGTCCTGACATATATTTACAGAACTTTCAGTCAGAATGCTATGTTTTGTTTATTGAGTTTTTGTGCAACTTTTTATGCTTTTTTGGTAAGAGATTTTGCTGGTGCAAATCAACGTGGAGATCTTCTTTAAACAAAAGAGTTTCTATTGTATAATTAGTGAAGTTATTGTGGAATCTTTTGTCCAATTTTTAGGTAGAAAATCTTGAGAAGATTTAGAGTTTGATTTGATCAAATCTGATTTGGTTATATTTCTATGACGTTAATTATGAAAAGATTTGAAGAATTAACTAATTTGATTTTATCAGATCAGAGTTTGTTTTTGCTAATGCCCAAGCCCATACAGAGTGTTTCTATATAAAGACTTCACAATCCTATTTGAAGATTAGAGAAGCTAGGGTTGAGAGTGTGCTTTGCTTAAGGAATAGGGTTTTGCCTTCTTGTGTTTTTGTTATTTGTGAGCCATTCATTCATCACTTTGATGTGTGAATTATACTGAGTTCTTTGAGTTGTAAGTTGTCCACTCTAAGCTTTTAAGCATGAGTGCATTGTTCTTGATTAAAGCTTTTAAGCAAGATCAAGTGTATCTTCTATTGTTTAATATTCTGTTTCTATCACTGTTGTGATTGAGGGGGGAGTGAGAGGTGTCTCTTATATGAGAGTGTCTTGGATAGAAATTACACGGGTAGAGATTAGGTGTGAAGATTGTAAACTAGAGAGAGTTTGCTAAGAATCTTTAAACTAATTCTGTTTAGTGAATTTCCTTCCTGGCTTGGTAGCCCCAAACGTAGGTGTGTTTGCACCGAACTGGTTAACAATTGCTTGTGTCTCTTTACAACTGTTAACTGCATTTTATCTTGTTCATATATTGGTAATTGTTCAGATATTAGTGTCATGACATCTCTTTTAACATCTCATATCTGATACCATAATTTCAATTGGTATCAAAGCAGGCATCCTGCTCTGATTCTTAGTGAGATTTAGGGACGATACTTTATGGTACTATGGACAAAGAGGGAGGATTTATGAACAGACCACCTGTTCTGGATGGAAATAAATATGATTATTGGAAACCTCGCATGGTAGCCTTCTTGAAATAATTAGATAGTAAGGCTTGGAAAGCTGTCATAAAAGGATAGGAACACCCTGTGACTGTTGGGAAAGACGGAAAAGCTACATCTGACCTGAAGCCTGAGGAAGAATGGACTAAGGAGGAGGATGAATTGGCTCTTGGAAATTCTAAAGCCTTGAATGCCTTGTTCAATGGAATTGGTAGGAATATATTCAGATTGGTGAACAATTGTGAAGTTGCCAAAGATGCTTGGAAGATACTCAAAATTATTCTTGAAGGCACTTCTAAGGTAAAGATGTCAAGACTTCAACTGCTTACTACCAAATTTGAAAACTTAAGGATGAAAGATGATGAAAGCATACTGTTTCACCCCAAAATTTGCCCAACTTTTTTCTTTAACTGGTTTATGTTTCATTGCATTATCATTTGCATATCATAACATCATTCATCCAACAGGGGATCAAGTGTTATTCTTGTCAAGAGAAGCCTAGCAAGAGGTATCATTCAAGATTGAAGAGTGGTCAAAGTCATCAGAAGGTGGTTTGAATGCCTAAGGGTTTAGATGTTTGAGAGTGAATCTTCTCCTAACTTGAGGATCAACTGAAGACCATCAGAGGGTTGTGAAGGGTTGAATGTGAGAAGAGGATGTGTATAGATCTCATAGAATTCCTAGAGGTCCATGGGAGATTTTAATCAAGTCATTGTGTAAAATGCAAGAGCCACAGTTGAAGTGCAAGCAATTAGGGTTTCATTTGGGTTAATCCTGAATCAATTGAGCAATTGAAGAGTATCAAAGCCTACTTTTAGATCACGGAGTTCATGAAATGATGTGATAAGACATTTGTGGTGTTGTGCCAAGATGAAATCAAGAAGAATCAAGAGTGTGGGAAGTTGCTAAGTTAGGGTTTCAGTGTAAAATCCATTGTTTATTGCCTAACTTCAAGGCCACATAAGTCAAGATACAAGTTTCAAATGGATCTTTGGCCAACATGAAACTTGTAGAGCATCCCAATACCTTTAATTTGAGTACTAGAAGTCCTCCATTGGATTTATAGAACTCAAGTTATGGTCCAGACAAGTTACAAGTCCTCAGATGCCTCTTAAATTTGTCTGTGAAAATCATCTGACTTCCAAGCTATTTTTGACCTAGAAGGAGGTTTCACCTGAACTTTTGGCCAACATGAAAGTTGTTCCCCATGATCTTAGCTTTCTAAATTGTACTATAAGTCTTCCATATGATTTGTAGAACTCAAGTTATGAGGTTTACAAGTCAGGGGTATTTTGGGAAAGTGAGATTATAGGCCATTTTCAATCATAGGTCAAAATCTCCAACTTGCACTCTTCAAATGGAGATTTGTTCAACATGGAACTTGCTCAAAATGGGATTTTAAGTGCAACCAAGTGATCATTTGGGATTGTTTTGGCTTGTAGCAAAAAGTCACTTAAAATGGCCTAAAAAAGGGAATTTTTCAAATGGATTGAGGAGGGAAAATTGACTTTTTGAGTTAGAGGACCAAAATATGTCATGTGAGTACATTTTTTGAATGGAAATAACATTCTAAGAACATTGGCATTGGCAGAATTTTGAGCATAGGCCAAGTTTTGGGAGTTGTCATTTAGATTACTTCACCATGAAGTTACATAATCAAAAATAGCCATTGGATCAAATACAAGGATCAAATCCCAGCCATTCACACTCCACATGCTGCTATTAGTTGAATTGAATCATTTTGGAGCCAAAACAATGCCATTTTCGTGTACCTTCAAGAGCAAAAAGTGGTAAAATTTTGAAAATTCATTTTGGGCCTAGAGGCAAGGATTGGGCTTTCTTTGAATCCATATCCATTGTATATAACATTTCTAACCTTCACAAATCATCAGTTTTCGAAATTGGAGCATAATTGATCAAGAACAAGCTTGAAAAAGTGAAGAAAATTCAAAAAGTGAATTCCAAGATCTAGATCGTTTCAAGCCAAATTGTGAATTGAGAAAGATTTATTGAAGATCATTGAACGATTCTGGAGAGTTTTGCGAAGCTTCATCAAGGATTAAAGGCTCATTGGAAGTTCTCCACTAGGTACTTGAATTTCAACATATCTCTCTTAATACTTGATGATTCTTTGCCATTTTCGTTTCTTTGCACTCCTTGAAGTATGTAGATCATTTCTGGATTATAATTGTTGATGTTTATGATGTTCGAAATTTGGAGCTCCAAACTTGTGAGATTTTGTATGGACTGTTTTGGCATGATTTTGCTTAGTTTTTGCTTGATCTATAACCTCCATGACATAAGGATGAGTTTAGAATTAATTTGGAGAAGTTTTGATGAACTTGAGGTTTTGGTGTCAAACTTTGTTTGATTCGTTTCTCTTTGGTCTTGCATTATTAATAATTTTTGTTGATGGATTTGGAATCCTTGCGAAAAATCCTTCAATTTCGGTCCAAATTTCGTGCAAAACGGTCAAGATTTGAGAGAGTTATGCTTGATTGAAGCTCACTGGATTTGCTCCGGCAGGTACTGCGCGCGGGACTGGTTTTTGCTTCAGAAAGTTCAATCGGAGAAAATGATGCAGGACCGTCAGATCATGCTGACCGAGTCCGCGCATCCAAGGCGCACGGTTTCGCCACCTCACCATGATATGATACGACGTCGTTTTGGCATAGTGCATGTACCGAGCGCGCGCCAGTTCGATCCCCTCCCAGCGCGTTTTCATTTTTCTGCTTTGATTTTCACTAATTTCCATTTTCCATTTAATTTTCTTTTTTCTTTTATTTTTCTGTTTTATTTCCTGTTTGCTTTTAATTGTTTAAAAATAGTAAAACTAATCGAAAAATTATGAAATTTTTTTCTGTAGTTATTGAATGTCTTAAGAATTTTTAGGTGTTGATTTTACATTTTTAGGATTTTATTTGAATTAGTTATGATTTTTATTTTTTGCTAATGTCCTTTGTTTTGCATATTTGACCATCTGTTTTGTTGAATTTTGTTCTTCCAATTGGTGATGAATTTGGCTTTGATTTTTTAGTATGTTTTAGGGTAGATATTCATTTTCCCTTAGGATTTTTATTAGAATTTAAAACAACTTTAGGTTCTGTTTTAGGTGTTGAGATTAGAGCCTTCCCAAACTTATGGATTACCTTGATACATTTCAATCTAGAAATTATTTAGGTGACTTAGATGTTGAATTAGGCTTTAATATTTTAACCCTAGGATTTTCAAACATGTATGTTCCCTTAGGAATTTAATTAGAATTTTACAACTTTTTTTGCTATTTTTGTTGAATTTTGCAAGTTGCTTGTGTTTGTGTTGTTCTCTCTTGAGTGCCTTTGCTTGTTTGGCTTGGTTGGTGGCTTTGGAGCTTGCTTGGCTTGGAATCCTTTTTGGGAGATCTTCTGGAATTGATATAGATGCTATGGCTTTAATATTGGAGCTTGGAGTTGAAGTTTTCTTTTCTTTTAGGAGTTGTTTTGAGAAGCTTAGGAATTAGGGTTTTAGGAAGGGCTATTAGAGCTAGTTTTGATTTTGTTTCATCAAACATAGAATGCATTGTGTGCTCCTATTCCATCGAATGACATGAAGTACTCCTAGGGAAACTCCATCTCTCCTTTGGAGGGATATGTGGTATGCCCATAGTTGAGTAGAACTTTGAGGATACCTTTCCATTTCAACGTTGGTACTTGATGATTTCCTTTGGTTTTCATTAAGTTTTCAACATTTCAACCTTGATCTTGGTGATTATTCCTCTACTTGGAGTGTACTTGCTAGAGCTTGAAGATGAAGTTTGATGAAGCTTGAGGTAGAATCTAGCTTGAAGATGAAGTCTTGCTGTCATTTCAATTGTGCTGTTTAGAGCTTGCTGTTGCTGTCTGCGGTAGGAGTGTGTTGCTGCTGCTTGGGCTGCCTCTTCTGTATCTTTTGTTTTTCTCTGTATTGTCTGTTTGCTTGTGTTGATTACCTCTAGGTTTGAGGTGGAGCTTGTCTCCTCTTGCCTGTTGTTTTCTTCCCTTGCCTCACTTGTACTGTTGCATAGCATGCATTTTACTGTTTACTGTTTACTGCTTGCTTTCTTTTGCTGTTTCCCATAGGATCTCTGATTTCCTCTGTGCAAGAGGGAATTATGACAGACATTAGGTTGTGACCCATGCATGATAACTGTAGGTAGATCCCCTTTCAACCATAGTTTAGGGTGTCTTTCTTTTCTCATCTCAAAACAATTCAAAAACACAGTAATAAGGTTAATTGAAGTCGTACGTTACGAGCCTTAAGCTGTCTGGGAAAAGGTTGGTGGAAGGTCTCTCTACAGTAATCTGGATGTTAGTGTGGTACCCTTTGGGTGACATACGAAACGTTCACTCCTGGGTCATAGTCTCTAGTGCGACTGAGATTGCAAACATCCTAAAAAACAGTTCTTTCGTAAAAAAACTCAAACAAACATTCAAACTTTGTTTTTGTCCTCTTGGACTTTTAATCAGGAAAACCCTTTCTTAAGGAGATAAAAAACTGTCAGACAAACTTGTGTCTTCCGTAGCCCGAACTACGTTTGCTCTGATCTTTCATGTCGTATGAAAGTACGTAGGCACGAGATGCGATATCTCGGCGAGAAACCTTCCCCCCTTCACCCGTAGTTAGGCGAACTATGTTGACTCTGATTTCTCGTTCCAGACGGGAATACGTAGGCATAGAACTCTGTGTTCTGCCGAGTCACTTTTCTTTTCTTTTTCTTTCAAACCAGCCTTTAGCATAGATAGTTTAAACACACCCTTTTCCGTTAAACAACAAGCATGGATCCCGTCGAGTACGACGGACGTGAGGGGTGCTAATACGTTCCCCTTGCGTAACCGACTCCCGAATCCAGGATTTGGTTGCGATGACCATTCCTTTCCCTCTTTGAGTTAGGTTTACTCTGAGCGTTTCCTTTCCCTCTTTTGGGATAAATAACGCACGGTGGCGACTCTTCTGTCATAGCCGGCGCCGATTTTCGCAGTAGCGACAACTAGCGACTCTGCTGGGGACTCCAACGGTTCCCTATGCGAGTCAATCCTAGCGCTTGTTTTCCCGTCTGGGGTTTTGTACGTATTTATTTTTCTGTTTTTACTTTCAGTACTGTATATATTTGTTATTATGCTGTGGATAGAGGGTTAGTTTGAGAGATAAGCCGGACCTGGGCTTGAGTGCACCTAACATTAGAGTGGAGACTAGTGACGGACCTGCTTGCTTTGCTCGCACCAGTCCCCATGAAATCCACACTCAGACGAGGTTCTCTTTGATGGCATCTTGCCTGGCCCTTTGGGCTCGACAGGTTGTTGGATTTGAGGGTTGTCGACTCTGGGAACCTATCATTTGGGATTCGGCTAAGTGAGGCCTCTTCAAGGGATGATGATGCCACACCTTCTGGGTATCGTATCATCACTCTTGAAAGTCTGTGACGCTGATGAACGCATAGGATGTCGTACCTCGTCTGCGAGTTAGGTACATACCTGTGAGGGGTAGGTGGGTCTTTTTGCAGGAAAACTTTAGCCTCAGAACACCTGTCAGTGAGAATTGGTTACAAGGGTCCTTTTGAGTGGTTGGTTTGGTTTGAAGCGAAGCTCTGGTTATTCTCGAGCTACAGTACAACAAACTTCTCAAGCTACAACAGTGATCTTGATCCCTTGTGTGTGTATTTTGCATTTTGCATTTCTGTTTGCATTTGCATTTCATTTTGCATATTCATCCTCAGCCGGAACAGGGAGCTTACCTATTTTTTGTCCGCTTCGTCAGTTGATTTCCCGACATTCGCATTGGACTTGAGTTAGCTTTTTGGAAAGGATCATGGCTTCAGAAGAGCAGAACTTGGTTGTTATTCGGGCGGAGTTTGAATTGTTGAAGAACCAGTTGAGTCAGTTCATGAAAGCCATAACAGCTGTGAATAGAGGAGAAAACAACGTTCGAAGAACTCCGATAAACAATGTAGTTCAGCCTGTGCAAACCCCTATCAGAGGTCCATTGTCTCTCAATGACAGAGTATCAGAGTTTCACTTTCTCTACGCCGGTTTCTCCAAGGATTGTTCCACCTCCAAGAGTTGTTCCGCAGTTTAATGTTCAGGACCCAAGGACTGTTGAGTATATGAGAAGACTTCCGATGTTGGAAGATCAGATCGCTGCCCTGATGAGTAAGAATACTCTCAACTTGAATGCTGCGAGCATGTGTTTGGTGCCAGGCCTTGTGCTGCCTTTGAAGTTCAAGACGCCCAATTTTGAGAAATACAAAGGGGATAGTTGTCCGAAGCTACATTTGGCTATGTTCTGCAGAAGGATGACTTCACATGTCACCAATGACAAGCTCATGATTCACTGTTTCCAAGATAGTTTAATCGGAGCATCTTTGGATTGGTACATGCAGTTGAAGAGTGATAGTATCAAATCATGGTCGGATTTAGCCAATGCCTTCGTGAAGCAGTACAACTACAACCTGGATATGGCTCCTAGTCGCGTGCATTTGCAAGAGTTATCTCGGGCGGATAATGAATCTTTTAGAGGGTATGTGCAGAGATTGAGAGAATTGGCTGCCAGTGTTCAACCACCGCTTGTGGAGAGAGAAATGGTTGACCTTTTCTTGGGTACTCTGAAAGGCCGTTATTATGACATAATGTTCAGTTGTACAAGCTTTGCGGGCTTGATAAGAATAAGAGAGCTTGTTGAGAGAGGACTCAAGAATGGAAAGATTCGAGATACTCCTTATATCCCAGTTGATAAGAATGAATCAGTTGTCATACCTCAAGAGGAGTGGGAAGGAGGAAGTGATGTTGTCTCAGAATCCCTAGCATCTCAAGCTCAGTTTTCAGATGCTTCAAGTGTTCAAAGTCAACGGTCATATTATCGTCAGCCGCGTCAGCACGCCCGACAAAGACCAAGGAAGCCTGAAAGGTAGTTTACTCAGCTATCGGTGTCGTATAGCCAGTTGTTGCCAGATTTGGTCGAAAGTGGATTGATAGTGCCGAAAGAGACTAATTCAATGATCTCACCGTATCCTCCAGGTTTTGATGGCAGCGCCCGCTGTGAGTACCATGTTGGGGCGCAGGGGCATTCAACAGATGATTGTAAGGTGCTTATGAGTCAAGTTCAGAATCTGTTAGACTCTAATAAGATCTTCATCACACCTCAGGGTTTTGTTCAGATTATTGATTCTCCTTCATCCAGTTGTATGGGTTCATCAGTTAATGTCATGGAAGACTCCACCGAAAGTGTGTGTTTGGAAGAATGTCAAACTGAGAGCTCAGTTGAATATGGAGGAAGTTGCTAGAGGTTTCTGTGCCGGGTGTCGCATCTGTTTTCTCTGCTGACCTATTTAGCTTTCGACGTGCATTATTGTTTGCTGACCATCACCAGGCTTGTTGGATGAGGTCATTGTATTCGTACTCATGTGTGCTTATATGTTGATTTTGATGGTTTTGCATATTTGTGTGAGGTGTTTATCTCTGTGCTTATAGTTTGGGTTTCTCCTTATCTTGTTGTGAATATGTGTTTGCTTTCCGCATTGCATTCTCACATAACATGTACCTTAGAACCGTGGGTCTTATTTCATGTTCTTCACCAGTTTGTTGCAGGAATTCTCTCAGAGTTATGGAACAAAATCAGGCTGAATTGATTGAGGTTCGAAGCCAGCTAGGGAAGATGATGAGAGACATGCAAAAGATGCGTCTAGACCAGAAGACGCTCAAAGAGGAAAAAAATCAGCTGAAGACCCAAGTGGGCTTGATTATGGAAATGTTAAAGAGTGTGCTTAGGAAGGAGGGTGATCAGCTACTTGAAGCCACAGTGAAGAAGCTTGTTCCACTTGTGCCTGTGGAACCTGTACCTGTGGAGCCTGAGCCAAAGGTTGATAAATCTCAGATGTCTCGAGGACGACGAAGACCTTCGTATTTTGCTCTCCAGCACATTGCTGATCGGGAAAATCAGGTGCCTAAGAGATGCAAAGTTTATGACCAAATTCATATGACATACGCTCAGGCGTTGCAAGTTTTGCTTCAATTTCAATTGGTCAAACTTCGGATTTTGGATCCACCTAAGGGTAGCCTACCAGCATGTTTTGACGTGAACGCTCATTGCGACTTCCACTCTGGAGCACCGGGGCATAGCCTTGAGAATTGTCATGCTTTTAAGCACAAGGTTCAAGATTTGATTGACGCAAAAGCTATTGAATTCACGCCGAGCGGCGTAACTGTACCTGATGGTCCTACCCCAGTTGTTGCTAAAATGATGGATATTCCTGAAGCTGCAGTAGATCAGAAGTATATTCTGCAATCATTGGTGTCAGAACCCCCTTGTCCCCAGTTGTTGCCGGTACCTAGACCAAGCCTGAGGATGAAAGCGCCTGAACAAAAGGAGTCCCTGATAATTCAGACTCAACCTCCAAGTGGTTCAACTGTTCAAGGTCAACAATCGGTCCAGTCTTTGCAACAGACATCAGCTCCTCTCCAGGATCAGCAGCCTTCTCGTTATTGATCAAACCTGCGTGCTAGGCAAAACTCAATGAAGTCAGAGAGACAGTTCACCCGGTTGCCGTTTTGAGCGGAATGTTTTCAATAAGCAACTTTGAAGATGGCTGGTTTAGCAGCGAATCAGATGTGAAAGCCCGGTTCTCGGAAGCTGGCATTTTCCTTTGTTTTATCTTGTCATTATTTGTAGTTTCTTTCCTGTTTAAATTGCAATCTTGTTTGTAAAACTCGTTGTTTCCATTCAATTGATGATAATGAAACGAGTATGCATGTTTTGATTAAATCCATTCGTGTTCACTAATTGATTTTTACAGATATCCAACGCTTGGTTAAGCGGAATCCGGGGAGGATGATGAAAATGAACGACATGCAAGCTTCCGATATTGTATGCTTTTGAAATAAAACCTGCTGATGATGTACATGCATTGTTTCAAATCCCTAAACACCGGAGATATAAGGAAGATAATCCCTTGTCAACCCCTTTGAGCCTAGTAGTAGGAGTTCTTTCTGAAAATGAAAAACCCTCAATCTTAACCTGGGGCAGGGTAGGTGTTAGCTAATTTGACCGAACGTCCAAATTACAAAAAGGAGTGTCCGTTCAAGGATCAATCACACCTATAGAGGTCATGCCTAAAAAATCACAAGGGTTAAATTTCAAAAGTGAAACAGTCACATTATTCCCCAAAGAGTCAGACAACCAGTGTCACACGACTTGTTCAAAAAAAAAGGAAGGAAAAAGAATCAAAAGCCCGCTAAGTCAAAACTTGAAAACAAACGACTTAGGCAAAAATAAGGGCATCCCGCTGGACTTAATAATCAAAAGAAGCTCAAAAGAGTCAGTCCAGACAAAAGTTAGGGAAAGAAAAAGAAAAATGAAAGGATTACAAAAGAAAAATCCTCAAATGAAATACGAGTCGTGTGACCCCAAGTGTCAAAGACGAAGAGTGAGTGGCTGTCACTCCAAAAACTCATAGTTTCTCGAACTATCACTCCTATCTTTCAATCTTTAAGAGGTAAACGCTAAGGTCGAATTAGCCGAACGTAGGATTGGAGAACATCAAGGAGAATGGGTGGGTTAAAATAAACTTTGAGCCTTTATCCTTTCCTTTCAAAACTGTGAACCTGACCACGTTACAACCTTTAAAAGTCCTAATTGAAGCAGGTTTGTTTCGAAAGCATACTTCGGTAAAGATCGCATCGAAACTGACTCCTAAAACGGTTCTTCTTACCATGTTGGTACTGATGTTGATATTCTGATAAATGATTTGTTCATTATATGCCATAAACTGTTGTTTCTTTTTTCTAGTGAACAGATTGGATGTCAAAACTGTCATATGTGTTGCATTAATATATCTTTTATGCAGAACAACTTGTTTTACTTTCGAGTAAGCGCTTGACAGCAGGAAAGTTTCCTACAGTGGAAAGTCCGATCATGATAGAATGTAGAACGCCTGAATGCTCCGTAAGCCGGGGCAAGCTATATCAAGTGACCCCAGTGAGGTCAGCCATCCAAAGTCAGTTATTCTGGGGCAATCAGGTCGAGATTCGATATATCTCTCGTAGTCAGAGGCACTACTCCGAATCAGCCAATCAGGGGCAAAGTCATTGCATACTGGGGCAGGCCACCCTAAGAGCATAGAAGTTATTCCATATCCGAGGGGCAATTGATCCGAAGCATCTCTCCGAGGTTCAGAGTGTTGAGGCAGTTCATATCAGACCATCAGGGTACAAATTTTCAAATTTCCTTTTGAGGAGTATCCCCCCAGAGATCCCACAGGCTGGGGCAATATCAGAAGCGAAGGAATTGTTCTTCTCCATGTCATCAGAGTTACTCAGAGCTACTTGAGCAGATTCAGCCGATCTTCAAGGGTGAGACGAATCCTTATTGGCAATTTTCAGGAAGCCCAATTCTCATTGGCGAGCCATTCCTAAAGCCCAATCCATATTGGCAATCACTGTGAGGCCCATCCGTGTTGGCGCATCAGTTTCAAAATCCAAGCTTCATTGGTACGCAGGAAGACTCCGTCTGTTTTCCCCAGCAAAAGTCCAATTTTCATTGGCACGGGTAAGCTATCCCTGACAGAAGTCCAATCATGCTTGGCACGTTCGGTTATCCTCAGCG
The DNA here is from genome assembly GCA_963859935.3 of Lathyrus sativus. Taxonomy (NCBI): domain Eukaryota; kingdom Viridiplantae; phylum Streptophyta; class Magnoliopsida; order Fabales; family Fabaceae; genus Lathyrus; species Lathyrus sativus. The sequence continues at coordinate 12,522,032 of OZ012735.1, read as the reverse complement.
GAGTTGGCTTCACCTTTCCAGCATTTATTTTGCTGGAATAATTCTGTAATACCCGGTTATCCCCAGCAGAGTTGGTTTTGTCTTCAACATTTATTTTGCTGAAACGGTTTTCTGTATCCAACTTCTCCAGCGACCTGAGCCTGCATTTGCATCTTGTATATATCATCATATTTGGATCATATCTGCATTTCATCTTCAAATGCGTAGCATTTCCATCCTATATGGAGCATTACGCCATAGAAAAATTCAAACATACGCATATGCATACGAAGCATAAGCCATTTTTTCTATCAGCCTTCCGTGGCAACATGAATCACTCTGTAATCAGTTTAGGGGCATTCATCCTGCAGCTTTATTCAGACAAATCATTGGTTTATTTGATTTTTAGATCATACAACGATTATGCTTTGCTCATCAGTCATCTGATATCGACAGACTTCTCTTCCCGTCAATTCCTATTGACGATGTGTTTCTCCAGCAAGTGGTTTTCTCCGTCTATCTTTAGACGTCACGAGTTCGGATATGGTTTTCTTTCCGCCTATCTTTAGACGATGTGAAGGTTCAAAGTTGGTTTTCTCCGTCTATCTTTAGACGTCGCAAGTTCGGGAATGGTTTCCTTTCCGTCTATCTTTAGACGATGTGAAATTTCAAAGTTGGTTTTCTCCGTCTATCTTTAGACGTCATAAGTTCGGATATGGTTTTCTCCGTCTATCTTTAGACGTCGCGAGTTTGGGTATGGTTTTCTTTCCGTCTATCTTTAGGCGATGTGAAGTTTCAAAGTTGTTTCTCCGTCTATCTTTAGACGTCGTGAGTTTGGATATGGTTTTATCCGTCTATCTCTAGACGTTGTGAGTTTGAGCAGGTGATTTTTCAGTAGGTTTCTTACTGTTAGTTCATTGATGATGGGTCTCCCTAGCGAGTTTTCTCCGTCTATCATTAGACATCGTGAGCTTGGATATGGTTTTCTCCATCTATCTTTAGACGTTGATAGGTTTCAAGGCGATCTTTCAGATATTGGCTTTCTTTCTGTTTATCGGATGAGATGACATTTCAAAAGGGGTTTTTCTGACAGTCGGTTCTTATTGACGTCGAGGCTCTTTGAAGAATGTTTGGTTTTCCTAGTTGTTGATCCTTATCGACGACATGGCTCTTTGAAGGTGGTTTTTCTTCCTGTCGGTTCTTACTGATGATGTGGCCCCTTTGAAGATATTGTTCTTTCCATCAATTCCTGTAGACGAAAGGATTCTGAAATTTGATGGGTGGTGTTGAAGTTCATATACGGGTTTCCTTCCGCTAGTTCTCACTGTCGCTGTGGTTCTTCGGACAAGTGTTTATCCCTGTCTATCTTTAGACAACGTGATAAGATCAAGTGCATGTTTATCTGGCCTTCGGGATGATTTTCTCCGTCTATCTTTAGACGTCGTGAGTATTGGATTTTGTTTCCTTCGGGATGGTGTCTTTCCGTCTATCATTGGACGATGTGATTGTATTTCTCTTTCCGTCTATCATTGGACGATGTGATTGTATTTCTCTTTCCTTAAATCACTGGATGATGTGATTGTATTTCTCTTCCTGTCTATCATTAGACGATGTGAGAGGATCAAGTGCATGTTGATCCAACCTTCGAGTTTGTTATCTGTGGCGTCACACAGGTAACTGGTGATAAAGTCGAGTTCGTTATCAAATATTTGATCAGTTTGTTGTCGTAACAACTGGATTCAGTTTTTTGGATATTTCCCCAAGCAGTTTTCTCAGTTTATTTCTGCGATTGGAAAATTTCTGGGTTCTTTTGTATTCAACCGTCTTTTACCTTGATTGTCTGAAGGCCGTTCGCTCTTCACCCAGTCAGGTCCAAGCCGCTTGAATAGGGGTAGCTGTTGCACCCCAAAATTTGCCCAACTTTTTTCTTTAACTGGTTTATGTTTCATTGCATTATCATTTGCATATCATAACGTCATTCATCCAACAGGGGATCAAGTGTTATTCTTGTCAAGAGAAGCCTAGCAAGAGGTCTCATTCAAGATTGAAGAGTGGTCAAAGTCATCAGAAGGTGGTTTGAATGCCTAAGGGTTTAGATGTTTAAGAGTGGATCTTCTCCTAACTTGAGGATCAATTGAAGACCATCAGAGGGTTGTGAAGGGTTGAATGTGAGAAGAGGATGTGTATAGATCTCATAGAATTCCTAGAGGTCCATGGGAGAGTTTAATCAAGTCATTGTGTCAAATGCAAGAGCCACAATTGAAGTGCAAGCAATTAGGGTTTCATCTGGGTTAATCCTGAATCAATTGAGCAATTGAAGAGTATTAAAGCCTAATTTTAGGTCATGGAGTTCATGAAATGATGTGATAAGACATTTGTGGTGTTGTGCCAAGATAAAATCAAGAAGAATCAAGAGTGTGGGAAGTTGCTAAGTTAGGGTTTCAGTGTAAAATCCATTGTTTATTGCCTAACTTCAAGGCCACATAAGTCAAGATACAAGTTTCAAATGGATCTTTGGCCAACATGAAACTTGTAGAGAATCCCAATACCTTTAATTTGAGTACTATAAGTCCTCCATTGGATTTATAGAACTCAAGTTATGGTCCAGACAAGTTACAAGTCCTCAGATGCCTCTTAAATTTGTCTGTGAAAATCATCTGACTTCCAAGCTATTTTTGACCTAGAAGGAGGTTTCACCTGAACTTTTGGCCAACATGAAAGTTGTTCCTCATGATCTTAGATTTCTAAATTGTACTATAAGTCTTCCATCTGATTTGTAGAACTCAAGTTATGAGGTTTACAAGTCAGGGGTATTTTGGGAAAGTGAGATTATAGGCCATTTTCAATCATAGGTCAAAATCTCCAACTTGCACTCTTCAAATGGAGATTTGTTCAACATGGAACTTGCTCAAAATGGAATTTAAAGTGCAACCAAGTGATCATTTGGGATTAGTTTGGCTTGTAGCAAAATGTCACTTAAAATGGCCTAAAAAAGGGAATTTTTCAAATGGATTAAGGAGGGAAAATTGACTTTTTGAGTTAGAGGACCAAAATATGTCATGTGAGTACATTTTTTGAATGGAAATCACATTATAAGAACATTGGCATTGGCAGAATTTTGAGCATAGGTCAAGTTTTGGGAGTTGTCATTTAGATTAGTTCACCATGAAGTTACATAATCAAAAATAGCCATTGGATCAAATACAAGGATCAAATCCCAGCCATTTACACTCCACATGCTGCTATTAGTTGAATTGAATCATTTTGGAGCCAAAACAATGCCATTTTCGTGTACCTTCAAGAGCAAAAAGTGGTGAAATTTTGAAAATTCATTTTGGGCCTAGAGGCAAGGATTGGGCTTTCTTTGGATCCATATCCATTGTATATAACATTTCTAACCTTCACAAATCATCAGTTTTCGAAATTGGAGCATAATTGATCAAGAACAAGCTTGAAAAAGTGAAGAAAATTCAAAAAGTGAATTCCAAGATCTAGATCGTTTCAATCCAAATTGTGAATTGAGAAAGCTTTATTGAAGATCATTGAACGATTCTGGAGAGTTTTGTGAAGCTTCATCAAGGATTAAAGGCTCAGTGGAAGTTCTCTACTAGGTACTTGAATTTCAACATATCTCTCTTAATACTTGATGATTCTTTGCCATTTTCGTTTCTTTGCACTCCTTGAAGTATGTAGATCATTTCTGGATTATAATTGTTGATGTTTATGACGTTCGAAATTTGGAGCTCCAAACTTGTGAGATTTTGTATGGACTGTTTTGGTATGATTTTGCTTAGTTTTTGCTTGATCTATAACCTCCATGACATAAGGATGAGTTTAGAATTAATTTGGAGAAGTTTTGATGAACTTGAGGTTTTGGTGTCAAACTTTGTTTGATTCGTTTCTCTTTGATCTTGCATTATTAATGATTTTTGTTGATGGATTTGGAATCCTTGCGAAAAATCCTTCAATTTCGGTCCAAATTTCGTGCAAAACGGTCAAGATTTGAGAGAGTTATGCTTGATTGAAGCTCACCAGATTTGCTCCGGCCGGTACTGCGTGCGGGACTGGTTTTTGCTTCAGAAAGTTCAATCGGAGAAAATGATGCAGGACCGTCAGATCATGCTGACCGAGTCCGCGCATCCAAGGCACACGGTTTCGCCACCTCACCATGATGTGATACGACGTCGTTTTGGCATAGTGTATGTACCGAACACGCGCCAGTTCGATCCCCTCCCAGCGCGTTTTCATTTTTCTGCTTTGATTTTCACTAATTTCCATTTTCCATTTAATTTTCTTTTTTCTTTTATTTTTCTGTTTTATTGCCTGTTTGCTTTTAATTGTTTAAAAATAGTAAAACTAATTGAAAAATTATGAAATTTTTTTTCTGTAGTTCTTGAATGTCTTAAGAACTTTTAGGCGTTTATTTTACATTTTTAGGATTTTATTTGAATTAGTTATGATTTTTCTTTTGTGCTAATGTCCTTTGTTTTGCATATTTGACCATCTGTTTTGTTGAATTTTATTCTTACAATTGGTGATGAATTTGGCTTTTATTTTTTAGTATATTTTAGGGTAGATATTCATGTTCCCTTAGGATTTTTATTATAATTTTAAAACAAATTTAGGTTCTGTTTTAGGTGTTGAGATTAGAGCCTTCCCAAACTTATGGGTTACCTTGATACATTTCAATCTAGAAATTATTTAGCTGACTTAGAAGTTGAATTAGGCTTTAATATTTTAACTATAGGTTGTTCAAACATGGATTTTCCCCTAGGAATTTAATTAGAATTTTACAACTTTGTTTACTATTTTTATTGAATTTTGAAAGTTGTTTGTGTTTGTGTTGTTCTCTCTTGAGTGCCTTTGCTTGTTTGGCTTGGTTGGTGGCTTTGGAGCTTGCTTGGCTTGGAATCCTTTTTGGGAGGTCTTCTGGATTTGATATAGATGCTATGACTTGAAGATTGGAGCTTGGAGTTGAAGTTTTCTTTTCTTTTAGGAGTTGTTTTTAGAAGCTTAGGAATTAGGGTTTTAGGAAGGGCTATTAGAGCTAGTTTTGATTTTATTTCATCAAACATAGAATGCATTGTGTGCTTCTATTCCATCCAATGACATGAAGTCCTCCTAGGGAAACTCCATCTCTCCTTTGGAGGGATGTGTGGTATGCCCATAGTTGAGTAGAACTTTGAGGATACCTTTCCATTTCAATGTTGGTACTTGATGATTTCTTTTGGTTTTCATTAAGTTTTCAACATTTCAACCTTGATCTTGGTGATTATTCCTCTGCTTGGAGTGTGCTTGCTAGAGCTTGAAGATGAAGTTTGATGAAGCTTGAGGTAGAAGCTAGCTTGAAGATGAAGTCTTGCTGTCATTTCAACTGTGCTATTTAGAGCTTGCTGTTGCTGTCTGCGGTAGGAGTGCGTTGCTGCTGCTTGGGCTGCCTCCTCTGTATCTTTTGTTTTTCTCTGTATTGTCTGTTTGCTTGTGTTGATTACCTCTAGGTTTGAGGTGGAGCTTGTCTCCTCTTGCCTGTTGTTTTCTTCCCTTGCCTCACTTGTACTGTTGCATAGCATGCATTTTACTGTTTACTGTTTACTGCTTGCTTTCTTTTGCTGTTTCCCATAGGATCTCTGATTTCCTCTGTGCAAGAGGGAATTATGACAGACATTAGGTTGTGACCCATGCATGATAACTGTAGGTAGATCCCCTTTCAACCATAGTTTAGGGTGTCTTTCTTTTCTCATCTCAAAACAATTCAAAAACACAGTAATAAGGTTAATTGAAGTTGTACGTTACGAGCCTTAAGCTGTCTGGGAAAAGGTTGGTGGAGGGTCTCTCTCCAGTAATCTGGATGTTAGTGTGGTACCCTTTGGGTGACATATGAAACGTTCACTCCTGGGTCATAGTCTCTAGTGCGACTGAGATTGCAAACATCCTAAAAAACAGTTCTTTCGTAAAAAAACTCAAACAAACATTCAAACTCTGTTTTTGTCCTCTTGGACTTTTAATCAGGAAAACCCTTTCTTAAGGAGATAAAAAACTGTCAGACAAACTTGTGTCTTCCGTAGCCCGAACTACGTTTGCTCTGACCTTTCATGCCGTATGAAAGTACGTAGGCACGAGATGTGATATCTCGGCTAGAAACCTTCCCCCCTTCACCCGTAGTTAGGCGAACTACGTTGACTCTGATTTCTCGTTCCAGACGGGAATATATAGGCATAGAACTGTTGTGTTCTGCCGAGTCACTTTTCTTTTCTTTTTCTTTCAAACCAGCCTTTAGCATAAATAGTTTAAACACACCCTTTTCCGTTAAACAACAAGCGTGGATCCCGTCGAGTACGACGGACGCGAAGGGTGCTAATACCTTCCCCTTGCGTAACCGACTCCCGAATCCAGGATTTGGTTGCGATGACCATTCCTTTCCCTCTTTGCGTTAGGTTTACTCTGAGTGTTTCCTTTCCCTCTTTTGGGATAAATAACGCACGGTGGCGACTCTTCTGTCATAGTCGGCGCCGATTTTCGCAGTAGCGACACATACATGATTTTCATATGAATATTCTTGAAATAACCAATGCTTCAAGTTCCCTAGGTGAAAATATGTTAGAAGAAAATCTTGTAAGAAAGATTCTCAGGTCTCTGCCTAAGAGATTTGGTATGAAAGTAACTTCTATAGAAGAAGCTCAAGACATCTGTAAGATAAGGGTGGATGAACTTATTGGATCTCTTTTAACCTTTGAAGCGGGGATAAGTGATAAATTTGATAAGAAAAATAGCGTAGCCTTTGTGTCCAATACTGAAGATGGAGAGGATGAATGTGATGTGGATACTGATGAAAGCTTATCCAATGCTATAATGCTCCTTGGAAGTCAGTTTAACAAGGTAATGAAGAAGATGGACATGAAGTCAAGCCCAAATATCAAGAATAACTCATATGACATCAGCAGGTCTAATGATGTTGGTAGAATAACAAGGTCTGAAGAAAAGTCCACTCAAAGCAAAGGGGTTCAGTGCCGTGGATGTGAAGGATTTGGTCACATTATAGTTGAATTCCCTACTTACCTCAAGATACAAAAGAAGATCCTAGCTATATCTTGGACTAATGAGAACTCTGAAAGTGATCTTGAAGAAGAATCTGCCAAACATGTGACTACTTTGACTAGGAGATATAACTCTGATGAAGACTCTAGTGATGATGAATTAACCTTTGAAGAACTTATAGCTTCTTACAAAAAATTGTGTCTCAGAAGTGAAGAAGTATGTCATCAAGGAGAGAAGCAGAAGAAACTTATAATCAAACTGAAGGCTGAAAAGGAAGAGCATCTTAAAACTATCTCTGAATTGAATGATGAAGTTACATTGCTAAATTCTCAACTTGATCAAATGTCAAAGTCTGTTAGAATGCTGAACAGTGGGACTGACACTTTAGATGAAATCCTTCGGGTTGGAAAAAGAGCAGGAGACATGACTAGGATAGTGTTTGATGGAGAAAAGAAACCCTATTCAGATTGTAGTCCCTTTTCACATCACAGTCCTTCTGGGCCCAAGCGAAATATGTCACATTAGATGTCTCAACATCATGGCAGAGGACAACCCAACCATCCCAGAGGAAGATTCCAAAGATGGAGATGTCATTACTGTGGACGTTTTGGTCACATAAAACCTTTCTGCTTTAGGCTACATAGATATCCTAAACCTATTACTCAATCTAGACCAAATCACAACATTCCTTCTAATAGGAAGCAATAGGTTCCTAGAGTTGTTGCTACCAGTTTGATAGCTCATATGTCTCTCAGAGTCTCAGCTAAAGAAGATTGGTATTTTGACAGTGGGTGCTCCAGACACATGACAGGAATTAAAAATCTCTTAGTAGACATCAAATCCCATTCTATTAGCTATGTGACTTTTGATGATGGAGCCAAGGGTGAAATCAAAGGGGTTGGAAAACTGAACTGCTCAGGAGTTCTAAACCTTGATAATGTGTTGTTGGTTAAATGATTGACTGCCAATTTGATTAGCATCAGTCAACTGTGTGATCAAGGATTCAATGTCAACTTCACTAAATCTGAATGCTTGGTTACTAATGAAAAAAGTAAAGTGATTATAAAGGGAGTCAGATCTAAGGATAGTTGTTATCTATGGGTTACTCAAGATTCTAGTTACACCTCCAAATGTGCTTTATCCAAAGAAGATGAAGTGAAACTGTGGCACCAAAAACTTGGTCATTTGCATATAAAAGGAATGAAGAAGATCATCTCTATGGAAGCTGTCAGAGGAATTCCTAAGCTAAAGATTGAAGAAGGAAAGGTTTGTGGTGAATGCCAAATTGGAAAGCAAACTAGGGTGTTACACCAGAAGATTAAACATCTCACTACTTCAAAAGTGTTGGAGCTCCTTCACATGGACTTGATGAGACCTATGCAGGTGGAGAGTCTTGGTGGAAATAAGTATGCTTATGTGGTGGTGGATGATTTTTCCAGATATACTTAGGTGAATTTTATAAGAGAAAAATCTGATGTGTTTGATGTGTTCAAAGATCTCTGTCAAAGAATTCAAAGAGAAAAGGAGAGCAATGTTGTTAGAATTAGAAGTGATCATGGGAAGGAATTTGAGAACCAAAAGTTTGCTGAATTTTGCTCATCTAAAGGGATTAGCCATGAATTATCTTCTCCCATTACTCAACAACAAAATGGAGTTGTGGAACGAAAGAATATAACTATCCAAGAATCTGCTAGAGCTATGATCCATGCAAAGAAACTGCCTTACCACTTCTGGGCTGAAGCTATGAACATTGCTTACTATGTTCATAATAGAGTGACCTTAAGAACATGAACCATGACTAACTTGTATGAAATATGGAAGGGAAGAAAACCTATTGTCAAATACTTCTATGTGTTTAGAAGAAAATGCTACATATTGGCAGATCGTGACCAAAGAAGAAAGATGGATCCAAAAAGTGGTGAAGGAATATTTTTGGGTTATTCTACTAACAGCAGAGCCTATAAAGTATTCAACTCCTGAACCAAATCTATGACAGAGTCCACCAATTTTGTTGTTGATGATGTGCATAAAGAGGTCGGTGTCCTAGAAGATGTTGGAATATCCCTTGATATCTCAGCAGAGTCTGCAGACAAAGACACTGATCCCAATGCTACTAATGCAGAACTTAAACTAGTAAACAAGGGACCCTCTACCAGAATTCAGAAAGACCATCCTATGGATCTTATCATAGGTGATCTAAATAAGAGAGTCACTACTAGATCCAGAGAAGTCATAACAAGTTCTTGTTTTGTGTCTAAAATTGAACCAAAGAATGTCAAGGAAGCCTTAACTGATGAATTCTGGATCAATGCCATGCAAGAAGAGCTAGGGCAATTCAAGAGAAATGAAGTATGGGATCTTGTTCCAAGGCCTGAAGGAACAAATGTGATTGGAACAAAATGGGTATACAAGAACAAGTCTGATAAAAAAGAGGTGGTCACTATAAATAAAGCCAGATTGGTTGCTCAGGGATACACTCAGATTGAAGGGGTTGACTTTGATGAATTTTTGCTCATGTAGCTCGCCTTGAATCTATCATATTACTTTTGGGAGTTTCCTGCATTATGAGATTCAAGCTGCTTCACATGGATGTTAAGAGTGCCTTCTTAAATGGTTACCTAAATGAAGAGGTCTATGTGGAACAACCTAAGGGATTCATTGATCCAACTTTTCCCAATCATGTTTATAAGTTGAAGAAAGCTTTGTATGGACTGAAGCAAGCTCCTAGAGCTTGGTATGAGAGACTAACAAAATTTCTTGTTGATAATGGATACATAAAAGGTGGAATAGATAAGACCTTGTTTATCAAAGAAGAATGAGGAAAGCTCATGATTGCTCAAATCTATGTTGATGATATTGTGTTTGTTGGGATGTCTGATGAGATGGTTCAACATTTTGTCCAACAAATGCCATATCGCGCACCTAGGATATAGCGCCGGTAAGATTAAGCTGAGAACTTCCGTGAATCCTCACGGGGACACTCGGACTTTGAACCTGAAAATCGATAATATAGGTCAGAATTTGAAATGAGCCTTGTTGGTGAATTAACCTATTTTCTTGGGTTGCAAGTCATACAGATGGAAGATTCTATATTCCTATCTCAAAGTAAATATGCCAAGAATATAGTTAAGAAGTTTGGGATGAAGAATGTCAGTCACAAAAGAACACCTGCTCCTACCCACCTTAAGTTGTCAAAAGATGAAAAAGGTGTAAATATGGATCAAAGTATCTATAGAAGTATGATAGGGAGCTTGTTATACCTAACAGCAAGCAGGCCTGACATTGCTTTTACTACAAGAAAAAAGGAGATTTACGACACTTGAGTTGCGACAGTTATCACATAACTGTCCTTATTCCTGGATTGTGACGGTTGTCACGACAGTTAGGGTCAACTGTCATAGAGTTTTTGCGACGGTTATAAAAAAAACCGTCCTTATTCCTGGACTACGACAGTTATCACGATGGTATAAGACAATCGTCGCAGATTTTTTAGGCATGTTGTATAAAATAATTGCGACAGTTACTAAAGAACTGCCCTCTTTCCACACTCGCGACAGTTAAGGCGAACTGTCGCAATTACTTTAGCCAATCATAATCAGTGTTTTTTTTATTCCTTTGATTTTTCACTTTTTTCTTTAATTTTTATTTTTCAACCTTTTCAATTTTATTAATTAATTTAATAAATAATTATTATAATTATCATGATAATGTAGCTTAATATTTTTGTCTAAAATAATAGTAAAATATGTTCTATTTTATTATATAAATAGTTAACTTTTATTAAAATTAATTTTGGTAACAATGTTAATATATATATATATATATATATATATATATATATATATATATATATATATATATGTGTGTATATATATATATATATGTGTATATATATATATATATATATATATATATATATATATATATATATATATATATATATATATATATATATATATATATATATATATATATATATATATATATATATATATATATATATATATATATATATATATATATATATATATATATATATATATATATATATATATATATACACATATATATATATATATATATATATATATATATATATACACACATATATATATATATATATATATATATATATATATATATATATATATATATATATATATATATATATATATATATATATATATATATATATATATATATATATATATATATATATATATATATATATATATATATATATATATATATATATATATATATATATATATATATATATATATATATATATATATATATATATGAATTTTTTAACATATTAAGACTGTTGTGGACCTATCCGCCATTCTCAAACAACAATGACGACAACTCTTTCAATTCTGCTCAATATCTTCTTCTTCCATCAAACTCAAACCACACGCACTTCTTCATTTCTTCATCACCAAACCGTTACCTTTTCCCGCAGAAAAACCACTCTAAAAACCGCTTGTTCCGGTTCACAACAAAACCCCCAACAATGACAAAGCCAGAGGAAGAAGAAACTGTTTAATACCAATGATACTGATTCCGATGGTGAAAAGGGTTATGACCCTGTTGGGTTTCTCGTCAAACGTGGCATTTCTCATAAAGCATTTGCTTAGTTTCTCCATGAAAGGCAAATAATTTGGTTTCCGTTTTATTCAATTTCTGTTTGGATTATCTAGGTGTGTTTTGTTTTTGTGATTCTCTTAGAAAGTTTCATTCTTTAGTAGAAGATGTAATTGTTATTACCCTTCATTCATTTACACTCTATGTTGGAACTCACAAACAGGGAGTTATGTGTAATTTCTTAAATAAAGAAGGGCCTAGGCATGTAAGAATAGTACAAATGGTTTCATATTGAACCTTTACATTGAATAAAAATGTGGGTTATTTTTGTCCATGTGGCCGCATTTGTAGTTACAATACAGTTGAAGAGACCATGAAAACACTGTTATATTACAACCGAAATTGCAATTTAAAACTAATGAACAGAAGAGTAAGTGTTTTTTTATAAGAACATTGCCTACAACAATCTAAAGTGTAGGTTCGGTTGTTTTCTCAGATGTAGAATTGATTTTGCTTCTACAATTGATGATGGAGGAGTTAGGAGACATACCTGATGCAGAAACAAGGTATAAGGAATGGGCAGTAAAGAATGGACCTCCCCCTTATGCTGTAATTGATGATGGCAAGAACTACGACATATTTAATGTGAAATTTGATCCCGAATGGAAAGAGAGAATTTGTGCACTGAAACCTCCTATAGAGTATTGGCTTGAGACACGTAAAGGCAGGAAGGCATGGTTGAAGAAGTATATTCCTGGTATTCCTCATGGAAGCAAGTATCGGGTTTACTTTAACACTTCAAATGGACCGCTGGAGCGAGTACCTGCTTGGGCTACATATGTACAACCAGGTAAACCTTATGATTGATTAATTTTTATTTGTTTGCGTTTTATTGATTCTGCATTATCCAAACATTATGCATTCATATTTAGATGGAAGGCAAGCTTATGTAATTCATTGGGAATCACCTCATGAAGAGGCATACAAATGGAAAAATAAAAGCCCGAAAGTACCAAAGTTATTGTGGATATATGAAGCTCATATTGGAATCAGTGGATCTGAGCCAAAAATATCCTCGTTCAATGATTTCGCAGACAAGGTTCCTTTGTTTTTCTTTACTCCTTTGTTAAACCATTACGATTTATACATATCTCCGTTGTATAACCAACTTTTATTATATACTTAACACAAACTCTCCCTTACATAAAAGAAGCTGGTTACAATGCAATCCAGTTGATTGGAGTTGTCGAACACAAGGATTATTTTACTGTTGGGTACCGAGTAAGTTAAACGTCGTTGTAATTCTTAATCAATTTTATGACAGTAATTGCATCTCGATTAAGCTCCTCTAGAATTTCATTAAGTCGGAGATATGGATGGCTACTATATCTGGAATGCACAAGCAGAGTTACTTGCAAATTCTTCTCGATGCGTTTTTATCAAAAAAATTCTTCTCATTCTACTCTTCATAATCGAGAGTGGTCACTACAAATGGCTTATGCTGGAACGCTGCTGCACAAAAGTGATTCGTTACTATCTTTTTCTGCTGGTGAAGAGTCATCTTCATTTCACATGCATAATCTCTCTTTATCTCTTATCATATGCATTTTCCCATTTATATATTTCTGAAGCCGCGGTGGCCTGGGAACCCAACAAACCATTGATCGTTGAAGACGTTCAAGTCGATCCACCACAGTTGGTGAGGTTCGAATCAATATTCTCTACACCGCTCTATGCCACACTGATGCTTACACTTGGAGCGGCAAGGTATATCTCTTTCTTTCTAGACATATAATTTTTATGCATCAAGGTTCTCTCATATAACTTATTCATTTGTGTTGTTTTTGCAGGATCCTGAAGGTCTTTTCCCATGTATACTTGGTCACGAGGCTGCTGGGTCGGTATAATACTACCGACACTTCTGGTTGTATGGTGTTCGACAAATCATCAGACACCAATACCAATACACATACCAGTGTCAATGTGTCCGTGTCAGTATTTTGTAACTACTTTATAGATTATGAAAGTATGATAATGTGTTTTTGGTACATATATACAATATTGTGGAAAGTGTTGGAGAAAGTTAAGCCAGGGGATCATGTGATACCTTGTTACCAAGTCGAATGTAGAGAGTGCAAGTTTTGCAAATCTAGCGAAACCAATCATTGTGGCAAAGTTCGCCCTGCCACTGGAGTTGGACTCATGATGAGTGATCGAAAGAGTTGTTTCTCTGTCAATGGAAAGCCTATCTATCATTTCATAGGAACCTCTACTTTTAGTCAATACATTGTTATTCATGATGTTGGTGTAGCTAAGATTAATCCTATTGCTCCTTTGGAGGGTAAGTTTGTAAAGCGGTATGAAGATTGTATTCAGATTTTCTTAGTCTTATTCTTTATCTAATTAAGTATGGTAGACAACATTGTGAATTTTGATACAATTATTATTTTGACAAACGTTTCAGGCCTTGGAGCTGTCTGGAACACTGCAAAGGTGGAAGAAGGGTCAATTGTTGCCGTTTTTGGTCTTGGAACTGTTGGACTTGCTGTGAGTTTCTAAAAAGACTAGTACCTAGATTTTCGCTTTAGGTTGGTGTTGGAGTTTCTATTATGTCACATGATTTACACTTGACAGGTTGTTGAGGGTGCAAAAACTGCTGGTGCATCAAGGATTATCGGCATAAATATTGATAGTAATAAGTTTGGTTTCACAAAAGCTAGTCGTAATTATTAATATTTAGTACCTTAATTTGTTTTTTTATATACTTTGCAGCAAAGAGCTTTGGAGTGATTGAGTTTATTAATCCAAAAGAACATGAGAAGCCAATTCAGCAGGTTATCGTTGATCTCACAGATGGTGGAGTTGATTATAGTTTTGAATGCATTGGAAATGTCTCAGTAATGGAGTATCTTAAACTTTTGGGTTCTGAAGAACTTTCAACTGAACTTATGATTTTGAAGGACCGAATTGCGTTGTCTACAGAACCTGGTAAAAAATTTCTTGGCTTTCTGTACAACATGTCAACATGGTTAAAATAATATAGGAAAATGATAAAAATAGAGTGTTATTTATCAGAAAGTGACTCTTTCAATGCCACTTGTTAATGAATGCTTCAATTACTTGCATTTTCGTATTTTGTTCTAGTGAGATTGCATTACCATTTTAATTAGGTAGTGAACATTAGTTCATAGTTATATTTTACTATTATTCAATGTTATCAAATAGCGGCGCCATGGCTGTTATTCAGTTTCAAATGTCTTCTGCTGAAGTCCATGATACTAGTGCCACTAATTTAAATGACGTGGGAAACAACTCTATTAAAGTCGTGATTACAAAAGCACCAAAAAACACTGTTGTTGGTGCAATTATTTATGGTGTTACCAGCCTGGAAAGATTGGTTACCATTCTTAGGTTAAAGGAGGGGCTAGACGTGATACAATTCATAAGAACCTCAAGATCCAATTCAAATGGAAATGCCCGTTCTGTTGGGGCTTTTAAGGCAGATAATTCAATTGAAGTTCATGTTCACTGGTTTAGATTGCTTGTTGGGAACTGCAGAGCCCTCTGTGAAGGATTAGTGGTGGACCTCTTGGGTGAACCTTCTATTTCAGCTCTTTCAAGGATGCAGCATATGCTTCCTCTAAGTTTGATTTTTCCACCCACGTATTCAATATTTACATTTGTTAGATGGCGACTGTTTATTCTGAATGCTAATGTCACAGTTCGTGAAGACGTAAATCAACTTTATCAGTCTTTAACAGTATCCATAGTTGATACTATAAAACATTCACCTTTTCGTGATGTATGTTTTCGAGACTGTCAAGGGCTTTATGATCTTATGGCTGCAGATAAAAGTGATGATGAATTTGCAGCCTTGCTAGATTTGAATAGCTCTTATGTGCATTTAAAGTCCATGGCTTTTGTTCCTCTTTGTTCCAGGCTTTTTCTAAATGCCATGATTGATCGTAATATGCCACCATCTATTTTTACAAAGGATGATATGAGTCGTGTTTCCGGACCCAGTGAATCTAAGATTAAGTTTGCAAATGGTGATTCTAAGCTTCAGGATAAGCTCATCCATATTTAGAGTTTATTTGTTCAACTAGTGAAATGGTGGTGGCTTTTGTTCAACTAGGATCTATTTTAGGGTTTTGTTTGTGGGATGTTATCGCTGTATTCATTTGTGTGCAGGAGCAAGGAGATGGAGAGATGGTGAGTTGCTCTTGCCATGGGATTTCAAAGCACACCGCAATCAAGATTCTGGCATCATTTTGGATACTACCCATCAACAACTATGCAGCTGCAGTTAGTGATGTGAATATCAATTTAAATGCATGGTTTAGGTACTTATTTTCTAGTTTTATTTATTCGTTGTTATTTTGACTCAGTTGTGTTCAAATTGTACCTTATAGTATCAAGCTATAATTTATTAATTTTATGCTTATATAAATGTCTGCTACATGTTTGATAAAATGATGAGAAAAACATGTTACATTGCTTACAGTTATATTCATGGATATAGTGTGGAGCATTATGAATACATTAGAGTTCATTACTATGAAACTTTGAGATGGTGGAGAAAGAATTTCAGCAAAACCACATGTATGTCATTAATTGGTTGTATTAGAGAAAATGTTGTCATTTCATTGATTATGTTTGCATCTATTTTGTTAAGCAAAGTTCATTATGTCTGCAATTGATTTTAGTCAACTGCCCCTGTTTTTACAAAAGGAGGCCTTGTAATCTGTAATTATGTATTATAAGTTTATATAACAATTTCTCTTATATTATAGGATAGATTTGAAAACTGGGAATCTTCCAGTGTAAATATTGTGCCTTTATTGTCTCAACCAGATAATACTTGGACCGAAGAAAGTGGCTTTGTACAGGTAAAGTATGGGAAATGCAGGGTTAGATTTTTCACATGACTACCTTCAAAATGTTAAGATTGTTTATACCATAAAAAATTGTCTAGAACACAAGAAAATTCTTAGTTTAAGACTGCTTGAATTCTTAGTTTAAAAACCTTAGTCACATAAAAGTGATTGTGACAACAAAGAAGTGGTTGAATTCTATGTCAGCAGTGGATAGATATTTTATTTTCATGTTTGTCGTGCTACTCAGGTGTTAGGGGAATCTTATTTTCCTTTAGTGTTTTAGTTTACCATAAATTATACAAAGGATAATTGGTTTTGTTAAAGGTTATGCACGTCCCTACAACTTTGTATGCTTGAGAAATACTCAAATTTACGGTAGCTAATAAGAACTCAGTTTCTTGTCCAGGTTGTAATATCTTTCACTAAAAGGTATTACACGTATTGAGCTAATATGGTTAATCATAGAAGCTAAAATACATTAAGAACCTGGACTGGAAGTGATCTCAGTTAACTTGGACTAGAAGTGATCTCAGTGTTAAAATTAATTTTAAGTTTGGTTCACTGAACTTTGTTACTACTGTCATAATTTAAATGTGATTTTATCATCAATTTGATTCTCTAAATCAATTTGATGCTTATGTGCTTATTGAGTTATTGAATTGATTTTTGTTATGAACAAATAAATGGATCAGTCTTGTTGTCACCATCACGACTTCGCTTAGTCTCACTACAACCATCACCACTTTACTGACGAACTCACTGCTGCTGCAGTCACTTTGCTCATTGACTTGTTTCTTCCGCTGATACCCTGCTCACAGTCTATCTTCCAAAACTGTCTCATTTCTTCAATTGGTGTATTTTCAAGTGTGCCTCCCACCGTCATGGTATAACTTGCATTTTAATTGCTTTACTTACGTGTTGCAGGTTCTTCTCACTACTACTGAATGTGATGAATGCCAGTCCTGGTTAGGTTTACTGAAGCGTATGATCAAGACTAGGCAACATTTTGTTCGAGTCATGGAAGCTTATTTCTTGTTTATATTTGGTTGATTCTTTGGTTGAGAATGATAAATGTATGTCGTTCACATGATCTTTGGTTGTTTTACTCTTTACTGATATGATGTTGTTGCTTTTAGTTTATTCAAATCAAACTTGTTGTCTTTTAAGTTAAAATTTGGGTTGTTATGGTTCTGCGGATTCATATGTGAAAAGGTTGAACTTGTGTGAATATCATGAATATTGATGATTTCCATTAATGTAACCTATAATAGTTGTATTATGAATCCTAAACTAAGTGCATATTTTAAAAAAAAAAATATTTGCAACTTGCGGCGGTTCAAACCGCCACAATATACTTTCGCAATAAAACAAAAATCATTAAGCAAGTTAAGACGGTTGAAAACCGTCACAATATGGAGATTACGACAGTTAGCTACCCGTCGTGAAAATAACGACGGTTTGTACGACAGTTTTCACAATCGTCGCAATACGGCCTCACGACGCAAGTTTCTGTGACGATATTGAAACCGTCGAACCTTACAAATTGCGACGGTTAAAACCGTCGTAATCTATCAAAATGAATTGTCGTAATTTGCCAATTTTCTTGTAGTGTTTGTTGTAGGTGTATGTGCTAGATACCAAGCTGAATCCAAAGTGAGTTATATCAATCAAGTTAAAAGGATTCTGAAGTATGTTAATGGAACAAGTGAGTATGGAATGTTATACACTCATGGATCTGGCCAAGTGTTATCTGGGTATTGTGATGTTGATTGGGCTGAAAGTGCTGATAATAGGAAAAGCACATCAGGAGGTTGCTTCTTTTTGGGGAACAATCTTATATCATGGTTCAGTAAGAAGCAAAATTGTGTCTCTCTATCTAGTGCTGAAGCTGAGTATATAGCAGCTAGAAGTAGCAGTTCTCAACTGGTATGGATGAAACAAATGCTAACTGAATATAATGTCACACAAGATGTCGTGATATTGTATTGTGATAATTTAAGTGATATAAACCTCTCAAAAAATCCTATTCAACACAGTAGGACCAAGCATATTGATATTCGCCATCACTTTATAAGAGAGTTTTTGAAGACAAGATCATTGCCTTAGAACATGTTGCTACAAAGGAGCAACTAACTGACATCTTCAATAAGGCATTGGATGCTAGTCAATTTGAAATTTTAAGAGGAAAATTAGAGATTTACATTTATGATGATATGTAGCAATTACTGCTGAGTGGAAATATCACTCAAGAGGTTTGGTATTTTCCAAAAATAAAGATGTCTCAACAACACTTATTATTTCAAAATACATTAAAAGATATTTTCACACGCTACCCTAACCTCACTTATCATTCCAACTGCTCTTTCATCTCCCATACTTTCATAGAACCTCTGCTTGAATCCCATCGTCCCACACACAAAAATCTCAAGATGTCTCAACAACATGTTTCAACTTCGTCCAAGTCTGCTAGGTCAGAATCTAAGACAACGCCTCATCCTGTGAGCATCTCGTTTGATGATGTGATAGATGTGGCTCCACTAGCCATGATTCCCTATAATGATGTTGAGATGACAAAGTCCACAACATCACATGCAAGCAGTTTCAAACGGGCTCCTATAGGTAACACTTCTAATACTCCTCTTGATTCAACCTCTGAAAGTAGGACCAAAGAGGGTAGTATGCATGTTGATAGAGTCATTAGGAAGTTGGTTACTAAGGTTTTGTATGGAGGTCACAATGTTCCTGGGATTTCGACTCCACTCTCTCGAATGGATGTTATTCCCATTTCTGATGCTAACCAAATTGAGGAAAGAGATGTTGATTGTTCTCCTTCTGAGAAGAGCACTGATACTGATAATCTGCACAAGTTGGCTAACTCTGTGCTTAAGGAAGGGTGAATGGAAGGTGATGCTACTGATAATGCTAATATTTCTGGTGTGGATAACAAGACTGGTGGTTCTGATCAGAGTAAGAAAAGGACAAATGTCTCTGATGATGTTGTGGATCTTGATAACTTGCCATCTGATGATGATTTGATTGTGAATGTGGCTCATGGGATTGCCAAGAGGTTGCAGAATAGGAGAGGCAAAGTTGTGATTGATAAATCTCCTTCTAAGAGTAACAAGAAGAAGACTGTTGTTGGACCTCCTAAAGTATAGAGCAAAGTTACCACTGCCTCTAAGAAGAGAAAGGCCAGGTCTGAGACTGAGTCAGAATAGGATGTTGAGGATGACTCCTGTCAGAAAGCCTACTACCAAGAAAGTAATAGACATAGTGCCTGTTGCTCCTTTAGACAATGTTTCTTTCAACTCCATTGACAATGTGGTAAAGTAGAAGTATATGTACCAAAGAAGAGTTGTTATGGAGAGAGAGTTGGGCAAGGATGCTCTTGAGATTAAGGAGGTCATGAAGTTAATTTCTGATGTTGGGTTGATGAAGACTGTGGTTGGTTTTTCTAAGTGCTATGATATGCTGGTAAAGGAGGTTATTGTGAACATCCCTGAGGACATTGTTGACAAAAAAAGCAAGGAGTTTAATAAGGTGTTTGTAAGAGGGAGATGTGTTGAGTTTTCTGCTGATGTTATTAACAGGTATCTAGGAAGGAATGAGAAAGAGGCAAGTGAACTTGAGGTGAATGATAATCAAATATGCAAGGTGATCACTGCTAACCAAGTAACTGCATGATCCTTGAAAGGAAAATTGTCAGTTGGTCAACTAAGTGTTAAATATACTATCCTGCATAGAATTGGAGCAGCAAACTGGTTGCCTACCAATCATACTTCCACCATTGATGTTGGGTTAGGAAAGTTCATATTTGTTGTTAGTACAAAGGTGAAGTTTGACTATGGTAGCTACATTTTTATCAGATTGTGAAGCATGCTACTACAAATGCTGTCAAATTGCCCATTGCATTTCCTTCACTAATTTATGGGGTCATTCTAAGCCAGTATCTTGGTATTCTCTCCAGTAATGATGTGGCTTGCAAAAGGGATTTTGTGTTGTCTCTTCACTATAAATTGTTTGCAGGAAGACATGTCCTAGACATTGTCTTGACATCTGCCGAGAAGACTTTCTCTACCAAGACTGGGCTTATCTCAGAATTGAAGGAAACTTGCAGAGATTTGGGAGAAGTCATTTGTGTAACTACTGCAAGAAAGCTGAAATTGGAAGCTTTGATTAAAGGTCTGGAGCAGGCTGAAGGAAATGTTGTTGAGGCTACTGATGCACATGAAGAGGAAGATGGGGAGCATTCTACCTTTGATGACAGGACTGGTGTTCATGTTTCTGGGTCTACTGATGATGATGAAGGTGATAGCTCTGAGGAAGAGAGTTGGTGGTGCTTGTTTATGTTGCTCTTTGGATTATGGTTTTTTTTTCCAGAATTTTCTTTTTGCACTTAATATGCTTTGGCCTGTATTTTTTTTTTGTTCTTTCTGCACTCTTAACACTATTGGCTCTGTATAATTATTCTATGATAATGTGTTTCCCATAGTATGATTTCTTTAATTATGGCTAAAAAAGGGGAGAAGTAATATGAGGAGGAGTTTGTTAAGTAGTATGAGGAGGTCGTTGTGCTGTTGTTGTTTCTGCTGTTAAGGGGGAGTTTAGTTGTTTTTCTGACCCTTTGGTTTGAGGGGGAGTTTTTTCCCCTGTGTTTTTCTGCTGTTATGCTCTCTGATGTGTTCTGGTAGCTCTTGTGATCAATTGGTTGTTTTAGCCAAAATTTGCCAAAAGGGGAGTTTGTTAGTTCTGTGATTGGTAGCAATTTTGGTAAAACTTGGTGTTATCACAAGATGTTCTATAGGATGTCTTGACATGTGATCTTAACATTTTGCAGGTGGTTCTTTGTTATTGTTGCAAGGTTTAGTTCATGATGTCAAGTATGATGTCCTGACATATATTTACAGAACTTTCAATCAGAATGTTATGTTTTGTCTGTTGAGTTTTTGTGCAACCTTCTGTGCTTTTCTAGTAAGAGATTTTGTTGGTGCAAATCAACGTGGAGATCTTATTTAAACAAAAGAGTTTTTGTTGTGTAATTTATGGAGTTATTGTGGAATCTTTTGTCCAATTTTTAGGCAGAAAATCTTGAGAAGATTTGGAGTTTGATTTGATTTGATTTGATCAAATCTGATTTGGTTATATTTCTATGATGTTAATTATGAAAAGATTTGAAGAATGATCTAATTTGATTTTATCAGATCAGAGTTTGTTTTTGCTAATGCCCAAGCCCATACAGATTGTTTCTATATAAAGACTTTACAGTCCTATTTGAAGATCAGAGAAGCTAGGGTTGAGAGTGTGCTTTGCTTATGGAATAGGGATTTACCTTCTTGTGTTTTTGTTATTTTTGAGCCATTCATTCATCACTTTGATGTGTGAATTGGATTGAGTTCTTTGAGTTGTAAGTTGTCCACTCTAAGCTTTTAAGCACAAATGTATTGTTCTTGATTGAAGCTTTTAAGCAAGATCAAGTGTTGTCTTTGAAGTGTGTCTTCTATTGTTTAATATTATGTTTCTATCACTGTTGTGATTGAGGGGGAGTGAGAGGTGTCTCTTATCTGAGAGTGTCTTAGATAGAAATTAGACGGGTAGAGGTTATGTGTGAAAATTGTAAACTAGAGAGAGTTTGCTGAGAATCTTCAAACTAATTTTGTTTAGTGAATTTTCTTCCTGGCTTGGTAGCCCCAAGACGTAGGTGTGTTTGCATTGAACTGGGTTAACAATTACTTGTGTCTCTTTACAACTGTTAACTGCATTTTATCTTGTTCATATATTGGTAATTATTCAGATATTAGTGTCGTGACATCTTTTTCGACATCTCATATCTGATACCAGAATTTCACCCTTAGACTCGAACCTCCTAGAGTCGAACCGCCTAGGGACCAAGCGCCAATTCTGGTAGAGAGAGAACCAGAGGTAATTATGGTGAATCGAAGCCAAGATGCTGACCATGTTATACAATAGGTTCGACGTAGCAACATAGTGGTCGATAATAAATTAGTAGCCATGGTCGAAAGAATAATGGCTCGAAAGGGGGTAAATTTTGGTTTTACTAGGCCAAATTATACGTCACCGATAGTAGATTACATTCTCCAGTCAGAATTAACTCCTAGGACGAAGGTACTAAAGGTTACCAAGTTTTCAGGAGATACTACTGAATCTACTGTTGAACACGTAGCCCGGTATATGATCGCGGCTGGAGAGATCACAAATGACGAAAGTCTTAGGATAAAATATTTTCCAAGCTCTCTCACTAAAAATGCTTTCACTTGGTTTACAACCCTACCCCCTAACTCAATCTGTAATTGGACCCAGTTGGAGCGTTTATTCCATGAACTCTACATGAGACAAACTAAGATTAGTTTGAAGGAATTGACTAGCATAAAACGAAAGTTTTCTGAGCCAATAGAAGATTACCTAAATAGGTTTGGACTACTTAAAGCTAGGTGTTTTACTCAAGTACCTGAACATGAGTTATTCGAAATGGCCGCTGGTGGCCTTGATTACTCTATTAGGAAGAAGTTAGATACCCAGTATTTGAGAAATATGGCCCAACTAGCTGATAGGGTTCGACAACTAGAGCGTCTGAAAGACGAAAAAGGCTAAATTTAATAAGAATAAAAAGATAGCCTACATCGAATATAATGAGAATATCGAAGGTTTACATGATGAGCCATTGCATTTCAATGAAAACGAGATAGATGTTGTTGAATTAAAGCAGGGTCCTCCATATGCTTGTAAAATGTTAGCTCTTCCAAATGGGAAATTTTTTGTCGAATCTGAAAAGAATGACAAGTTCCCAAAGAAATCATATACTTTTGATATCACTAAATGTGATGAAAATTTTGATTTGTTAGTTAAAGATGGGCAAATGATAGTACCTGCTAACGCTAAAATGCCACCTTTAAAACAAAGAAAAAAGAGAGGATTTTGTAAGTACCATAATTTTTTGGGTCATAAAACTTCTCAGTGTTTTCTTTTCATGGATTTGGTTCAGAATGTTATCCAGGAAGGCAGGCTGAAGTTTGGAGAGAAAAGCAACAGTCAAATGAAAATTGACTTTGATCCATTGCAAGTAGTGGATGCCCACTATGCTGAGCCCACAGAGGTACATATGATCGAAGTTGCTGATGACTTCGACTGTTCGATTAATATGGTGGAAATTACTGAAGATTTCGCTAATGATATTGTTTTAGCCAAGGTTACTATAGGCCTTGGAATTAGTACCATAGGAAAACCCATGAGTGAGGCCGTTGATGGCTCCGACAAAGTTACTAACGAGTTAGATGATGGGATCACTGAGGATTCCAACATGATGCTGGTGACCAAAGAAGCTGCAGATGGTTTGGTTAAGATGGAAAAAACTGCTGAAGGCCTTGAGCTGGACTTCTGTAATCTGAACCTGGGTGATAGTGTCAACATGGACATAAATATGGTCAAAATTACACAACGTAAGATCATGGAAGTCGATGAGGCAAGTTACCAGGAAGAGCGAAACAAAATGGCATACCCAAAACAGGAAGAAACCATTGTTGAGTTCCTTCATCGCTGCTAAAAGAAAGGGTCAGGTGTCATGCTATGCCCCAGATGTAGCATAATCTTTGATCAAAAGGCTACCCAGAAACTTGAAAGGGTGCGAAAGGCTAAGCAGAAGTGGGATAAGGCCAACCATCTCCCTCGAAGCTTCAATCTAAGAAGGTTTGATTCGAATGCTAGAGCACCAGAAGTAAGGCCTGCTACCTTCAAGCCATTTGATGAAATTTCTAACGGCAAATAGGTCAGACCAAATGAGGACAGGCAAAAAGGCCAGTAGAAGTGGAAAAACTTCGACATCATCCGGGGCTCTTCGATCACCTATCGCAAGGAGTTTCAATCCTCCAAAACTGCTCATGTTTCTAAGAATTACAAAGGGAAGAACCTGATGTCGCGATCTCAATGAAGGAGAGAACATCATAGAATAAAGGCCCTCAGGGAGGCTCCATCAAAAGACCAAGGAGAGTCCAGTACTAATGCCCCTACTGATAACAGAGGGAATCAACTCAAGATTACTGAAAAATGCCTGTAGGGTGGAAATTGTTCCCCTTTTAAGAGGGGGAACATAAAAAGACAGTTGAGGATGATGAAGAAATGACAGACAACTTCGACTTTGAGTCTGACGCTTCTTTAGATATCCTAGTCAATATGGTATATATAATGCCTAGGGACTTCGACCAAATTATAGAGGTCAAAAATCTGGATGCTTACACTGAAGCAAAAATGGCAGCACACAAGCCAGTATGCTACTATATCATGAATAATGGATGCGTTGAAGAGCAGATCACCTTCTTCGAATGACCTATAGAGGCAATGAAAGGCCACCTGAAGCCTCTTTACATCATTGGGAAGGTGGAGAATATACCGGTGAATAAGATATTGGTGGATTATGGCGCAACAGTAAATCTGATGCCATATTTCTTACTGAACAAGATTGGCAAGTATGATACCGATACTAAGCCACTTATTATGGTTCTTTCAAATTACGAAGGAAAAGTTGTCTCTACGATGGGTGTAATACAAGTTGACTTGAAAGTGGGGACGATTACTAGGCCTACTGTCTTCATGGTGGTAGAAACAAAGGCCAATTATAACCTGCTCTTGAGACGTGAGTGTGTTGCACCCCAAAATTTGCCCTCACAATACAAGACTTTGTGTTCCAAGAAGGTTCACAAGGTTCACAAAATGGCACAATTGGCAGGAGGACATGTGTAAGGAGTTATGAGTGTGAGAGGTTGAGAGTTCGAATCTCACCTTTGTCACTTTTTTTGTTTTTTATTATTTTTACTCTAAATTTTTCTATCTTTCATTAAAAAAATAACAAAAATAGTTTTTTATTATTATTTAATTATTATTTTCGTATTTTAATTAAATCATTTTTTAAAATATTATTTTTTTCACTTTTTTCTAAATTATTCATAAAAATATCCAAAAAATCATAAAATAAAAAATATTGAAAAAAATTTTGTTCTTTTTATAATATTTTTTATTTTAGGAATCAATAGGATTATTAGTTTTTATTTTAAGTTTATTTTAAATTATTTAAATTTTATTTTTTCTTAACTAATTATTTAGTTTGGGCTTTAAAATGGGCTTTAGGGACATTATTGACAATTTGGTGTTAACCCTAATTTGTTCCCTATATATACATGTGTTGCCTTGTTGGAAAAGAGGGAGAGAATGAAAAAAAACCTAAGAGGAGTGAGTGCCGTTTGCCGTTATTTAGTTTTCTTCTTCATCCATTACTATTGTTTCTTTTTCTTCATCGTTTACCGTTATTTCTTTTCCTTCATCTATTACTGTTGTTTCTTTTTCTTCATCTTTTACCGTTATTTCTTTTTCTTCATCTATTACCGTTATTTCTTTTTCTTTATCTATTACTGTTACGTTTATATATATATAATTTTTAAATTGTTAGAGTTTATATATATAAGGTTTTTGATCGAATTATGTCGATACGATGTTTGCACATTTGTGTGCATGACGCGTGACATTTGTGTTAGTTCGATCTGGTTGCGATGATCGCATTTTTGTGTGAGCAATAATACTATTTTTTGCTTAATTTCTTTTTCTTTGCGATAAATTTTGTTTCGTCCGATTTAGATCTGGTTGCGATGAGCGCATTTCTGCGTTAGCAACATTGTTGGGTTATTTGGCACATTTAAAATTCATTATTGCTTTATTATTATTATTATTATTATTATTATTATTATTATTATTATTATTATTATTATTATTATCATTATTTATTATTATTATCATTATTATCATTATTATTACCATTATTATTATTATTGTTATCATTAATTTATTAAAATTTGTTATAATATAAAAATCTGTTTTTTAAAATAAATAACATTAACATCTTTTCCAAATTAATATGAAAACCTATTATTTTTAAGAAAAACTTTTTTTTAGATAAATTTAAAATAATAACTAAAATCTTTTTTTTAAAATAATAACTAGAACCGTTATTTATTTTATTTTATTATTGTTCAATTCAAATTTCATTATCATATTGTATCTGCTCCTCTCATGTAACCTCGCGAACTTAACAATCGCTCTTTAAATTCTGCCTTTAAATTTCTGCTTGCATGGTTTAAATTATGACATTATCTCTCTGTTTGCATGATTCAATTATCTCACGCGTTTACTATTATTTCTGTCACATTGCACACATCCGAAGGTTAGGTCTAACTGTTTGGCCGCCGCGCCAATAGTCCGTAAAACTTCACACATTCAATTTCAAATCCTCAAAACTACAAACTACAAACCCTAATTTTCACAAATGCCTCGCCGCAGGCAAAATTACAATTTTACCCTTAGCATTAGGTCAAAGAGCCGCCGCGCTCATTTTAGGGTTTCCCGCCGTGGAATCCCTAATTTAACCCTAATTACAACTTAACATTTCAACGTAGAGATTTGGAGTTTCTACACTCCACGTAAGCGTGTCCTTAAGATGCGTTTATTCCCCTTGAGACCTTGACCACAGTCAAGAAGTTTCTAACCTCCCTATTGAGGGGAACTACGATTACTCTGATTCCACTCCCGTAAGGATACGTAGGCACAAGATGCGATGTCTTGCCGAGTAAACTTAGAATTAACCCCCTTTATTATTTATTATTGCTTATTTATATTTTATTTATCTTTGCTATTTAATTATTTTGCTTATTATTTTGTAATTGTTTCTTGGATGTAAAGTTGTTTAATTATTTAATTATTATTATGGTTAGTAATTAGGGAGTGTAACAACATGTATGTAATATTAAAATAAATTTAGATCACTTTTAAATAAAGATAATTAAAATAAACACGTCACACACGTAAGTCGATTTTAATCGCCGTCTCACTTCCTAAGGATATCCCTCAAGTTGCCTACGAATATTGGTTAAGTGGGGTGTATAAAGCAAGTCCCTCAAAAAGAAAATCATCAAAGTCCCTTATGGTTGCCTTTACGAATCGAGTCCCTTTCGAAAAATGATGATAGTCCCTCCAGTTTGCTTATTACACCCCACAATGGCCTTCAAAAATCCAATTGTCCCTCACATGTCCCTTAACATCCAAAGTAAGGACTACCTACTCCATTATAGTAGGGATAGTCTTACTAAGGAAAGGATAAAGAATAAGAAAGACCTTAAAACATTAGGGTAGGCTACTCCTAGATACTTGCTCACCTCAAAACTTTTTCACACTTAAACAAATTTCCAACAAAATTTTCAAACAAGTTTTTTTCACATCCATACACGGATTATTATTAAACTATTCTGAAATTTTTTGCTATTCACACACTACACTTTCAAAACAATTCAAAAGTGAGCTTAAGTACCTAAGAGCCCATGGATAACCATGGATGAAAAGGGTGCTAACACCTTCCCTTTTCATAACCTACCCCCCGGACCCAAAATATTCTCTAAGGTCTTTCCTGTTCTTTTATAACCTTTCCTTATGGATAAAATAAAAGTCGGTGGCGACTCTTGCTATCCGCAACATTGTTTAAAGTCAGTTCTCCCACCGTGTTACAGAGTGGATACATGGAATAGGTGCGGTGCCATCTTTGATGCATCAACGAATCACCATTTGGAGGCAAGATGGCATAGTGAAGAACATCTAAGCTGATCAGAGGTATTTAAAGGCACCTATAAATCATGTCGACAGGAGATAGTTTGACAAGCATCTAACCCATATTGCCCCAGCAAATTTTGAGTTTGTCCCAAATGATGAAACGTTCGGCTCATTGTATTTACACCCTGTTGATGGTTTCTGGTGGGATAAGGAGGTGCCAGGAGAAAGGCTCCCATGCCTTGGTGATCTTTCAGTAGACCCCACAGGGTGGGGAAGCGAATTTAGTGACAATAACTGAGTTCGAAGTATTGAGAAGAATTTCGGCCTATGTGGCTGAAACTAAATTACAGGCGGCTTTGGAAGCTTCTAATGAACATATGGCCATCAAGGCCAATTCTGATTTTCACCAAGAAGGTCCTGGTAAGGACTTCGACCCAGAACCACCTGATAAGGTTCAGGGTATAGAACAAAACCAGAGGCTTGATGCCATATATGATGAAGAACCTTTGGGATTTGAAAAGGATCCGCTGGCGAATGACATTAAGATGCTAGCACATGACTTATTATAAGAAATCGACCTAGGAGATGGGGTAACCAGAAGGCCAACATATGTCAACGCCAATCTCGACCCACAACTTAAGGTCAAAGTCATCCAGTTGCTGCAAGAGTTTAAAGATTGTTTCGCCTGGAACTATGATGAGATGCCTAGTTTGAGGAGAGAGATGGTCGAACACAAATTGCCAATCAAGCCTGGAAAGAAGCTAGTCAAACAGAATCCAGACAGTTTGCTCCAGAAATTCTCTCAAAGATAAAAGAGGAAGTCGAAAGACTCCTTCGATGTAAGAGGAAGTGCTTCCTATTGATCTCTAAAGTCTATGCAAACTCTTTAAAATGAATCCTCTTAAGTGTGCGTTTTGTGTGCATGCATGGGATTTTCTAGGCTTTATGGTCCATAAAAAGGGGATCAAAATCAACCAGAATAAAATCAAAGCCATCATGGAAGCGAAATCTCCATCGACAAAAAAGGAGCTGCAATCACTGTTGGGCAAGATAAACTTCTTAAGAAGGTTCATCTTGAGTGTGCATTTTGTGTGCAGGCAGGGGATTTTCTAGGCTTTGTGGTCCACAAAAAGGGGATCAAAATCAACCAGAATAAAACCAAAGCCGTCATGGAAGCGAAAGCTCCATCGACAAAAAAGGAGCTGCAATCACTGTTGGGCCAGATAAACTTCTTGAGAAGGTTCATATCGAACCTAAGTGGAAAAACGCATGCCTTTTCACCATTTCTTCGATTTAATAAAGAGGTGTTCGAATGGGGGCAAGATCAATAGGAAGCCTTCGACAAGATCAAGGACTACCTGAGCCATCCTCCAGTTCTTTCACCGCCTTGTAGGAATAGGAGTATGAGGTTGTACATAGTCGCGTCAGACAAAACTTTAGGGAGCATGTTGGCTCAAGAGGATGAATGACGTCGAAAGGGTCATCTACTACCTCAGTAGAGTTTTGAATGATGCAGAAACTAGGTATAACGTGATAGAAAAATTATGCTTATGCTTATATTTCTCTTGTAGAAAATTGAAGCAATATATAAAACCAGATGATGTTTATGTTTCGTCACATTTTGATGTTATTAAACATATGATGTCTAAACCTATCTTGCATAGTCGAGTTGGTAAGTGGGCACTAGCATTGACTGAGTACTCTTTAACATATAAGCCTTTAAAGGCAGTTAAGGGACAAGTGGTAGCAGAATTTACAGTCGACTACTCCATAAATGACTGCACTTTGAATTATGTCGAACTAGAACCTTGGAAGTTGTCACGGTGAAATTTGGATACCAAGCTATTGATTAGCTTGAATCTTAATTCATTACAACCGATCTTTTATTTTTCCAAAGGAAGGAAAAAATATCGAATTACCCACAATACAATGCAAATGCAAAGGTTTAGAGAGTTTTAGGTTCGGGGGTTGGTTAAACTTAGGGAAGGTGCTAGCATCCTAAGTTTCTGCAGTACTATACATGAACCTCTTGTTTTATGTTGTTTATTGCTAAGGGTTATCTTCTTAAGGATGAAATACCTAGGGGTTTATTTCTAAGTATACTCGCCAAGACGTCACATCTTGTGCCTACATATCCTGGCGGGAATGGAATCAGAGTATTTGTAGTTCCCCTAAAGGGTTTAAGGAGATCTTTGACTGTGGTCAAATTTCCTAAGGGATAAGGGTAGTTGATTGATTGGGTATGGGATAAAAGACGAGTTGTCATCTCGAAGGAGATTACTTGACTTAACCACCACAAATTGTATTGTTATGGGGCAGGAGATTGATATCCGACGGTCAAGATGACTAACGTCTTATTCTCTAATAGTTTGAATAGTTTGAATTGAGTTGATAAAGATTGTTCATCTAAATTGTAAACACTATAAGAAAATTGGAAAATTGCGACGGTTCATTTTGATAGATTACGACGGTTTCAATCCCGTCGCAGAAACGTGCGTCGTGAGGCCGTATTGCGACGGTTGTGAAAACTGTCGTACAAACCGTCGTTATTTTCACGATGGATAGCTAACTGTCGTAATCTCCATATTATGACGGTTTTCAACCGTCTTAACTTTCTTAATGATTTTTGTTTTATTGCGAAAGTATATTATGGCGGTTTGAACCGCCGCAAGTCGCAAATATTTTTTTTTAATTAACTATGGTATATTGTGGCGGTTTCAACCGCCGCAAGTTGCAAATAATTTTTTTAAAAAAATCTGCAAATTCTCGACCACCAATAAAAGAGTCATTTCTTCAGTACCATCCCCATCCCTTTTTTTCAAAGTAAAGCTGCCAAAATGTGATTCATATAAAAAAAATTAACTCATTATGCAAAACAACTCCGCAATACATTGCAACACATACATAAGGTCAACAATATGCCTTTCTCAGCTAAAGAAATTTAACAAAATAAAATGGAAATAAAAGAAATACGTAAGCTCTTTGCATGGAACGTCATTGAGTCCACAAATTCAAACATATAGCACAACAGCTATAATTCGCACCAACATTTAAATTGAAACAAAACCAACTCGTCAGAAAATGCTCAATCGAAATTCAATTAATCTAATAACAGCATCAAACACTACAACACTAATATACTATTGCAGTGCAGCATATGAACATATGAATGTCTACTTCACAATTCAACCTTCTCACATATGAATCCGCAGAACCATAACAACCCAAATTTTAACTTAAAAGACAACAAGTTTTATTTGATTAAAGCTAATTCAGATCTGGTACCAGAGATGTCTACTATCCTCACATGTCGTACTCCGAGGGGTATGGTTGGCCTAGAAAAGACATCTTTCCTACGATAAGAGACATGTGCTAAAAGGGCAGCCCCCCGTCCTCCTCGACCTCCTCCTCCATCTCCTACATGCAATGGTTACAAATTTATGGATCAAACGAAAATGAGGCAAAGTTGTGTGCATGAGATATAAAGCACATTAAAACTATGAACGTAACATTGTATTTACTGATAAAAAACAGAAAACTAAAATGAAGTACACAAATCTCTTATATATAAAACTTTGTTGTACTGATATTGTAACTAACTTCATTTAAATTGCAATGATTCATAACTTATGTTAGCAGATCATAACTCATAAGTACAAGTCTTAGACAATAAAAAGATTTCAACTATACTAACATTTGAATGGTGGGCATAGTAGCTAACAATTCATAAATTAGCATATGCCCTGTGGGTCACTCCAACTAATCATTTACAGCCCATTCCTCGTTGACTTCAGTCACTAGAAGATTAGTTCTTTTTCTTCCTAACCTAAAAACTAACGTGTTTTTTCAATTGTAATGCTGGCTAATACGTGCAGTATATGTAGTTAAAAATAAACATGTTTTTGTGGCTACACTAAAAAATCAAAACTTCGAAAATTAACTAACTCAGCACCAATTACACATACTGCCACGACCTCTTCCCGCCTACAGGAATGGCATTGGATCCTGATGTTGAACCCCGATTTCCATAGCCTCCTCCACGCCCTCTAGAGCAAAAACCTCATCTTGATGCTACAAAAGGATACTAACAACTTACACATAATCCCAAAAAACAAAACACTTGTAATGCAATGTATAATTATAATAGAATTACCATGTTGACCAAAACCAGCAGACCGAGTCAATTCAGACAGTACAGGACTAACAACTTGACCAGCATCTTGTAAGATCTTTATCAAATCCCTAGCATACTTGGCATTGCCACGGGTAAAAAAACTGTACGCAGTTCCTTTAGCTCCTGCACGACCAGTTCGACCAATTCTGTGGACATAATCTTCGAGGCTTGATGGAAAGTCATAATTGACCATGCATTTTATGTCCTTCACATCTGCAAGCAAGAAGTAATACATCATAAGGAATTGTGTGCAAGGTTAGAGAAGAAAACTACAAATATCCTTATCCATTCCCCTTAATATTCTAGAGATCAAACTCAAGTCAACACATTCATCTCATCAATATGCCCACCTGAACCTTTCAGGGATAAGGAGCAGCTTCATCGTCACCGTCATCTAACACATCCAATTATCAACAAAGCATGTATGATTCAACCGGGCTGCATAGACAACCAACTCCATAACTGTGGATGGGGATCAATCAATTTGACTATTTTTAAGAAAACTCCCAACAGTGGTATGACTAGTATGACATGACTTCAGGCAACACTGGCAAATTATTGATAAACTCACCTTGTTTTGTCAATCAAGTAAATCGCCATACTTTAACCTGCCCCATGAAATATAGGATCATACATGGGATACTACATCAGAAATTATAGATCAATATCCCAGCCATATCAAAGGAACTCTGCCCTAAGTCCTAGGCATCCAATATAACTTGACATCTTTAAAAGGATAGTTCCCAATTAACTCCATCAGGCGGTCTATAGTCTACTCACAGCTGCGAAACAATTTCATCTTATTAATCTCTGGTCAAGTTTCAGGCACTTCCAACAAACTCAAAATATGACCCCCACCCACCCACACCCAAACCACAAATTGTTGTCAAGGGGAACTGGAAAGCAGCCGACCAACTCGTCTTTGGTTAAGTTTTAGACCTATATCAAAAATCCTAAGATTCTAAACACACAGTGATCCTACCAAGACTCCGTGCAACAACATCAGTGGCAGTCATTATTGGACTTCTGCCATTCTTAAATTCAGCCAAAACCCAGTCCCTTTCAGACTGGTTTTTATCACCATGGATAGATAATGCTGGCCATCCATCCATTCTCAACTGCTTTGTAACTTGGTCACATCCCTTTTTTGTTTCTGTAAATATTAGAATTCGGCTCCCGTCCATCACTTCTTTCAGCAGCTTGATCAATTTGCATTAGCAACATCAAAGTGTTA
Source organism: Lathyrus sativus (assembly GCA_963859935.3). Classification (NCBI taxonomy): domain Eukaryota; kingdom Viridiplantae; phylum Streptophyta; class Magnoliopsida; order Fabales; family Fabaceae; genus Lathyrus; species Lathyrus sativus. The sequence continues at coordinate 12,488,548 of OZ012735.1, read as the reverse complement.
ATTTGGAAAGCAAAAACATTAGTCACTATTTATTACTGCGACTGAGGGAACCAACCTGTTATATTTCTCCATGTCAGTGACAACTTCAACAACTTCATTTATAGATTGGTTTGCTTTTAGATATGGTGACCCAATAACCACCTAAAAGGCCATGATATCCCACAGGAAAACACACTAATCAATAATCACCTATATAAGGTTTAATTAAGCCAATTCGTAGCATAATAATATTTAAAAAATTAATACTCCATTTACAAATATTTATACATAAATGATAGTATACATATGAAACAGGAATTCTATTCAAGTAACCTTATATGGGTTGTGCAGAAACTGTCTTGCCAAAGCTTCAACATCCTTTGGCCACGTTGCACTCCAGTATAATGTTTGCCTATCTGGTCGAATCTGTTATTTCAACCATTGAATTTTGAATTGTCAACATCGCCAGCTTCCCTGATCGGGGCATCCTGCATTTGAGATAGTCCAGTTTGTAATGTGCATAACATAATTCAAAATAGAAGGTGCAAACATGAGTTTAAAAAATCCTAACATAATCGTACAAAGTGAGATCAGGCTTGTAGTCAGCCTCGTTTGCACCAGTATTTGCTCCATTATAAAATCCAAAGTTTGAACCACCATGTGCCATCTGAAAATTAGAAGATCCAATTGAAAAAGGTCAATCACAATGTGGTTTTCAAACAGTACAAAGGCATAGGTTGTGACAGACATATAGGACTGCAGAACCATTTTTTCTCAAAATTTCTTCAAGAGCAACTGCTGTGGAATCAACATCAGTCTTAGCATTTTTTTCTCCCCAATGTGTAAGCCACCCAGTGTAAAACTCACTGATAAGACAAGCACTCTTTATTATCTAGAATAATAAACAAAAAGTAGTCCACACTAATAAAAACTTACGTTGACAAAGGTGGCGATCTTCCTGGGGCATTGAACTCCTTTTGTAACTTGAATATGGGCCAAGGATCATCACCGGTAGTGAAGTCAAGAGATATAAAAAGATAATATGCATTAGGTTATACAATCAAATATGGTCAAAGCAATGGATACCACATACTATATAGAAATATGTAGTTAAATGTCAACATAAGTCTATTAACTAATATGTAACGCCCCTAATGTAACAAAATGAGACACTAAAGAAACAAAAGATTAATGTCGGGAAGGCGGGAGAGAAAGAGTTGGATTAGAGAAGATATATGTTTGTAAGACCTTATTAACATCACTTTGAGAAAACACACTTTCCCCATGAATAGTTCCTTTTTCAAGATTTTCTCTAGACCCTCCATCTGTAGTGTATCTGACAACAGGAAACACAAAAAAAATAATAAGTAGATCTTCCTTTGAATGCCCTTGATATTGCATTTCACCATAATCAAGTTAGGTTTGTATTTTTTGGTTATACTTGTACATTAAAGTATAAGTTGAAGTTTAGTTTCATGTTGCAACTTCAAACCAACCTACCCATTAAAAAATTCAATACATTACTCTTAACAAAATACTGCCACTGAACATTATCTCATTTATCTCTCTTGTCTGGAGTTTTGAGGGAGCCCAAAAGAGAGGGGCGTGGACCGATGGGCCAAGTAACAAACCACAACTAGGAACTTAACATCACATCTTCACACAAAACCTGAAGGCATTTGGAATACAAGTCTATTATCTTATATCATTTTCATTTAGCTATATCTAGTTGATGTGCCCTTCAAGTCTAGGACAAGACTGGACATATAGTGTTCAGACACCTATATGAGTGGCCCAATGTTGGGCTTCAGATAGACTCTAATGTCATGTTTGAATATGGGAGGACGATTGCCCAAACCTTTATGACAAGTACATTGGCCATTTATCTAGAAAACGTGAGATCTTAACAAACCCCCTAGCCATAAATCTAGCAGATGTGGGACTTTGACAATTGCAGCCTTAAGAAGCTCACTCTAAAAGTGTGTGCAGGTAAGAGGGGGAGTGGGCCATTTCAATAACAGTCTTTTGTTATAAGATCTATAATTCTACATCATATTACAGTAGAATAATACATCAGTTCAAGAACAATGAGAGATAGGCTTAAAAAACTTAAAAGCACATACAAAATAGTGTCATGCCCAAGATGACCTCTAGATAGTGTTATCAGGTGTTGGAGATATGCTTTATCATCTCCATATGAACCATATTCATTTTCAACCTGTGTCAAACGATGTCATATGTTAGCCCGAAGTAAAATCCTTCTCTCAAGCAGCACTGCTGTAAAAAGTTTTATTAAGTTGTCAACATCTAAACACTGTACCAGAGGTTGGAATGATATCTGCACATAATTTAGGACATTCGTTAATTAATGAAGCCGAAGCAAGCAGCTAATAAATCCCAAAAAGGGTTCTAAGAGACCATACATCAACATGGGGAAGTCCACAGTTTGGCGGAGCCTCTACAGAAAGCAGACAATTCTCAATAGCAAACAGAACTCGCTCCTTTCCAGGCGTAGGCAAAGGTACATTGGACACCATATGTGATATAATATCCCATAGTGGCTTGCTGAAATAGTTATTATAGAGCTCGGAACATTAGATGCAATTGAAACACAATATAGTGGATCTTTACGATTAAGCTAAGGAAGCACATTTAGTTACATTCGTAAAGCATTAAGAAAACAAAATTCATATATATGTTGATTTCAAAGGGAAAAATGAATAAACTAAGCTATGTGTTGTTATTCTAATGAGTTGAAATGATTATTACTTTATAAGCTACTGTAAAGAGCATACAAAAAGGCTTTGGTTTCTGTTGTGTAGAAGATACAGAAAGGTTGTCACAATCTCAATAGCTGCTGAATCCATAAGAAAGCTAGTTAAGTTTTTTACCATCACGGAGCACATACACTTACCTACTTCCAGTTGGGGAGAAACATAAAACAAACAGTTCCTCTAGGGAACTCCTTAGCACACTGAAACTTGGCGAGCGTGAAACTAGACAGATGCATTTGTCAGCATAGGAATTTCCCTGTATCCTGTAGGCCTCCACAATATCTTCGCAAACTAGATCGCGGAAAGAAATGCAACTAACATAGATTTTTGAACCATCACCCTCTATATTAAACTTTTAAGTTAGTGTAATATTCATAATAATACCCCCACCAGAAGATATAAACTATACAAGCAACTAAATCAAATTTATTGAAAGATCAAATTATGTCTCAATAATGTTTCAAAACATGGTGGCATCGTTTCAAAAGGAAAATGTAACTGTAAGGGTGAGATGTTAAAAAGTATTTTGCAGATTTTAAGGTCCAACATTACTCTCTCTCTCTCAAGATATTTGTTTTATTTTATTACAACCTCATTAGATATGTATTCATTCACTTTGGAACAGTTTTTTAGTTTACTTTTTTAAAACACAATGCCTTTATTTTAAGAACCTCTCCTTTCCTCAGGACGAAACTCAGCTTCTCCCTAGTGTGTTAAGCCTGTGGCTTCATTTAAGGGAGTTTTCTAATATGCAGAAATTGGAAGAACAAGGTTACTTTATTCCAAAGAATCAATAACACCAATAGACTTAGAATGATACATATTAGAGTAGTTAAAGTAATTAAGAGTTGTATAGTTAGTTAGCTTGTTAGTTAGTTAGTTAGTTGGTTGAGGTTGTTATATAGAGCATGTGTATAAATAAGAGAACACAGAGTACAGAGCATCTTTGAATATTGAATTCAGAATTGTTAAAAGAGTATTCTCTATTGTGAAGGGGGAACCCTTGAGGAGAGATCTTCTCCTATTCTATCCTATTTTTTAATAAAATTGTTATTTCATAGTAATTCAAATATTGGGTTTCTATCACTATCACTACTAGAAATTCACTCATCCTTTCATTAGCTGTATTTTACACAATTCCTCTAGCGAAATTTCCATCATTAACAACACTCTTCATGGCTGTTTACTGCTGTATGTATAGATTGTGAAATCTGCCAAGCAAATGACCTGACCATTATATTCTTGAGACAACATGTAAACTAATACCACAGTTCTCAGTATAAAATGAACTGATATACATAAAATCTCTATCGTATAATAACCGTACAACGCGGCTTTGTACCTAATGTTCGCAACCAGGTAACTAAGTGTTTGAATAGACTTATTTGAGCATATTTATCGGTGGTATAAGTACATGTGATATTGTTTGAGAGAGCTAATGAAAATTACTTACCACAACTTATTTCCATAAACTCTCCATGATAGTTTATGAAAACAATTAATAGCTTATACGAGAACAATTTGACTTTATCTTATCTCTTGTTATAGAAATAACTTATATAATAAGTGCTTATTTAAGTTGTCTATCCAAATAGTCCTAAGTTACTTAAACCATCTATGCAAGAAGCTTTAATAAACAATGTCTAACTTCCTGAGATACTTAGACCAAAATCAAAAGCACAGACTTCCTGAGTAATTAAACCAAAATTTGACATATATTTCGAGCGTAGATCCAGAACACTGAACCAAACTTAAATTAAATCAATCAAAAACATCATGAATATGATGAAAATTGGTCTGAACAGTAATGTAGAGAAAATAAATTATTTTGCAAATAGATGAAAAGATTCATCAGAAAAAACATTGACAATGACATATGACTTGACAATGAAGTAAATCATCAGAATCGTTAGAATTTAGAATAATCAAATCAAGCAAATTCAAATAAAAAGATTTAAACAAATAATTGATACAGAAAAAGAGAAGACCGTGACATATGACTTGTTGCTACCTTCTCGGTCTAGTTGAAGCGGTATATCTGAACACGACACATATAAATACGGTAATGCCTACAAAGAATAACACAGATGATCAGATTAAATATAATCTTAACACAACTTGAAAGATAATAAAATAGTAACAATCATATATCACTCAAAAAGCTTAAACTCTCATATTGCATTTATTACCAATGTTTTAAACAACTATCAACATTAAGGTTTTTGGTGTATATGCTACTGCATCGAGACAACAGCTTTCTAGATTAAACTTAGACGCGGTAATGACAACAATTTACTAAGATTTAAGTAAACAGGAAGCATTGTGTTAAAAAAAAAGCAAAAAAAAGCATAATTGAACGTATTAAATAACGGTCGCGGTCGCATAAAGACTTCCGCGATTTTGGCTGGTCTAGGTGTTGTGACACTAATTGCAGTCGCCGCAGTGTGAATAAATCACAATTATTTTCTTTATCATACCCAGATAATCCAAACAGAAATTCTACAAAACGGAAACCAAATTACTTGCCTTTTACGGAGAAACTGAGCAAATGCTTTATGAGAAATGCCACGTTTGACGAGAAACCCAACAGGGTCATAACCCTTTTCACCATCGGAGTCAGTATCATTGGTATTAAACGGTTTCTTCTTTAGCTGGCTTTGTCGTTGTTGGGGGTTTTGTTGTGAATCAGAACAAGCGGTTTTTAGAGTGGTTTTTCTACGGGAAAAGGTAACGGTTTGGTGATGAAGAAATGAAGAAGTGGGTGTGGTTTGAGTTTGATGGAAGAAGAAGATATTGAGCAGAATTGAAAGAGTTGTCGTCATTGTTGTTTGAGAATGGCGGATAGGTCACAACAGTCTTAATATGTTAAAAATTTATATATATATATATATATATATATATATATATATATATATATATATATATATATATATATATATATATATATATATATTAACATTGTTACCAAAATTAACTATTTATATAATAAAATAGAACATATTTTACTATTATTTTAGACAAAAATATTAAGTTACATTGTCATGATAATTATAATAATAATTTATTAAATTAATTAATAAAATTGAAAAGGTTGGAAAATAAAAATGAAAGAAAAAAGTGGAAAATCAAAGGAATAAAAAAAATAGTGATTATGATTGGCTAAAGTAATTGCGACAGTTCGCCTTAACTGTCGCGAGTGTGGAAAGAGGACGGTTCTTTGGTAACTGTCGCAATTATTTTATACAACATGCCTAAAAAATCTGCGACGGTTGGCTCAAACTGTCGTGAGAACTGTCGTAGTCCGGGAATAAGGACGGTTTTTTTATAATTGTCGTAAAAAATCTACGGCAGTTGACCCTAATTGTCGTGACAACCGCCGCAATCTAGAAATAAGGACGGTTTTATGATAACTGTCGCAACTCAAGTGTCGTAAATCTCATTTTTTCTTGTAGTGAAAAGATAAAAGAAAAAGTTCCTCCTTATGGGGTAGGATCTAACTTAGAAAGATCGACTTGAATGGGATCAAGGATCAAGTGGGGATATGATGCAAATGAGATGCGTACGTGCAAGTTTTACGTCACGCGCAGATTCTTCCTTTGGACTCGATACAATGATGCGATGCAATAAAGATAAATAGCGGTAAAGTAAAGGCAGATAAATAAATCCATACACAGACGCATGAAAGCGCTAAGACAAGTGTGTGAATTGTGAGTATGTGAAGCGGAATCGGAGCGGAGACGGAAGCGTGCACGACTGATTAACTCACGATGTTGATTAATTTTAAGTGGATTGATTTAGAGAGTGGTTGAAATTATCTAGAAGTTATATTATATCTTTTTGGTGAGATTGATTTTATAAAAAATGTTATATTAATTATATTAGTTTTAATAAAAAGTTTTAGGCGAATATTAGTTTTAGAAAAAGTTGAATTAATTCGATGAGATTGATTTTAGGAAAAGTTAATTTAATTTAATTTAGCAAAAAGGTTTTAGATGTGAATTAATTTTAAATAAATAAAGGTTTATTAAATAAAATTGGTTTTATTAACTAAGAAAATGGTTTGTTATTATTTGTTTTACTAAATAAAAATCAATCTAAATATGAAATAGTTTTATTAAGAAAAAAAAAGAACAATTTTATTATTATAAGATGAAGTTGAATTAAAGAAAATAAGTTGATTAAATAAAATGAAGTTAATTATAAAAATTATTAGTTGGTTTTAAATTTATATAAGGCTGATTTGGTTAATTAATTTAAAAAAAGTTATTTATTATATTAATTTAAAAAAGATTAACAGTTTATTAGTTAAAAAGATTAACTGGACTAATTAATTAAAACAATTAGGTGACGAAAGGATCCAGTGGTGCGCTTGCCATGAGGGTCTATCGTGGGCACGCAGGTTTGGGTCGCGAGATAAGATCTGTTGGAGATCCGAGTGTCGTGGCGTGAGGGTCTACCGTATGTGGGTGTGTGCACATGCACGTGATTATTACAAATAAAACAAAATTAAAGAAAACAAGAAAACCCTAAATTGCTTTTCTTCTTCCTTTGTCCGCCGATTCTTCTCTCCGTCCTCATCTCTTTCCCTCTTTTCTCTTCTTTTGCTTGGCTTTCTCCTTCAACTTCTTCTTCCGTCTCCTGCTTCTATCTTCTTCTCGCTCTATTTCCCTACACGAATCATAAATCAAACAAAACAAACAACGTTAAATTTTTAGTAATGGAAATTCTCACGGTTTGATGTGGATTCTCGTTTTTCCAGGGGCTCTTCGATGGTGGACGACAATGGGTTTTGCGGAGAAGGTTACTGAGGTTCGCGGACGGAGGCGCGAGGATGAAGGTGGTGATGCTGATTTGGGGAGTTGAGATATTGATTTGCGGTGGGGGCGAGAGCTTTTGAAGGAAGCTCGTGGGTTATAGCGATTCAAAGTTCACGGTGGAGCTTACAAAAGGATAAGTCTCTTTTGCAATTTGATTTGGGATTGTGATTTTTGAATGGATTTCTTCTGCTTCTGTTAGGGGTTCTGTGATTGGGGATTTTGTGAAATTTGTTTGCGAACTGGTGTCCTTTCTCAAACCAATTTCTGATTCTTTTATAGGTGCTATGAGAATCTGAAAAATTGATACGACATTAGTGGTATATCGCAACTTGTTTTGGAATGAATGATCCTGATGGTAAAGTCTCCTTGTTTTTGTTGAACATGTCTGGGCTGTTTTGGGAAAGGAATTAAATCTGCTTTAACAGGTTCAAAACCTGTCTCGAAGGTATGGTAATTGTTCTTCCATTTCCGCTTAGATATGTTCGTATTTTGATCCTTTCCCTTTTCGTTTTGAGCATGTCTGGGTCTATTTTGGGAAGGTTTTAAAAGAAACGTTATGTATGTTGCCTTGACTTCATACTTGTTAATGCTATGCTCTTCTGGTGGTTCAATGTTATCTTATACAGGTTGAGGTTTTGGAGAAACTTGAAGAAAGAGTAATTGTGAGGCTGCCGTAGTTGTGTTTCAGATGGATGGGGGGAGGGTGAAGTTGGTGTTATCTTTGGAAACCATGTAAAGTTGTCGTAGAAACAAGTCGTGGCAAGTTGTAGTGGTAAGTCATATGTAACCTCTTCTTCTTTGTTTCCCCTTATCTCACAGTTTGTATACTTGCTTTATTTGACTGATAAAATTCTCTTTTCCGGTTTTAACAAGTCCGATATATGTTTTCGTGACTTAATGATGTTCTTCTTGAATAGACGGGTCGGATTAAGGCTTTATGTTGACGTTGAGACGACTCTGTGGATGAGTAAGTGTCGCACCTCGAAAAATTCATTTCGAACATACGACCCTCGCGCGAAAGGCGCGGAAATACGGTTCGACAGAGTCGCCACCGAACTTTATTTTTCCCGAATGAACGGGAGAGGAAAATATCAAGAAAACCTCATAGACACGGAAAGGAACACGGCCGTCGCAACCATATTCCTGGGTTCGGGAGTCGGTTACGCGAGGGGAAGGTATTAGCACCCCTCACGCCCGTCGTACTCGACGGGAACCTCTTAATTCGAGTTGTGATGATGTTAGCTGAACTTAGTTCTTCTCTTCTCACTACTAAATGCTAAAACGGTACTAAAGGGATAAAGGACACTAGGGGAAAGGGGATGGTTAGAGGATAGGGTGCTCGCCAAGGATTGGGGCCCTTGTGCCTACGTATGCTCATTCGGACGAGAATGAGAAATCAGAGCGTCGTAGTTCGACTACGGGAAAGGAAGGGGGAAATGGAAGATGGAGGGGATTGTGCTCGCCAAGATCATCGCAATCTTGTGCCTACGTATCTTACATTCAAGAATGAATGAAGAATCAGAGCGTCCGTAGTTCGTGGATACGACCACGAAAGAAACGGGTTTGAATTGGTTTGAAATGGGTACGGATGACGATTACTCGAAGCTTAAGAAAGACTTCTCGTACCCAAGTAATCGGGAGAGCGAACCAAAGACTTGGGACACCCTCTTTTTCATCTTGAAGAATAATGTTAAGTTTGGATGGTGTTTGAACCGATGACGATTATTTTAGCTTAAGAAAGATTTCTCGGACCAAAATAATCGGGAGGACGAACCAAAGACTTGGAACGCTCTCTTTTTCATCGTAAGAAGTTGTGTTTGAAAGGATGAGGTTGAAATGACAACGATCACTTGAAGCCTAAGAAAGACTTCACAGACCCCAAGTAAACGGGAAAGCGAACCAAAGACTTGGAACACTCTCTTTTTCATCGTAAGAGAAGTTTTGAAAGGATGAGGTTGAAATGATGATGATTAATTGAAGCTTAAGAAAGACTTCTCAAACTCCAAATAATCGGGAGAATGGACCAAAGACTTAGTACACTCTCTTTTTCATCGTGAAAGGAAAGTTGTTTGAGTTGGAAATAGTTGAACGATGTCGAGTTGTTAATGTTATTTAGAGGCGTCAATTGTTCACACCCGAATAAGACAACTCGCATGTAAACAACTGAAAGCAAGATCAAAGACTTGAACCTATTCTTTACACCTTGAAAAGAATTAAATAGTTGTTAATTGATTGATGGTTTGTTTCGAAAATCCGCTTGACGTTGGATCAAGGGTTTGACTCGTTATCGCGTGCAAAGCGTGTTGAAAATGAAATTGTTTGAAAAAGAAACCGACTTGACTTACACATCAAGGGTCGATTTGTAATAGGTTGATGGCGAATGCGTATGAGCACTCGACTTACGGGTTGTTTGAAAGTGGCTCGATGGTGAATCGAGAATGAGTTTGAAAATAATTTGAATCCGCTCTAGTCCCTATGGGTGCTCCTAGGGGATAAACTAATAATCAAAGAAATACGAAACATACATCGGAATGGGAGAGGGGTACATGTAATTTACACGGGATTGCACGAAATAAAGGGGTCTCATTGTCAGGTAGCCCAAGAGAAAGCCGTGTATGTGCATTTGTATCCTAAACTACGCCTTGAGAAAAGTCGGGCACGACTCAAAATTAGGATACCTGCAAATGACCAAAGATCCAACAGTCCACCAATTTGGCTTTTAGGAGTTTCGATAATTTATTAAGTGTTTTCAAATATGGGTGAGTGAGATATGAATAATGATAATAATAATATGAATAAATAATATGACAATAATATAGTAAGATAATATAACAATAATATCCATGGAAATTAAATTTAATGGTTAGTTTAATGAATCGAATCGGGACACGAAAGGATAGGATCTAGTCTTAATCGCAAACATAATGCCGATTAATCAAAGGTAGCCTATCACGATCCCAAAGTACGGAAAATGACCCCAATGGTCATTCCCCATAGATTTGAAATCGAGAAGGTTATCAACTTCGATACGCGACACTTACGAATAAAAGACTTTCATCGATCCAATAATCGAAATAAGATCGGAGAAAGAAGGTGGTCTCAGATCCTTTGTTTCATGTCAATATTTTGACGGCTAAACGGTGGAAACTTCTTCATCGACCCAAAATGAGGGAAATGGGACAAAATGTCCAATGATAAATAAGAAATAAAATAACTCTGAAATAGAAAATAAAAGAGTTCTATAAGAAGATAAAAACTCTAAAGAAAATAAAATTATGAATATATAATCTAAAAAAAAAACTATTAGATAATAAAAAAAACCATATTGTTTAGGAAGTTTAAGAAAACTAATTTAGAAAAATAGAAACATATATTTATAAATTAAAGTCTAATATTAACAACATATTGAAAATAATATTATAAGATATCAAAATGATTTTTAAGAAGAAAACAAAAGAAAACAAGGAAACTAAAAGGAAGGGGCTGGACCAGGGGTGTTTGGAGATGAACATAACAAGCTCATCAGATTGGGGCGCCCCAACCAAGATGGCGGGTTGGATCTACAACCCGGTTCAATTGAAATCCCTTCGTTGAGTGAAACCCTATTACCCCCACAACCATTCACAAATACTTAAAATACAAATTGAAATTGAAAGACACAACCTTATACTCCAGCAAACCAATTCTGAACGAGGAAGAGAATGGCAAGATACCTTGAAATCATCATCATCTTCACTCGATTGTCATTCTCTCAAATTATTTCTCTTCACTCACCTATACTCGCGCGACTTTATTACCTACGTCTTCGATCTCGGTCCATCGTGGCGTGAAGGGTTCATGATGGTTTCGAAAGCGATGCAACTGTTGATGAGTGGTTATAGCGTGAGATAAACGTTATGAATATTAACGGAGGGAGTACGCGTATGTTGTCGTTTCGGATTGTTCCTGTGGAGTGAGAAGGTTGGAAAAAGGAGGAGGTCGATGAAGATCTATGGGTTGTGTTTTATGAAAGTGATGATGGAGTGATTTGGAGCTGAAGTCTGATTGTTGTTGTTATCAATTGGAAAGCGCATACCAACTGTTTGTGAAAAGGCTAGTTTCAGATAAGGCAAGATGAAGGCGTATGTGTTTGGTTGCTACCAATGGAAAATGAAATATGAGGGTTAGCTGGACTGTGGAGTTGTGCTTTCATTGTTGTTTGAATCCTGTTCTGACGCTGGAAGGTTGTTGCAGAGTTTGAAAGAAAACGGAAGTTGGGTTTGAAGTGGAGGTGGTGCTTATGTTTGGAGCTTGGTAGTGTTGAGGTTCTTGTTTTTAACAGAGTTGAAGGTCAAAGATGAGGTGGGTTCTCTGTTCAATTTTGAAGGAGATCCGGGAAGGAGAAATAGAGGGTTTGGGATTTATGTGTTTGGATTTTTTTGAAGGTGAAGATGGAAGAGTTCTGAGTTTTCTGTTTCTGTTTATGGAGAGATTATGGTGAGTGGGTTTGGAAGAGACGGAAGAACTGAAGGCGGGTTATGTTTCGGCTTCGCGGCGGTGTGGTTCTGGTTTGGAGTTTAGAGATTGAACAGGGTTGTTTGGTTTGTTGAAGTTGGAAGGAAGAGGTTTTTCGATTGAGAGGAAAATGGTTGAGGGTTTCCCATTCAGTTTTCTTTTTCAGGTTTTTGGTTTTGGTTGAAAGAAGAAGAGGAAGGCTTGAGCGGACCCTGAGGTTTTTTGGAGGAAGCAGAATGAGGTTTTGGGCTTTTTCCAAGTTGTGTTTTTTCTTCCGAGCTGATGGAGAAAAGAATCAGCTCCCTCTATACGATCTCCCCCTCCCTCTTTTAAGTTTCTTTTCTTTCCAAAACTGTACTATTGTTGATGCCAAGCCATTTTCAGGTACAGGATACATTAGTTAACCAGTTCTTGGCAGAGTGTATGTGAAAATCCTTTTTTACCACTTTGGTGCAAGGTTTTCTAGGCATAGGTTTTGGAGGTATATGCACAGGGTATGCAGCATAGCTGTATGGTTTTGCAGAGTGTAACAGCTGTTATATTAACACAGTTTTTTTTACTCCTCACTCTTTTCTTGTCTTTTTCAGTCTGCTGTGGGCCAATATTTACTGATGCCTTGGGTTGGCATCTCTTTCTTTTTGGCTTCTTGTGTTGCTGCTGTGTTGAAGACATTCTCTGTTTTATAGGTTGTGGATATGTGTTGTGGGGGAGATAGTCTATGGCCAACCCGTTTATGGTGGATGTTGTGCAGCTTTGTATAAGCGAAAGTATTTGGCAAATAGTGTATGGTATTCGTACAGTTTGCAACAATTCTGGCTCATGTCGGTATGGTGCGTAAAACTTTGTGGGGACCGTACATGATGAATTCATTCTGATGCTGGTACCAATTGTGGCAATGTCTCGTGAAATTACAGTGATGGTCTTGTGAGGCTCTATTAAAGAGGTGTCGTCCGCTCTTGTCTCGTAGCAGCAGGGCCATGTTTTTTTCCGCAGGTTGGAATAACATAATTTTCTCAAAATTTTCGGTGTGTACGCAATTCGGCATGACATTGTTATTTTCCAATTGCAGGTTTGGAGGTGTGGTTCTACAAGTTTTGTGCTGCGTGTACGGTTTTCTTGGTGTATGGTTTATTGAAGCGCAAATATCATCTTGCGAAAACCGTTTTTTCACTTACGAAAGCTGCCAATTTGTTTAGCAGGTTTATAGTTTGAAATCATTATGCAAATTCATTACTTTGGGCATATGGACCATCTTTGGTAATATCATCACCGCCGTAGACAATTGGCATAGTTCAACTCACACTAGTTAAAGCTTTATCAATAAGCTCGTACCTTACACTCGGTAATGATTGGCACGACCGATTTTCTTTGTAGATTACTTGCAAATTTTCATTGACTGTCTTTCATATTCTTTTCATGTGAGCATTCATGGATACTTGGCATGACAACGGTTTGCTACGACATTCTCGCAGAAGCTTCTCCTTATGTTTCTTAATTGCATCGACAAAGGACTCTGAACATCATAATTTCCACACGGATCCTGAGTCGGATCAATCTGCAGCTTTCCTTACCTTTTCCTCTCGAATAATTGACGAAATTTTCGAAACACGCAACAGCCATGTTGACGAGCAGCAACATCAGGTCAGAATTCCCCCACAGTCACATGACTTATGTAATTCTCCCTGGTCTGATGCTTTGGTTTATCACTTTGTTAAACACTTGATATGGTTGTCAATTATTACTTGGCTTTGTGGCCTGAGCTCTCACCAATATTTATCATTTCTATTTATTTCGTGAACTGCAGGCGGTACCCGTTGTGTACAGTTTGGACATGAATTACGTGTGGTTTGGTAGCTGGGGTAGTGTGTGATGCTCAGATCTTTTGCGGTTTGGAGATCCCAGTTATAACAGATATATTCGTCTTCATATCAGTACTGTTGTTGTTTCAATACCAGTCATGGGATTCAATGGCAGGTTGGCTCATGGCTTGCTAGTCTGGGAGCAGTCCGAAACGCGCTGTAACACGAGACCTTATTTTCCTTTTGAAATAAAATTGCCGGCTCAATTTGTTGCGTGGTAAACGTAGAATTATGTACTGTTACCACATGACGATACCGTTTGGAAGGTTATAACATGTAGCTTATGAATTGACTCCTTCTTTCATTTCAATGTTATGGTGCAGGTTGTGACTTTCAACACGGTGAATTATGGAATAAGTGGATCGGTGCATAAAGGAAGTGCTACCATCGTCATCAATTTTTTTGGCTGTCTCTTTTCTTTTCTCTTTTGCAGATGTGTATGGATATATGTACAAGGTAACAGTCCCGCGGTTCTGCAACTGTTATGCGTGTGCTGCGTAGTGATCGTACAAGTACTGGTGGGACTTTGATAGAGTATGTCGGTTTTTCGTGCGGGTTGACCGTTGCGTTATGAATTTCTTGGTGGAATCGCTGGATGCACGATTTTTGGTGGTGTGAATTGTAAGAATTTCCTGCTGCAAGTTGTCTTTGTAACGTAATGGTGCGGTGCAGTGTGTACAAAGCTGGTGCCCCTGTAATGTTGGGGTGAGAATAGGATCCGATGTAAAGTTTAACATCAATTATGGCCTTGGATTTTGATTGTAACTTGGAGGAAAATTCATCAAGCTCAGCTTCAAACCAATCTCAGAAATCACTTTGCGGATGGGCCTTATGTAAAAATACTTTGTTGCAGAATCTGTTTGTAATTTTGATGGGCTCATTATGGATTTGAAACCATATTTTTGATAGTGTTTTTTTTAATCTTGTAAACTCTTTGTAAATATCATATTCTCATTTTTGCAAGTCTGGCCCATGTGGAGCTTTGTACTAGTCATTACTTCTGCACCCTCCATGTTATCCTTGAATTCATGAATGATCAAATTCCATTTTACTTAACGTAAATGAAAAATAGAATTAATCCTTGAACATAAATTTGGACCAAAAAAAAAAGAGTGAGTCTTGAACAAATAACTTTTGGATTTTAATGAGGCAAAGTGTTCAAGATGGCATTTCTTGATTATGTCTTGAAACCAGACTATAATGAGTTGGTATGAACTACTTTGCTCGAGATCTTGACTAAAATGAACCGAACTCTGATGATTTGACCCACACATAGATAACTTGGAATGGCAGATAAACTCTAACTGTAACTTCAGGTATAATCTCATGCGTCATATACCTCCCGGCATTGTTGCCATTTAATGAAGCCCTTGTCAGACTTACAAATCAAATTGCAACTAATGAAACTCAACCTATATTGCAATCCTCCCCTAGATGAAACTCCATTTAATTCAACCCAACCTCGTGATGCCCTGAGTTTGGCCAACAAGCAAAAGCAATATATTTTTTTGATTTTGAAATAATTGTCAGTGGACAGGTGTTTAGAATGGAAACTATACACAAGTAGGACAAATTTGGGGTATGACAGATGCCGCTATCTAATTGGCTTAGACCGAGTAAGATGAACGACTATGGCGCTCATCTTTCAAGGTAGATGTCAATTAGATATAAAGAAGACCCTGAATTTGTCCGAAAAGAAAAGGAATGCCTGGGAAAAGGTCAGCATTACCAAAAAGATGATGAGGAGAGATACACACGGCTACTACCACCAAAAGGATGATAGAGAAAAACTCACACCAAACAATATCGCACAATCTATCATTAATGACCATGATAGACTCCCCACCAAAATGATGACGAAGGGAAACACAACACGGATCACACAATCTATCATTAATGACCATGATAGACCTCCCACCAAAAGGACGACGGAGCGAAACACAAATAAACTTATCGCACAATCTATCATTAATGACCATGATAGACCCCCCACCAAAAGGATGACGGAGAAAAACACAAAACACATCGCACAATCTATCATTAATGACCATGATAGACCCCCCACCAAAAGGATGACAGAGCGAAACACAAAACACATCGCACAATCTATCATTAATGACCATGATAGACCCCTCACCAAAAGGATGACGGAGCGAAACACAAAACACATCGCACAATCTATCATTAATGACCATGATAGACCCCCACCAAAAGGATGACAGAGCGAAACACAAAACACATCGCACAATCTATCATTAATGACCATGATAGACCCCTCACCAAAAGGATGACGGAGCAAAACGTAAAACACATCGCACAATCTATAATTAATGACCATGATAGACCCCTCACCAAAAGGATGACGGAGTGAAACGCAAAACAATATCGCACAATCTATCATTAATGACCATGATAGACCAAAGGATGACGAAGCAAACTCACACATCGCACAATCTATCATTATTGACCATGATAGACCCCTCACCAAAAGGATGACGGAGCGGAACACACACCGGCCACTACCACCAAAAGGATGATAGGACAAACACAAATTGAAGGCTACCAACACCAAAAGGATGTAGGCTAGGTTGAACCGACGAGGTTCGACTATCACCAAAAGGATGATAGTAAGGCAATTGACAATGGTCACGCTTGCTGAATGCGACTCATTAGGGAACACCCGAGAGGAAGATTAAATTGAAATGAGTCGACGGGGTACGCCCACCGTCCTGTTTGGAGATCATAATTTTGCTGAAATGATTTCATGGTTACGCCCATGAATTTTGAAGAGGATGCCCCTGACTGGGCTGAGTTTGTCTTGAAATGTCTTATTTTGGTCAACAAAAGGCTGAACAACTTCATGAGGAACGCTCACGGCTTTGCTGAAGATGCCCCTGCTCGAGCTGGATCTTGCACTGGACTTCTTGGATTTGCCCAACAAAAGGTTGAAGAACTGCGTGGGGAATGCCCACGATCTTGAATAGTATGCCCTTGACTGGGCTGGATGTTGATTGGAAGATTTGATCAGTCACGAGGTTGAAATACGTCACGGGAGACGCTCATGGTCTTTGAAAAATGCCCCTGACTGGGCTGAACCTTGCTTTGAATATCTTCAAATTTTGTGGGAGAAACCCATAATTGCAGAAGATCGCCCCTGCCTGGGCTGATGATTGCTTTGAAGCTCTTGAAAATCATGGGACAAACCCACAATCCTGCGGAGGACGCCCCTGACTGGGCTGATGACAGTCTTGGAAGTCTTCGAGATTGATCCTGGACCTTGACTTGCATATATGAATGCTGGATGATAAATGATATTCCATACGAGTGGAAGTGCAAATGCAAATGCTTGACGAGCGGAGATGCAAGAGTTAGGGAAGTATGATATGATTTGAGTATGCATATGATGCAAGATGCTTATGATTGCGAATGCAATGCATATGATGCACGTGATTACAGACGGGTGACTGGAAACGCAGGTGAAGACGCCAACGTGGTGGACTTTTGGTAGTTGCCAATGTGAATTGGACTTCGGGTGGTGGGAGGGATTGACTTCCTCGACACGCAGTTGGTTGGAGACGCCATGACCAAAGCAGACGAAGATACTCTATATGCCCTAAGTCTGGGTACTTAGTGATTCGTCGTGAATTTGCTTCAGAGAAGGTTGCAACTCTGCTTGTTGGTCAGGACGACCTGGCCTTGTCCCATTTCGAACATGGCAATGGCCTGCCCCAGATTAATCAGTTCTGACATATGGAAGTTGAACTCGGATGACTTGCCCCTGCTCGAGCTGTGGAGTGATTTGCCCCAGACTATGGGTTTTGAGGTAGTCTTGCTTCGTGTCAGCCACTGAAAGTCAAGTTCCTCCTTAATTGCCCCCTTGCTGAAATGTCTTTGGATACCTAGCACTGCTTTGCAGTTAAAATTGTACATACACAAATGGTAATAATTAATGCAAAGTTCGATGCAAGTTCGAAAAATTATCGTTTATTTGGAAGTGTTGTGGTAGTGAGACAAATGGACAGTTAGCCCAAACATTGTGCTAACTTTGATTGGTGCGAAAGATATAGCAAGAGAAAAAAAACCGATGCTGATGATTAACAATCATGTGAGGAGTCAGGTTACGCAACCTTGCGATAGTATGCTTTCAGAATAAACCTCGCCTCAATTAGGTCTTTCGAGGGTTGTAACGTGGTCTGGTTCACGGTTATAAAACAAAGGATATTAGGCTCAAAGTATGACTTGTACCCACCCCTTCTTCTTAATGACCTCCAGTCCTACGTTCAGTTAATTCTGCACCTATCTTAATGGTATAAACTTGATGATTCAAGTTTTGCTCGTCGTGGCAGTCACCTTATTTTTTTTTATTTTTTTTTTATGGATGTCAGTGCCCCTTTTGATTTGGGTGGCCACTGAATATTATTTGTTTTTATTGAGGGTTTCGGGATCCTCTTTTGCTTTTGTTTTTGATCCCTAACTTTTGCATGGATTGACTTTGCTTGTCAGATCCGTCGGGATTGCCTTGATTTTGCCTAAGTCCCCTCTGAGGTGTTTGACTTAGCAGGCTTTTGATTTTTCCTTTTTTTTGGATTTTATTGTGACTGCCATCGTCTTTAGAATTTCGCTTTATTGATTCAAGTGCAGGGTTGGACTAACGGAACACTACCCTGCCCCAGGTTGAGTGTAAAAGATTTGACTATCCGAAGGAAACTACTACTTCTAGGCTCGAAGTGGTTTACTAGGGATTAACTTCTTATATCTCCGGTATTTGGGGAATTGAAACAATGTCTGTACATCATTGACGAGATTCTGTCTGAAAGCATACAGTTTGCAATTATGGGTATCTCGTTTTCATCATCCTCCCTCAAATTAAGCTAAACAACAGTGGATAAATGTGTCGGTGATACGTGAAAAATGAGTGAATACGACATAACTAATTCAAAACATGCATAAACGATACATTAATGAAAACCAAATACGAATGGCAATTGTTCAAAGCATACAATACTTAAACAAACAAAGACAAAATATAAGAACTGCGAATAATGAAATGGCAACATGACTGCCTTCTTCGGGGAATGAACTTGACTGGAATCGATCTGATGTTGGCACTAGTTGACTGGTGGCATCGGATTGTTGATGATATTTGGAGACTTCCCATTGAAGTTGATAGCATCCCTGTCGATCATGTCTTGAATTATGTGCTTGAAAGCTCTGCAATCCTCAATGGTATGACCTGGAGCGCCCTTATGAAACTCACAATGAGCATTTGCATCGTAATCGGCAGGAATGACAGTTGGAGGAGCCAAATCTCTCGGAACAACAGCTTTCTTCTCCATCAACTGAGCAAAAATTTTGGCATATGTCATTGGTAGACGATCAAAGACTCTATCTGGTCTCCATGTTCTCTGCGGACGCTGTGGGCGAGTACCTTGTCGTTGCTGAGTAGCTTGCATCTGCTGTTGCTGAGGAGGATACTGATATCCTTGATGGTTGTAGGCTTGTTGCTGAGGAGCCTGTTGCCGTGGCATCTGAGCTTGCATTACTTGAACAGCTGGCTGATAAGGCATTGGAGCATATTGCGCAGCAGCAACATACGGATACTGATAATAGGGAACTTGATAAGGCATAGGAGCAGGAGCTTGTTGAGAAGCTTGCCCTTTCTGCGAAAAGATGGCATTTGTTTCGCCCTCCTTCTTCTTGTATCCATTGAAAGGCTTCTTGGCATGGGCCTGGTTGTTGGAACCTCCTGGGATCTTTCCACTCTTCAACCCTTCTTCAATTCTCTCACCAACGATCACCAAGTCAGAGAATCCAGCGGAGACACTACCGATCAACTTCTCATAGTACTGGCCTTGCAAGGTACCCATGAAGATGTCAATTAGTTCACGGTCAACAAGAGGTGGATGCACCCTTGCAGCTAGCTCTCTCCATCGTTGCGCATACTCCTTGAAGGATTCGTTGTCCTTCTGAGTCATACTCTGAAGTTGAGTACGATTCGGAGCAAGATCGGTGTTGTACTTATACTGTTTGACAAATGCATCGGCTAGCTCGGCCCAAGTGCGCACACTGTTACGTTCCAGCTGCATATACCATTCTAGTGATGCCCCAGACAAACTGTCTTGGAAGCAATGAATCATGAGCTTTTCGTCTCTGGCATAGGCAGCCATCTTGCGACAGTACATCTTCAGATGAATGTTTGGGCAACTGAGACCTTTGTACTTCGAAAATTCCGGCACTTTGAACTTGGGAGGGATGACAACATCAGGCACCAAGCATAATTCCAAAGCACTGAAAGAATTCGAATTGTTCCCCTCCATGGCTCGGAGTTTCTCGGCTAGATCTCGGCACATCTTCATGGCTTCTGAATCCTGAACAGCAACAGGACTGGAAATGGGGATAGCAGCATGATAGTTCTGAACGTCGTCATAATGATCCATCAGAGTATCTTCGGTATGGGGAGCTGGGATTTGCACAGCAGTAGGCTGGGCCTACGGGATAGCTCCAATGGTAACTCTGGGCGCTAGGGTTGGATGAGAAGCGTTCCCTTCGGCTGCGTTATTGAAGTTCAACGGCATCCCGTGAGGATTTGGAATTGGAACCAAAGGGATGGCAGTAGACCCTTGTCCTTGACCATTGTTGTTGATGACAGCAGCGGCTTCACGTTGTTCTTCCTCTCTCCTGGCCGCGAGGATGGCCTCGAGGATCTGGTCAATCTTTCCTTTCATAGAATCCAACTCTTCCCTGAAGGTAGGTTGCTCCTGTTGAATCTGCTCCATCATTCGTCTTGTATTGGCTCTAGTTGCATACTGGTGTCGAGGACTCAGCTTGATTTACTGATATGAAGGAAAGAGAAACATGAGAAACTGCTGAAGGAAGGTGAATGCAAGATGCACAACAAATGAGATGCAATGCAAATGATATGCAATGCAAGATGCAAGATCCAGGATCACAGGATCACAAATTCAAACAATTCTGAGATTTAGCCGGATGAACGGTTCAAGGATCACAGTCACTGCTCAAAGAAACCCCCACGGGTAGGATTCTAAAACGGGTAGGTGCCTAGAGTCATGGATATCTTTCAAAGATATTACTGCCATGACAAAGCCTCATCATGATGATAATATCCTCAAAAGAATCTCCTCTAGGTGAGGTTCTCGTATCTTCCACGCGAGAAAGACTTCTCGGAGGCATCAACTACACAACCATCGACACACGGATTCTAGAAAAGGTTCTCAGAGTCATAGATCTAGGTTGAAAATATTACTGTAATAAAGTAATACGTTCAAGGGATCTCATCTGATTGGGGCGTTCGTATTAATTCACAAAGAATTAACACTACCAACCACCATGGATAAAACGGTTTTATGGTCCTTGGGATAAACGATTCAAACTCGAAAACATTATTGTCATGGCAAAGACTCACCACAACAACAACATCTCCAAGGAATCTACTCCAAGCGGGGTTTTCGCTTCAACTCAACGTGAAAGACTCCACGCAAGTCTCCACTACACAACCACCATCCTAATCCTAGGGATATACTCGGACTCGGGTGTAGAGCCATCTCACAAAATAACCATAAGCAGAACAACCCCACAATGCCACAAGCACAAGTAACCAAGATAAGGATACAAATAAAAAGCAAGAAGAAATAAAAACAACAAGCTAACAACTCAAACTAAGATAGGCTTGACTCTCTCTTGCATGGAGCAAAGTCCCCAGCAGAGTCGCCACCTGTCGCACCTCGAAAAATTCATTTCGAACATACGACCCTCGCGCGAAAGGCGCGAAAATACGGTTCGACAGAGTCACCACTGAACTTTATTTTTCCCGAATGAACGGGAGAGGAAAATATCGAGAAAACCTCATAGACACGGAAAGGAACACGACCGTCGCAACCATATTCCTGGGTTCGGGAGTCGGTTACGCGAGGGGAAGGTATTAGCACCCCTCAAGTCCGTCGTACTCGACGGGAACCTCTTAATTCGAGTTGTGATGATGTTAGCTGAACTTAATTCTTCTCTTCTCACTACTAAATGCTAAAACGGTACTAAAGGGATAAAGGACACTAGGGGAAAGGGGATGGTTAGAGGATAGGGTGCTCGCCAAGGATTGGGGCCCTTGTGCCTACGTATGCTCATTCGGACGAGAATGAGAAATCAGAGCGTCGTAGTTCGACTACGGGAAAGGAAGGGGGAAATGGAAGATGGAGGGGATTGTGCTCTCCAAGATCATCGCAATCTTGTGCCTACGTATCTTACATTCAAGAATGAATGAAGAATCAGAGCGTCTGTAGTTCGTGGATACGACCACGAAAGAAACGGGTTTGAATTGGTTTGAAATGGGTACGGATGACGATTACTCGAAGCTTAAGAAAGACTTCTCGTACCCAAGTAATCGGGAGAGCGAACCAAAGACTTGGGACACCCTCTTTTTCATCTTTAAGAAAGATTTCTCGGACCAAAATAATCAGGAGGACGAACCAAAGACTTGGAACGCTCTCTTTTTCATCGTAAGAGAAGTTGTGTTTGAAAGGATGAGGTTGAAATGATGACGATCACTTGAAGCCTAAGAAAGACTTCACAGACCCCAAGTAAACGGGAAAGCGAACCAAAGACTTGGAACACTCTCTTTTTCATCGTAAGAGAAGTTTTGAAAGGATGAGGTTGAAATGATGATGATTAATTGAAGCTTAAGAAAGACTTCTCAAACTCCAAATAATCGGGAGAACGGACCAAAGACTTAGTACACTCTCTTTTTCATCGTGAAAGGAAAGTTGTTTGAGTTAGAAATAGTTGAACGATGTCGAGTTGTTAATGTTATTTAGAGGCGTCAATTGTTCACACCCGAATAAGACAACTCGCATGTAAACAACTGAAAGCAACATCAAAGACTTGAACCTATTCTTTACACCTTGAAAAGAATTAAATAGTTGTTAATTGATTGATGGTTTGTTTCGAAAATCCGCTTGACGTTGGATCAAGGGTTTGACTCGTTATCGCGTGCAAAGCGTGTTGAAAATGAAATTGTTTGAAAAAGAAACCGACTTGACTTACACATCAAGGGTCGATTTGTAATAGGTTGATGGCGAATGCGTATGAGCACTCGACTTACGGGTTGTTTGAAAGTGGCTCGATGGTGAATCGAGAATGAGTTTGAAAATAATTTGAATCCGCTCTAGTCCCTATGGGTGCTCCTAGGGGATAAACTAATAATCAAAGAAATACGAAACATACATCGGAATGGGAGAGGGGTACATGTAATTTACACGGGATTACACGAAATAAAGGGGTCTCATTGTCAGGTAGCCCAAGAGAAAGCCGTGTATGTGCATTTGTGTCCTAAACTACGCCTTGAGAAAAGTCGGGCACGACTCAAAATTAGGATACCTGCAAATGACCAAAGATCCAACAGTCCACCAATTTGGCTTTTAGGAGTTTCGATAATTTATTAAGTGTTTTCAAATATGGGTGAGTGAGATATGAATAATGATAATAATAATATGAATAAATAATATGACAATAATATAGTAAGATAATATAACAATAATATCCATGGAAATTAAATTTAATGGTTAGTTTAATGAATCGAATCGGGACACGAAAGGATAGGATCTAGTCTTAATCGCAAACATAATGTCGATTAATCAAAGGTAGCCTATCACGATCCCAAAGTACAGAAAATGACCCCAATGGTCATTCCCCATAGATTTGAAATCGAGAAGGTTATCAACTTCGATACGCGACGCTTACGAATAAAAGACTTTCATCGATCCAATAATCGAAATAAGATCAGAGAAAGAAGGTGGTCTCAGATCCTTTGTTTCATGTCAATATTTTGACGGCTAAACGGTGGAAACTTCTTCATCGACCCAAAATGAGGGAAATGGGACAAAATGTCCAATGATAAATAAGAAATAAAATAAATCTGAAATAGAAAATAAAAGAGTTCTATAAGAAGATAAAAACTCTAAAGAAAATAAAATTATGAATATATAATCTAAAAAAAAAATATTAGATAATAAAAAAAACCATATTGTTTAGGAAGTTTAAGAAAACTAATTTAGAAAAATAGAAACATATATTTATAAATTAAAGTCTAATATTAACAACATATTGAAAATAATATTATAAGATATAAAAATGATTTTTAAGAAGAAAACAAAAGAAAACAAGGAAACTAAAAGGAAGGGGCTGGACCAGGGGTGTTTGGAGATGAACATAACAAGCTCATCAGATTGGGGCGCCCTAACCAAGATGGCGGGTTGGATCTACAACCCGGTTCAATTGAAATCCCTTCGTTGAGTGAAACCCTATTACCCCCACAACCATTCATAAATACTTAAAATACAAATTGAAATTGAAAGACACAACCTTATACTCCAACAAGACGATTCTGAACGAGGAAGAGAATGGCAAGATACCTTGAAATCATCATCATCTTCACTCGATTGTCATTCTCTCAAATTATTTCTCTTCACTCACCTATACTCGCGCGACTTTATTACCTACGTCTTCGATCTCGGTCCATCGTGGCGTGAAGGGTTCATGATGGTTTCGAAAGCGATGCAACTGTTGATGAGTGGTTATGGCGTGAGATAAACGTTATGAATATTAACGGAGGGTTGAGGTTCTTGTTTTTAACAGAGTTGAAGGTCAAAGATGAGGTGGGTTCTCTGTTCAATTTTGAAGGAGATCCGGGAAGGAGAAATAGAGGGTTTGGGATTTATGTGTTTGGATTTTTTTGAAGGTGAAGATGGAAGAGTTCTGAGTTTTCTGTTTCTGTTTATGGAGAGGTTATGGTGAGTGGGTTTGGAAGAGACGGAAGAACTGAAGGCGGGTTATGTTTCGGCTTCGCGGCGGTGTGGTTCTGGTTTAGAGTTTAGAGATTGAACAGGGTTGTTTGGTTTGTTGAAGTTGGAAGGAAGAGGTTTTTCGATTGAGAGGAAAATGGTTGAAGGTTTCCCATTCAGTTTTCTTTTCAGGTTTTTGGTTTTGGTTGAAAGAAGAAGAGGAAGGCTTGAGCGGACCCTGAGGTTTTTTGGAGGAAGCAGAATGAGGTTTTGGGCTTTTTCCAAGTTGTGTTTTTTCTTCCGAGTTGATGGAGAAAAGAATCAGCTCCCTCTATACGATCTCCCCCTCCCTCTTTTAAGTTTCTTTTCTTTCCAAAACTGTACTATTGTTGATGCCAAGCCATTTTCAGGTACAGGATACATTGGTTAACCAGTTCTTGGCAGAGTGTATGTGAAAAGCCTTTTTTACCACTTTGGTGCAAGGTTTTCTAGGCATAGGTTTTGGAGGTATATGCACAGGGTATGCAGCATAGCTGTATGGTTTTGCAGAGTTGGTTTTGCAGAGTGTAGCAGCTGTTATATTAACACAGTTTTTTTTACACTTCACTCTTTTCTTGTCTTTTTCAGTCTGCTGTGGGCCAATATTTACTGATGCCTTGGGTTGGCATCTCTTCCTTTTTGGCTTCTTGTGTTGCTGCTGTGTTGAAGACATTCTCTATTTTATAGGTTGTGGATATGTGTTGTGGGGGAGATAGTCTATTGCCAACCCGTTTACGGTGGATGTTGTGCAGCTTTGTATAAGCGAAAGCATTTGGCAAATAGTGTATGGTATTCGTACAGTTTGCAACAATTCTGGCTCATGTCGGTATGGTGCGTAAAACTTTGTGGGGACCGTACATGATGAATTCATTCTGGTGCTGGTACCAATTGTGGCAATGTCTCGTGAAATTACGGTGATGGTCTTGTGAGGCTCTATTAAAGAGGTGTCGTCCGCTCTTGTCTCGTAGCAGCAGGGCCATGTTTTTTTCCGCAGGTTGGAATAACATAATTTTCTCAACATTTTCGGTGTGTACGCAATTCGGCATGACATTGTTATTTTCCATTTGCAGGTTTGGAGGTGTGGTTCTACAAGTTTTGTGCTACGTGTACGGTTTTCTTGGTGTATGGTTTATTGAAGCGCAAATCTCATCTTGCGAAAACCGTTTTTTCGCTTACGAAAGCTGCCAATTTGTTTAGCAGGTTTATAGTTTGAAATCATTATGCAAATTCATTACTTTGGGCATATGGACCATCTTTGGTAACATCATCACCGCCGTAGACAATTGGCATAGTTCAACTCACACTAGTTAAAGCTTTGTCAATAAGCTCGTACCTTACACTCGGTAATGATTGGCACGACCGATTTTCTTTGTAGATTACTTGCAAATTTTCACTGACTGTCTTTCATATTCTTTTCATGTGAGCATTCATGGATACTTGGAATGACAACGGTTTGATACGACATTCTCGCAGAATCTTCTCCTTATGTTTCTTAATTGCATCGACAAAGGACTCTGAACATCATAATTTCCACACGGATCCTGAGTCGGATTAATCTGCAGCTTTCCTTACCTTTTCCTCTCGAATAATTGACGAAATTGTCGAAACACGCAGCAGCCATGTTGACGAGCAGCAACATCAGGTCAGAATTCCCCCACAGTCACATGACTTATGTAATTCTCCCTGGTCTGATGCTTTGGTTTATCACTTTGTTAAACACTTGATATGGTTGTCAATTATTACTTGGCTATGTGGCCTGAGCTCTCACCAATATTTATCATTTCTATTTATTTCGTGAACTGCAGGCGGTACCCGTTGTGTACAGTTTGGACATGAATTATGTGTGGTTCGGGTGCTGGGGTAGTGTGTGATACGCAGATCTTTTGCGGTTTGGAGATCCCAGTCATAACAGATATATTCGTCTTCATATCAGTACTGTTGTTGTTTCAATACCAGTCATGGGATTCAATGGCAGGTTGGCTCATGGCTTGCTAGTCTGGGAGCAGTCTGAAATGCGCTGTAACACGAGACCTTATTTTCCTTTTGAAATAAAATTGTCGGCTCAATTTGTTGCGTGGTAAACGTAGAATTATGTACTGTTACCACATGACAATACCGTTTGGAAGGTTATAATATGTAGCTTATGAATTGACTCCTTCTTCCATTTCAATGTTATGGTGCAGGTTGTGACTTTTAACACGGTGAATTATGGAATAAGTGGATCAGTGCATAAAGGAAGTGCTACCATCGTCATCAATTTTTTTGGCTGTCTCTTTTCTTTTCTCTTTTGCAGATGTGTATGGATATATGTACAAGGTAACAGTGCCGCGGTTCTGCAACTGTTATGCGTGTGCTGCGTAGTGATCATACAAGTACTGGTGGGACTTTGACAGAGTATGTCGGTTTGCCGTGCGGGTTGACCGTTGCGTTATGAATTTCTTGGTGGAATCGCTGGATGCACGATTTTTGGTGGTGTGAATTGTAAGAATTTCCTGCTGCAAGTTGTCTTTGTAACGTAATGGTGCGGTGCAGTGTGTACAAAGCTGGTGCCCCTGTAATGTTGGGATGAGAATAGGATCCGATGTAAAGTTTAACATCAATTATGGCCTTGGATTTTGATTGTAACTTGGAGGAAAATTCATCAAGCTCAGCTTCAAACCAATATCAGAAATCACTTTGCGGATGAGCCTTATGTAAAAATACTTTGTTGCAGAATCTGTTTGTAATTTTGATGGGCTCATTATGGATTTGAAACCATATTTTTGATAGTGTTTTTTTTAATCTTGTAAACTCTTTGTAAATATCATATTCTCATTTTTGCAAGTCTGGCCCATGTGGAGCTTTGTACTAGTCATTACTTCTGCACCCTCCATGTTATCCTTGAATTCATGAATGATCAAATTCCATTTTACTTAACGTAAATGAAAAATAGAATTAATCCTTGAACATAAATTTGGACCAAAAAAAAAAGAGTGAGTCTTGAACAAATAACTTTTGGATTTTAATGAGGCAAAGTGTTCAAAATGGCATTTCTTGATTATGTCTTGAAACCAGACTATAATGAGTTGGTATGAACTACTTTGCTCGAGATCTTGACTAAAATGAACCGAACTCTGATGATTTGACCCACACATAGATAACTTGGAATGGCAGATAAACTCTAACTGTAACTTCAGGTATAATCTCATGCGTCATATACCTCCGGGCATTGTTGCCATTTAATGAAGCCCTTGTCAGACTTACAAATCAAATTGCAACTAATGAAACTCAACCTATATTGCAATCCTCCCCTAGATGAAACTCCATTTAATTCAACCCAACCTCGTGATGCCCTGGGTTTGGCCAACAAGCAAAAGCAATATATTTTCTTGATTTTGAAATAATTATCAGTGGACAGATGTTTAGAATGGAAACTATACACAAGTAGGACAAATTTGGGTATGACAGTAAGTTGTCACAATAAGAATCAACTCTCAAGACTTCATGGCTTTACTACCGAAATTGGTTTTATTACCGACTCTCATCCTTTCATGCCCTGCGGTTGTGTTGTAAACAAGTGACCAAAAAGAGGCCCAAGCTCTCGTACTCTCTCAGGATTTCACGTATCTGCTATTCCGCATGAAGGTTTGGATTATCTTATTCTCCATGGCTTCTTTTTTGATACTACTGCTGTTTGCGTTTTATCTCATGTACA
Source organism: Lathyrus sativus (assembly GCA_963859935.3). NCBI lineage: Eukaryota > Viridiplantae > Streptophyta > Magnoliopsida > Fabales > Fabaceae > Lathyrus > Lathyrus sativus. The sequence goes on along the minus strand of OZ012735.1, from coordinate 12,460,102 downwards.
CTTGATGCAGGTGGCTGATTCTGTCTTACTAGAAGAAAATGGCAGCATATCCGGGGTAATCATGTCTCACAATGTTAAATTTGTTCTCGAATATGTAATTGTATAGTTGTTCAATGATTCTCTTCTGATTTTGTTGCAGATCATCGAAGAGGAGCAACTTCAATTGTGTAAGTAGCTTCTCTGTCTAGTTATGTTCTACAAAAACTTGTGTTGCAATATCAACTAGAATGTGCCTCATTTAGGTCAATTTATTCTAATGTTGAAATCAAACCAATGATATACATGGAGCTTTGTATGTAATTTCTTGTTCCTGTTCAGAATTCTTTCTTAATTTAATTTTCAGAGGGATACGTATGCCGACAACCAAGTAATGGATGGTAAAAGCTTAGGCCAATGGTTATGAGAGATTTGATGAAGGAAAAAAGGTCATGGCAAGCAATTGCGGATGGGCTCACGTAAATATGGATAAAACAACGACTGGTGTAGCAAGAGTACCATGGCCGACACTTGTATTGTCATTATTAAAGTTTCACATAGATGGAACAGTTAGAAAATTGTAATTACCAAACACAAAACTTTACTTTGCAAATGTATAATAAATAAGCATCTCCCTGTTGATGTCCTCAATGCGGTGTTAGTGTAGGTGATGAATTATGCATATGAGCATCTTGTTTAGTGTCTATCGCCACTTTTGACAGTCATCTGTGCGACATCACCCTCCAAACTCTAATGTTTGGCTTGTTGGAAAAAGCTATATAAACCAACACATGAGTCCAATCAAAATTTGCATATGGAGAGAAAAACTTATAAAACCAGGGACATATGGATCAATACTCCCTCTTAATCCTTTACGTCTTCAAATTCGGAAACTTTTTCCTGATGACTATAAAGCGTATTTTAGCGATAGGAGCCGATTCATGAAAAAAACAACCTTGCACTTGTTTTGGATTTGGTCTCGTGAGTTCTTATTGACAAAAGGGCCTGAAATAAATATGGGCCTTGAACCAATTATATCTTTATCTCAAAAAGAAATATCCAGCATTGCAATTCCAACAAAGTCCAACACTGATGTGGACTTCGTGAGTCCTGACTTGGCTTTGAAGATATCTTGCACAAACTTGATTCAACATGTTTTAAACTTTATCAAAATATTCCCCGAGTCATCAATCCATACTCCTTTCTTGATAATTAAAGCCTTGAAAGTGCAACCTGCGATATCGTTTGCCATGCCACCGTAACCAGTCCCTAAACGACTACACTCAACACCGATGGAAAGAAAAAGATCTAATTTTCACTTGAAACTTCCGCACCTGTGTAAAACGGGTTAGTCGTAATAAACATACATACAAAAGTAAAATAAAAACAAACAAGAAAATAAACCAAGAAGGTGGGATCTTATGGTCAAAAATTAGGGTGTGACAGAAGTTATACTTCAATGGCTCTAGCCACAAAGAGGGAACATGCATTGGCGTGCTAATTATTTCGCCTGAAAAAATTCCAACAAAATTTAAGTACAAAGTAGAAGGAATTTGTTCCAACAACGAGGATGAATATGAGGCCTTAATAGCAGGACTTGGAATTTTGTTAGAATTAGGGGCAACTCGATTCGAAATAATGAGAGACTCAGAGTTGGTTATAAAACAAATTACAAAGGAGTACAAATGTGTTAAGGAAAATCTTATCAATACTTTTTAATAGCCAACAGACTACTGAAAATTTTTGAAGTGGCAAGCATTCAACATATACCTCGACTAGAGAATCAAATGGCTAATGACTTAGCTCAGATTGCCTCTAGGTATAGGGTTTCGAAGGAAAATTTACAAGAGGCAAACGAAGCCAAAGGTAAAGTTGTATTTATTGGATTATGCTCATCAGATCTAGAAGTGACGAAGTTTGGATACGATGATGAAGAAAATTTTGAGATCTTCGCGGTAGACAGCCTGACAGATAAAGACTAGAGGAAGCCTTTAGCCGAGTACTTACAGAATTCAACAGCGTCTACAGAGCAAAAGGTCAAGTATCAAGCTCTAAGTTACGTTTTGCTAGGAAACAAGTTACTTAAAAAGACCCCTGAGGGAGTCTTACTTAAATGCCTTAGTGAATCAGAGGCATATCTGGCCCTTTAGATGGTCCATAGTGGGGCGTGTGGGGCATATCAAGTAGGCCATAAGATGAAATGGCCATTGTTTCGACAAAGCATGTATTAGCCTACTATGTTAAAGGATTGTATTAAATTCGCCAAGGGCTTCCAGGAATGCCAAGTTCACGTTGGCATACAACATGTCTCAGCAAGCGAGTTGTATTCCATAGTCAAACCATGGCCTTTCAGAGGTTGGGCTTTGGACTTGATTGGAGATATTCGACATGCATCCTCCAAGAATCAGAAATACATTTTGGTGGGAATTGACTACTTTACGAAGTGGATCGAAGCGGTACCTTTATCGAATGTGGATCAAGAGGATGTAATCGAGTTTATTAAAAGTACATCATTTACAGGTTTGGAATCCCAAAAACAATCACAACAGATCAAGGATCAGTTTTTACTGGTCGAAAGATGCAGGAGTTTGCTAAGGAGATAGGATTCAAACTCTTGACCTCTACATCTTATTATGCTCAGGCTAATGGTCAAGTCGAAGCATCTAATAAAATGGTGATTGGTTTGATAAAAAACATATGGGAAAGAAGCCTAGAAATTGGCATAAGACGTTGGACCAGATTCTCTGGGCATGTTGAACCCCTCCCAAAGAAGCAACTAACACTACTCCATTTCGATTGACTTTTGGTCACAATGCAGTGTTACCCGTCGAGATCTATCTACAATCGACTAGGATTCAGAGACATCATGAAATTCCTCCTGAGTCTTATTAGAATATGATGTTGAATGAGTTGGTGGATTTGGACGAAGAAAGACTTACAACTCTAAAACTTTTGAGGAGGCAAAAGAAAAGAGTAGAAAAGTCTTACAATAAAAAAGTTAAGGTTAAGACCTTTTTTCCTGGAGACTTAGTGTGGAGGGTAATCCTGCGTATGGATCGAAAGGTCAGAGCCTTGGGCAAATAGTCCCTAAAATGGGAAGGCCCATTTCAAATTACACAAGTATTTTTTAATGGAGCCTATGAAGTCGAAGAGTTAAACGAGGATAAAAGAATCTTGAAAGTAAATGGCAAGTATTTGAGAAAATGTAAACCAGCGCTTCAAGAAGTTAAAATCTCTAGGGAATAATTCAATATAAAAGTTAGAGCCAAAAATGGTATTCATAAATGCAAAAATGGCTTAAAATCATTACATAATAAAGTATGAAAGACTATGGCATATGGCATTCAAAAAATTAAACATTACAAAGTAATTAACAAGCTAAAATGGGAGATTCTCTTTCATCTTCAAATATTTCGACTTCTGGAGTTCGATGCGCCTTTCACACAGGGTTTTGTCAGACCTCAAGCGTGCAACTTCTTTTTCCAGTTGTCGAGCTTCCTCGGCAAAATTTATGGCATTATCAAGCTCTTTCGAGAGGCCAAAATCATCAAAGGCAGACAACTCAACATTGCGTTTTTTAGCCTTCGAGATCTTGGTTCAAAGCTTCTTGATCTTTCGCTCCTAGGGAGCAATATTTTGTTCATTAGAGGCAATCTCTTGCTTGTTCTTTTCTCTGGTTTCCTCCAATTCTGGCACCCTATTCTTAGAGTCAGTGGCAGATGCCCAAGCGGCAGCCTCACTACTAGATTTGGTCGAAATGACTTTTTCAATCTGAGACAGGCGCTTGAGATCTCCATAAAATTGTCAATCATTGTACCAAGTGTTGCACCCCAAAATTTGCCCTCACATTTTCTAACTTTGACTGGCTTTTGCTTCGCACTCATCTACATATCATCTAGGTCGATCATTTCTCGCATACTGTCCATGTTATCAGCCGGAATGAATTTATCGGGATTACAACCGCTTTATTCGCATTTTAGACAGCTTAAACTAGTTCAAATGATGAGATTTATTTCGAAATCGGGTGAAAGGTTGTTCTCTTCCTGGTGGTTCAGTCCGTGCTGATAATTTTGTTGCATTTCAGTGCTTGACCTTTTTTATTCGTTTTTTTATGTCGTATGTTAATTTAGGTTTATTTTATTTGTTTAGAAATTACTTAGAATTTAGATTAGAATTTAGGAATTAGAAATTAGATTTTTAATTTAGAAAATTAATTTAGGAAAATAGAATTGAATTAGAATTTTGATTTTTATTAGAAATTAGAAACTAAATAGAATTTAATTAGATTTTAAAAATAGAATTTTAATTTAGATTAATTAATTAGTTTAGATTAACCTTTTTATTTTAGGCAAAATATCCTTCTTGGTCCCTTAACTATACCTCGGGGTTCATTTTGGTCCCTTAACTTTAAAAAGTTCCATATTGGTCCCTTAACTCTTCAAATGTTCCATATTAGTCCTTTTTGACCTATTAGCGATGGATTTAGCGACGGTTTTTTGATTTTTTTCCGTCGCTAATAGGTCAAAAAGGACTAATATGGAACGTTTGAAGAGTTAAGGGACCAATATGGAACTTTTTAAAGTTAAGGGACCAAAATGAACCCCGAGGTATAGTTAAGGGACCAAGAAGGATATTTTGCCTTTATTTTACTTAGAATTTTATTTAGAAAATAGAATTAGTTAATAGTTAGATTAGAAAATAGATTTAGTTAGAATTTAGGATTTTAACTATATTAGGATATTAGTTAGGATTATAATTAAGATTTTAATAAGATTATATTAGAATAGTTTTGTTAATTTATTGATCATTAATTAAAACAGAAAAAGACAAAAATTGAAAGAAAAGCAGCAACAAGGACGACACGCGTCGCTCAGCATATAAAACCCTCTACTGTTCATTGTCTTGAAGAATTGGAAAACGCATAACCCTAGCCGCCACCCAGCACTATTCACCTTCTTCAAGTTCCGAAAATCCTAGACAACCTCCTCTGTCCACTATTCATCATCTTCATTGGAGAACCCTAGCCGCCATCTCCTCTTCTCCTCTCTCCTTCCGCCACGACCCACCATCTTCTTCGCTAAACTCTGAACAACCAAAACCCTCTGTTGTAACACAAATCGAACGAAAGTCATCTCCTATTTCCTCTCCTCCTTCTAGCTTCTACCATCAATTCCCCTTTCAATCTCATATTTGAAACCCAAACAGCCGCAAAGAACCGCTTCAACCCCAAATTTATGGATTCAACCTCCAAGTCCTAAAACTGAATCGACACAACCTTCAACTCTCCTCAAAATTCACTCTAGCCTCTAACATAATCACATTACCACACCTAATAAATCTTTTCGTCCCTTCACCACCGCAAAACCAAAACACAACCCACCTTCAGTTCTTCCTTCTTCTCCATTTAAATAAACTCATGAATCCCTTTTCACAACCGACCAAAGCAACATTCATCCTTCGCCTTCAAATTTGGACCGTAGCAACAGAAGTTGAACGAAAAAAACTATGACAAGCCAAAACGGAAGAAATTCGAAGTAATGGAAGCAACGTGAAAACGAGATCTATGGAAGAGAGCCGCATGTGTTGTTCGTAGTGATGTTGTTGTTGGATGTTTCTTTTTGTTGTTACCTTGAATATTAATTGTGGGCCTCGTGCCCGTTTTCTTGTTGGTGGGTCTATCACCATGTTGTTTTGCGGATTGGGAGGGGTGATGGGCTCAATGCCCAAATGATCTATCTCTTATTTTCACCCTTTTCTTGTATATACAGACCCCCTTTTTCTTTTAATATATTTTTGTGTTCTAATTTATTTTCTAACAATTGTTTATAATAATTTTCTAAATAAATAGAGTTTTGAAGTTTGTTTTAAGATCTTATTTTTCTAATTAGCTTTTTTTAAATTGTTAACATATTTTTCTAGTTGTTTTTAGAAATTTTGTAAATATACATTTCTAATTAAATTTTAGAGTTCACACATTTTAGAGCTTTTGAACATATTTTTCTAAAACTAGATCTTGGTTTTCTTGTTTATCTTTGAGTTTTAGTTTCGTATTTATTTTGTTTGGGTCGATGAAGAGACCTCAAAGTTGTAGTTTGTCAAATTATTGACGAATAGCAACAAGTCCGAGACCAATTTTCTTTACAACTTTTCATTTTCGATTTTTATTCATCTTTATTTATTTTCATCGCTTTTTGGTCGATGACGAGACTCTAAAACTATCATCGGTCAAATTATTGATAGATGGAGGTTTGTCTGAGACCACCTTCTTTCTCTCCTCATTTCTACTCTATTATCGATTTTATTTTAGTTTTCTCGATCTATGAAGTCTTTCAATTTGTAAACGTCGGTTTATCGAAGTCGATAACCTTCGCAATTTCAAATCTATGGAAAATGACAGTTTGGGTCATTTTATTTACTTTGGGATCGCGATAGGCTACCTTCGATTAGTCGACATAATATTTACGATTAAGACGAGATCCCCTTTTTTTTTGGTCCGTGCGACACGATTTAATTGGAGAATGATCCTCAATATCATTTCTCTATCATGTCCATAGCACGGATATCAATTTACGTGACCTCCTATAGTTCGACTTCCATCATAAGTCAAGGTACGACGGTTTAGCATCATATTTTGTCCTGATTCAATTCACTAACACTGTCACCATAATTCAAAACACTTAATAATTCGGCGAGTATCGTGCACCGAGCGTTAGGTATGTAGAAAATAACGAGAGATAGGGGTTTCACCTCGCTTGTCTAGAGTGTTTAGCGTATGTCCCGAGGGCGATATGCGATGCATTCACTCCTATGTGTTGCACCCCAAAATTTGCTCAACCTTTTCTTGCCTGATTTATGTTTCATTGCATTTCATTTGCATAGTTACATCATGTACATAGTTCAACCATTTGCATATCATAGAATAGCATGCTTCCAACAAGGGATCAAGGGTGTCTATCAAGAGAAGTGCCTAGCAAGAGGTGTTATCCAAGATTGAGAAGTCATCCAGGCCATCAAGAAATGATTTGAAGTCTTGAGAAGTTTGAGTGCCTACATGTGGGTTTTTCTCATATCTTGAGGAATATTGAGAATCATCAGTGGGATGTGCAACATGGAATGTGAATTTGAGGTGTGTATGGATCTCATGGGATTCCTAGAGGGCCATATTAAAGCTGAGACAAGTCATTGATTCAAGTATGAGAGCCACAGTTGAGGTGCAATCAACTAGGGTTTCATCTGGGTTAATCCTAGTTCAATTGCAAATTGGAGAGCATCAAAGCCTACTTTGAAGTCATGGGGTTCATGGATTGGTATGTTGATACATGTGTGGTGTTGTGCCAAGGTTAAGCAAAGAAGAATCAAGAATGTGGGAAGTTGCTAAATTAGGGTTTCAGTGTAAAATCCCCTATTTAGTGCCTAACTTCAAAGCCACATAAGTCAAAATACAAGTTTCAAATGTATCTTTGGCCAACATGGAACTTGTAGGTAATCTAAATACCTTTAATTTGAGTACTAGAAGTCCTCAAGACGATTTGTAGAACTCAAGTTATGGTCCTTGCAAATTACAGGTCATCAGAGGACACTGAAATCTATCTGTGAAAGTCACTTGACTTCCAAGCAACTTTTTCCCTTCAAGGAATTTTCAAATGTATTCTTGGTCAACATGAGAGTTGTATATCTTGATCTTATCTTTCCATAGAGTACTATAAGTCCTTGATAGGATTTTTAGAACTCAAGTTATGGTCTTTGCAATCCAGGGGTATTTTGGGTATTGGTGATTATAGGTCATTTTCAAGCATGGGCCAAAATCTCCAACTTGTAAGCTTCAAATGGAAAATTGTTCAACTAGAAAGTTGCTCAAAATAGGGTTTCAACCTTGACCATGCATCAAGGAGGCATTTAAATGGCTCATAGGAGAAGTTGGTTTGAGAAATTTTGAAAAGGAAGAAATTAAAGTCATTTAAAAGGCCAAAAATGTGATTTCTTGATTCATGGCCAAACTGTTGCACCTTAATTTTTGACCATAAGATCTCACTCCCTTTATTTTACTTATTTTATATTGTTTTTGTGTCTGTTTATTATAACTAATCAGTTGGCGCAGGTCCAACTAACTTAAAGCAGGTTGTAGGGCTTTCTGGCGATCACGTTACTAAGAGCATGTTGGATGTGTTTGTGTTCTTGAGGAGGTTTAGGGCCTTTTGCTGTGTGGTTTGGAGAGTGTTCGTACGTGTTCGGTTATTAATTTTCATGACAATTGGCATCAAGTTATATCATTATCTTCACAAGACTTCAAAAGGGTTCAGTTTAATAGAAGAAATTTGGATCATGTAGTTCAAATTATTAATTTGGGATGAAAACTGAGAATCAAGACTAAGCGTTTGCATGGAGGTGTAGTATTTATGTGCAAGTGGGGGTATTGCCTTGAATTTTCAAGAAGTTTTTCTATTGTCAAAGGTTTTAATACGAGATTTGTGGTTCATGAGATTCAAATCTTTAAGGGGGCTATGTGGATTGTTTTTAGTACACTTTCAATGATATCATTATTCAAATTAGAGTCCAACCAGTGGAAATCTTAACTTCAGCACGAATCCATTTTTATCTCTTCAAAAGTACTTCCCTCAACATAAATTTGATTTCTTGACCTCTCTTTTGAACAAAAGGACTACTTGGTGAGGAACCAAATATAGGAGGATTTGCTAAGATAATTTAAAGAATAAGCATATTATTCAAAACTCTAATGCCAGGTTCAATACAAATCATCAAGTTGCACCCATCTTCCTATTACAAGCAGTTCTGAATGTTATTTTCATAAAACCCACACTTTGAGATTGGGACCTACTGCTAAAATAACAGAGACATAGTATTCACACCTAACTCAAATGTTGATTCACCATCTTTCTCACTTCGTCGCGACGGCATCTATTTCTTGAAGCATGTTCCCAGCAGGTCCGTCATAAAAATGCAATATTTTAAACGACCAATCCACTTCATCGCGCCAATCACCACCAAAAGCAATTAACCGACGTGTTCCCGTATTTTCCTCCAACGTAAACCTGGGAATAATACAACAGAAATCCAACACATTCAAATTAAAGCGACGTCAGATGCTACTTCATCAAATATTTCTGTCTACTCTTTGTTCCCAGTGTTGCGCTCTGTGCTGCAAATATTCTTCAGAGGGGAACCTTTCTAACTTTAGTGAAGCAAGTTGTCACCGTCGAAAGTCTCGTATGCACGGACGTTTGGGCAGTCGGAATTAGACGCAAGCTGTGGATTTGACTTAAGAATTCAACCTCTACGCGATGATGATTCATCTCCACCTTAAGTCCTGCACGAATATCATGTTGACACGTGTTAATTCAAGCTATTGATTCAGAGGAAGGTAGAAAATGAAGATAGGAGTGGAGAACTGTAGAAATCAGGAACAGTCGAAGGAGATAAGGTTGAAATACCTTGGTGGAACGGTCACAGTAGATTTTCGTTCAAAACCTTATACCTCAACAGCCGGCTGTAACACGGTGGGAGAACTGACTTTAAACAATGTTGCGGATAGCAAGAGTCGCCACCGACTTTTATTTTATCCATAAGGAAAGGTTATAAAAGAACAGGAAAGACCTTAGAGAATATTTTGGGTCCGGGGGGTAGGTTATGAAAAGGGAAGGTGTTAGCACCCTTTTCATCCATGGTTATCCATGGGCTCTTAGGTACTTAAGCTCACTTTTGAATTGTTTTGAAAGTGTAGTGTGTGAATAGCAAAAAATTTCAGAATAGTTTAATAATAATCCGTGTATGGATGTGAAAAAAACTTGTTTGAAAATTTTGTTGGAAATTTGTTTAAGTGTGAAAAAGTTTTGAAGTGAGCAAGTATCTAGGAGTAGCCTACCCTAATGTTTTAAGGTCTTTCTTATTCTTCATTCTTTCCTTTAGTAAGACTATCCCTACTATAATGGAGTAGGTAGTCCTTACTTTGGATGTTAAGGGATATGTGAGGGACAATTTGACTTTGAAGGCCATTGTGGGATGTAATAAGCACATATAAGGGACCATCATCATTTTTCGAAAGGGACTTGATTCGTAAAGGCAACCATAAGGGACTTTGATGATTTTTTTTATTTGAGGGACTTGCTTTATACACCCCACTTAACCATTATTCGTAGGCAACTTGAGGGATATCCTTAGGAAGTGAGACGGCGATTAAAATCGACTTACGTGTGTGACGTGTTTATTTTAATTATCTTTATTTAAAAGTGATCTAAATTTATTTTAATATTACATACATGTTATTACACTCCCTAATTACTAACCATAATAATAATTAAATAATTAAACAACTTTACATCCAAGAAACAATTACAAAATAATAAGCAAAATAATTAAATAGCAAAGATAAATAAAATATAAATAAGCAATAATAAATAATAAAGGGGGTTAATTCTAAGTTTACTCGGCAAGACATTGCATCTTGTGCCTACGTATCCTTACGGGAGCGGAATCAGAGTAATCGTAGTTCCCCTCAATAGGGAGGTTAGAAACTTCTTGACTGTGGTCAAGGTCTCAAGGGGAATAAACGCATCTTAAGGACACGCTTACGTGGAGTGTAGAAACTCCAAATCTCTACGTTGAAATGTTAAGTTGTAATTAGGGTTAAATTAGGGATTCCACGGCGGGAAACCCTAAAATGAGCGCGGCGGCTCTTTGACCTAATGCTAAGGGTAAAATTGTAATTTTGCCTGCGGCGAGGCATTTGTGAAAATTAGGGTTTGTAGTTTGTAGTTTTGAGGATTTGAAATTGAATGTGTGAAGTTTTACGGACTATTGGCGCGGCGGCCAAACAGTTAGACCTAACCTTCGGATGTGTGCAATGTGACAGAAATAATAGTAAACGCGTGAGATAATTGAATCATGCAAACAGAGAGATAATGTCATAATTTAAACCATGCAAGCAGAAATTTAAAGGCAGAATTTAAAGAGCGATTGTTAAGTTCGCGAGGTTACATGAGAGGAGCAGATACAATATGATAATGAAATTTGAATTGAACAATAATAAAATAAAATAAATAACGGTTCTAGTTATTATTTTAAAAAAAAGATTTTAGTTATTATTTTAAATTTATCTAAAAAAAAGTTTTTCTTAAAAATAATAGGTTTTCATATTAATTTGGAAAAGATGTTAATGTTATTTATTTTAAAAAACAGATTTTTATATTATAACAAATTTTAATAAATTAATGATAACAATAATAATAATAATGGTAATAATAATGATAATAATGATAATAATAAATAATAATAATAATAATAATAATAATAATAATAATAATAATAATAATAATAATAATAATAATAATAATAATAATAATAATAATAATAATAATAATAAAGCAATAATGAATTTTAAATGTGCCAAATGACCCAACAATGTTGCTAACGCAGAAATGCGCTCATCGCAACCAGATCTAAATCGGACGAAACAAAATTTATCGCAAAGAAAAAGAAATTAAGCAAAAAAATAGTATTATTGCTCACACAAAAATGCGATCATCGCAACCAGATCGAACTAACACAAATGTCACGCGTCATGCACACAAATGTGCAAACATCGTATCGACATAATTCGATCAAAAATCTTATATATATAAACTCTAACAATTTAAAAATTATATATATATAAACGTAACAGTAATAGATAAAGAAAAAGAAATAACGGTAATAGATGAAGAAAAAGAAATAACGGTAAAAGATGAAGAAAAAGAAACAACAGTAATAGATGAAGGAAAAGAAATAACGGTAAACGATGAAAAAAAAGAAACAATAGTAATGGATGAAGAAGAAAACTAAATAACGGCAAACGGCACTCACTCCTCTTAGGATTTTTTCATTCTCCCCTTTTTTCCAACAAGGCAACACATGTATATATAGGGAACAAATTAGGGTTAACACCAAATTGTCAATAATGTCCTAAAGCCCATTTTAAAGCCCAAACTAATTAATTAGTTAAGAAAAAATAAAATTTAAATAATTTAAAATAATTAAAATAAACTTAAAATAAAAACTAATAATCCTATTGATTCCTAAAATAAAAAATATTATAAAAAGAACAAAATTTTTTTCAATATTTTTTATTTTATGATTTTTTGGATATTTTTAGGAATAATTTAGAAAAAAGTGAAAAAAATAATATTTTAAAAAATGATTTAATTAAAATACGAAAATAATAATTAAATAATAATAAAAAACTATTTTTGTTATTTTTTTAATGAAAGATAGAAAAATTTAGAGTAAAAATAATAAAAAACAAAAAAAGTGACAAAGGTGAGATTCGAACTCTCAACCTCTCACACTCATAACTCCTTACACATGTCCTCCTGCCAATTGTGCCATTTTTACTTTTTAGAAAAAAAATGCATGCCATATGATATTTACCTGCAAAAAGTCAAACGACTACACAAATTTGTTAGTAATTGATTAAATGCAATGAAATGCGACGACAAATCTTAGGGCAAAATTTGGGGTATTACAGTTATTATGATAATATTTCTCACCCAACCTCTCTTTGATGTTGGCAAAAAAAATCATGAAGTTTGACTTTGGTTTGACCACAGTTGACCTCAGTTTGACCTTTTAACTGCATTGACTGCTTTTGACTTATCTGATCATCTGACTGAGCAAACTTTTGAGAAAAGTCTTGAAACTTGACATGGGGGTTCTTATACACATATAAGATGTTATGAAGCTCACTTGAAGTCTTGGAAGTCCATTTAGCCTGATTAAAGTCAAAACCCTAGTTTTGGATGCACTGCTTAGGAGGTGCATTGTCTGAGGGAATTGTCAACTCTTCTGACCAATTGTGAATTTTGTGAACCTTGTGAACCTTCTTGGAACACAAAGTCTTGTATTGTGAGGGCAAATTTTGGGGTGCAACAGCTGCCCCTGTTCAATTTTCTGAAACCTGAGGGGTTAGATTGGTATATTTGCCAGTCGTAACCTGGAAGGTTGAAGGGGATTGAACACAAAAGCCCAAAAATTTGCACTCACCAGTGCATGGAGTGATATTGATGGTTGGTTGAACATGATTGAGTGGGCTTAAAGATGCCACTAGGGGAAAGTTCTTCAGTAGTATAATGAGAACTGTCAGGAGTCTGGAGTAATACTGATGTAACAGCATGTCTTCATGAGGATAGAGCAATCAATAATGATAACCCTAAAGCAGTCTTGAAGTGATAAATCTGACCTCAGGAGGATAGAGCAATCAATAGCTCTAAAGCAGTCTTGAAGTAATAATGGCTTCAGGAGGATAGAGCAATCAATAGCTCTAAAGCAGTCTTGAAGTAATAGAATGGCTTCAGTAGGATAGAGCAATCAACAGCTCTAAAGCAGTCTTGAAATAATAATGTGATATGTCTTCAGGAGGATAGAGCAATCAATAGCTCTAAAGCAGTCTTGAAGTAATGATTTCAGGAGGATAGAGCAATGGATAGCTCTAAAGCAGTCTTGAAATAATAATGTAATTTCAGGAGGATAGAGCAATGGATAACTCTAAAGCAGTCTTGAAATAATTAGATGGCTTCAGGAGGATAGAGCAATGAATAGCTCTAAAGCAGTCTTGAAGTAGTAATATGACCTCATGAGGATAGAGCAATGAATAGCTCTAAAGCAGTCTTGAAGTAATAGGATGATTTCAGGAGGATAGAGCAATCAGTAGCTCTAAAGCAGTCTTGAAGTCATGAGAGGCTATCAGGAGGATAAAATAACCCTGAGGTTACAATAAAGCAGTCCAAAGTAATAAGAAGCTCATCAGGAGGATAAAGTAACCCTGAGGTTACAATAAAGCAGTCCCAAAGATCATAAGCTTGTTTGTTGGATAATTAACCTGAAAACAAGGTAGCACTCTGTATAACAACATTAGTTTATGCTTTATGTATGCATGTATGACATGATGCACTTAGGTAATGTACTATAGACATATATGTTATGGTATGATGTAAATGATGTATGTATGATATGACACTGCTGGAAGTGTCTGGATATCCTTGTATAACAACTGCTGGCCAAGGAAAATAAATCCCGATTCGTTGTTGAAGAATATATAACCCTCCGTCTGCTGGGGATAACAAGGTATAGATAACCTCCCGTTGTTGGGGATAGTAGGGTATAGATAACCTTCGTTTTCGTTTGATAGTAGGATAAGCATAACATCCCGTCTTCGTTCATCGTGCCTTTATTGGAAAGTAATTTCCCGTATATCCGTATGAGGATAAAAGAGATGGATATAAATTCCAGGGGAGATTAGACTTTGTGAAAATGGATTAGTCCTACTGATGGTTTGTAACTGTCTTGTAAAGATGAACCGGCGAAGCTTCGTTGAAATCCTTCCCTCGTTCGTCCTTAGTAAATACTATTACTGCATTTTCATGCATTTCTGGTAAACATCAATCATATTAAAAGCATACATGCATTCAAACACAACCAATGGACGTTTCGCTTATGTAAATAGGGTAAAAGTAAATCTGGATTCAAAAGATGGAATTTATTTATATCAAAAGTGACCCATACACGGGTAAGTTTGTACAAGGAGACATAAACCCTAGTAAGAGAATTTTGTCATGAAGTTTTACAAAAAGAATCAGCTATGTGGGAAATAATCATATTGAGTTTCAATTCTACTATTGCCACTCAAGTATCTCATCTTCTTGCTGTTGAGACGGAAACGATTGGATTGAGCTTTATCTGTTTGAGCTTGAGTAAGTAGTACAACTGGTTGCGGTTTCATGAGTGATCCAAACGAGACATAGTCATACGCTTTAATCCCTAACTTTTGCCTGGATTGCCCTTTCAGGTTTTCAATCCACCGGGATACCCTTTTTTGCCCAAGCCGCCTTTTCAGGTTTTCGACTTGCCGGGTGTACATCTTTTTATATATATATCCCTAATTTTTGCCCAAACCCTTTTGGTTTGCCGGGATGCCCTTATTTTTGCCTAGGCCTGTCAACCTAGCGGGTCTCTTTTTATGCGTAGTATTTTTTAACTATGTCTGCGTTTACAGGTTGTGGGAAGTCTCCACCATCCATTGTAGTCAGTATCATGGCACCTCCTGAGAACACTGTCTTGACTACAAATGGTCCCTCATATGTTGGAGTCCACTTGCCCCTAGGATCACCCTGTGGTAATATGATACGCTTGATTACCAAGTCACCAGCCTGATATACCTTTGGCTTAACCTTCTTGTTAAAAGCTTTGATCATCCGTTTCTGGTACATCTGGCCATGACAAACTGCTGCTAACCTTTTCTCATCAATCAAATTTATCTGGTCAAGTCGAGTATGAATCCACTCATCTTCATCCAAGCCTGCATCCTTCATAGTTCTCAAGGAGGGGATCTAAACTTCAATAGGCAGAACTGCTTCCATACCATAGACTAAGGAGAATGGGGTTGCCCCTGTTGAAGTACGTATTGTAGTACGATAACCATGCAGAGCAAATGGTAACATCTCGTGCCAATCCTTGTAAGTAACAGTCATCTTCTGTACAATCTTCTTAATGTTCTTATTAGCAGCTTCAACTGCCCCATTCATCTTTGGACGATACGGAGAAGAGTTGTGATGCTTAATCTTGAACTGCGTACAGAGATCAGTAATCATAGTGTTGTTCAGATTAGAGCCATTGTCAGTGATAATCCTTTCAGGGATACCATACCTACATATGAGATTATTCTTAATGAACCGAGCCACAACATTCTTAGTCACAGATGCAAATGAAGCTGCCTCTACCCACTTCGTGAAGTAATCAATAGCAACCAGGATGAAACGATGCCCATTAGAAGCAGTAGGCTTGATCTCACCAATCATATCAATGCCCCACATGGCAAAGGGCCAAGGAGCAGTCAACACATTCAATGGAGATGGAGGTACATGTACTTTATCAGCATAGATTTGACATTTGTGACATGTTCTGGAGTGTTGATAGCAATCAGCTTCCATGGTAGACCAATAGTAACCTGCTCTCGAAATCTTCTTTGCCATGGTATGACCACTAGAATGAGTGCCAAAGGTCCCATCATGCATCTCTTCCATAATTTCTGTAGCTTCCTTCTTATCCACACAACGAAGCATAGTTGAATCATGATTACGCTTATACAGAATGCCATTACTCAGAAAGAACTTAGAAGAAAACCTTCTCAGGAACTTCCTATCTTTGACAGATGCCCCTTCAGGGAACTCCTGAGCTTCAAGATAGTTTTTCACTTCATAGAACCAAGGCTTCTCCTCTGCCCCTTCAGTGTCAATCTCATTGCAGTATGCAGGCTTCTCAAATCTATCAATGGTAATCTTGGGAGCTTCATCATCCCAGCTGATCTCAAACATAGATGCCATGGTGGCCAATGCGTCTGCCAACTGATTCTCTCTTCGTGGAATATGTCCAAAAGTAATCTCTTTGAAATGTGGGATCAAAGACAACACATGTTCTCTGTAAGGAATGAGATTATCATGCTTTGTATCCCAATCTCCTTTAATCTGACTTACTACCAGAGCTGAATCTCCATACACCTCAAGGAACTGAATCTTCATATCAATAGCAACTTGCATACCCATGATACATGCCTCATACTCAGCCATGTTATTGGTACAATAGAAACAAAGTCTGGCAGTAATCGGGGTATGACAACCTTCAGGGGAACTAATCACAACACCAACACCATTACCATGTGCATTGGAGGCACCATCAAAAACCATAGTCCATCGGGATCCTTGTTCAGGTCCGTCATATTGTCCAGGTTCTTTGGTAACAGACATAATGTCTTCATCAGGGAACTCAAAATTCATTGACTGGTAATCATCTACTGCTTGATGAGCCAAATGATCAGCAACAACACTCCCCTTAATGGCTTTCTGAGTGGTATACTGTATATCATATTCCGTCAAGATCATTTGCCATCTTGCAATTCTTCCGGAGAGAGCAGGTTTCTCAAATATGTACTTGATTGGGTCCATCTTCGAAATCAACAAGGTAGTATGGGTCAACATATACTGTCTTAGTCGGCGAGCAGCCCATGCCAAAGCGCAGCAAGTTTTCTCGAGCAGTGAGTATCTTGTTTCACAGTCGGTAAACTTTTTGCTAAGGTAGTATATTGCCTGCTCTTTTCGACCAGACTCGTCATGTTGCCCCAATACACACCCCATTGAGTTGTCTAATACTGTTAAATACATAATCAAAGGTCTTCCATCAACTGGTGGCATTAAAATTGGAGGTTCTAGCAAATATCTCTTGATTTCATCAAAGGCAGTCTGGCACTCATCATTCCATTCCATCACCTGATCTTTCCTCAACAACTTGAAGATTGGCTCACAGATGGTAGTTAATTGGGAAATAAATCTTGCAATGTAGTTCAATCGTCCCAAGAAACCTCTAACCTCCTTCTCAGTACGGGGAGCTGGCATCTCTCGTATAGCTTTCACTTTTGCAGGATCCACTTCAATACCTTTTCCACTGACAATGAAACCCAGGAGCTTTCCAGATCTAACTCCAAAAGTACACTTGTTTGGATTTAATCTCAACCTGTATTTCTTCAACCTCTCAAACAACTTGTGCAGATGATCAAGATGTTGTTCTTCATTCTGAGACCTGGCTATCATATCATCCACATATACCTCTATCTCATGATGAATCATATCATGAAACAAAGCCACCATAGCACGCTGATATGTTGCCCCTGCATTCTTCAAACCAAATGGCATTACCTTATAGCAAAAGGTGCCCCACTGTGTCACAAATGTAGTCTTCTCCATATCTTCAGGTGCCATCTTGATTTGATTGTAACCAGAGAAACCATCCATAAAAGAGAATACCTTATGCTGAGCAGTGTTGTCTACCAGAATATCAATATGAGGAAGTGGAAAGTCATCTTTAGGGCTAGCCTTGTTCAGATCTCTGTAGTCTACACACATACGTACCTTACCATCTTTCTTAGGAACTGGTACCACATTTGCAACCCACTGAGGATAAGAAGTTACGGCCAAGAACCCTGCATTGAACTGTTTCATTACCTCTGCTTTGATCTTTTCTGACATTTCAGGATGCATACGACGAACCTTCTGCTTCTTTGGACGACAATCTTCTTTCACTGGCAAACGGTGAACCACAATGTCTGTATCCAACCCTGGCATATCTTCATAAGACCAAGCAAAGATCTCCACATAGTCATGTAGCATCTGAATCAACCTGCTCTTGACACTGTCCTCTAAATCAGCCCCTATCTTGACCTCTTTTCTGTTTTCTTCAGTTCCCAGATTCACAACTTCGACTGGCTCTTCATGTGGCTGTATAGCTTTCTCTTCTTGTTGTAACAACCTAGCCAGCTCCACAGGTATTTCACAATCGTCCTCGTTTCCGTCTTCAGTTTGATAGATCGGATTCTCGAAATTGTAATTGGCAATAGTAGAACTGTTATCAATTGGATCCAGAGTGGATGAGGATCTGCATTTTAGTGACGTGGGTGTGTGTAAGAACACATAGCTGATAAAGCAAAAATAAAAGAAAAAGAAAGACAAGGAACACAATATTTACGAAAACGAAACGTCCACTGATTTTAGTGAATGAAGTATGCAAATGAAATGACAACCCGTAACAAGCACACCATTGTGCCCCGGGTAAGGCACATGGCTTGAAAGTTTTAATTGTTCCAGAAATTATAAATTTAAAAACATAACACAGTAATAGTATTTACTCCTGACTAAAGGAGATAGGGATAACATCTTCAGCTGTCCAATTATTGAGTCCAGCACCCACAGTAGGAAAAATCCATGCCTCCAAGTTGTAGTCTTCATCTTGATCTCCCACAGCATTGATAACCCCTTGATTGGTGATACGAACAGCACGGGCACGCCGGACAGCCTTCTGGGACTCTTCTTCCACCACAGCTTTTGCATCATTGAGGGAGGCCATTGCCATTGTTGGAGGGTTTCTGATGACCACAGGAACCTTCTTCACAGCAGGAGGAGTCACACAATCCTTAACAGCCCAGGGAACCACTTCAAATGACTGACATGGAGTTTCAATGTATTCACCTTCTACTTCCAGATACTTGAAAGTGTTTACATGGCTGACAAAGTATTCTTCCTCTCCAAAGACAGTAACAACTTTTCCATTCACCGGATATCTCAACTTTTGATGTAATGTGGAGGTCACAGCACCTGCCCCATGGATCCAGGGACGACCAAGCAGACATGAGTACGAAGGACGAATATCCATCACATAGAATGTAGCGGTAAACACCTGAGAGCCAACCTTGATTGAAAGATCAATTTCCCCATGCACTACTCTTCTAGAACCATCAAAAGCCTTTACCACAATATTACTGGGCTTCAATACCGTATCTTTAGGACTCAGCTTGTTCAGGACTTCCTTAGGCAACACATTCAGAGAGGAACCATTGTCTATCAGCACATGAGACAGGGTAGTGCCCCTGCATTCCATTGAAATATTCAAGGCCCTGTTATGATCCCTCTTGGCAGGGGTCAAGTCAGCATCAGAAAATCCTAACCCGTTGTCATAGGTCAGGTGAGCAACACAATTCTCAAACTGGTCCACAGAAATTGCACTGGGTACATGAGCCATCTTTAGAAACTTGATCAATGACTTGGCATGAGCCTCAGAACATAATAACAGGGAGAGCATAGAAATCTTTGAGGGAGTATGCCCCAGCTGATCAACAATATCATAATCACTCTTGCGAATGATTTTCAATACTTCTTCCATCTGCTTAGAGAGGTCATCAGCAGCTGGCACATCAGTAGATACAGGCTCAATAACAGGACCCTTGCCCCGAGCATCAGTGGTGGAAGTAACAGCAGGAGTAACTGCACTCTTAGAAGCAACTGGAGGAGAGAAGACTCTTCCACTACGAGTGATCTTGCTAGATCCAGCAATATTATCAATGTCAACAGGCATATCAGGTAAAGGCTCCTGCTTGACACCATGGATGTAAACATCAGACCCATAGTGCCAAGGCACAGCTTTGTCAGATGTATAAGGAATAGGACCAGGAGTGGTAATGATCAGAGGAGCTACTCTGGCTTCAGCAACAACTTTCACAGGACCTTCAGCAGTAATCTTGATTGGGCCCTGATGAGTGATTTTAATGGGACCCTTTGAAGTGATTCTTAGTGGTACTTTGTCAACCATGTCAACCTCTTCAATCTTCTTACCCTGAGTCAGATGATCTACCATACTTTCTACAGATGCTGGTCTTCTTTCAAACACTATAGTATATTTATCCATGAGATGTTGAATCCCATCTCTCAAAATGAAGCAACTATCCGGCTTATAGGTACAATATAGACAATCTTCATGACAACCTGGAAAGATCCCAGCTTGTACTAACCTCTTTTTGACAACAGACAATGGTGTGCTCAACTCCATAACTGAATAGACATGCAGATCTTTATCAATATCTTCATCAATGGCGTTGACAGTCTTCTCGTGATTTGGCATTGGAGCTGTAATCACATTTGGAGTACCTGGTGGATCAAACTCAATTTCTCCAGCATCAATCATATCCTGAATTTTGTTCTTCAAGACCCAGCAGTTATTAGTATCATGTCCTGGACAGTTTGAATGATATGCACATCGTGCATTGGGATTGTACTTGGGAGAGGTAACATTGGGATTCTGAGGGGCCTCCCTCAGGGTAATAAGTTCAGCTTTCAACAAGTGTTGCAATGCCTGAGCCATTGACATGTTGATCTTCGTGAACTGTCTTCTAGCCCTCTGTTGGTTGCCTTGAGGCTGCTCTGTTGTTGCAGGAGTTGGATTTGAAATATGAACTGCACTAACAGACTGATGCCTTCTGTTACGATCAGGCTGACCATACACAGCATTAGATTCTTTCTTCCCAGTGGGAGGCTTCTTTGCAGCACCTGATGAAGAAGTGCCCACTTGGATCTTACCACTCTTGATACCATTCTCTACTCGCTCTCCTGTCATGATCAACTCAGTGAAGCCAGATGATGAGCTTCCAATGAGATGACTGTAAAACGGACCATTCAGCGTACACATGAACATATCAACCAACTCCCTATCAGTCAAAGGGGGTTGAACTCTTCCAGCTAAGTCTCTCCACTTCTGAGCATACTCCTTAAAGCTTTCTTTGGCACCCATAGACATGCCTTGAAGCTGCATACGAGTGGGGGCTAAGTCAGCATTGTATTGATACTGCTTGTAGAAAGCTTCAGCAAGGTCATTCCAATCTCTGATGTTGACACTCTCCAACTGATAATACCACTCTAGCTGAGCTCCAGATAAACTCTCTTGAAAGAAATGGATCCGCAACTTTTTATCAGCAGTGTGGGGTTGCATTCTTCTGACATAAGACCTCAGATGCAATTTGGGACAAGAGACCCCATCATAGACAACAAATGTAGGAACTTTGAACCCAATGGGTATGACCACCCCAGATATCAAGCTCAAATCCTCAAAATCCAGCCCAGATGATTTCTGTAATTCCATAGCATCCATTCTATCCACCAGCATCTTGAATTTGTCTTCGTTAGGCTCATGGTAGTAGTTAGCCTCAGAATCAGAGTCCCCCATAGTGTTGTGGAGACTGCCTCTCTCCTGCTCAGATTCTTCAGATTCATAGTCTTCAACCTGTTCCTTGGTCTTGTCAGGACCTTTGAACCTTCTTCCCATGTTGAGCAACCCAGCAGACCTTCTAGCCTTCTTAGTCTTCTTGGCCAGCAGTGTCTTCAATTCATCCTGCCCCTTGGATAGGTTCAGGATCAGCTCTTGGAACTGTGCATTCTGTGCCTGGAGATCCTTAACTGATTGTTCAAGAGCCATTGCTGAAATAAACAGCGAGAAGATGAGAACCCTGTGCACAATTATAAACCTGTGATGCAATGATATGGGAATGCATATGCAATGTTTTCAAGGACCGCAGGATTTAAATTTGCTTAAACAAACAAGAAAGTAACTTTTTATTAGTAATAACTTGTTTTGCCTTTTAGGCTTACAAAAAATGAAAACGAAATAAGTACAAAAGATGGGGTTTTAAGTCTCCCATGGACGTTTCCTCTTTGTGTTGAGGTATGAGTTGAGGTTTCGTTCCTCATGAAGTAGCTTTGTTAGCTCTAGGATCCTTGCTTGGCTTGCTTTGTAATGAGCCTCGAAAGTATCCCTTTGCTCTTTCAGTTGGATCCATGATCTCTGCAAGTCTTCCATATCAGTAGGCATGTCTGGGTGAAGGATGGTATAAGCTGTGTCTCCTTCAGCAACAGGTTCCATGGTAACTGGTAGGACGGCAGGATATGGCATCATGAGTGTCTGAGCACGAGATCGTACCCATCTGAGATAAGCCTCCATAGGAATAGTGTACTTAGGCTCCAGTGTCTTGCTGTCAATCCTGTTTACCTTTCCCCAAGCTCGGATGAATCTCTGACGGTAACCCTGAGGATCGTTGTCGTAATCAAACACAATGCCCTGAATCAACATGTCATGTGGACCATCGCTCCGGGCGTAACCAAACTGTCGTAAAGCTAGAGATGGGTTGTAGGTGATGCCTCCTCTTATGCCTAGAAGTGGCACATTAGGAAACTCCCCACAACGGTCAATGACGGTGACATTCTCCATAGATCTGGAGCACCAATGGATGTCTGAGTGAGAAAGTGACATGATCCTCTTGGACCATCTGAACCCTTGCTCATTCTTCATTACTGAGCGAGGAAGGTGAGAAATAAACCACCTAGAAAGCAAAGGTATGCAGCACATCAAAGTTCCTCTTGCCCTTGTAGTACGGGTGTGAAGAGAATGTAGGATGTCTCCAAGTAAGGTAGGCACTGGATTGTGACTCAGGAATATGTTGATGGCATGAACGTCTATGAACTGATCAGGATTGGGGAACAACACTAAGCCATAAATTAATAAGGCTAAGATCTTCTCAAAAGCATCGTAGCTCATAGCCTTCAAGAACATTTGAGCTTTATCCACTAATACCTTGGCAAGAATACCTTTAACTCCACTTCTCGTCTCTAGAACAATGTCAGACTTCTTCAGATGTAGAGTTGCAGCAATAACTTCTGGTTTAAGCTCCTTCTCTAAGCCTGTGAATGGCTTCTGATCAAGAACAGGTATACCCAGAAGTTTAGAGAACTCCTCCATGGTTGGAACCAGCTGATAATCGGGAAATGTAAAGCAATGGTGCTTAGGGTCAAAGAACTGAAACAGCACACTCATCATGTCTTCACTGAACCCTGAAGTAACTAGATCCAATAAGTGACCATGTCTCTTGTTGAACTGGGAATGATCAGGCACTAGAGAAACCAACTCCTTGAGTTTAGCAGGTATCCCTACAAAGTTGATCCTGATGGTGTTTCTACGAGCAGAAGCCATGACCTGCAACAAAGAACAAAGATAAATCCTTTGGTCCTTGAAATGGTTAGGGAAAATGATATGCTTATGATGCATGATGATGTCATGATGTCATGCTCAATCACAAACATGTGGCACACACAAACAAGTCACACCATAGCCCTAGGTTTAAAGGCTTGCATGAGGTTCAAAGGCAAGTACCCTCCCCTGAAGTTAGATGGTTCATCCTGTCCTACAAAAGTAACCAGGTTCTAAGGGATCTCAATATCATTGATCCTTCACAAGGGTGGTTGTTCAGAAGGCAACTTACTTGCCAACCAAAACCCTCCAAGTTTAAGATCTCAATGAGCGTAGTATCGAGTGTCAACCAACTTCAGTCTGCACCAAAGCCGGTTACCTCACTACTTTCTAAAGGCCAAGATGAGTTAACTAGGGTTCTAAAAGTCAGTTAGTGCATTGACAACATATGGCAGCCTCAATATTATCCTCAACTTGACTTAAGGAATATAAGCACCAACCAAGAAGTCGCACTAACTATGGCCACCAGATCAACCGTATCGATATACGTCGTACAGTTTCCTTGGTCTATTGCCATTTACCTAAGGTACACTAGATCCGGGTTAGGACCTTTCACACATAAGAGCACCCCAACAATATAATAATAAAGCAAACAAGGCAAACAATTTAAAGTGATCTTAATTCCTAAGGGTACCCCTCTTAAATAGATCCCCAGCAGAGTCGCCAGTTCTGTAACACGGTGGGAGAACTGACTTTAAACAATGTTGCGGATAGCAAGAGTCGCCACCGACTTTTATTTTATCCATAAGGAAAGGTTATAAAAGAACAGGAAAGACCTTAGAGAATATTTTGGGTCCGGGGGGTAGGTTATGAAAAGGGAAGGTGTTAGCACCCTTTTCATCCATGGTTATCCATGGGCTCTTAGGTACTTAAGCTCACTTTTGAATTGTTTTGAAAGTGTAGTGTGTGAATAGCAAAAAATTTCAGAATAGTTTAATAATAATCCGTGTATGGATGTGAAAAAAACTTGTTTGAAAATTTTGTTGGAAATTTGTTTAAGTGTGAAAAAGTTTTGAAGTGAGCAAGTATCTAGGAGTAGCCTACCCTAATGTTTTAAGGTCTTTCTTATTCTTCATTCTTTCCTTTAGTAAGACTATCCCTACTATAATGGAGTAGGTAGTCCTTACTTTGGATGTTAAGGGATATGTGAGGGACAATTTGACTTTGAAGGCCATTGTGGGATGTAATAAGCACATATAAGGGACCATCATCATTTTTCGAAAGGGACTTGATTCGTAAAGGCAACCATAAGGGACTTTGATGATTTTTTTTATTTGAGGGACTTGCTTTATACACCCCACTTAACCATTATTCGTAGGCAACTTGAGGGATATCCTTAGGAAGTGAGACGGCGATTAAAATCGACTTACGTGTGTGACGTGTTTATTTTAATTATCTTTATTTAAAAGTGATCTAAATTTATTTTAATATTACATACATGTTATTACACTCCCTAATTACTAACCATAATAATAATTAAATAATTAAACAACTTTACATCCAAGAAACAATTACAAAATAATAAGCAAAATAATTAAATAGCAAAGATAAATAAAATATAAATAAGCAATAATAAATAATAAAGGGGGTTAATTCTAAGTTTACTCGGCAAGACATCGCATCTTGTGCCTACGTATCCTTACGTGAGCGGAATCAGAGTAATCGTAGTTCCCCTCAATAGGGAGGTTAGAAACTTCTTGACTGTGGTCAAGGTCTCAAGGGGAATAAACGCATCTTAAGGACACGCTTACGTGGAGTGTAGAAACTCCAAATCTCTACGTTGAAATGTTAAGTTGTAATTAGGGTTAAATTAGGGATTCCACGGCGGGAAACCCTAAAATGAGCGCGGCGGCTCTTTGACCTAATGCTAAGGGTAAAATTGTAATTTTGCCTGCGGCGAGGCATTTGTGAAAATTAGGGTTTGTAGTTTGTAGTTTTGAGGATTTGAAATTGAATGTGTGAAGTTTTACGGACTATTGGCGCAGCGGCCAAACAGTTAGACCTAACCTTCGGATGTGTGCAATGTGACAGAAATAATAGTAAACGCGTGAGATAATTGAATCATGCAAACAGAGAGATAATGTCATAATTTAAACCATGCAAGCAGAAATTTAAAGGCAGAATTTAAAGAGCGATTGTTAAGTTCGCGAGGTTACATGAGAGGAGCAGATACAATATGATAATGAAATTTGAATTGAACAATAATAAAATAAAATAAATAACGGTTCTAGTTATTATTTTAAAAAAAAGATTTTAGTTATTATTTTAAATTTATCTAAAAAAAAGTTTTTCTTAAAAATAATAGGTTTTCATATTAATTTGGAAAAGATGTTAATGTTATTTATTTTAAAAAACAGATTTTTATATTATAACAAATTTTAATAAATTAATGATAACAATAATAATAATAATGGTAATAATAATGATAATAATGATAATAATAATAAATAATGATAATAATAATAATAATAATAATAATAATAATAATAATAATAATAATAATAATAATAATAATAATAAAGCAATAATGAATTTTAAATGTGCCAAATGACCCAACAATGTTGCTAACGCAGAAATGCGCTCATCGCAACCAGATCTAAATCGGACGAAACAAAATTTATCGCAAAGAAAAAGAAATTAAGCAAAAAAATAGTATTATTGCTCACACAAAAATGCGATCATCGCAACCAGATCGAACTAACACAAATGTCACGCGTCATGCACACAAATGTGCAAACATCGTATCGACATAATTCGATCAAAAATCTTATATATATAAACTCTAACAATTTAAAAATTATATATATATAAACGTAACAGTAATAGATAAAGAAAAAGAAATAACGGTAATAGATGAAGAAAAAGAAATAACGGTAAAAGATGAAGAAAAAGAAACAACAGTAATAGATGAAGGAAAAGAAATAACGGTAAACGATGAAGAAAAAGAAACAATAGTAATGGATGAAGAAGAAAACTAAATAACGGCAAACGGCACTCACTCCTCTTAGGATTTTTTCATTCTCCCCTTTTTTCCAACAAGGCAACACATGTATATATAGGGAACAAATTAGGGTTAACACCAAATTGTCAATAATGTCCCTAAAGCCCATTTTAAAGCCCAAACTAAATAATTAGTTAAGAAAAAATAAAATTTAAATAATTTAAAATAATTAAAATAAACTTAAAATAAAAACTAATAATCCTATTGATTCCTAAAATAAAAAATATTATAAAAAGAACAAAATTTTTTTCAATATTTTTTATTTTATGATTTTTTGGATATTTTTATGAATAATTTAGAAAAAAGTGAAAAAAATAATATTTTAAAAAATGATTTAATTAAAATACGAAAATAATAATTAAATAATAATAAAAAACTATTTTTGTTATTTTTTTAATGAAAGATAGAAAAATTTAGAGTAAAAATAATAAAAAACAAAAAAAGTGACAAAGGTGAGATTCGAACTCTCAACCTCTCACACTCATAACTCCTTACACATGTCCTCCTGCCAATTGTGCCATTTTTACTTTTTAGAAAAAAAATGCATGCCATATGATATTTACCTGCAAAAAGTCAAACGACTACACAAATTTGTTAGTAATTGATTAAATGCAATGAAATGCGACGACAAATCTTAGGGCAAAATTTGGGGTATTACAGTTATTATGATAATATTTCTCACCCAACCTCTCTTTGATGTTGGCAAAAAAAATCATGAAGTTTGACTTTGGTTTGACCACAGTTGACCTCAGTTTGACCTTTTAACTGCATTGACTGCTTTTGACTTATCTGATCATCTGACTGAGCAAACTTTTGAGAAAAGTCTTGAAACTTGACATGGGGGTTCTTATACACATATAAGATGTTATGAAGCTCACTTGAAGTCTTGGAAGTCCATTTAGCCTGATTAAAGTCAAAACCCTAGTTTTGGATGCACTGCTTAGGAGGTGCATTGTCTGAGGGAATTGTCAACTCTTCTGACCAATTGTGAATTTTGTGAACCTTGTGAACCTTCTTGGAACACAAAGTCTTGTATTGTGAGGGCAAATTTTGGGGTGCAACACCGGCAAAACTGCATCAACCGTCAACTGGGACCATCATAAAGTCAACCTCATTGAAAGATGGAATACGAATAACCATCTGCTGCAGTTCATAAGACAGGCCTAAGACATGAATAAGACAACCAAGCGGTTCAGAAAACATGTCCGTATTACAATTATACAAAGGTATCAACTTCAATCAAGGCGATTTGCTCAAATCTATTCATTATTCTCGTACGGCGCGGCATAAGAGGAGATTTGTTTCCGAGTCGTGTTTCCTGCAAAAGAACCCGTTATATCAAGTTGGTTTCAGAACAAAAGGAAGATTGAAGGTTAATTAGCCTGCAGACCAAGCCAACGGGCTCAATTAATTAAAGCGGAGTATAAACAAAAGCAGTAAGTACTGATTTGAAGAAGTGCTTGAAGCAGGGAGTTTGTCATCATCTACCTTGCCATGTCGAAGACTCATCAGCGGCAACCACATCAATTCACAAGGTGCACCAGATGCTCAGAATCCACAATATGGTACGGTAACACTCCAGAACGCACCACGGGATCATCCTAAACAGCTACAACAAAATCAACATTATTCCCTCCAAACAGCCCCGTCATGGAATCCGACTCGACAACATCCACCAGCAGCTGCCTTAGTAGTTCCCCTCATCACCATAAGCACATGAACAAAACAGAGAAACAGTTATCAAATTTTTACAGACTTGAAGCAAGCAAACAAATACATGAGTCCTAGAAATTCATAGCAAGATAGCTCCACAACAACGTGCAGGATGAACGAGAGTAATATCAAGACAAGTTCGGCCACACGTTTGCTTATCGAAGGATCGATTTTCATGATAAGGGACCGAAGCTTACCATCCAAAAGTCATCAAAGTCCACCAGCGACATCCCTGGGCTGTTAATTTCTCTGGGCCCAAACCCTTTCACTATCCACACCTGTCAAGATACCAAATCAAATTAGTAAATCCATTGGAGAATATTCCACTGCAAGATTCTAATATCCCAAATCCCCAAAACATTGAACCTGGATTTGATACACAATATCAGAGATTTAATTTTCATTTAACAGACATTAAACGAAATCAGACAGAAGAGGAAAGAATTCAAATTCCATACAAGCAAAAGCGAAAATATCCAATCAAAGCGGAAATTAATTTCTCAAATCAGAAATCTCAGGTTTAGAGCCTATAAAAGGAGAAGGATGACAATCATACAAGGGACGGAAAAAATCCACACAAACAATTCTCGTAAATCACAATCTCAGAGATTAACAACCATACAAAATTCACAAAATCCCCAATTCAAAACCCTAAAATTGATAACAGAGAGAATCAGGAACTTATCTTTTGAGGAGGCTCGTCGGAAGTAGCAATCCATCGCCGTCAAGACTTTCGCTGCCAGAAATCTCCGTTCCCAGCCGAAGTCCATTGTAAATCACCATCACCGCCACCTTGAAGCCCGCTCGGTAAGATCCCATTAGCCGTTAATATGAATCGTTGGTCGTTTTTCTTTACTTTGTGTAGCAGCTATTGAGACGTTCGAAGCTCAACGCACGACGGAGGGAACGATCGAAGGAGACATGCGGATGAGAATTTGAGAGAGAGACGAGGGCGAATCGACGGGAGCGGAGGAGGGTCTTGATTTGGGATTTAGGGTTTTGTCTTTCTTTATTTCTTTCATTTGAGTTGGTGTGATAACTGCTATACACACACGACACCCTGCGCACACTCACCTAAACCGACCGTTAAGTCACCCCCTAATCAACTTTAATCGGTTAATCACCTTTTTTTATAAATTAATTACTTTTACTAAAATTAAACTTAAAAAATATACTTATTTTAATTAATCAACTATTTTATAAAGCAACTAAATCATTTTTTTTAGGT
The DNA here is from genome assembly GCA_963859935.3 of Lathyrus sativus. Taxonomy (NCBI): domain Eukaryota; kingdom Viridiplantae; phylum Streptophyta; class Magnoliopsida; order Fabales; family Fabaceae; genus Lathyrus; species Lathyrus sativus. The sequence continues at coordinate 12,430,748 of OZ012735.1, read as the reverse complement.
CAGTCCTTTTATTTAAATAACTATTATCTCTTTTCTAATTAAACCATATTCATCTAATTGATCTTTTTTTAGTTAGCCCATCATTTTATCTCTAATAACTCAATTATTTATCTCACAATTTTCTTTAATCATCTAAATCATCTAATAACCTTTTATTTAGTAAACAAGTCATTTATTAATTAATTAACCTGACTTCAACTAGACCTTTTAAATATAAAAAAAACAATAACCCTTTTTTAATAATAAACAACTTTTATCTAAATAAATCATCCCATATTTTAGCTAAAATAAAATCACTTATTACAAATTTCTTATTCAATCCCCTCATAAAATCAAGCATTTTCTCACAGTTCAAACCAAAATAAATCAATTAATCTTTTCCTCAAATCAATCTCAAACCAATTCAACTTTTCTCAAAATAATTCAACCTCGTCTAAAAATTAATCAACATCGTGCACTTCACGACACACTCACCAATTCACACCTAGCGCTTTCATGCGTATTTTCATGTATGTTTTATCCGCTTTTATTTAACCACAATGCACACACTCACCTAGCGCTTTTATGCGTCCGTGTATGGTTTATATTTCTGTATCTTACTTTCTGCAATTTATCTTTACCGCAAGTCATTATATCTTGTTGCATCGCATTGCATCCGTCCAAAGGAAAAACCTATACATAATTCAACGTTGTGTGTAGTTGCACATCATATGCATCATTCTCCCCACGATCCTTGATCCCATTCAAGTAGATCGCTTAAGATAGATCCTACCCTATAGGAAGGACCTTGTCTTTATTTCTTTACAACATAGAAACAAACAACAACATTACATAACTTTTTCAAACACAATAGAGAATAGATGTTAATCATCTTAAGTGAGATATAATCTCCACCCCCACAACAATACAATCAAACATGTAGGGACTTTGCCTTAAGAGCGATAAAGGCATACTTGGCGACCATCCGAGTATGTAAGACCTTTTCTTAAGACGATGAAAAGACCATTTCCTACAACCCCCTTTACATTTGTGGTGGTTATCTCTCCCTTAAAATGAAGACTCATCTCTTCTCCTAAACCCAATCAAAACAACTACCCTAAACCCGTAGGAACTTTGGCCACAGTCAAAGAGCTCCTCAAACCCTTTAGGGTGAACTACAACATACTCTGATTCCACTCCCGTAAGGATATGTAGGCATAAGATGCGACATCTTATCGAGTATACTTATAAATAAACCACTAGGTCTCTAATCCCTTAAGCATATAAACACTTAGCAGTAAACAAACATAAAACAAGAGGTTCCTGTAGAGTACTACAGAAACTTAGGATGCTAGTACCTTCCCTAAGTTTAACCAACCCCCGAACCTAAACAATCTAGCTTGCATTTGCATTGCATTGTGGGAATTTTGATCTTTATCCCTTCCTTTGGACAAATCAAAGTTCGGTTGCAAAATGAATATAAGATTCAAACTAATCAATAGTTTGGTATCCGAATTTCACCGCGACAGAAATGGCGACTTCACTGGGGAATCTCTCTAGTGGGTTTCCCTATCTTATTTTCTTTTGTTTACTGCTTTATATATCTGCCTACTTGATTAATTGTTTACATGCTTTCTCTTGTTTTTCTTTTGGGATTGTTGTCTTTGAGTGGTGAGATAAAGTTCTACACCCGAACTTGAGAGAAATTAAGATAGGATGGTGGTATATTCGAGGAGGCTTATAGGGAGTGGAATCCCTACTAAGTTGAATCGAAAATCCCGCTCAGTTGAGGCCCTTTCGAAATAGTACTGTTGAACGATCAATCGTGAAGACACTCACTACCTTCGACTTTGGAGCCTATGATATTGAGGACCGTAGTTACCTTAACCCAACTTTGGCCTTTATTAGGACGTAGTGCGGGACTATGAGGAAGTACTTCCGAAATAGTGCTACGCGAAGCTACACTCAAAAGAAGTTCTCTTGAGAATATTATTAATCCTCGAGTAATTGGGAAAATTGATAATATCCGATAGATGGGCTGATGATTCTGAGTCCCATTAGAACCTTGTTCTGCAGGTACAAATAACCTTTAGTCCTTAAACCTTTGGGAAGGGTACACCTTTACTCCATGCTCGTTGCAAACCTAGGGTGCCCCTTGTTTGTTTATCTTTATTGTCCTTATACTTGTGTTTGCTGCATTCATATAGAATCATTCTGCATTGGAATTCATGGGATTTACTTTCGTTTATGGACATTGTAGGTCACTATGGCTTCAAATAAAAGACATACTATGAAATATACTTTTAAGAGTCCCAAATTGGATGACCTAAAGAAGTTGTGGGGTTTCATCAAAGATCAAGAAGAATTCAAGAACAAGTATGGGAAGCTGATATCTTTGTTGGGTTGCTCAGTGAATGAAGGACTTCTTGCCACTCTACTATAGTTCTATGACCCTCTTTACCATTGTTTCACCTTTCCAGACTTTCAACTGTTACCTACATTGGAAGAGTATTCCTTTTTGGTTGGTCTGCCTGTTCTAGAAGAATCTCCTTTTCCCTTCTTGGAAAAGGACCCTGATGAGAAAGATATTGCTAAAGCCCTCCGTTTGAAGGTATCTGACGTCAAAGCCAACCTAGTTACTAAGGATGGAATTCTTGGTTTAAAGACAGGTTTCCTAGTCGAGAAGGCTTCATTCTATGCTGAGTATTCTAATAAGGCTCCGTTTGAGGCAATTTTCGCTTTGCTTGTTTATGGGTTGTTTCTATTCCCAAGTTTTGAAGGTTTCATCGATCTCAAAGCATTCAAGATCTTTAAGAAGAACAACCCAGTGCCAACTCTGTTGGGAAATGCATATCACTCTATACATCTCCGAAACCTTCGTGGTGGAGGGATGATTACTTGCTGTGTACCTTTACTTTACAAGTGGTTTATTTCGCACTTGCCGAAGTCTAGCTTTTTTACAAACATTGGCAAAGAGCATTGGTCTCCAAGAGTTATGGCTTTGACCCATTCCGACATTGATTGGTACAATCGAGTGTATGATGGAGTATTAATCATTGATAGTTGTGGTGACTTTGCCAATGTACCGTTGCTCAGCTTTGATGGAGGAATCAGCTACAATCCTATTTTAGCTCGCCGACAGTTGGGATACCCGTTGAAGGAACCTCCCAAGAGTGTTCAAGTAGAGGGCATATTCTTCAAAGATGATATGGAACTCCGAGGAAAGATTCTACATGCATGGCGTAATGTACACAAGAAAGGGAAGAGAAGTCTAGGGAAGCCTAACTGTGTATCTCTAGAACCATACCTCCAGTGGGTCAGAAAAAGGGCAACCAAGCTAAAGATGCCTTATTCCCGTCAAGATCCCATAGCTCCAAGGAGAGAGCCCACTTATGTCTTTATGTCTAAAGCCGAGGAGTTAGAGGTGTCTTTAAGGAAGTCTCAACATGAGCTGGAATCTTGGAAGAACAAGTACCATGTAGCAATGGCAGAAAATAATGAGTGTCAAAAGCAGAATGCTGAACTTCAAAAGCAGAATGCTGAACTTCAAAAGGAGAAGGATAAATTTCAGAAACAGCTACAATTGAAGGATGAAGAGCTACTCCCCTGCAAGAAGAGGAAAGTCATGGAGGATTTGTTTTTCTCTGACCCACAATGCACTATTTGGAAAATAATTGTGGACAACCTTATCCGTGAGAAGGCGCAACTAGAAGAGCAGCTCAAGCAGCAGCATTCAAAGCTTCTTTAGTGTCTTTACTAGCTTTTATTTAGCTTTTTATTTGGGACTCTTTAAAAGAATATTTATGTAGTCCGTTTCAAATTTAATAAAACGTTTCCTTTTACCGCAATGCCTATAAATAGAGGAATCCCATGAAGTCCTAATCATCTTGCATTGCATTCTTTTCCATTGTTCACTTCAAGAAACTCGAATTCGTTCTATAGGTGTTGTAATCATGGATTTCAGAAGAGAAACCCTGAAGTACACTTTTCAGAGTCCCAACCTCGAAAGCTTGAGAGAACTAGCCGAACTCGTCGAGGATCGCTTTACCTTCGCAGCAGAATATGAAGGAGTTTTCCGTTTCCTCGAGCTAAGGATGAAAGAAGGATTGTTGGAAACATTGGTTCAATTTTATGACCCTATGCATCACTGCTTCACTTTTCCGGACTACCAATTGATGCCGACCTTAGAAGAGTACTCAGAACTCTTGAGGATGCCCGTGACTGTTCGACCCTTGTTCACCGGAAGGGAAGACACGCCTAGTCACCAAGGAATTGCAAATGCCACTCATCTTAGCCTTGAAGATGTTCAAGCGCACCTGATTACCAAGGAAGGAGTCCTTGGATTCCCCGCCGACTTTTTGATCGAAAAAGTCCGTTACCACGCTGAAAGAAAGGAGGCTCTCATATTGGAAGCCAATTTTGCTTTGTTGGTTTATGGGACTTTCTGGTTCCCTAAATTTGACAATTTTGTTGATATGGATGCAATCAAGCTGTTCATACTCAAGAATCCAGTACCCACCTTGCTCGCTGATACGTACTTCTCGATTCACTCAAAGAATGCCGAAGGAGGAGGACACATTGCATGTTGTACCGCCTTGCTGTACTCATGGTTCATCGCTCGTCTGACTTGGCATCCGTCCCTTTGGGACGAAGTAGCAACACCTCGATGGTCCGAGATACTTATGGCCCTTACCCATTCGGACATTGTTTGGTATGATCCCGCCTATGGAGGCGTGCCTATGATTCCTAGCATCGGAGGATTCCCCAACGTACCGCTTATTGGAAGAGAAGGATGTATAAGTTACAATCCCGCTCTGGCCCGTAGACAGTTTGGACACCCTATGATCCAAATACCTGACCCAGTTTCGTTGGAAGAGATCTATTTCAAAGGAGAAGAGGATCTAGACCTAAAGACTGTCATCATTTATGCATGGAAATATATTGATAGGGAAGGAACAGCTGCTTCAGGATACCCCGACTGTGCTGTTTCCGAGGATTATCTGCATTGGGTGCGAGAAAGGGCTCTCGATCTCAAGATGCCTTTTCCTTTTCATGAACCTATGGTATTGTCCGCTCATGACCCCGACTGGTTCGATGTGGACGAAATAGAACAAGTAAGGATTGCTTTAGATGAAGCCCGGAGATTGAGGACTGCTTGGAAGAACAAGTTCCTCACCCTCAAAGTAGAGAAGGAAAGACTTCAGAAGACACCAAAATTAGAAGTTGCCAGAAAGAGAAAGGCGCAAGGAGATTTATTTTCTCCTCGTGCCTCTTCAAGTGCTGTCACCAATGATGATCTCCCCTCAACTACCATGGCTTGGAAGGAGTGTGTGGAACGACTCATCATCGAGAAAGCGGCGCTGCAGGAGCGTATTGACCAGCTGACCAAGGAGCTCCGTACAAAAGAGAATACCGTGGAGTAGAGTTCTAAGTTTTCTTTTGCTTTCGTTGTAATAAACTCTTAAAAGAGTACTTTGCTTTACAGTGTTTCTCAAGAATAAAAAGTTTTTCAATTATCCTACATTATAACACTGAAAAGCACTTTGAGTTTCTTGAAGTATCCCCCTGCATCTGCATTATGCATTAACATCCTGCATTTAGCATGGCATTCTACATCTTGTGCATGTGTCCTTCCTTTGTTGTGGCTCATTTCGGTTTTCCATCTTTGCTGTCAGTCGCTGTCTCGACCATCTGACCAAGTCGGAAGTATCATTAAAGGATAGTGAGGAGAACAAAGACATGGATCGCATGACTAGCTTCAGAGTAAGGTCTAATCCGACACTTCGTCGTCCCTCCGACAACTTTGTTCCTATGCAACTTCAGCCTGTGCAAGAAAAGGAAATGGACGATCCGGAGCTTACAGCATTCGAGAATGAATTTCGTGACTTCGAGGAACGATGGAAAATGATGAAGAGGAACCGTGCGCCTGATTTTCATGCTCATGACCCGCACCTAGTTCCAAACTTAGTTATCCCCCCAGGATTCCAGATGCCCGCCTTTGAAGTGTACAAAGGTACAATTTGTCCAAGGTATCATTTGATGATGTTTTGTCAGAAGATGACCGCCCATCTTGGGAACGATCAACTAATGATTCACTGCTTCCAAGAAAGTTTGTGTGGAGCACCATTAGCATGGTATATGAAGCTACAAGGGAATCACATTCAGTCTTGGGAAGACTTAACTTTTGCTTTTGTGAAGCAATACCATCACAACTTGGGTATAACCCCAAACAATAAAGATGGCTGTGGACCTTCCAGAGAATTCATAGCTCCGGTACCCCGTCCTCATCACCAGTATGCGATGCCCGCTCAGCGTGAACAGCAACCACCTCCTAGGCAGAGGTTGGCCTCTCCAGATCAACCACAGAATCGACGATTTCGGAAAAGGTATCAAAGGATGACTCCAGATACTCCAAGAGAAGCAATTCATCAGTTTGATCCCATCCCTATGAAGTATGCTGATTTGTTTCCAGCTCTTATTCAAAGAGGGCATATCCAGACAAGAGCCCCACCTAAGGTACCTAAGAAGTTTCCATACTGGTACAAAGCCAACAAATTTTGCCTGTATCATCAAGGTGCTCCGGGGCACGACATTGAGAGCTGTTACGGCATGAAAGCAGACGTCCAAAATTTGGTCAAAAGTGGAGTCTTATTCTTTGAGGGTTCCGTCCCTTATGTGCGAGATAGCCCCATATCTCGACAAGGTTCGTCCTCCCCAGGCATGATTCAAGGTCGTCAACACCGTGTCTGAAAGCTGCGCACCAGACATTTCTGCATGTCTTTCCCGTCTACATGAAAGCACAATAAAGATCCTGGAAAGGACTCCCCGAAGAAGTTTATTTCATTTTTGTCCATGTTTATTTCTTTGATTGAAAGCATATTTGGCATGTAAGAACTTTCTGTTTTGAATAAGTAATGCAATAACTGTTTGTCTTGAAGAAATCCATTCGTTTTCACTCAAATAGTTTTTCAAAATTATTTATAACGCCGACTTTTACCCGTTCTCTTGCTCTGACAGAGAATTGGAAGGAGGATGATGAAGTAAAACGCATGATCTCTTGTTGTATGCTTCGAATGAAAACCCTACTGATGATGTAAGGCATTATCTCAACCTCCTAAAGGCCAACATAGTCAACCCTTTCTTTTAAGCCTTGAGAAAAGATCCGTTTTTTCTCCCAAACCGAAACATCATTTTCTTAACCTGGGGCAGGGTAATATCAAAAATGATGAACATCTTTCAAAAATTGGGTGGGCACAAATATACCAACCCTTTCTTCCTCCATTCCACAAGTCACAAATTAAGCCCATATACAACCCTCAAAGTCCTAATTGAAGGAAGGTTTAATTCGAAAGCATACTCGATGAGATATTGTTTCCTGACTCCTTGAGCTATGCTCAAATTTAAATCGGCTTTATAAATAACGATTCAATTTGTATCCTAACTAGTGGTTTCGATCACAAGTTATTGCGATACCCCTTTTTAAAACTTCAAGACAAATGTGTGTCGCATTAACCATTTCAAAATGGATATTTCAAATGTGCCAAACACGCTTGACATCTTAGAAAGACCACATACAGACATTGATGATGACATTTGAAGACTTTGCTGACTTGGGGCAAGTCATTCTTCCCAAGAAAATTCCATCCGCGCAAGTCTTGGGTTCAACTAGAAGAAATTCAAGGACTCACTTACCGCCAATCAGGGGAAGTTACGTCGAGATTCGGTAAATCTCTAGAGAGTTTGAAAACAATGGGGCATTTGGACGTCATGTTTTCTGTAAAATCCTCTCGAGACGTTTTTCTCTTAAACTATGTAACTTGGGGGCATTTGAAGATTGGAGCAAAAGGATGTCTACTTCATCCTCAGGAAGCTCAACCCCAACATGTTCAACAACTACGAAGACCCAGGATATTTATTTTATCCCCTATGAAACTTCGGTTTGGGTACCTCCGTCTACAATTTCATACAACACGTCAAGCTTATCAAGATGATACATCCCCAATTGGATTGATCACTTTTCCTCAAGAGAATTTTGAAGTTTTGAAGCAGGATTGGGATCCTACATCTAGTTCTCCATTTATCCTCAGTGATACTTCTATCTTTGAAGATCGGTCGGATGTTTGTTTCGAGACGTTTATCCCGTATTCGGTCATTGCTTTCGTCTGTCTTGTCAGCATAAGCATATGCATATCATATAAGCAGATAGCATACTCATTTGCATTTGTGCATCCTTTGTTTGTTTTACTCTATCTCTTCTATTGCGTTTACCCTTGGGTATTTGGGCGTGTCTTATTCCTTCCAAATAGAATTGTCAGCCCTAAGCAGAAAAAACTCAATATTTCCATTTCCCCACGAAGTTCGATCCTCGTGGAAGACAGTTATTTCAGTACATTCCCATTGGAGTTTATGCCTCTATGGTTGAGTCTTGCTTGGCAATTTCTCTTCGGTTATTTCCCGAATTGAACTTCGGTCTTTGGCGATCACGCTATGAACATCTCCAGCTTTTGAGCATGGATCAAAAGTGCATCTATTTTGCGCTTTGACATTATGAGGATCACCATTTGAAGACACACCGTTTCTCCAGCAATATTACAAGATCCACTCGACAACTTACAGCTGAATGACAGAAGATCTCTTTATTTGAGCGACTCGTCTTGGGCTGACTTATATTCAAAACGACAAACAACAATTTTCTCAAGACAATCTGTTCTTCCCCAGTGGATTATTTCAAGATTATCAAGTCAAAACAGAGGACATTACAGATACTTCCCCGTTTGAGGATTTCTGCTACAATAAATTCACATTTTTTTTCAATTACAACAAAGATACTCCTCAAAATGATCTTCCCCAGAGAGTTCATTATGAGTACAATCAATGACATATCTCCTTACAAGAGGACACTCCATAAATCAACCGGCTTACAGCTCCTCTGAAGATCCCCAGTGCACATTCTACAAATTGCCAATACAATACAAACTGCATCTACAATTTACAATCACAAGTACAAGATCACATCTACAAAATTCTACAATTACAGACTACATCGACAACATTTACATCAACAATTCTACAGCTCTACAATCTACAAATCACAACCCCCTATGAAGGTGCTCTCACGAGTTCTCATCATTTCGGGAAGGAACCGAGACCAGCTCATGGTTCCCATACCATGATGCAAGGGGAAGTTCGGCATCATGAACCGAGACCAGCTCCTGGTTCCCATACCATAGAGCAAAGGGAAGTTCGGCATCATGAACCGAGACCAGCTCCTGGTTCCCATACCATAGAGCAAGGGGAAGTTCGGCATCATGAACCGAGACCAGCTCATGGTTCCCATACCATGATGCAAGGGGAAGTTCGGCATCAGAGACCGAGACCAGCTCATGACTCCCATATCATGATGCTCAGGGAAGCTCTACCACAACAACATCTACAACGACATTTGTATCTACAGTGATTACAGCTACAAAGTTTTGACATTTCAGACAGAGACCGAGACCAGCTCATGGTATCCTTATCATGATGTTCAGGGAAGTCATACATTTTATTATTTCAAGTTGAGTTCCGAAAGAGAAGATATACAGAAAAACAAAAAAAGAAAAATAATAAGGATGAACCATCAACTCAATTCATCTGGATTATTACCGACCGCAACATTATGATAATAAGCATATCCTTCGACTAAAAGTTTATTTCCCATCACCACGTCCTTGGTGTATGAGATACTGTTTTACTTCCGAGTATTCCCCAGTGATGTTGGTTTCCCATCCTCGCAGAGTCTTGTTGTGTCTGTTTGTTCCCCTGTGACACCACTTCCTCACAGGACTCGTCTGTCTTGCACTCTCATATCATTGCATATCATTTGCATTCGGTGGCTTCTTATGGCCCAAAAATTCGTGCAATGTTTGTATTTAAGTCCCTCCTATCTCGTCGAGACAGAGATTTCATCTCTATATCTCCGAATAGAAGTAACTTAAATAGGGGCATCTGTTGCACCTTAATTTTTGACCATAAGATCTCACTCCCTTTATTTTACTTATTTTCTATTATTTTTGTGTCTGTTTATTATAACTAATCAGTTGGCGCAGGTCCAACTAACTTAAAGCAGGTTGTAGGGCTTTCTGGCGATCACATTACTAAGAGCATGTTGGATGTGTTTGTGTTCTTGAGGAGGTTTAGGGCCTTTTGCTGTGTGGTTTGGAGAGTGGTCGTTCGCATTCGGTTATTAATTTTCATGACAATTGGCATCAAGTTATATCATTATCTTCACAAGACTTCAAAAGGGTTCAGTTTAATAGAAGAAATTTGGATCATGTAGTTCAAATTATTAATTTGGGATGAAAACTGAGAATCAAGACTAAGCGTTTGCATGGAGGTGTAGTATTTATGTGCAAGTGGGGGTATTGCCTTGAATTTTCAAGAAGTTTTTCTATTGTCAAAGGTTTTAATGCGAGATTTGTGGTTCATGAGATTCAAATCTTTAAGGGGGCTATGTGGATTGTTTTTAGTACACTTTCAATGATATCATTATTCAAATTAGAGTCCAACCAGTGGAAATCTTAACTTCAGCACGAATCCATTTTTATCTCTTCAAAAGTACTTCCCTCAACATAAATTTGATTTCTTGACCTCTCTTTTGAACAAAAGGACTACTTGGTGAGGAACCAAATATAGGAGGATTTGCTAAAATAATTTAAAGAATAAGCATATTATTCAAAACTCTAATGCCAGGTTCAATACAAATCATCAAGCTGCACCCATCTTCCTATTACAAGCAGTTCTGAATGTTATTTTCATAAAACCCACACTTTGAGATTGGGACCTACTGCTAAAATAACAGAGACATAGTATTCACACCTAACTCAAATGTTGATTCACCATCTTTCTCACTTCGTCGCGACGACATCTATTTCTTGAAGCATGTTCCCAGCAGGTCCGTCACAAAAATGCAATATTTTAAACGACCAATCCACTTCATCGCGCCAATCACCACCAAAAGCAATTAACCGACGTGTTCCCGTATTTTCCTCCAACGTAAACCTGGGAATAATACAACAGAAATCCAACACATTCAAATTAAAGCGACGTCAGATGCTACTTCATCAAATATTTCTGTCTACTCTCTGTTCCCAGTGTTGCGCTCTGTGCTGCAAATATTCTTCAGAGGGGAACCTTTCTAACTTTAGTGAAGCAAGTTGTCACCGTCGAAAGTCTCGTATGCACGGACGTTTGGGCAGTCGGAATTAGACGCAAGCTGTGGATTTGACTTAAGAATTCAGCCTCTACGCGATGATGATTCATCTCCACCTTAAGTCCTGCACGAATATCATGTTGACACGTGTTAATTCAAGCTATTGATTCAGAGGAAGGTAGAAAATGAAGATAGGAGTGGAGAACTGTAGAAATCAGGAACAGTCGAAGGAGATAAGGTTGAAATACCTTGGTGGAACGGTTACAGTAGATTTTCGTTCAAAACCTTATACCTCAACAGCCGGCAAAACCGCATCAACCGTCAACTAGGACCATCATAAAGTCAACCTCATTGAAAGATGGAATACGAATAACCATCTGCTGCAGTTCATAAGACAGGCCTAAGACATGAATAAGACAACCAAGCGGTTCAGAAAACATGTCTGTATTACAATTATACAAAGGTATCAACTTCAATCAAGGCGATTTGCTCAAATCTATTCATTATTCTCGTACGGCGCGGCATAAGAGGAGATTTGTTTCCGAGTAGTGTTTCCTGCAAAAGAACCCGTTATATCAAGTTGGTTTCAGAACAAAAGGAAGATTGAAGGTTAATTAGCCTGCAGACCAAGCCAACGGGCTCAATTAATTAAAGCGGAGTATAAACAAAAGCAGTAAGTACTGATTTGAAGAAGTGCTTGAAGCAGGGAGTTTGTCATCATCTACCTTGCCATGTCGAAGACTCATCAGCGACAACCACATCAATTCACAAGGTGCACCAGATGCTCAGAATCCACAATATGGTACGGTAACACTCCAGAACGCACCACAGGATCATCCTAAACAGCTACAACAAAATCAACATTATTCCCTCCAAACAGCCCCGTTATGGAATCCGACTTGACAGCATCCACCAGCAGCTGCCTTAGTAGTTCCCCTCATCACCATAAGCACATGAACAAAACAGAGAAACAGTTATCAAATTTTTACAGACTTGAAGCAAGCAAACAAATACATGAGTCCTAGAAATTCATAGCAAGATAGCTCCACAACAACATGCAGGATGAACGAGAGTAATATCAAGACAAGTTCGGCCATGCATTTGCTTATCGAAGGATCGATTTTCATGATAAGGGACCGAAGCTTACCATCCAAAAGTCATCAAAGTCCACCAGCAACATCCCTAGGCTATTAATTTCTCTGGGCCCAAACCCTTTCAATATCCACACCTGTCAAGATACCAAATCAAATTAGTAAATCCATTGGAGAATATTCCACTGCAAGATTCTAATATCCCAAATCCCCAAAACATTGAACCTGGATTTGATACACAATATCAGAGATTTAATTTTCATTTAACAGACATTAAACGAAATCAGACAGAAGAGGAAAGAATTCAAATTCCATACAAGCAAAAGCGAAAATATCCAATCAAAGCGGCAATTAATTTCTCAAATCAGAAATCTCAGGTTTAGAGCCTATAAAAGGAGAAGGACGACAATCATACAAGGGACGGAAAAAATCCACACAAACAATTCTCGTAAATCACAATCTCAGAGATTAACAACCATACAGAATTCACAAAATCCCCAATTCAAAACCCTAAAATTGATAACAGAGAGAATCAGGAACTTATCTTTTGAGGAGGCTCGCCAGAAGTAGCAATCCATCGCCGTCAAGACTTTCGCTGCCAGAAATCTCCGTTCCCAGCCGAAGTCCATTGCAAATCACCATCACCGCCACCTTGAAGCCCGCTCGGTAAGATCCCATTAGCCGTTAATATGAATCGTTGATCGTTTTTCTTTACTTTGTGTAGCAACTATTGAGACGTTCGAAGCTCAACGCACGACGGAGGGAACGATCGAAGGAGACATGCGAATGAGAATTTGAGAGAGAGACGAGGGCGAATCAACGGGAGCGGAGGAGGGTCTTGATTTGGGGTTTAGGGTTTTGTCTTTCTTTATTTCTTTCATTTGAGTTGGTGTGATAACTGCTATACACACACGACACCCTGCGCACACTCACCTAAACCGACCGTTAAGTCACCCCCTAATCAACTTTAATCGGTTAATCACCTTTTTTATAAATTAATTACTTTTACTAAAATTAAACTTAAAAAATATACTTATTTTAATTAATCAACTATTTTATAAAGCAACTAAATCATTTTTTTTAGGTCAGTCCTTTTATTTAAATAACTATTATCTCTTTTCTAATTAAACCATATTCATCTAATTGATCTTTTTTTAGTTAGCCCATCATTTTATCTCTAATAACTCAATTATTTATCTCACAATTTTCTTTAATCATCTAAATCATCTAATAACCTTTTATTTAGTAAACAAGTCATTTATTAATTAATTAACCTGACTTCAACTAGACCTTTTAAATATAAAAAAAACAATAACCCTTTTTTAATAATAAACAACTTTTATCTAAATAAATCATCCCATATTTTAGCTAAAATAAAATCACTTATTACAAATTTCTTATTCAATCCCCTCATAAAATCAAGCATTTTCTCACAGTTCAAACCAAAATAAATCAATTAATCTTTTCCTCAAATCAATCTCAAACCAATTCAACTTTTCTCAAAATAATTCAACCTCGTCTAAAAATTAATCAACATCGTGCACTTCACGACACACTCACCAATTCACACCTAGCGCTTTCATGCGTATTTTCATGTATGTTTTATCCGCTTTTATTTAACCACAATGCACACACTCACCTAGCGCTTTTATGCGTCCGTGTATGGTTTATATTTCTGTATCTTACTTTCTGCAATTTATCTTTACCGCAAGTCATTATATCTTGTTGCATCGCATTGCATCCGTCCAAAGGAAAAACCTATACATAATTCAACGTTGTGTGTAGTTGCACATCATATGCATCATTCTCCCCACGATCCTTGATCCCATTCAAGTAGATCGCTTAAGATAGATCCTACCCCATAGGAAGGACCTTGTCTTTATTTCTTTACAACATAGAAACAAACAACAACATTACATAACTTTTTCAAACACAATAGAGAATAGATGTTAATCATCTTAAGTGAGATATAATCTCCACCCCCACAACAATACAATCAAACATGTAGAGACTTTGCCTTAAGAGCGATAAAGGCATACTTGGCGACCATCCGAGTATGTAAGACCTTTTCTTAAGACGATGCAAAGACCATTTCCTACAACCCCCTTTACATTTGTGGTGGTTATCTCTCCCTTAAAATGAAGACTCATCTCTTCTCCTAAACCCAATCAAAACAACTACCCTAAACCCGTAGGAACTTTGGCCACAGTCAAAGAGCTCCTCAAACCCTTTAGGGTGAACTACAACATACTCTGATTCCACTCCCGTAAGGATATGTAGGCATAAGATGCGACATCTTATCGAGTATACTTAGAAATAAACCACTAGGTCTCTAATCCCTTAAGCAGATAAACACATAGCAGTAAACAAACATAAAACAAGAGGTTCCTGTAGAGTACTACAGAAACTTAGGATGCTAGTACCTTCCCTAAGTTTAACCAACCCCCGAACCTAAACAATCTAGCTTGCATTTGCATTGCATTGTGGGAATTTTGATCTTTATCCCTTCCTTTGGACAAATCAAAGTTCGGTTGCAAAATGAATATAAGATTCAAACTAATCAATAGTTTGGTATCCGAATTTCACCGCGACACAAACCAAGCAATGTTATATACCAAATTGATCAGAAAAACCATTCCAAGAATGATGACATTACCACTTTTTGGATTTGAGGCCAATAACACATGGTTCCCTTTTGTACCTTAAGGTTGAAGTAACATAACAATTACACATCCTTGGATCAAAAGCAAGGGAGATACACATCCCATTCAGTTCAAAATGTCACAAGGGGAGAATTTCAAGCGAGATCAAGGCCAAGAACAGAGCAATTGGTGACTGTCATACATGAGATTTTGAAAGAAAATGAGAAATTGAAAATCTCATTCAGTTGGTTACAGAACTTTCTAGAGGTTTCCAACACATTCTATATAACATTTGCAATTGATTCAGATCATTTTTTGGGAGGAATTGAGCAAGGAACCAGAGCAATCCATTGAAATTTCTCAAGCTGCATCAGAAATCATGATTGGAGATTAAGGGGATTTCAAAGCAAATTGATCATTGGAAAAGCTTTAGGAGTGGTTCTTGAATGAATCTAGAGAAGATTGAAGCTTGATTCGAGCCATAACCTCATTTGTTCATCCCTCAAAACCAGGTTTGCAACTTTCTTCTTTTAGCTTAATTTATAGGGAGATGCATGGATTTTGTTATGTGGTTAGATTAGGGATGAGGCTAGGATGGATTTCAGTCCAAAATTGGAGCAACTAGATACCAAACTAGGTGTGGCACCATTTTTGTTGAAGCTCATATCTCTTGATCCTTGAGGGTGTAATGGTGTTTAGATGGTTAGAATTGATCAGGGAAAGGTGTAGATGAGTTTAGGCTTATTAATTGCAAGATTTGAGATGTTCAAGATTTGGTGATTTCTCTACAACTTGGATCGGGTTTGGTTTTAGAGGATGAATCAATAAAATTGGAGATCATTTTTGAACTCAGGGGATGATTTTAAGTGGGATAGGGTACTTAGTTGGGTTGTTTGAGGCGTTTTGGGGGCCCCCTCACCGGAGACGACGGTGGCGCAAAGCTCAGGCCACCGTCCTGAGTCTTTCCCTCCCAGTTTGAATTTTTGGGGAAGATGAAGTTTTAGCCATTGATTTGTGTTTGACCTTTGACTGAGAACCTGAACCAACAGCCACAATCGTGTTTCACAAGCTGAAGAGAGTGAGTTTAATTGAAACTCACCGTTTCATTAAACAAGTTTGGGTGGGCTTAAGTGATGTCTTGCTAACCACACCCTACGTTCAGGCCCATTGAGAAAACACACGCGAAGGAGTTGCTATTTGCCACAAACGCTTTTTTCATTTTCCTTTTCTTTTTCTGATTTGTTTTAGTTTGGTTTGGGCTTAGTGATAGTTTGATACGCGCACCCCCCCTTTAGGCCCAGGTTTGGTTTATAACATGATATAATTGCTATTCAGCACGCAGGTTTCTCATTTTTCATTGTTTTTCTTTTATTTCATATTTGCATATAGTTTAGGAATAAATTCACAATAAATAGAAAAATTAGCATTTTTAAGCTAGATTTCCCCCCCCCCCCTGATTCCTTAGAAAGTGTAGAATTTAATAGGATTGAAAAATTACTAATTCATGCATTTTTGGATTTAATTGCATTTTTTATAGTTTAATTGCTTTTATTTTGAATATGGTTGGTATGTAATCTTGCTGATTTTGGTATGGGTGTTTGGTGTTGATTTTTGAGTTGATTATTTTTGGGATAGATAGCTTAGATATGCATGTACCCCTAGTAATTTTCTCATATTTTTGTGAGATAATTTTAGGTTGTTTTGAACATTGGACATTAGGTGTTGTAGAATTAGGGTTTTAGGATAGTACCCTTAGGTTTAGGGCATAGTTTTAGGAATTAATGGATGGTTAACCCCCTGGTTTTTGTATGGCATATTCTTAAGAGGTTTAGGAACCATTAGTAATTTTTGTAGGATTTTACAATCACTTTTGGTATTTTAATTAGAATTAGTTTTAGGACTAACTTCTAGGTGTTTCTAGCACACTAATTTGACTAGTTTAATTCAATAGTTCCCCTTAGATTAGGGTGGTGGTGCTCTTGTGCTTGGATGAAGTTGAAGACCAATTGAAGGTGCTTTGGGGAGCTTGAAGGAGCTTGGGTGTGAAGATTTCTCATCTGGTGGAGTGCTTGTCAGGAGCTTAGGGAAACTAGGGTTTTAGTAAGAGCATTAGATTAGTTTTGCTTGTTTCTTCAAACATGGAGTATATTGTTCATATCCATTCAAGTCAATGACATAAAGTCCTCTTAAATAAGTCACATCTCTCCTTTGGAGGGATGAATGACATGCTTTAAGAGTAGAACTTTGAGGATGCCTTCCTATTACAATGTTAAGATCTTAATGGCTTCCCTTGGTTGTCATTGAGTTTCTTAACACTTCAACTTGATATTGTTGAATGATTCTCCCTTGGAGGTGCTTGTTGAAGCCTGGGTAAAGAGAAATTTTGGTGCTTGTTAAAGCTGGTGGCTTGTTAAAGCTAGGGTTTTGCTGCTTGTTGAAGATGAAGTTAGGAGCTTGTTGAAGCTGTTTACTGGTTGAAGTTTGCTGGTTGAAGCTGGTGCTTGTTGAAGATTGAAAGTTTGTTGAAGCTTGGAGATAGGAGTATTCATGAAGATCAACCTGTTGCTGTCAGGGCTGCTGCTTGTGCTGTTTGCTGTAGTAGTTTGGTGCTGCTGCTTGAGCTGCCTCCTCTGCTTTGGGTTTTGTTTTCTGTATTGTTTGTTGGCTTGTGCTGCTTGCCCCCTAGGTTTGAAGTGAATGTTGATTCACTTTGCCTGTTGTTTTCCCAGGTTCGAGGTTGAGTGGGACTCCCTTGCCTCGCTTGTATTGCTGCATTGCATGCATTTTACTGTATTTGCTTGCTTTCTTTTCTGTTTATCCCCTAGGATCTTTGATTTCCTCTGCGCAGGAGGGAATTATGACAGACATTAGGATTCTTATCCATGCATGACAACATTAGGTTAGTTTTTATTCCCTTTTCAACCCTAGGCTTTTTAGAGCTTCTTTCTTTCTCATCTCAAAACAACTCAAAAACACAGTAATAAGGTTAATCGATGTCGTACGTTACGAGCCTTAAGCTATTTGGGAAAGGGTTGCTGAAGAGTTTCTTTCCAGTAGTCTGGCTGCTGAGTGTGGAACCCTTTGGGTGACACGCGACATAGTCACTCTCAAATCATAGTCTCTAGTGCGTCAGAGATTGCAAACAAACTGAAAAGAACATTTCTTTCGTAAAAGATTCAAAACAAACATCAAAGTGTCATTTTTGTCCGCCTGGACTCTTAATCAAGAAAAACCCTTTCATAAGGTAATAAAAACAGTCAGACAAGCTTGTGTCTTCCGTAGCCCGAACTACGTTTGCTCTGATCTTTCATGATGTATGAAAGTACGTAGGCATAGGATGTCGTATCCTAGCGAGCAACCTTCCCCTCCGTTCCCGTAGGTAGGCAAACTACGTTGACTCTGATTTCTCGTTCCAGACGGGAATACGTAGGCATAAAGTGTGATACTTTGCCGAGTCATTTTCATTTTCTTTCTTTTTAACCCTGACCTTTAGAGTAGATAGAATAACAATCCGTACTAGAAAACAAGCGTGGATCCCGTCGAGTACGATGGACGTTGTAATACCCCAAATTTTACCCTTATATTTAGTCAGTCATTTCGCATAGCATCTCATATGTACATTTGCTAACCACTAACAAGTCATGGAGGTGTTTGTTTTGCAGGGTTCGGTTCCAGGGGCATTTTGGTCATTTTACGTGGAAACCACAAGTTTTGAGACATTATTTCAGAGGCATTTATTTGCCACTTGGGTCAAGGTGCCGGTATGTTTTGTCAGAATTATGATTGGACTCGGGGCCGTGCTTTGTTTGATTTTGAAACATTTTTAAACAGTCGGCTTCCTCTTAATAAGATGAAGTTGGATTGAAAAGGAAGTGGATACTGTTAAGGTTATTTTGAGAAGTGATGTGATCAACGAGATTTTAATTTGAATTTGTCATGTGGCGGGATATCATTTATAAAATTAGTCAAGGCAAAGGAGAAGTAAGTTTTAAATATTTTTGAACTTTTATTCATAAGTATTTATAAGTTACAACTCAAGGGGGAATTTAAATGGTTCTGAATTATTATTCATGGATACTTTGAATTTACAATTGAGAAAGTAAATATGAATATTTGTTGAATTTCATTTCATAAATATTTATAGTTTACAATTTGAAATGGATAAGTGAATTTGAACTTTATTCAAGAAATGCCATTGGTTTACAAGAGGATTCATTTACAATAAGTATCTATCCTAAGGAAATTCTAAAACATCTAAGTGGATCTTCATGATGCTCCTTCGATGCTCTTTACGAATCTCCCATTAACCTGCACATTAAAAAAAAAGCAAAGCAGAATAGAAAAATGTTAGAGTTTGTTTTCGACACTCTCAGAACATCGTCATCATCGAGTGCCGGGAGTGGCACAACCGAAGCTGCGTCCTACCCCCGTTACCGATCCGCGCCGGTGGCGTCAGATCAGGTAACACCTGTTCTTATCGTTACGGAACATCCAATCAATATCTGAAAGAACGAACAAAGCACAGATAAAATCAAATCAGATAAAATCAACACGAAATCATAAGGCAATAACGCAAATCCAACATCAAAGGCCCAAAAAGGAGAGAGTCAGAGAGTATAAGAAGGGAACAATCTCACCATGGTAAAAACCCTAACGGGTAGCCGCGAGAGAGAGAGGAACCACGATCACAAACCCTAACGGAGATCGCAAGCGAACGCTAACTAAGGAAGATCGCGAGCGAACCATAGGCGGCACAAAAAGGAGAACGACCGAGACTCAGAGGAGCCAATACCCTTATCATCGTCTTCGTAAGAAAGGGGAATGAAGATCATTGACAACGAACAACAAACGTTATCGCACATCCAGATCATCTGAACCACAGACAGCCGCAAAGCACCGACGAGAAGATCGCCTTCGCCGTTGGCGGGCAATCAACTTCAAGCCTCAGATCACCTCATCATCGGCCGTTTCGCTATAAATGTGAGCTATGAGACGTTTTCCTCACGATATTCATGTTTTATTTCAGGTTATGGAGAAGAATGAAGAAGAACGAATGGCCGCGAGAGAGAATCGAGAGTGAATCGAGAAAGAAGAAGAAGATGCAAATGGCGCCGCAGAAGGGCGTTTAGGGTGTGAAACCCTAAAGTTACTTTGTCTTATGACTAACAAGCTGGGTTGGGTCCGGGGTGATGACCGACCCAACCTCTTTTTTTTTGTTTTTTTAAAATTTGTTTTGTTTTTTCCTTTTATTTTGTTTTTTAAATATTTTATTTGATAACTAAAAACTGTTTTTTAAAATAAATAAAACAAATAATTTAGAAAACCTCTTTCCATTTAATAATAATAAAAACTTTTTATAAGTAACTTAAAAATCTTTTTCTAAAATATCTAGGTTAAAACTCTTTTTAAGATAAATCTTTTTTAGATAATTAAACTAAGCTGTTTTTTTGAAAAATTAAGTTTAACTTTTCTTTCTTTAAATTTAAAAATTGGAAACTTTTCCTTATGTCAAAAAATAAGCAATAAAATCTCAAAGTTTCGCGCTTTCGTTTCTTAATCTTTCTGACTATCGTTCGTCTTCGCCTATTTACCTTGTTTGTTCCTTTTGCAGCTTGTTATGTTGTTTTCATTCGTTTTGCGCGTTTATTCAAATTTTCATTACTGTTGTATCTGTTTCCTATATGTAACCTCGCGAATCCTAATAATCGCGCTTTAATTCCTGCTCTTTAAATTTCTGCTTGCATAGTTAAATTGGGTCATTATTTTCTGTTTGCATAATTCAATTTCTCCCGTATTCATCAGTCATCCTGCCACACTACACACATCCGAAGGTTAGGTCTAACTTTTGGTCGCCGCGCCAATAGTCCATAAAACTTCACACATTCAATTTCAAATCCTCAAAACTACAAACTACAAACCCTAATTTTCACAAATGCCTCGCCGCAGGCAAGATTACAATTTTACCCCTAGCATTAGGTCAAAGAGCCGCCGCGCTCAGTTTAGGGTTTCCCGCCGTGGAATCCCTAATTTAACCCTAATTACAACTTAACATTTCAACGTAGAGATTTGGAGTTTCTACACTCCGCGTAAGCGTGTCCTTAAGACATGTTTATTTCCTTTGAGACCTTGACCACAGTCAAGAAGTCTCTAACCTCCCTTTTGAGGGGAACTACGATTACTCTGATTCCACTCCCGTAAGGATACGTAGGCACAAGATGCGATGTCTTGCCGAGTAAACTTAGAATTAACCCCTTAGGTCTCTTTTCTCACTTTTAATCCTTTGTACATATATCTTAAGCAAATAAATAAAGCAAAATAGTAAACATCTGAACAAAAGGTTCCTGTAGAGTACTACAGAAGTTTAGGGTGCTAATACCTTCCCTAAATTTAACCAACCCCCAAACCCTAGATCTTTCCCCGCATTGTGTTTACGACGCAAAATAGGTTTTCCCTCTTTTGACCTTTTCCTTCGGATAAATCAAAGAGCGGTTGTGAATTGAATTGCGATTCAAACTAATTAATAGTTTGTGATCCTATTTCCACCGCAACAGGAAATGGCGACTTCACTGGGGAGTCCTAAACTTTTGAGGGTTATCCCTAACTTGTTCATATTTATTACTATCTGTTTGCATGTATATATTTGTGCTTTGATTTTGGGATTGTTCCTTGTGTTGTGAGATAAGTCCTACGCCCGGACTAGTGACATTATTATAGGATGGGGATATATTCGATGAGGCTTATAGGGAGTGAATCCCGACCAAGCTGATTCGAGAATCACCGCTCAGTTGAGACCTTTTCGAAAATGGTTCGGTTGAACGAGTAATCATTGAAAACTTTTTCCATGGTCGATTGGAGTCTGTGATATTGAGGACCGTAGTACCTTAACACCACCTTGGCCTTATTTAGGACGTAGTGCGGGAGCTATGGGGGAGTAATCCTACAACGGCTGCTACGCGATACTACACTCAAAAGAGGTTCTCTTGAGAATATTATTCACCCCCAAGTCAGTCGGAAGGTTGATAATATCTGAAAGATGGGCTGATGACTTTGGGCACTTTGTAGAACCTTGTTCGGCAGGTACAACTAACCTATAGTACACTCCTTTTGGGATGGGTAGACCTTGACTCCGCTCACGTTCCTTTAACCTAGGACTTTGTGTGTTTTCATGCATTGCATTCATAAAGCATCTCATTGCATTGTATTTCATGGAATTCAAACATCATTTATGGATATCGCGGGACACCATAAATAAAAAAAATAAAAAAAAATATAAAGAAAAGGATTTCCTTGGTACCCCACGACATTCGTAAATGTTTGAATTCCATGAAATCTTCATTTGCATCATAGCATCATTTACTTTCTTGCATTGCATGTGTCTTCCGTTTTCTCATGTTCGGTTCTCTCGCCTTCCAGTTTCGTCACCCTGAGTTCTCGGCACCAGTACAACACCAGAGCTCAAACTCGGAAAAGAATGGAGGATCAGGCAAAAGAGATTGATCGCCTTAGCAATGAACTTGAAGACCTTCGAGGGGGTATGGGGCGTATGATGGAATTGTTACATGTCATGAATGCTAAGATGGATACCCAGCCCACTGTTGTTTCCGAGATTACCGGCGTTACTGTGGACCCTCCACCAAGTGTGACCGTAGCAAGGGACCCACCTTATGGTCTTGCTCCCGGTTTTGTGCCTCCTCAAGCCACTGTTCCGATTAATCAGCCTGTTCAGCAAGCCGTGCCTTTATTTTCTGAAGTTCCTAGGGGGGCTCCTATCTTTGCACCACCTGTTGTACACACCCGTGCGCAACCATACTTCAATGAGACAGTTTTTGATAATCTTGATGAGAATGTTGAAGGTTATGAGAAACATGATAAGCTTCATGAGGAAGTAAACACCATCGTCCAGAGATTGAAAAAAGTAGAGGGTGATCAAATTTTTGGGACTGCTGCAAGGGATGTTTGTTTGGTCTCAGGTTTGGTTATTCCCCCGAAGTTCAAAACTCCAAACTTCGATCGTTATGAAGGTGCCACCTGTCCTAAGAGTCATCTGATCATGTATTATCGCAAAATGGCTGCCCATGTTGAGAATGATAAACTGATGATTCATTGCTTCCAAGATAGTTTGAAGGGTGCTTCTTCCAAGTGGTATTTAACTTTGGACCAGTCTCGCGTTAAGAGTTTCCAAGATTTATCTGACGCTTTCATCAAACACTACAAGTACAATATGGATCTGGCTCCTGACAGAAGACAGTTCTTGAGTATGTCACAAAAGAATTCTGAGTCATTCAAAGAGTACGCTCAAAGGTGGAGAGAGATTGCTTCGCAGGTAGAACCTCCTTTGACCGAGAAGGAGTTAGCTGATTGGTTTGTCGACACGGTTCGTCCAGAATTTTACGAGAGAATGGTGGGTAGTGTGACTTCAAATTTCTCCGACATCGTTGCTGTGGGTGTCAAGATTGAATTGGGTATGAAAAGTGGTAAAATGACAAATAATCATGGTGCTTCTAAGGATCAGCCGAAGAAACCTCCGTATAGCTCCCAGAAGAAGAAAGAGGGCGAGACTAATGCTATATCCTCTGGTAGACTAAGAGACCAATTTTATCAATATCCGCAAGGTTATGCTCAACCTCAAGGGTACCCAATCCAATATGCTCAACAACCCTATGTGGCAGCTATTACACCTTCTTTCAATCAACAGGTTCCTATGTATCAACCTATGCAACAACCTCCTGTTTATCCGCCTCCTATCAACTACCTACAGGCGCCCAACGCTCCTGCTCCTCAACAGCCAAAGAGTCCGGCTCCTCGCCAGAATGTTCCGAACAGAAGAACGTATAAGCCTTGTCCGCCGATTCCGATGACTTTCACCGAGTTGTATCCCTCTTTGGTCAAGCAAGGTCTAATCACTACTCGGGCTCTGGGTCCGCCTCCTAATCCTCTACCCGCCAATTACAACGCCACCGCTCATTGTTTATTTCATGAGGGTGCGCCTGGTCATGATCTGGAGAATTGTTATGCTCTCAAAAATCTTGTCAGGGATTTATTGGAAAAGAAGATTTTGTCATTTGAAGATCCTCAACCGAATGTTAAGAAGAACCCTTTTCCTAACCATGAGAGTGTCAATGCCATTAGTGCCGATTCGGAGGAAGGTTATGTCCTTGACGTTGTACAGATTAAGACTCCTCTCAAGATGTTCCATTCGAAACTGTTTGAAGCTGGTCTGGTAGATACTTCCCACGTTGCATGCATAAGTTGTGAAGCCAGTATTAAGGGTTGTGTGTTGGTTCAGAATGATGTTCAGAGGTTGATTAATGAGGGTGTTTTACAAGTGACAAGCCAACCCAAGAAGGATGAGGTCGCTGTGGTTGAGCCAGTCTTCCATCAGCCTGGATCAAAGGGAAAGGTACCAGTGTTTAATCTATCAGGGGCAGGTTCTGCCAATCTCGTGTTCGATATACCGAAGTCGTCTATCCCTGAGGTGAATCAGCCTAAGCCAATAGTTATTCGAAGACCAAGTCCGTTTCCTTTCAGTGATCCTAAAGCTGTGCCTTGGAAATACGACGTGACGATGATTGACAAGGAGTCTGGGAAGGTTATTCCAAATGAAGAGGTTAAAGACACTGTGACCAATATCGCAGAGGCGAGCAGGATGACTCGCAGTGGCCGTGTGTATACTCCCCGTTCCAATGAGGTTCCACCTAAGGAAACCACTAATATCCCAGTGGCCGTCAAAGACAAAGGTAAGGGAGCCGTTACGAATAATGAAGATGCTGAGTTTTTAAGGATCATCAAGAAAAGTGACTATAAAGTTATCGACCAACTTCATCAGACTCCTTCCAAGATTTCGATTTTATCTCTGTTGATGAGTTCACCCGCTCATAGGATGGCCTTGCAGAAAGTTTTGACTCAAGCACATGTGGATCAAGATATCAGCACCAGTCGGTTTGATAGTGTGATTGCCAATTTGACCGCCTGTAACACCCTTAGTTTCAGCAATGAAGAGTTACCAAAGGAGGGTCTGAATCATAATCGTGCTTTACATATATCAGTGAAATGTCAGGAAGATAATTTGGCAAGAGTGCTAGTGGACACCGGTTCTTCTTTGAATGTTCTACCCAAGAGGGTTCTTGATAAGTTGGTTTTCAAAGAGACTGTGTTGAAACCTACTCCTTTGATCGTCAAGGCTTTCGATGGTTCTCGCCGGTCAGTAATGGGGGAGGTTAAACTTCCTATCCTGATTGGTCCGCAAGTTTTTAATATCACATTTCAAGTCATGGACATTAATCCCAATTACAGCTGTTTACTTGGAAGGCCGTGGATTCATGCCGCTGGGGCAGTAACCTCAACGTTACATCAAAAGATGAAGTTCGTAATCGATGGAAAGTTGGTTATTATACACGGTGAGGAGGATCTGATGGTCAGTAACCTGTCTTCTTTCCGTTACATCGAGGCCGATGAGAATGCTTTGGAAATCTCCTTTCAAGCACTTGAGATCGCCAATGCTGTTCTGTTAGAAGTCGAAGAGACAGTGGGCCAGGGTAATCCATCTTTCGCATCTCTGAAGAGTACCAAATCAACAATTGACAGGGGCATTCCTGAAGGTTGGGGAGAGGTAATTGATGTCAAGACCAAGACTGATCGCTTTGGGTTGGGTTACAAACCAACTCGGAATGGAGCTGCCACAACTGTCGAAGGGCGTCCGAAGGTTATCCAAGAGGTATTTGTCAGCGGAGGTTTCCAAGTCAATGCCATCAGTGACTGTGAGGAAAATGAAGATCTGAGCAACCTGGTGTTTAAGGGTGATGCAACTTTGAACAACTGGGAGGCCGTAGAGATCCCTGTTATTTTTCCCTTGTCAAAGTAATTTTTTTTAAAAGTTTCATTTATGTTTTCAAATAAAAATCCGTAGCTCTGCCCAAGGCTATGGGGTCGTTTTTGTTGGGCCACTTTTCATTTCTAAGAGGATATTAATAAAGGCATTTTGTTCAATTCCACTTTGGTTCATTTGCGTTTTTTTCGTTTTCACCTTTAAAAAATGAAATTGGCAACCTTTTTTTCAAAAAATAGAACAAAAAACAGCATTTCATTTCTTATCTTACATATCTTCGAGCATTTTAATTAAGTAAGCCTTCCATCATGCAGAGACATCGTAAACCTTGTTGGATCCAATGACTTTACTGACACTCCTGACTGGGACGCACCCATCAATCAAGCTGAAGACGAGGGTGAAGAAGATTTTGAAGTACCCGCTGAACTGACAAGATTGATTGAGTACGAGTATACAGAGCTTCAACCGCATAAAGAGCGGGTGGACTTAATTAACCTTGGTACAGATGAGAACAAGAAAGAGGTCAAGATTGGTGCGATGCTTGGGACAGAGGTTAAGCCGAAGTTGGTCGAGTTGTTAAAAGAATATATTGATGTGTTTGCATGGTCATATCAAGATATGCCTGGTCTAGACACGGATATTGTTGTTCACAAGTTGCCACTTAAGCCGGATTGTCCGCCTATCAAACAAAAGCTTCGAAGAATGAGACCCGACATGGCTTTGAAGATTCGAGATGAGGTTAAAAAACAGTTAGATGCAGGTTTCTTGGCAGTTGCAAAATATCCAGATTGGGTTGCCAACATTGTGCCAGTGCCCAAGAAAGATGGTAAAGTTAGGATGTGTGTGGATTACAGGGATCTGAATAAAGCAAGTCCGAAGGATGATTTCCCTCTGCCACATATTGATACACTTGTAGACAATACAGCCAGTTTTGCGTTGTTTTCATTTATGGATGGTTTCTCTAGCTATAATCAGATCAAAATGGATCCCGACGATCGAGAGAAGACTACTTTCATTACTCCTTGGGGGACTTTCTGCTACAAAGTCATGCCCTTCGGTTTAAAGAACGCGGGGGCAACTTACCAACGCGCTATGACCACTCTTTTTCATGATATGATGCACAAGGAGATCGAGGTGTATGTGGACGATATGATAGCCAAATCTCAGAGTGAGGAGGATCATCTAGACCATTTGGTGAAGTTGTTTGAACGACTCAGGAAATATCAGTTGAAATTGAATCCTGCTAAATGTACCTTCGGTGTCAGATCTGGAAAATTGCTTGGTTTCATTGTTAGCCAACGAGGGATTGAGGTAGATCCTGACAAAGTCCGAGCCATTCAAGATATGCCAGCTCCGCACACCGAGACACAAGTTAGAGGCTTTCTGAGGCGTTTGAACTATATTTCCAGGTTTATCTCTAACATGACCGCTACATGTGAGCCGATATTCAAATTGCTTTGTAAAGGGCGGACGGTTGAGTGGAACCCTGATTGTCAAAAAGCGTTTGAGAAAATTAAGAGTTATTTGCAAGACCCCCCTATTTTGATTCCTCCCGTACCTGGAAGACCGTTGTTTATGTACCTTACTGTTCTTGAGAAGTCTATGGGTTGTGTGCTTGGACAACATGATGAGACTGGGAAAAAGGAGCATGCGATTTATTACCTGAGCAAGAAGTTTACCGATTGTGAAAACAGATACTCACCATTGGAGAAAACTTGTTGTGCATTGGCATGGGCCGCTAGGCGCCTTCGGCAATATATGGTCTGTCATACCACATTGTTGATTTCTAAAATGGATCCGATCAAGTATATTTTTGAAAAACCTGCTCAAACCGGGAGGCTAGCCCGTTGGCACATGTTGTTATCCGAATATGACATCCAGTATGTACCCCAGAAGGCGATTAAGGGTAGTATTTTATCTGATTATCTTGCAGACCAGCCGGTTGAAGATTATGAACCTCTTAAGTTTGATTTTCCTGATGAGGATATTTTGTTGATTAAGAGAGATTGTGAAGAGCCAGATCCGAGCGAAGGTCCAGAACCAGGTCTTTGGTGGAGGATGATGTTTGATGGTTCCTCGAATTTCAATGGGCATGGTATAGGCGCCGTTTTGATGAACCCAAAGGGTGGATTCACTCCATTTACAGCAAGGTTGGACTTTGAGTGTACTAATAACGTCGCAGAATATGAAGCATGTATTCTTGGCCTCGAAGCAGCAATTCACCTCCGAATCAAACTTCTTAAAGTAAGTGGTGACTCAGCCTTGGTTATTTACCAGGTGCAAGGCAAATGGGAAACGAAGAATGAGAAGTTAATCCCTTATAAGGACTACATTATTGAGCTGATCAAGTATTTCGACGAGATAGAGTTCGAGCATGTTCCTAGATCCGAGAATCACGTTGCTGATGCTTTAGCCATGTTAGCATCCATGTGGAAAGTTAAATTCGTTAATGAAGCACCTCTTATCCATATTGAGCGCAAAGTTGAGCCCGCTTATTGTCAGGTGGTCGAAGAAGTTGAGGTGGATGAAAAGCCTTGGTTTCATGATATCAAGAACTATCTCGTCAAGCAAGAGTATCCCGATGGTGCTACTGGTCTGGACAAGAAAACATTGAGAAGACTGGCGTCCAAATTCTTTATCAGTAATGGTGTGTTATACAAGAGAAATCACGACATGGTTCTGCTCAGATGTGTTGATAAACGGGAAGCGGACATGTTACTGCAGGAAATTCATGAGGGGACCTTCGGAACTCATGCCAATGGTTATGCTATGTCCAAGAAGATGTTAAGGGCTGGGTATTATTGGTTAACCATGGAAGCTGACTGCATCCAATACGCTAGAAAATGCCATAAGTGCCAAATTTATGCTGATAAAATGCATGTACCTCCATCACCGTTGAAGGTTTTGTCTTCACCATGGTCGTTCTCTATGTGGGGCATTGACATGATTGGGGCAATCGAGCCGAAGGCTTCTAATGGTCATCGTTTTATCCTTGTTGCTATTGATTATTTCACCAAGTGGGTAGAGGCTGCCTCCTACACCAACGTGACCAAGCAAGTGGTTGCCCGCTTCATCAGGAAAGAAATCATCTGCCGTTATGGAATCCCAAGCCGGATAATAACTGACAATGGCACCAATCTGAATAACAAGACTATGAAAGAGCTGTGTGACAATTTCAAGATCACTCATCACAATTCTTCTCCGTACCGTCCTAAAATGAATGGGGCCGTTGAAGCTGCGAATAAGAATATCAAGAAAATCCTGCAAAAGATGGTTGTGACTTACAAAGATTGGCATGAGATGTTACCGTTTGCTTTGCATGGATACAGAACCTCAGTGAGAACTTCGACAGGGGCAACACCTTTCTCATTGGTGTATGGAATGGACGCCGTGCTCCCCATCGAAGTAGAGATACCTTCTTTAAGAGTGTTGATGGAAGCTGAACTTGAGGAAGCAGAGTGGGTTCAAGACAGACTGGATCAGTTGAATCTCATTGACGAGAAGCGCATGACAGCCATGTGCCATGGGCAATTATATCAGAAACGGATGAAAAGAGCGTTTGATAAGAAGATTCGTATCCGTGAGTTCCGTCAAGGAGAGCTCGTACTCAAAAAGATCTTGCCAGTACATAAAGATATGCGTGGAAAGTGGATGCCCAATTATGAAGGCCCATTCGTTGTAAAGACCGTTTTCTCCGGAGGGTCTCTGATACTTACAACGATGGACGGTGAAGAACTAGCACATCCCGTGAATTCTGATGCAGTCCGAAAATATTATGCCTAAAAACCCGCTAAGTCGAAAACCTGCAAAAGGCGACTTAGGCAAAAGTAAGGGTTGAAAAAAAAAGAAATAATAATAAAAAGCTCGCTAAGTTGAAAACCCGAAAGGGCGGCTTAGGCAAAAAGGAGCGTCCCGGTGGATTGAAAACCCGAGAGGGCGGTCCAGGCAAAAGTTAGGGACAAAGGCATTTCATTGCATCAGAGGACACTGATCATCGCAAACACACTTTCCGCATGAGATCCATGTTTCAGTTCTTTCATCCTTGCCCAAAGCAGGATTCTGGATTAATCTTAGTTATTAGTGTCAGTATGTGCCGTTGGATTCAATGTAACCTTTTCCCATGTTGCCAATTTCAAAACATAATCATCTGTGGAGCTATGCCTTCGGCGAGCTGCCACCCTTTAATAAAAGATACCATTTTGTTACTTACATTCCTTGGTGCATTGCTCTTTGTTTTCTATTGTTATGCAAAATGCGTTTATTCTTAAAATTTGAAAATGAAAGGTGCATTGTAGATTTTTCAAAACTGTTCTTCAAAAAAAAAAAAAAAAACGAAATTGAAATATAATAAGTTACTTTGACTAGTGGAAATTTCGGAAGGATCTCTTCACTCCCCGAAAATATCATTATTGCAGAAGCACTTTCAAATCATTGCTCTAACACAGTCCCCAGCGAGACTATAAGCTGACAACCCTTTCTTGGGTAACTCGAAAGTGTCCTTCAGGTTTTCCTCTCCCCATGAGAAGACGTGATACTGTGCACCCAAGCAATTTACTTTCTCCCCAGAGAATTCAGAATCTTGAAACCAGATTTGGTCCCACCATTCCCTCCCATGATTGACGTATTGGTTGCAGAGAACGCATGGTATTTCCGTCGATATGTTTATTTCATCTCTCGTCCCGTCTCTAGTCTGTTTCGTCAGCATACGCAAGGGCATAAGCATCACATGCCTATTTCATTACATATTCATTACATATTCATCACATATTCAGTGCATATTCATTACATATTCATTACATATTCATTACATACTCATTTCATAACATCCTGCATGATTAACTGCATAGACATTAACATACATTCATATTCACGTATTCGTTAACATACGCGTTAGCATGCGCAGGTTCTTTGCGTCTCTATCATTGGTCGTTACCGCCGAGTAACTGGGGTTTGTCCATTCTCCCCAAATAGATTGTCATCCCTAAGCATAAAATACATATGTGTTTCCAAGCCCTACGGAGCTCGATCCTCGTGGATGACGGTTACTTCGGTTATCTTTCCTCGCCAGGATAAGATATTTACCCTTCGAGATCATTCCCTCGATGGAGTCTTGATTACCAGTTTTCTTTCTAGCTCGATCCTAGATTGAATATCAGTCTTGTCGGTCGTCAATCCCAACCAGACGTGCATTTATTTTGCACCATCTAAAGGTTTTCACCATACCATGACAGATACGCGACTATCTCGCTTGAGAGGTTTATCACTGTACCCGGACGTGCATTTATTTTGCACTATCTTTCAAGAAAATCAACTACAATCCTTTACAGATACATGTCAGTTCATGCCTGGATAATTTATTATTACAATCCTACATCTTACAGCATCGATATACAACATTTCTCACCTAAGAAGCCGATCCTATCTTCGTTATGACTCGCAGCAAATGGCCATCTCCATGGAGCAGTTGGGCTTCCATTTACCTGTCGTCTGGAAGTATGGGGGGTTTTGAACCAAATCGTATTCAGGAGAGCACGATCTTGAAATACGGGGAGGTTTGAGCGGAATCATATTCAGGAGAGCACGATTCTGAATTATGAAGAAGTTCATTTACCCTTTAGTAAAAGAAGGAGCGGAATCATATTCAGGAGAGCACGATTCTGAAGTATGAGGAAGTTCAGTTAGCCCTTTTCATATTCAGGAGAGCACGATTCTGAAATATGAAAAATTTCATTTACCCGAAAGAGCGGAATCATAGTCAGGAGAGCACGATTCTGAAGTATGAGGAAGTTCAGTTAGCCCTTTTCATATTCAGGAGAGCACGATTCTGAAATATGAAAAATTTCATTTACCCGAAAGAGCGGAATCATAGTCAGGAGAGCACGATTCTGAAGTATGAGGAAGTTCAGTTAGCCCTTTTCATATTCAGGAGAGCACGATTCTGAAATATGAAAAATTTCATTTACCCGAAAGAGCGGAATCATAGTCAGGAGAGCACGATTCTGAAGTATGAGGAAGTTCAGTTAGCCCTTTTCATATTCAGGAGAGCACGATTCTGAAGTATGAAGAATTTCATTTACCCGAAAAAGCCGAATCATATTCAGGAGAGCACGATTCTGAAGTATGAGGAAGTTCAGTTTACCCTTTTCATGTTCAGGAGAGCACGATCTTGAAACATGAAGAAGTTTATTTATCCTTCAGTAAGAGAAGAATCAGAATCGTATTCCAGGCGCCGACCTTAAATGCGAGAAGATTTATTTATCAGATAAGCAGCAGCCTCTTTATTTGAGTGATTATCCATTTTTGCACATAAGTCCCTTCCAACGATAAGTGACAACTCTCCCTCGAGAAGCTTATCAGGGCATTTCCCATTAAAGTCCATTTATTTTGGCATACAGCCGGTCTTTACCCTGTATATTTGCTACGGAGTTCCGAAAAGTCCGTTTGATCCTGTTACGAGGGAT
This sequence comes from Lathyrus sativus, assembly GCA_963859935.3. NCBI lineage: Eukaryota > Viridiplantae > Streptophyta > Magnoliopsida > Fabales > Fabaceae > Lathyrus > Lathyrus sativus. The sequence continues at coordinate 12,398,559 of OZ012735.1, read as the reverse complement.
AGTTTACAGAAGCTTGGATGTTATTCTTTGCTCAATGCTCCAGCATTCTGTAATCGATCTTGCAATCGTACGTGATCCAGTTTTATTTTTAGATTCCCCAGTGGAGGTCGTCTCATAGGTACCATCTCCATTTGAGAATTTCGTTCCTTTTCTAAAAAAGACAATTGGTCGTGTTCGCACCAGTTGACCATCATTTTTAGAATTCCCCAGTGTTGTACTGTGTCTCAGCGCGTCGTTTTCCCCAATGTGTTCTTCTCGTAGCGTCTGTCCCTGTGTCGTCGTATTCGTCATCATTTTCGCATTCATCATTCCAGCACACGCACCATATCATATTCATGGCATTATCTGCATTAAGCTGTCCTCGCTTTGTCCAATAGCATTGCATATCGTCGCATATAAGGGCAAAATTTTCGGTTATCTATATTTAAATCTCTCCACCACGATTCCTCGAGTCTCTGTCACTCAAATCGTTCGGTGTAGCTATTTAAATAGGGGCAACTGTAATACCCCAAATTTTACCCTTATATTTAGTCAGTCATTTCGCATAGCATCTCATATGTACATTTGCTAACCACTAACAAGTCATTGAGGTGTTTGTTTTGCAGGGTTCGGTTCCAGGGGCATTTTGGTCATTTTACGTGGAAACCGCAAGTTTTGAGACATTATTTCAGAGGCATTTATTTGCCACTTGGGTCAAGGTGCCGGTATGTTTTGTCAGAAATATGATTGGACTCGGGGCCGTGCTTTGTTTGATTTTGAAACATTTTTAAACAGTCTGCTTCCTCTTAATAAGATGAAGTTGGATTGAAAAGGAAGTGGATACTGTTAAGGTTATTTTGAGAAGTGATGTGATCAACAAGATTTTAATTTGAATTTTTCATGTGGCGGGATATCATTTATAAAATTAGTCAAAGCAAAGGAGAAGTAAGTTTTAAATATTTTTGAACTTTTGTTCATAAGTATTTATAAGTTACAACTCAAGGGGGAATTTAAATGGTTCTGAATTATTATTCATGGATACTTTGAATTTACAATTGAGAAAGTAAATATGAATATTTGTTGAATTTCATTTCATAAATATTTATAGTTTACAATTTGAAATGGATAAGTGAATTTGAACTTTATTCAAGAAATGCCATTGGTTTACAAGAGGATTCATTTACAATAAGTATCTATCCTAAGGAAATTCTAAAAACATCTAAGTGGATCTTCATGATGCTCCTTCGATGCTCTTTACGAATCTCCCATTAACCTGCACATCAAAAAAAAAGCAAAGCAGAATAGAAAAATGTTAGAGTTTGTTTTCGACACTCTCAGAACATCGTCATCATCGAGTGCCGGGAGTGGCACAACCGAAGCTGCGTCCTACCCCCGTTACCAATCCGCGCCGGTGGCGTCAGATCAGGTAACACCTGTTCTTATCGTTACGGAACATCCAATCAATATCTGAAAGAACGAACAAAGCATAGATAAAATCAAATCAGATAAAATCAACACGAAATCATAAGGCAATAACGCAAATCCAACATCAAAGGCCCAAAAAGGAGAGAGTCAGAGAGTATAAGAAGGGAACAATCTCACCATGGTAAAAACCCTAACGGGTAGCCGCGAGAGAGAGAGGAACCACGATCACAAACCCTAACGGAGATCGCAAGCGAACGCTAACTAAGGAAGATCGCGAGCGAACCATAGGCGGCACAAAAAGGAGAACGACCGAGACTCAGAGGAGCCAATACCCTCATCATCGTCTTCGTAAGAAAGGGGAATGAAGATCATTGACAACGAACAACAAACGTTATCGCACATCCAGATCATCTGAACCACAGACAGCCGCGAAGCACCGACGAGAAGATCGCCTTCGCCGTTGGCGGGCAATCAACTTCAAGCCTCAGATCACCTCATCATCGGCCGTTTCGCTATAAATGTGAGCTATGAGACGTTTTCCTCACGATATTCATGTTTTATTTCAGGTTATGGAGAAGAATGAAGAAGAACGAATGGCCGCGAGAGAGAATCGAGAGTGAATCGAGAAAGAAGAAGAAGATGCAAACGGCGCCGCAGAAGGGCGTTTAGGGTGTGAAACCCTAAAGTTACTTTGTCTTATGACTAACAAGCTGGGTTGGGTCCGGGGTGATGACCGGCCCAACCTCTTTTTTTTGTTTTTTTAAAATTTGTTTTGTTTTTTCCTTTTATTTTGTTTTTTAAATATTTTATTTGATAATTAAAAACTGTTTTTTAAAATAAATAAAACAAATAATTTAGAAAACCTCTTTCCATTTAATAATAATAAAAACTTTTTATAAGTAACTTAAAAATCTTTTTCTAAAATATCTAGGTTAAAACTCTTTTTAAGATAAATCTTTTTTAGATAATTAAACTAAGCTGTTTTTTTGAAAAATTAAGTTTAACTTTTCTTTCTTTAAATTTAAAAATTGGAAACTTTTCCTTATGTCAAAAAATAAGCAATAAAATCTCAAAGTTTCGCGCTTTCGTTTCTTAATCTTTCTGACTATCGTTCGTCTTCGCCTATTTACCTTGTTTGTTCCTTTTGCAGCTTGTTATGTTGTTTTCATTCGTTTTGCGCGTTTATTCAAATTTTCATTACTGTTGTATCTGTTTCCTATATGTAACCTCGCGAATTCTAATAATCGCGCTTTAATTCCTGCTCTTTAAATTTCTGCTTGCATAGTTAAATTGGGTCATTATTTTCTGTTTGCATAATTCAATTTCTCCCGTATTCATCAGTCATCCTGCCACACTACACACATCCGAAGGTTAGGTCTAGCTTTTGGTCGCCGCGCCAATAGTCCGTAAAACTTCACACATTCAATTTCAAATCCTCAAAACTACAAACTACAAACCCTAATTTTCACAAATGCCTCGCCGCAGGCAAGATTACAATTTTACCCCTAGCATTAGGTCAAAGAGCCGCCGCGCTCAGTTTAGGGTTTCCCGCCGTGGAATCCCTAATTTAACCCTAATTACAACTTAACATTTCAACGTAGAGATTTGGAGTTTCTACACTCCGCGTAAGCGTGTCCTTAAGACATGTTTATTCCCTTTGAGACCTTGACCACAATCAAGAAGTCTCTAACCTCCCTTTTGAGGGGAACTACGATTACTCTGATTCCACTCCCGTAAGGATACGTAGGCACAAGATGCGATGTCTTGCCGAGTAAACTTAGAATTAACCCCTTAGGTCTCTTTTCTCACTTTTAATCCTTTGTACATATATCTTAAGCAAATAAATAAAGCAAAATAGTAAACATCTGAACAAAAGGTTCCTGTAGAGTACTACAGAAGTTTAGGGTGCTAATACCTTCCCTAAATTTAACCAACCCCCAAACCCTAGATCTTTCCCCGCATTGTGTTTACGATGCAAAATAGGTTTTCCCTCTTTTGACCTTTTCCTTCGGATAAATCAAAGAGCGGTTGTGAATTGAATTGCGATTCAAACTAATTAATAGTTTGTGATCCTATTTCCACCGCAACAGACGTGAGGGGTGCTAATACCTTCCCCTTGCGTAATCGACTCCCGAATCCAGGAATTTGGTTGCGACGACCATTCCTTTCCCGTTTTGCGTTAGGTTTACTCTAAGCGTTTCCTTTCCCTCCGTTGGGATAAATAACGCACAGTGGCAACTCTTTTGTCATAGCCGGCACCGATTTTCGCAGTAGCGACACTATATCTTAGATTTATTGCAGTACGCGTCCCAAACCAAGCCACTTCACTTTCGTTCAAGCGTTCCAGGCCTAGGACCTTTTTTTCCTGCCCTCGTGCAATCGAGACCCTTTTCCGTAGTTCGTCGAACTACGACTACTCTAATTTCTCACACCTGATGATAATACGTAGGCATAGGATTGCGATGATCCTAGCGAGCACTATTCTTTCTTTCCACCCCTTCCCTGCAAAGGACATGCTATGTCCGTTCTACCGCAAACAAGTAACACCTAAATCTCCAACGAGCGAGCAACAATATACCTAAACTGCTAAAATGCGTATGATAACATCGTCTACCCAAACTTCCCAACAAATCGTAGGCCGAACTAGGTCTGCTTTGATTCTTTACTTATTTTAAGTAAAGATACGTAGGCACAAGGGTCCCAATCCTTGACGAGCACACTAACAACTAACTTCCCTTTTTTCTAGCCATAGTGCAATCGAGACCAACCTGTTTTTCGAACCTTTTCATCCTTCAGGATTGCTTCAACTTCATTTTCAGAAAAGAGTACGTTACTTTTCTATTCTACCGCAAACATGCATCATCCATAACTGTTGGAATTGAAATTTAATGTCACTCATCAAAAATACCTAACCCACCTTTCATCCGTAGTTTGCCGAACTACGTTTGCTCTGATTTCTCATACTAGATGAGGATACATAGGCACAAGACAACAATGTCATGGCGAGCAACTTTCCCCCCATCACCCGTAATTTTCCGAACTACGTTGACTCTGACTTTCCCATTGCACGAGGGAATACGTAGGCATAGGGCGGCGATGTCCTATCAAGTCTGTTCTTTTCTCTTCACCCCCGTTTAGCAGTAGCTTTTAGATAGCTTTCACCATAGATTAGACCACAAGCGTGGATCCTGTTGAGTACAACGGACGTGAGGGGTGCTCATACCTTCCCCTTGCGTAACCGACTCCCGAACCCAAGATTTGGTTGCGATGACCTTGTCTTTCCCGTTCTTTTAGTTTTTTTTATCGTTTCCTTTCCCTCTCTTTGGGATAAATAACGTTCGGTGGCGACTCTTATGTTTGTTTTCGCCGACCCTTTTTCACAGTTGCGACATTGCTGGGAAACCTGTTTCCCTATGCGAGTCAATTCTAGCGCTTGTCTGTTTTATGTCTTTGGGTGTTTATTTTTGCGCATATGTGTGTTGTATGTGTATATTTTATTGTTGTATAGTATTGCCTTTACATTTATACCTTCTGCACTTTATTATTATCATATTGCTGCTGTGTTGTTGGGTGGGGGTGTTCCATTGTGAGATAAGCCCAATACCAGGCTTGAGTACACACCTAGCATTAATGTGGAGAGTAGTGCGGGCTTGCATGTTTGGCATGCAAAAGCCCTCATGAAATTCGCGTCCAGACGAGGTTTTCTTTGAAGACATCCTATCCTGTGCGTTTTGGACAGTTGAGGGGATGTTGGATCTGAAAACTAACGACTCTGGAGACCGTTCATTGGGAAGTCAGTTGAGGCCTCCTCGTTTGACCATGATGCCAAACTAGAAATGGTTAACGTATCATCGTTTCTCAACCTGAGAGTCCGTGAGACTTACGACCTGCATAGTATGTCGTACCTTTTTAGAGATTAGGTCCTACCTGTGAGTGAAGAGGGTTTTTGCAGGAAACTTTGACCTTCAACCAACTCGGTATTCTGGTATTCTCTTCAGAGCAGACTTATGAGTTTATTCAGACAGAAGCACAACAGTTATTCAGAGCTTTGTGAAAGCTTTGATCCCATGTCTGCTGCATTAGCATTTTGCATTTTATTAGCATCTCATTTTTGCATATCCATCCTCAGCCAGAAACAGAGAGCTCATCCATCTTTTATCCAACCCGCAATTGATTTCCCGACACTTGCATTGGACTTGAATTAGCTTTTGGAAGAATCATGAACTCAAGAGAGCAGAATTCTGTTGTTACAGGGGCAGAGTTTGAATTGATGAAAAATCAGTTAGATCAGCTCATGGAAGCCATGACAACTATGAAAAAGGGAGAGGCCAACATTCAGAGGACCCCAATTAATGAGGATGTTATTCCACCTTCAGTGAACAATGTTGCTCAAGCTCAGCCTGTGCAGATTCCTGTTGAAGATCAAGTTATACAAGAGCGTACCATTGTCCGAGATAGGCATTCATCTTCTCTCAATGACACGGACCATCAGAATTTCACATTCTCTGTGCCAGATTCCCAAGGGGTTGTTCCAAAGATTAATGCTAAGGACTCACAAACTGTCGAGTTTATGAGAAGATATTGTTTGTTGGAGGAAAATCTTGACGCCCTAATGGGTCATGATACTCTTAATCTAAATGCTTCAAGCATGTGTTTGGATCTAGGCCTTGTGATGCCTCCAAAGTTTAAGACACCGAATTTCAAGGAGTACAAAGAAGATAGCTGTCAGAAGCAACATTTGGTGGTGTTTTGCAGAAGAATGACCTCATATGTCCACAATGACAAGCTTATGATTCACTGCTTCCAGGACAATCTGAGTAGGGCATCGTTGAGTTGGTACATGCAGTTGGAGAGTGGTTGCATTCGATCATGGTTAGACCTAGCCAACACCTTTGTGAAGCAATACAATTACAATCTCGACATGACTCCCAGTCACATGCAGTTGCAAGACTTATCTCAAGCGGACAATGAATCCTTCAGAGGGTATGTGCAGAGATGGAGAGAGTTAGTTGCTCGTGTTCAACCACCATTTTTAGACAGAGAATTGGTTGACATGTTCATGGATACTTTGCAAGGTCCTTACTTGGATAAAATGATTGGTAGTGGGGCATTAAACTTTTCTGACTTGATAATAATCGGGGAACGTATCGAGAGTGGACTCAAGAGTTGAAAGATTCGAGACACCTCAGATATATCAGTTTATGAAAGCGAATCAGTTGTCAGTTCTTAAGAAGAATGGGAGAAAGAAAGTAATTCTATCCAGGAATCCTCGATACCTCAGATTCAGTCTTCAGACATTTCAACTATTCAGAGTCAGCAATCTTATGGGTCTTTGTATCAAACATTATTTCCCCTCCAGAGTCAACAGTCATACTGTCATTGGCTGCATCAGCACGCTCGACAAAGACCTAGGAATCTAGAGAAGCATTTCACTCAGTTGTCGATGACATACAGTCAGATGTTGCTGGATTTGATTAAAGGTGGGCTGATAGTACCGAAGGAAATTAATCCAGTGATCCCTCCATATCCGCCAGGTTTTGATGTCAACACCCGTTGCGATTACCATACTGGGGCACAGGGGCATTCAACTGAAGATTGTAAGGTGATAAAGAGCAAAATTCAGACTCTGCTTGACTCCAATATGTTCTCAGTCACACCTCAGGGTATCCAGATCAACAATCCCCTTTCATTTAGTCGCGTGGTTTCATCAGTTCATGTTATGGAGGAATTCACCGAGAGGAGATGTTCAGAAGAGTATCAGGCTGATTTCAACGGGCAATTCTAAAGATGGCTAGTTCATTAGCAGAGCAAGATTGGAAAGCCCAGTTCCCCGAAGCTGACAATCTTTTTATCATGTCTTTGCATTTGTAGTTTCTTTTCTGTCAAAGTATGAACTTATCTGTAGAACTTATTTGTTTTTAATTGATAATGATAATGAAATTAATATGCATGTTTTGATTAAATCCATTCGTGTTCACTCAATGCTTTTTATTAATGTCAAATGCTTGTTTAAGCAAAATCCGAGGGAAGATGATGAAGCGAAAACGCAAATTTTCTAGTTGTATGCTTTTGGATAAAACCTCTATTGATGATGTGCAGGCATTATTTCAAATCCCCAAACACCGAATATATAAGGAAGATAGTCCATTGTCAACCCCTTTGAGCCTAGAAGTAGGAGTTTCTTTCTGAAAACAAAAAAAACCCTCAATCTTAACCTGGGGCAGGGTAGGTGTCAGTTAATTCGACCAAACATCCTAACTGCGAAATGAGTATTCTCGTTCGAGGATCAATCACACTTGTGGAGGTCGTACCGAAAAAACTTACAATGGTTATCTATCACCAGCCAAGGAGTTAGGCAGTCGTTCCTGTCAAACAAGTCAGACAAGCCGGTGTCACACGACTTATTCCTAAAAAGAAAAGAAAAAATGAAAAGCCCGCTAAGTCGATAACTTGAAAACAAGTCGCTTAGGCAAAAATTAGGGCATCCCGCTGGACTGCGAAATCAAAAAGATATATCCAAAGGACTCAGTCCAGGCAAAATAGGGAAAATCAAAAAACGATGAAGGAAAAGTCGTGTGACTCCAAACACCAAAGACGAAAAGCGAGTGACTGTCGCTCTGAAAACTGGTGGTTTCCTTAACCATCACTCCTATCATCCAACTTTTAAAAGGTGAGCGCTTGTGTCGAGTTAGATGAACGTAGGACTGGAGAACATCAAGGAGAATGGGTGGGTTAAAACAAACTTTGAGCCTTGTATCCTTTCTTTCTATAACCGTGAACCTGGCCACGTTACAACTGACGCTACTGCGAAAATCGGCGCCGCCTGTTGCACCCTAAAATTTGCTCAACCTTATTCCTTGGATTCATGTTTCATTATCATTAGCATTTGCATATAGAGTCATGTACATAGACTAACCATCTGCATAGCATAAGCATAGCAAGTCATTCAACAGGGGACCAATCATTATTTTCATCTCTAGAGGCCTATCAAGAGGTTATTATCCCAATTCAATCTCATTCAAGTCATCAGGAAAGAATTTGAAAGCAAAGAATTCAGCAGATCAAGCCTTGAGTCCATCTCCTAGCTGAGGGTAGCTGAGGATCAATAAGAGGGTTGTGTGCTGTGAAGTGAAAGCATGGAGAGCATCTAGACATCTTGAGAGACTTATAAGGTCATTTGGAGAAGAAAACAAGTCATTGATGAAGGCACAAGAGCTACAGTTGAAGACAGTCAACTAGGGTTTCATCTGGGTCAACCCTAGGTCAACCCTAGGTCAATTGACTGACTTAAAAGGGCATTCAAGGCTATTGGAGAGATGTGGGGATCAATATTGAACATATGAAGAAGGATATGGAGATATGACAAGGAGAATTCAAGAAAAATCAAGGAGAAGAGGAGTTACTAAATTAGGGTTTCTCTGTAAAATCCCCTAGTTTAGGTCAAATTTCCAAGCAAGATAAGTCAAAATGCTAGCTTCAAATGGCTTCTTGGCCAACATGAAACTTGTAGAGGATCTCAAGACCTTCAATTTGAGTGGTGGAAGACCTCAAGGAGATTTATGGAACTCAAGTTATGGTCCTTGCAAGTTACAGGTCATTTGGGGTGTCTGAATTTTTGTCTGTGAAAGTGACTTGACTTCCAAGCTAGTTTTACCCCTCAAGGAGATTTCAAATGAATTCTTGGTCAACATAAGAGTTGTTCCTCATTGTCTTAGCTTTCTAGAATGGTATGGCATGCCTTCATATGATGTGGAGAACTCAACTTATGGTCTTGACAAGCAAAGGGTATTTTGGGCATTTGTGAATTACAGGTCATTTTAACCTATACCCAAAACTCATACAAGGAGGCCTCAAATGGAAAAACTTCCAACATCAAACTTGCTCCAAATGGGATTTTAAGTCTAGAAAGAAGGTCACAAGTTATTGGAGAAGCTCATAGCATGGAGTTGCATGATAGGTCAAAATATGAACTAAAAAGGCTTATAAAGTGAATAATTTCAAGTTGGAAAATGGTTTGGGAGATTTACAAGTCCAAATGGAGACTTCCAATATATGATTTTGAATGGAAAAACAATTCTAAGAACAATGGTTCACACACTTTTTTGAGTTTAGAAGGAAAAAATGAAGTTATCCATGGTTGCTTACCTTTTAAGAAACATGATCAAAATGAGCCAAAGTTGGGAAAACAAGGGAATGTGCAAGATGGATCTAGAATGTTCATTTGGGGTCTATATATTCATGAAAGGAGAATTTGGCAAGGGTTGGCCTCATTTGCACCAAGAATTTCACAAGATTTCTCATTCTTTTCATTGAAGTTTCATTGCAATTCTCACAAATTCTTCACCAAATCTTCATCATAATCAACCTTCTCATACTGATTCATCATCATATAGTATAATTCAATCAAGAACAAGGTGGTTATCATCCATTTTCGAGCACTTTTTTCAAGAGCATCAAGATTGAAGTTGCAAGTGGATAGCATAATTCTGGCCAAATCTCATCCAAAGCTTGCATACAGAATCAAGTTCATCAAGGATTGATCAAGATCCAAGTCTCAAAAGCCTCAAATCATCAATCTCCATAGCTGTTTGCAAGATTTTGCACAAGGTAAGTTTTCAATCACACAGCTCGATCCAGTTAGTTAGACATGATTTTGTTAGTGTAGAATTGATCTAGGTGGTTAGGAGATTAAGTTAGATGATTTTGGAAAGGATTGGTGATGGTTAGTGACAGGTGCCACAATCTGTTTGGATTAATATCTCTCGGATTAAGGTGTTAGAATGTTAGTTTGATAGCATGTATTAACCTCCATTAGTTGTAGTTCAGCTTAGGTTAAGTTTGATTGAGAATGGTGATGTTGCATATCAGTGTCCTTCCATGGTAATCAGAGATTGATGCTATCGGATTGAGAGATTTATTGAGTTTCAGATTGAATTGAGATCATAGGATTGTAGAGTGAAAGATTCTGAGCAAGTTTCGTGTTCATGGCGTGGCATTTCATCGCGTGTAGAAGGAGAACGGTTTGGTGTAAACCTGCTCGTGCATGAGCTCTCATGGTGTTGGAAACCCTAGCTTGCAGAACCAAGGAGGAAGACGAAATCTGAGCCCTTCGTTTGGAGTTAGACCTTTGACTGTGAGGGTGATCCAATGGCTGGCATTCAATCTGATCATTTGGAGGGAAGTGGAAACTGGCCAAAACGCACCGTTTCATTAATTGAAACGGGCGGGCCTGAGTTGGTTGTTGCTAATTCCACCCCCAGCAATAGGCCCATTTCCAATTTGAACGTGTTTTCGTTGTTATTTTCACCCCCTGGCATTTTCTTCTATTTCTTTTATTTCTGAATGAAGTTGGGCTTAAGCCAGAAGCGCTACCAGCACCCCCCTATTGTTGGCCCATTGTGATTCTGAACTGGGGCGAATTTCTTTTCACACCCCCTCTGGCTCATTTAATTCATTTTATTTTTTCTTATTTCATTTTAATATTTTACCAATTTCATAAAATCATAAATAATTCATAAAAAATGCTTTTTAATCCATTCTTTTTACCACATCTCCCTTAAAATGTCTAGAATATTATAGGAAAATAAAATTTCATTTTTAGTTTTATTTCATATTTTTTTCATATTTTCTAAATAAATGTCATAATAAATAGTTACATTTCATGCATTATTTTTATGATTTTTGTTCTCTCACATGCTTTAATATTTTTTGATCATTCTTTTCATGTTGTTTAGATGAGATGTTAAGCTTGTAGAAATATTTTAGTTCCCATTTTTAGAGGCTAATTTTAGGTGATTAATAAATGCTTGAATATCATGGACAAAACTAGGGTTTTTAGGTAACAACTTAGGAAGTTCAATTTTCTCCCTTAGGACTTAGGGTTTGAATAGGTTAGTTATGGGACTATAGGGGCTACGGGTAGTTATTAGATCCCTTAGAGAAAAGTTAGGATTCCCCTACTGCTATTATTACTGTCTGTATGCCTGTTGTTTGGTGTGGTGTGCCCTCTGGGGTTTATTGATTGTTTGTATGGGTATTGGGTTTGTCTGGGACCCTGGGGAAGCTGAAGATTTGTGGAGATGAAGCCATTGAAGAGTCAAATGCTGAAGATCAACTGTCAGAGTTGAGGGGGAGTTTCTTGCTAGCAGTTGCTGAGGAGACTAGGGTTTAGGAGCTAGGCAGAGCTCTAGATTAGAATGATTATTTCTCAAACATGGATTGCCTTGTCTGCATCCATTCTTCTCTGTGATTCAGAGTCTCTCTAAGACACTCACCCCCTTCCTTTGGAAGGCTTGGTGATGGTGTCTATGAGATAGAACTCTTGAGAGAAAATGTCTCTTGTGTTAGAAGCAGTCTGTTCACCACCTTTGGTAGTCAGCTGATTGCTTAACACCCAATTCACTCTTGTGACTGATCCCTCATCCTGGAGGTTTGAGCTTGAAGAAAAGCCATTGCAGATGGAAGACTGATGATCAAAGCCCTTGTCTGAAGGCCATGAAGATGGAGATTGATGCTTGTTGAAGCCTGTAGCTGATTGGAGATTGCTTGAAGCCAGTTGTTGATTTAGAGCTGCTGATGCTGTTTCTTTTGCTGTATTTCATTTGTTGATGTATTGATTGGTTTTCTGAACTGTATTGTTTGCTGTCTACCCTGTTGGGTTGAAAGTGAAGCCTGTTCACTTTCGCCTATTGTTTTCTAGGTTCGAGGTTGAGTGGGACTCCCTTGCCTCGCTTGTATTGCTGCATCCATGCATTTTACTGTTTTACTGTATATATCTGATATTGTTTCTGTTTCTGCCTATCCCGTAGGATCTCTGTTTCTCTCTGTGCAAGAGAGGAGCATGATAGACACTAGGTCTTAACCCATGCATGATAACATTAGGATAGCTTGTTTCCCTTCGCAACCGTAGGTTAGAGTTCTGTCTCTTTCTTTCTCAAAACAAACAGAAAAACACATAAAGATTTCAAACACAATAAAAGACACTTCTTCCGTAAAAGAATGTGAACTCATCAAGACGTCATTTTTGTCCTCTTGGACTGTTAATCAGAAAAACCTTTTTCAGAAGGAATAAAATTAACCAAGACAAGCTTGTGTCGTACGTGGCCCGAACTACGTTTGCTCTGATCTTTCATGCTGTATGAAAGTACGTAGGCATAGGATGCGATATCCTAGCGAGCAACCTTCCCCTCCTTTCCCGTAGGTAGGCGAACTACGTTGACTCTGATTTCTCGTGCCAGACGGGAATACGTAGGCATAAAGTGCGATACTTTGCCGAGTCATTTTTATTTTCGTTTTATTTTCTTTTTAACCCTTGACCTATAGTTTAGATAGAATAACAATCCATACCCGAAAACAAGCGTGGATCCCATCGAGTACGATGGACGTGAGGGGTGCTAATACCTTCCCCTTGCGTAACCGACTCCCGAACCCAGGTTTTGGTTGCGATGACCATACCTTTCCCGTGTTGTGCGAGGTTTACTCTGAGCGTTTCCTTTCCCTCCCGTGGGATAAATAACGCGCGGTGGCGACTCTTCTGTTCAGCCGGCGCCGATTTTCGCAGTAGCGACAGCTGGCGACTCTGCTGGGGATCCAACGTCCCCTGGCTGCTAAGGACTGCGATGGTTCTTATGCATTTGGGATCCAACGTCCCTTGAGAGAGTCAATCCTAACGCTTGTTTTCCCGTCGAGGATTTTGTATGGAGTTATTGTATATTTCTAACCCTGTATTTTCCAGCTTTATATATATTGTTTATTATTGCTGTATCTGGGGTGTGACGGGTGTTCTGATATTGAGAGATAAGCCGGACCTGGGCTTGAGTGCACCTAGAATTAGAGTAGAAATTAGTGGGCGCCCGCTTGCTTTGCTTGCTTTGGTGTCCCATGAAATCTACACTCAGACGAGGTTCCTCTGGTTGGCCTCCTGCCCCTTCCTTTGGTTGGCGTGGGTTGCTGGTTAGTTGGATTGTCGACTCTGGGGACCGATCATTTGGAAGTTGGCTGAGTGAGGCCTCTTCAGGAATTGATGATGCCACTCCTTCTGGGAATCGTATCATCAACCCTGAAAGTCTGTGACGCCGACGACCGCATAGGATGCCGTACCTTGTGCCAGTTATAGGGCCACCCACCTGTGAGGGGATTCAGGGTTATGCAGGTAACTAGACCTCCAGACTACCGGTTATTTCTTGATCAGAGATCCGGGTTATTTATGGAGAGTTATGAGGTCTGTCAGAGACCATGTGGAGATTTATTCTGAGGTCTGTCAGAGACCATTTGGAGATTTATTCTGAGGTCTGTCAGAGACCATTTGAGAGGTGTTTTGAGGTCTGTCAGAGACCAGTTATAGATGGGATTTGAGGTCTATCAGAGACCAGTGAGTTATGGTTTGAGGTCTGTCAGAGACCAGTGTTGGAGTTCTATTTTAGGTCTATCTGAGACCAGGGTTGATGACTTCTGGATGGTCTATCTGAGACCTTTCTTGATTGGGTTTAGGCTATTCAGCTGCAGCTTTGGTCCCCGTTGAATGTTACTTGCATTGCATCCCTGCATATACATTATCATTTGCATTTCACTAACGTGTGTCTGTGCTGCAGGTGCATTTGCATTTCCCTAGTTCTAGTGCCCAGACTTCTGAGTGTTTGATCATGACTAGCCTACGGAGAACAGTTGCTTACAAATTGCCTACGCCTGATATTGTTCCTTTACTGGGGTTGATCTCTCTTGCTGATGAGGGTGTTCGTAGGAGTTTCCGGATGAGTTATGGTAGATTATTGAGATTGGCGTGCAAACCTACAGAGGTAGAGTTAGATGGGCTGTATGCTTTGATGCAATTCTATGACCCTGCTTTGAGGTGTTTCACGTTCTCTGACTTTATTATGGGACCAACCCTGGAGGAATACGCTGAGTATGTTGAGCTGCCTGTGCAGAACCAGGTTCCGTTCATTCATTATGATGCCAAGCCTAAGCCGGAGGAATTGGCAAAAGCCTTGCATGTTGATGCTTCTGAACTTGTGACTACTGTTTCCCGTGGAGTTCCAGGCTTCTCATTTCAGTTCTTAGTGGGTAAAGCCCAAGAGTACGCCAAGAATGGGTGCTGGGTTGCTTTCAATGCTGTGTTGGCCTTGTGCATCTATGGCATAGTACTATTCCCCAATATACCGGATTTTGTGGACTTCGATGCTTTCTACTTGTTCGCCGCTGGTAATCCTGTGCCTACCTTACTCGGAGATCTCTACCACTCGCTGCATTACAAGAATGAGAAAGGAAGAGGGAAGAATGTTCATCTGTGTGTACCCTTATTGAGTATGTGGTTTGAGAGTCACCTTCCTAAGAGAGGATCTGCTGCAGAGACTACAGTTCCAGTTGGTTGGCCGGAGCGTTTGATGAGGTTATCGTCGGAAGATATGGAGTGGTTTGATAGAGATCTGTTGGGATCGGAGCTCATCTTCAGTTGTTCTGGTTACCCTAATGTCCCCTTGATTGGAAGAAAAGGGTGTATCAATTACAACCCTTCTCTATTCATTCGCCAGTTCGGATATGCGCTGAAGAATCCACCTCAGGAGGAAGAAGTACAGGAATCTCTGTACTTCACCGGTGACGTGAAGGGGGAGTTATTAGCCAAGTTGCGACATGCCTGGACGAGTATTAACCACAAAGGGAAGCCGTTGTTAGGAAAGAATGACTGTCAGGCCTATGCACCTTATAGAGCTTGGATTCAGGAGAGGGCTAGTCAGTTGAAGATGCCGTTTCCAGAGGCACCAATTCTTGATCCTATTCCGGTAGAAGAGCCGACCACTGTTTCTAGGGAAGTCTATGAACAAGTTGTGAGGGAGAAAGAAGCCTTAATGAAGATTAATGAAGGGTTAGAGCAAGAGCTAGCCCAGGCACGCAGTGAGAAGAACAAGGCCGTATATGCTTTCCAACAACAGATTGAGCTGGTAAACAGGTTAGGAGCTGAGTTGACCGAGGAAAAGAAGAAGCGTGAACGTCTGGGGCAAGAGTTCAGAAGCTCCCATGACATGCTGGAAGCCAAGAAGAAGGCGCTTGACGCAGCACACCGAGAGATATCTTCTTGCAACAAGACTTGGAACGCTACTCTCACCAACAACAAGAAGAGGGAAGATAAGCTAAAGCAGCAAATTTCCGACCTCGAAGAGAAGTTGAAGTCTAGCATCAAGAAATGTGAGGAGGAAGTGATGAACCGGTATAGTGTCCAGCATGCACTGAACAAGGCAATCAAATCCAGAGATGAAGCAGTGTCCCAGAAGCGAAAGCTAGAAGATTGCTTCGGGGAAGCAGCATGGGAAGAAACTGCTGAAGACGTACGCCGTGTCCTTAAGAAGAGAAACCAGCTTGTTGAAGGGCTGCTCGATCGACCAAGCCATCCGGAGACCAAGAAGTTGATAGAGGAGTACCAGACCTTTGGGAGGATCTGATCTGATCATTCCATTATTTGTATGCTTTATTTGCATAGTGCTGACCATCACCAGGATTGTTGGTTGAGGTCATGCCATCTTTGTACTCTCAGTGATATTGTACCCTGGGCTTATTGATTCTCTCTGTTATATATGAGGCTTTCTATGATTCAGCTCCGATATTCCTATTGTCAACACTGTCGCTGCACCGGCACCTCGCACTAGAACTGGGGGAATGAACTTCCCTAATGCACAGACACATTGCATTGCATTCATATCCATATTGCATAACAGGTAATCTTTGAATGGTGTCTTATCTCTTGCTCTGTATCAGGTACTTATCAGGATTCCAGATCAACATCCGCACCGCTATTCTACACGATCCAACTGTCGGAAAGTCATGGACCAGATTCAGAACGAGATGCAGGATGTACGCGAGAAGCTCGCCCTCTTCATGCAGACCATGGAGGCTATAGCAAAAGGGCAAGAGAATTTGCAGGCCATGGTCCAGCCTCTGTTGGCTCGCAACGCTGGTCATGGTAACGAAGATCATCAGTCTGTCCGGGTTGATACTGCTCATGGAGACGGCACTCCAACGCCAGTGGCTCCGCCTGTCGTCAATGTGAATGCTGCTAACGTCAACAACGCTACCGCTGCTGTGAATGGTAACGTCGGAGTTGGAAATGAAACTGCTGTCCACAACGCTGGGCTGGGTGATGTCAATGTGGGAGATAATCTCGGAGGCAATGGCTTTGTCAACGCTGGGTTCGGATTCAACGATCAGGGATTCGACAATACTGGCAAGTATGGCTTTAATGCTCAAGGCTTTGGGCAAGATGGTTATGGTATGGTCAATCAGGGCTACGGAGGTTTTGGAAACGGAAACGGTGCTGGTTTCATGGCTGGTGGTCCTGCTGGAGGTGTTCAAGGGTATGGCAACAGAGGCCGAGTTCCGGGGATGAATCAGGTCAGAGCTGGACGTAATAATGCGTATGATGGATACGGGGCTGGAAACGGTATGTGGCAAGAGGATCAGCAGGAAGACGCCTTCTCTGGAGGAGGTTTTGAAGGGCCGATGGATGATTCTCAAAAGATTAGAATGCTGGAAGAGCAAATGAAGGGAGTCCTAAACCAGAGTGCTGTGGGTCTGGACATGGCAACTATGGGCTTGGTACCTGGGCTGAGGGTGCCAATCAAGTTCAAAGCGCCTGCGTTCGATAAGTACAAAGGAGATACATGTCCGAAGGTTCATGTACGAGCTTATTACAGAAAGATGTCTGCATACTCCACTGATGAAAGAATGCTCATGCATTTCTTTCAGGATAGTCTATCGGGTCCTTCCTTAGAGTGGTACATGGGGTTGGAGCCCACTGATATCAAGACTTGGAAGCAATTAGCGGAGGCGTTCGTAGCCCATTACAAATATAACAGTGACCTGGCACCCAATCGGGTCCAGTTGGCCGGGCTTTCGCAGAAGAAGGGGGAGAGTTTTAAAGAATACGCGCAAAGGTGGCGCGATATGGCTGCCAGGGTCCGTCCTCCTGTGGAAGATAAAGAAATGAACGACATGTTTGTTGGCACATTCACCGGGCTGTTTCATGATATGCTGTTTCATACGTCCCTGGCTAGTTTTTCAGATCTGATTCTGATGGGTGAAAAGATTGAGCGGAACATTAAGCAAGGAAAGTTCCAAGTCGATGAATCAACTGCATCTGGCAGTAATAGGAAAGCTTATGGTGGGCGCCGTCAGGGCGAAGCTAGCGCGGTATTTGGAGGCCGAGGCCGAGGCCGAGGCAGGGGAAGAAATCAATATCGTCAGCAGCAGCAAGTGTCTAGTGTTACTATTCCGTATCAACAACAACCAATCCAGCAACAACAACAGGTTCAGCAGCAACCAATGCCACAGCAGCAGCAGCCTCAGCAGGGGGCACAGCAAGCTCAGAGAAAATTCCAGGGTGGTAAGCCGAGAAGGGTGTTCGAGAAGCCTCCCTCTAACTATGCTGATTTATTGCAGACCTTGTTGGGATTGAATCTGGTGGAGAAAAGAACCTTGGCACCGATAACGGGAACTCCCCCGTTCGGCTATGATGCAAATAGGCGCTGCGAGTTTCATTCTGGGGCCCCGGGCCATGATATAGAAGGGTGTCATGCTTTTAAGCACGTTGTGCAAGATCTCTTGGACAACAAGTCTATCAACTTCGGAACGACCGGTGCGAATATAGTCCAGAAACCCATGCCTAACCATGGGGCGAATGCCGTGCTGACTGAGGAAGGGCTGAATCTGATTATGAATGTTGAGGATTTAAAGACGCCGCTGAGCGAAATAAAAAGCCGACTGTTGCAGGGGGGTGTTTACCCGGGTTGTAATGAGTACTGCTTAGATTGTTGGGCCCTGTCTGGGGGGTGTGAGGATCTGAAGAAAGGCATTCAGGCCTTAATTGATGATGGTATATTGCAGTTTGATAGAACAGCAACTGAGGAGCCGGCAGGGGCAGTAATGGATAATCAGAGTGATGTTGCCACAGTGACAATTCCTAGGAAGACGATCACCATTTTAGCACCAGTTCAGCGACCACCGATTACTATAACTAAAGCCGGGCCAATCCCGTATGAGAACACGAAAGCAGTCCCATGGTCATATGGGCTAGAGGTGTATTGTGACGGGATTAAAATCGATGTTAACAAGCAGTCAGCGGAGGTTGTGGATAATGTTGTTGGCCCGGGAGGCATGACGAGAAGCGGCAGGATCTTTATATCTCCTGAAGTAGAGGCCGAAAGGCTAGCGAAAGGAAAGGGGAAAGCGGTGGAGAATGTTCCGATACAAGCAAATGAAAAAGAAGCAGCATCGAAAGATGTGGAAGAATTCATGCGCTTAATTCGGAAAAGCGACTATAAAATCGTGGAGCATCTGCAGCAAACGCCATCCAAAATATCTATTCTGTCATTGCTGTTGTGTTCAGAGGCCCACAGGAACGCTTTGCTGAAAGTCCTGGACACTTCTTTTGTACCCCAGGATGTCTCCGTGAACCAGCTAGAAGGAGTATTAGCACACGTAAATGCAGGCCACAGTCTGGGCTTTACTGATTTTTGACTTGACTCCGAAAGGAAGGGATCATAATATGGCATTACATGTATCTGTTGAGTGCAGAGGGTCGACAATGTCGCACGTATTGGTTGACACCGGGTCGTCTTTGAATGTGCTGCCTAAGAAGGCTATGATGAAGCTGGATGTTCGAGGGATTTTGTGTACACCAAGTGATTTGGTAGTCAGAGCGTTTGACGGCACGCGGAGAACAGTCTTCGGATCGATTACCTTGCCTCTGCAAGTGGGGCCGGAAGTGTTTGCCACGGAGTTTTATATCATGGATATACAGCCTGCGTACAGCTGCTTGCTGGGAAGACCTTGGATTCACGGTGCAGGGGCAGTTACGTCTACCCTGCATCAGAAGTTAAAGTATATGGTCGGAGACAGTGTAGTCACCGTGTGCGGAGAAGAAGACATCCTGGTCAGCCATCTTTCTTCGTTCAAATATGTGGAAGTCGACGGGGAGATCCACGAGACGCCATGCCAGGCATTCGAAGGTTTGCGCATAAAGGACAAGAGTCCCGGGCCAAGCAAAGCGCCAGAGATAGCTGTTTCTTCGTATAAAGAGGCTCAAGCGCTAGTGAAGGCAGGAGAAGCCAAAGGCTGGGGCAAAGTATTGGACATTCCGGTGAAAATGGACCGGTTCGGACTGGGGTACCGACCGTCGTCATCAACTCCTTCTGTGGGGGCCCCTCATTTCAGAAAGTCAATCACCATCTCTGCCAGTGGAGTATGCCATGAATCTGTCAATGCTGCTTCAGAATCCGATGAAGGGGACAGCGACTGTGATATGGATGCCTGGATTCAGCCAAGCACGCCAGGACAAGGACTGTGCAACTGGTCCATTCAGGAGCTTGTTCCTGTGACTTTTAAACAGTAATGCTTTGCTTTATTAATTGTTGAATAATTTGATGTCTTGCCCGGGGCATCAGGATTTGCTTAGGGCTGCGTTGTTATAAACATTGCTTTGTTAATCATTAAATAAATGGCGTTTTTTTTCATGTGTAAATACCGTAATCCCTGTCTTTCTTGTTTTGTATTTTTCAATAAAATGGCAACGTGGTTATCCGCTTTATACGCATTTTGAAGCACTTAACCCTTTCTTTTGCAGGATAACATTTTCAGATGACATCCTTGAGCCACCTATGACTCGTCCCGACTTCGATCACCCGGTATTCCAGACCGAAGAAGAGGTTGTCGAAGATAGCGACGTTCCTGAAGAACTGTCTTGGTTGGTGAAGCAAGAGGAAAGAGCCATTCTGCCTCACGACGAGGTTATCGAGATTATCAATTTGGGGTCGGAAGGGGTTGAGAAAAATATTCGTATCGGAGCCGCACTGCAGAGTGATATCAAGCGAAAACTGGTTGAAATGCTCCGAGAGTATAATGATGTATTCGCTTGGTCGTATCAAGATATGCCAGGGCTCGATACTGATATGGTTGTGCATCGTCTGCCACTGAAAGAAGACTGCCCGCCTGTCAAACAAAAACTTCGCAGAACTCGTCCAGATATGGCAATGAAGATCAAAGAGGAGGTTCAGAAACAGTGGGACGCTGGTTTCCTGGCTGTGACGAAGTATCCCTCATGGGTTGCTAACATCGTGCCAGTGCCGAAGAAAGATGGCAAGGTTCGGATGTGTGTGGATTATAGAGATTTGAATAAAGCAAGCCCAAAAGACGATTTTCCACTTCCTCATATTGATGTGTTAGTTGATAATACCGCTCAATACTCTGTATTCTCCTTCATGGATGGCTTTTCAGGCTATAATCAAATTAAAATGGCGCCAGAGGATATGGAGAAGACTACTTTCATAACACCTTGGGGAACATTTTGCTACAAAGTGATGCCCTTTGGTTTGAAAAATGCTGGGGCAACATATCAGCGTGCGATGACAACTCTCTTTCATGACATGATGCATAAAGAGATTGAAGTTTATGTCGACGATATGATTGCTAAATCCCAGACGGAGGAAGAGCATCTGGTGAATCTGTTGAAGTTGTTTAAAAGGCTTAGGAAGTTCAGGCTGAGGCTGAACCCTAACAAATGCACCTTCGGGGTGAGATCGGGTAAGCTCCTGGGGTTCATAGTAAGCGAAAGAGGAATAGAGGTCGATCCTGCTAAAATAAAAGCGATTCAAGAAATGCCGACGCCTAAAACAGAGAAAGAGGTGCGCGGGTTTTTGGGGAGATTGAACTACATTGCTCGGTTCATATCTCATCTAACGGCCACGTGTGAACCATTATTCAAGTTGCTAAAGAAAGATCAAGCTGTAACATGGAACGATAATTGTCAAAAGGCGTTCGATAAAATAAAGAAGTATCTGCAGGAGCCTCCTATTTTGATACCCCCAGTGGCAGGGAGACCCTTGATAATGTATTTAACGGTTCTTGAGGGAAGCATGGGTTGTGTTCTCGGTCAACACGACGAGACAGGGAGAAAAGAGCATGCAATTTACTATTTGAGTAAGAAATTTACGGACTGTGAATCTCGATACTCAATGCTGGAGAAAACTTGTTGCGCGCTAGCCTGGGCCGCCAAGCGTTTGAGGCAGTACATGCTGAATCATACAACCATGCTTATCTCGAAGATGGATCCGATCAAATATATATTCGAAAAGCAGGCGTTGTCAGGTAGGATTGCCAGGTGGCAGATGATCTTGACTGAGTACGATATTCAATACGTCTCGCAAAAGGCAATAAAGGGGAGTGTGTTGTCTGAATATCTGGCGGAGCAGCCTGTTGAAGAGTATCAATCAATGAGATTTGACTTTCCTGACGAGGATATCATGTATCTCAAGATGAAGGATTGCGAAGAGCCGTTGCCAGACGAAGGACCAGAGCCGGGGTCCAAATGGCAGATGATATTTGACGGAGCTGTGAATGCTTACGGTAGCGGAATAGGGGCAATTATCACTACGCCGCACGGGTCGCACATCCCGTTTACTGCCCGATTGACCTTTGCTGTTACCAACAATGAGGCCGAATACGAAGCTTGTATAATGGGGCTTGAAGAAGCCATTGATTTGCGAATCAAACATTTAGACGTATACGGAGACTCAGCTCTGGTGGTGAATCAGATCAAAGGGGAATGGGAGACACGGCAGCCCAATTTGATACATTATATGAATTATGCAAGGAGATTGTTGCCTTTCTTTGACAAAGTTGAATTGCATCACGTGCCACGGGCAGAAAATCAAATGGCTGACGCCCTTGCCACCTTGTCTTCCATGTACAAGGTCAACTTCTGGAACGAAGCTCCCCAGATCACTATCTCTCGGTTAGACAGGCCAGCTTATGTATTTGCTATTGAGGGAGCGTCTGATGGCAAACCGTGGTATTTTGATATCCTTAATTTCCTGAAGAATAAAGAGTATCCGGCTGGGGCATCCAGTCAAGATCAGAAGACTCTCAGGAGATTAGCGGGTAATTTCTATTTGAACCCGGATGGCGTCTTGTACAGAAGGAACCACGACTTGGTGTTGTTGCGTTGTGTGGACGAGAAGGAGGCAAAGCTTCTCATGGAGGAAATTCACGAAGGTGCCTTTGGTACGCATGCTGGTGGGCATGCTATGACGAGAAAACTGCTGCGGGCAGGTTATTTTTGGCTGACGATGGAAACTGATTGTTTCAAATTTGCAAGAAAGTGCCACAAGTGCCAAATTTATGCTGACAAAATACATGTGCCTCCGAGTCCTCTAAATGTGATGTCATCTCCATGGCCATTCTCAATGTGGGGAATCGATATGATTGGAAAGATCGAGCCGACGGCTTCTAACGGGCATCGGTTCATCCTCGTAGCAATCGATTATTTCACCAAATGGGTGGAAGCAGCGTCTTACGCAAATGTAACGAAGCAAGTGGTGGCTAGATTCATCAAAAGAGATATCATTTGCCGATACGGAATTCCTGAGCGGATAATCACGGATAATGGTTCTAATCTGAACAACAAAATGATGAAGGAGCTCTGTCAGAATTTCAAGATCGAACATCACAACTCCTCCCCTTACCGACCCAAGATGAATGGCGCTGTCGAAGCGGCCAATAAGAATATCAAGAAAATCGTCCAGAAAATGGTGGTGACGTATAAAGATTGGCATGAAATGCTACCTTTCGCTTTGCACGGTTATCGTACGACGGTACGCACATCAACCGGGGCAACTCCGTTCTCGTTGGTATACGGAATGGAAGCAGTATTACCATTAGAGGTTGAGATCCCTTCTCTGAGGGTATTGCGAGACGTTCAGCTGGACGAGGCAGAATGGGTAACGAACAGATTGAACCAACTGAGTTTGATGGATGAGAAGAGGCTAGCTTCTCTGGCATACGGTCGTTTATACCAAAGACGAATGAAGAAAGCGTACGACAAGAAGATACTTCCGCGAAGCTTTCAGACGGGCGACCTTGTGCTGAAAAGGATTCTCCCGCCGCAAGCAGATCACAGGGGCAAGTGGACCCCCAATTACGAAGGGCCATACGTTGTCAGTAAGGTCTTTTCAGGAGGAGCTTTATTGTTGTCCACCATGGACGGGGAAGACTTTGCATCACCCGTGAATTCGGACGCAGTTAAAAAATACTTTGCTTAAAATAGACCCGCTGGACAGAAAAAAGAAAGTCCAGGCAAAAATGGGGCATCCTGGCGAACCAAAAACAGAATGAAAGGTTCGGGCAAAAGTTAGGGATAAAATTGAAAAAATGTACACCCGCGAAGTTGAAAACCTACACTGGGCGGCTTCGGCAAAAAGGGGTATCCCGGTGAACTGAAAACCCGTAAAGGGCGGTTCACGCAAAAGTTAGGGATTTGAAAAGCAAATGACTGCGGTCCGAATTCGAATTCAATGAGCATCTATGCGGGAGAATATATTTGAGAAGTCAGTTATCGGATACAACCTCTTCAGAAGTAGGGATACCGGGAAAGTATAAGAGTCGGACGAGTCATGGGAGGATCAGTTCGTGGTGTTCATCTGCATCCAGTTGCCGACATGTGTACAAAATTTAATTTGTCAATATTTATGCTTCTTGTGAATACTTGCATACTTGTGTATTTGCTTTGTGTAGCTTCCTCTTTTCAGGAGTTACATCCCGTGTACAAAAACTCCGCCCATTCAGGGGCCCAATCAATGAAAATGTGTTATTCAGTACTTGATGCCTGTTCTTTACTGTTTTGCGCACGATAAAACGCCTAAGTTTGATGAAGCTAGCATGAGTATAACATTACTGGCCCTTGCCAACAATTGTTAAAGCTTTGAATTAACTGAGTGTAACGTCACTAACCTGAATCGATTTGGATTGCATAGGCTTGTCGTGCTTTGCTTGTGCTGTTGCAGGTTTCATAACTGTACGAGGAAGGTGATCAAAAGATTGCAATAGTGAAAGGCTTGATCCTCACGCAGGTCATGCATGTTCTTCCTGAAGAAGGATGGAATTCCCCAGCTAGCCGTAGCTTATTCAAAGGACGTGCTCCAGAGAAGTTACTTGTCCTCAGCAGAGTTTGGTGATTCCGGGATCGTCAGGCTGTATTCAGACAGGTTCGTCTCCCCCCGCAGGGTCATGCATTCTCCCCCGGCGGAGTCAGTTAATTTTCCCCAAGAGAATCCAGCCATCCCCAGCGGAGTTCTCTTTTCAGCAAGTGTTCTTTCCTTCCAGTGGAATTCGAAGATCAAGACTCTCCCAGGCAGAGTCGATGGTGGTTCCTGTCATTTATTTTGTCAGAGATACTGGTGATAGCGGTTCACATTCCAGCAGAAAGTCCGAGCGTGCTGTGCGCATCTGCTATTCCAGCAAAGTCATATTCCCCAGCAGGGGGTTACCTCCGCAAGGTATTTGGTTTGAGTTATATTCCCCAGCAGGGGGTACTTCAACAAGACGTGTGGTTTGAGTTCCCAACTTCCCGGCGAGTCGGCGTTATCCTTCCAGCATTTATTTTGCCGAAGCAGTTTCTGTACTCTAGTAGTTCAGGTGGAGAGAGCTCTTGCTCAAATAAATTACTAAACAGTCAAGATCTCGGCAGGAGATATTCAATGACAATGTCAGTTTCGGCGGTATTCCCCCACAGAGTTGTCATGATAACACTCTCTTTGTCTCCAGCAGAGTCATTCATGCAAATGTATCTTATTTTCCCCAGCCAGAGTGGCCAGGATAAGGATCTCCTTATTCCCAAGCAAAGTTCGTTTGTCATCAACGAGTCGCATGAATCAGAATTTCAGAGGCCACCGCCGGTTATCAGAGCAGGCGTCCGATAGTTGGTTTTCAGACATCCCCAGTAGAGTTCATCTCGAAGTCGCTGTCACGTCAGTGCTAAGAAGTTTGTGGGTGAGGATCATTGAAGAACCAAGTCCTGACGTGGACCATTTACTCCTAGAATGACGGGATTTCTTCAGAAGTGGGCGTCCTAACGTGGACAGGTTTGTTTTACCGGATTGGTAAGGTGTGTTAATCCTGACGTGGATAGATTCGGTCTCTCGAAATTTGGAGAAAGGGAGGTCATGACGTTGACAAAAGATTGGTTACTACTCGTGTTGGTATCCGGACGTGGATCATTTTGTTTTCAGCAGATATCTTTATTCGTAATGGTGAAATGTGCGTCCTGACGTGGACCAGTTTGTAGTTCTTTGTGATGACAAGGTACAAGAATCCTGACGTGGGCAAATTTATCCTTCTTCGTGTTGTTGGCAAAGTGTAAGTCCTGACACGGATACTTCCCCAGTGAGTCGAACGTGTGAGTCCTTACGTGGACAAGTTATTTCCTCAGCGAGTCGAAGATGTCCGAGTCCTAACGTGGACGAATCAAGACGAGATCAGTGTCCTAACGCGGGCAGATCAAAGAGATTATTATTCCTAACGTGGAAAGATGTAGTCCTTACGCGGGCATATCAACAGGAGTGATTCCTAACGTGGAAAGACGGAGATTCCTAACGCGGAAAAGAGGGAGTCCATACGCGGACGTATCAGAAGTGATTCCTAACGTGGAAATGACAGTATTCCTAACGTGGAAAGAAGAGAGTCCTTACGTGGACATATCAAGAGCATTCCTTACGTGGAAGAAAGATGGTTTCCTGACGTGGAAAGACGAGTTTATTCCTTATGTGGAAAGATTGAGTCCTCGCGCGGGCATATCAAGATTGATTCCTAACGTGGAAAGAAGAAGATTATTCCTGACGTGGAAGAAATTGAGGTCCTTACGTGGACAGATTCAAGAAAAGTGGAATTCCTTACGTGGAAAGATCGGAGTCCTGACGCGGACATGTCAAATGGCATTGGAGTCCTTACGTGGACAGATTGATGCAGTTCTCCTTATGTGGAAAGAAGATTGCTTCCTAACGTGGAAAGAGAAAAGCGTTACTCCTAACGTGGATGATGTGATTCCTAACGTGGACAGGTGTTACTCCTAACGTGGAAGAGTGTTATTCCTAACGTGGGCGAGTCAGTTTACGGAAATGCAGGTGAATTATCCCCAGCGGAGTTGCCGAGATTTTCCTGGGTTGACAGTAAGTGGAGTCCTAACGTGGACAAGTTCTAGTTGAGATTTCTTCGTATCGACGACAGACAGAGTCCTAACGTGGACAAGCAAGCAATCTGTTATGACAGAATCCTCTTCAGAACGATGAAGCCAATCCCCAGCACGGTCGCGCAAGATCAGTGGGTTATCGTGACAGTCAGATTCAGCCGACGAATGTCATTCCTCAAGCAGGAGCGCAGTGTATTTCTGCGGTTGGCAAATTTCTGGTTTCACTAGTATTCAACCGTCTCGTACCGCGAATGTCTGAAGGCTCCGGGCTCTTCATCCAATCGGGTCCAAGTCGCTTGAATAGGGGCAGCTGTTGCACCCTAAAATTTGCTCAACCTTATTCCTTGGATTCATGTTTCATTATCATTAGCATTTGCATATAGAGTCATGTACATAGACTAACCATCTGCATAGCATAAGCATAGCAAGTCATTCAACAGGGGACCAATCATTATTTTCATCTCTAGAGGCCTATCAAGAGGTTATTATCCCAATTCAATCTCATTCAAGTCATCAGGAAAGAATTTGAAAGCAAAGAATTCAGCAGATCAAGCCTTGAGTCCATCTCCTAGCTGAGGGTAGCTGAGGATCAATAAGAGGGTTGTGTGCTGTGAAGTGAAAGCATGGAGAGCATCTAGACATCTTGAGAGACTTATAAGGTCATTTGGAGAAGAAAACAAGTCATTGATGAAGGCACAAGAGCTACAGTTGAAGACAGTCAACTAGGGTTTCATCTGGGTCAACCCTAGGTCAACCCTAGGTCAATTGACTGACTTAAAAGGGCATTCAAGGCTATTGGAGAGATGTGGGGATCAATATTGAACATATGAAGAAGGATATGGAGATATGACAAGGAGAATTCAAGAAAAATCAAGGAGAAGAGGAGTTACTAAATTAGGGTTTCTCTGTAAAATCCCCTAGTTTAGGTCAAATTTCCAAGCAAGATAAGTCAAAATGCTAGCTTCAAATGGCTTCTTGGCCAACATGAAACTTGTAGAGGATCTCAAGACCTTCAATTTGAGTGGTGGAAGACCTCAAGGAGATTTATGGAACTCAAGTTATGGTCCTTGCAAGTTACAGGTCATTTGGGGTGTCTGAATTTTTGTCTGTGAAAGTGACTTGACTTCCAAGCTAGTTTTACCCCTCAAGGAGATTTCAAATGAATTCTTGGTCAACATAAGAGTTGTTCCTCATTGTCTTAGCTTTCTAGAATGGTATGGCATGCCTTCATATGATGTGGAGAACTCAACTTATGGTCTTGACAAGCAAAGGGTATTTTGGGCATTTGTGAATTACAGGTCATTTTAACCTATACCCAAAACTCATACAAGGAGGCCTCAAATGGAAAAACTTCCAACATCAAACTTGCTCCAAATGGGATTTTAAGTCTAGAAAGAAGGTCACAAGTTATTGGAGAAGCTCATAGCATGGAGTTGCATGATAGGTCAAAATATGAACTAAAAAGGCTTATAAAGTGAATAATTTCAAGTTGGAAAATGGTTTGGGAGATTTACAAGTCCAAATGGAGACTTCCAATATATGATTTTGAATGGAAAAACAATTCTAAGAACAATGGTTCACACACTTTTTTGAGTTTAGAAGGAAAAAATGAAGTTATCCATGGTTGCTTACCTTTTAAGAAACATGATCAAAATGAGCCAAAGTTGGGAAAACAAGGGAATGTGCAAGATGGATCTAGAATGTTCATTTGGGGTCTATATATTCATGAAAGGAGAATTTGGCAAGGGTTGGCCTCATTTGCACCAAGAATTTCACAAGATTTCTCATTCTTTTCATTGAAGTTTCATTGCAATTCTCACAAATTCTTCACCAAATCTTCATCATAATCAACCTTCTCATACTGATTCATCATCATATAGTATAATTCAATCAAGAACAAGGTGGTTATCATCCATTTTCGAGCACTTTTTTCAAGAGCATCAAGATTGAAGTTGCAAGTGGATAGCATAATTCTGGCCAAATCTCATCCAAAGCTTGCATACAGAATCAAGTTCATCAAGGATTGATCAAGATCCAAGTCTCAAAAGCCTCAAATCATCAATCTCCATAGCTGTTTGCAAGATTTTGCACAAGGTAAGTTTTCAATCACACAGCTCGATCCAGTTAGTTAGACATGATTTTGTTAGTGTAGAATTGATCTAGGTGGTTAGGAGATTAAGTTAGATGATTTTGGAAAGGATTGGTGATGGTTAGTGACAGGTGCCACAATCTGTTTGGATTAATATCTCTCGGATTAAGGTGTTAGAATGTTAGTTTGATAGCATGTATTAACCTCCATTAGTTGTAGTTCAGCTTAGGTTAAGTTTGATTGAGAATGGTGATGTTGCATATCAGTGTCCTTCCATGGTAATCAGAGATTGATGCTATCGGATTGAGAGATTTATTGAGTTTCAGATTGAATTGAGATCATAGGATTGTAGAGTGAAAGATTCTGAGCAAGTTTCGTGTTCATGGCGTGGCATTTCATCGCGTGTAGAAGGAGAACGGTTTGGTGTAAACCTGCTCGTGCATGAGCTCTCATGGTGTTGGAAACCCTAGCTTGCAGAACCAAGGAGGAAGACGAAATCTGAGCCCTTCGTTTGGAGTTAGACCTTTGACTGTGAGGGTGATCCAATGGCTGGCATTCAATCTGATCATTTGGAGGGAAGTGGAAACTGGCCAAAACGCACCGTTTCATTAATTGAAACGGGCGGGCCTGAGTTGGTTGTTGCTAATTCCACCCCCAGCAATAGGCCCATTTCCAATTTGAACGTGTTTTCGTTGTTATTTTCACCCCCTGGCATTTTCTTCTATTTCTTTTATTTCTGAATGAAGTTGGGCTTAAGCCAGAAGCGCTACCAGCACCCCCCTATTGTTGGCCCATTGTGATTCTGAACTGGGGCGAATTTCTTTTCACACCCCCTCTGGCTCATTTAATTCATTTTATTTTTTCTTATTTCATTTTAATATTTTACCAATTTCATAAAATCATAAATAATTCATAAAAAATGCTTTTTAATCCATTCTTTTTACCACATCTCCCTTAAAATGTCTAGAATATTATAGGAAAATAAAATTTCATTTTTAGTTTTATTTCATATTTTTTTCATATTTTCTAAATAAATGTCATAATAAATAGTTACATTTCATGCATTATTTTTATGATTTTTGTTCTCTCACATGCTTTAATATTTTTTGATCATTCTTTTCATGTTGTTTAGATGAGATGTTAAGCTTGTAGAAATATTTTAGTTCCCATTTTTAGAGGCTAATTTTAGGTGATTAATAAATGCTTGAATATCATGGACAAAACTAGGGTTTTTAGGTAACAACTTAGGAAGTTCAATTTTCTCCCTTAGGACTTAGGGTTTGAATAGGTTAGTTATGGGACTATAGGGGCTACGGGTAGTTATTAGATCCCTTAGAGAAAAGTTAGGATTCCCCTACTGCTATTATTACTGTCTGTATGCCTGTTGTTTGGTGTGGTGTGCCCTCTGGGGTTTATTGATTGTTTGTATGGGTATTGGGTTTGTCTGGGACCCTGGGGAAGCTGAAGATTTGTGGAGATGAAGCCATTGAAGAGTCAAATGCTGAAGATCAACTGTCAGAGTTGAGGGGGAGTTTCTTGCTAGCAGTTGCTGAGGAGACTAGGGTTTAGGAGCTAGGCAGAGCTCTAGATTAGAATGATTATTTCTCAAACATGGATTGCCTTGTCTGCATCCATTCTTCTCTGTGATTCAGAGTCTCTCTAAGACACTCACCCCCTTCCTTTGGAAGGCTTGGTGATGGTGTCTATGAGATAGAACTCTTGAGAGAAAATGTCTCTTGTGTTAGAAGCAGTCTGTTCACCACCTTTGGTAGTCAGCTGATTGCTTAACACCCAATTCACTCTTGTGACTGATCCCTCATCCTGGAGGTTTGAGCTTGAAGAAAAGCCATTGCAGATGGAAGACTGATGATCAAAGCCCTTGTCTGAAGGCCATGAAGATGGAGATTGATGCTTGTTGAAGCCTGTAGCTGATTGGAGATTGCTTGAAGCCAGTTGTTGATTTAGAGCTGCTGATGCTGTTTCTTTTGCTGTATTTCATTTGTTGATGTATTGATTGGTTTTCTGAACTGTATTGTTTGCTGTCTACCCTGTTGGGTTGAAAGTGAAGCCTGTTCACTTTCGCCTATTGTTTTCTAGGTTCGAGGTTGAGTGGGACTCCCTTGCCTCGCTTGTATTGCTGCATCCATGCATTTTACTGTTTTACTGTATATATCTGATATTGTTTCTGTTTCTGCCTATCCCGTAGGATCTCTGTTTCTCTCTGTGCAAGAGAGGAGCATGATAGACACTAGGTCTTAACCCATGCATGATAACATTAGGATAGCTTGTTTCCCTTCGCAACCGTAGGTTAGAGTTCTGTCTCTTTCTTTCTCAAAACAAACAGAAAAACACATAAAGATTTCAAACACAATAAAAGACACTTCTTCCGTAAAAGAATGTGAACTCATCAAGACGTCATTTTTGTCCTCTTGGACTGTTAATCAGAAAAACCTTTTTCAGAAGGAATAAAATTAACCAAGACAAGCTTGTGTCGTACGTGGCCCGAACTACGTTTGCTCTGATCTTTCATGCTGTATGAAAGTACGTAGGCATAGGATGCGATATCCTAGCGAGCAACCTTCCCCTCCTTTCCCGTAGGTAGGCGAACTACGTTGACTCTGATTTCTCGTGCCAGACGGGAATACGTAGGCATAAAGTGCGATACTTTGCCGAGTCATTTTTATTTTCGTTTTATTTTCTTTTTAACCCTTGACCTATAGTTTAGATAGAATAACAATCCATACCCGAAAACAAGCGTGGATCCCATCGAGTACGATGGACGTGAGGGGTGCTAATACCTTCCCCTTGCGTAACCGACTCCCGAACCCAGGTTTTGGTTGCGATGACCATACCTTTCCCGTGTTGTGCGAGGTTTACTCTGAGCGTTTCCTTTCCCTCCCGTGGGATAAATAACGCGCGGTGGCGACTCTTCTGTTCAGCCGGCGCCGATTTTCGCAGTAGCGACACCGGCTATGACAGAAGAGTCGCCACCGTGCGTTATTTATCCCAAAGGAGGGAAAGGAAACGCTCAGAGTAAACCTAACGCAAAACGGGAAAGGAATGGTCGTCGCAACCAAATTCCTGGATTCGGGAGTCGATTACGCAAGGGGAAGGTATTAGCACCCCTCACGTCCGCCGTACTCGACGGGATCCACACTTATTTTCTAGTACGGATTGTATTCTATCTACTCTAAAGGTCAAGGTTAAAAAGAAAAGAAAATGAAAATGACTCGGCAAAGTATCACACTTTATGCCTACGTATTCCCGTCTGGAACGAGAAATCAGAGCCAACGTAGTTCGCCTACCTACGGGAAAGGAGGGGAAGGTTGCTCGCTAGGATACAACATCCTATGCCTACGTACTTTCATACAGCATGAAAGATCAGAGCAAACGTAGTTTGGGCTACGGAAGACACAAGCTTGTCTGACTGTTTTTTATTACCTTCATAAAGGGTTTTTCTTGATTAAGAGTCCAAGCGGACAAAAATGACACTTTGATGTTTGTTTTGAATCTTTTACGAAAGAAGTGTTTTTTTATTTTGTTTGCAATCTCTGACGCACTAAAGACTATGATTCGAGAGTGACTACGTCGTGTGTCACCCAAAGGGTGCCACACTAAGCAGCCAAACTACTGGAAAGAAGCTCTCCAGCAACCCTTTCTCAAATAGCTTAAGGCTCGTAACGTACGACATCGATTAACCTTATTACCGTATTTTTGAGTTGTTTTGAGATAAGAAGAGAAAGAAGCTCTAAAAAGCCTAGGGTTGAAAAGGGAATAAAAACTAACCTAATGTTGTCATGCATGGATAAGAGTCCTAATGTCTGTCATAATTCCCTCCTGCACAGAGGAAATCAGAGATCCTAGGGGATAAACAGAAAAGAAAGCAAGCAAATACAGTAAAATGCATGCAATGCAGCAATACAAGCGAGGCAAGGGAGTCCCACTCAACCTCGAACCTGGGAAAACAACAGGAAAAGTGAATTAACATTCACCTCAAACCTAGGGGGCAAGCTACACAAGCCAACAAGAAATACAGAAATCGAAAAAAAACCCCACAGCAGAGGAGGCAGCCCAAGCAGCAGCACCAAACTCCTACAGCAAATAGCAGCTCTGACAGCAACAGTAAACCCTAGCTTCAATCCTCCAGCCAACTCCTGACAGCAAAGTTGATAGTAACACAACTCCATCTTCAAGCAAACCTTATGAAAGGCATCTTCAACATCTTAGATCTTCATCCCCAAGATCTAGCAAGCTCTACCAAGAAAGATTGGTTATTGAGATCAATTTATAATGAATGGGAACCAGTGAAAACCAAAGGAAATCACTAGAAACCATCATCTGCAAAGAAGGGTATCCTCAAAAGTTTTACTCTTTAAGGCATACCACTCATCCCTCCAAGGGAGAGATGGGGCTTCCTTAAGAGGACTTTGAATCATAGGATAGGATGGAAGCAAACAGAACATTCCATGTTTGAGGCAAGAAATGAACTAAGTCTAAAAAGCTCTTCCTAAAACCCTAATTTTCCTAAGCTCCTGACAAGCACTCCAACAGATGAGAGAATCTTCACATCCAAGCTCTTCAAGCTCTCCAAAGCATCTTCAATTGATCCTCCAATTCATCCAAGCAGAGTCAAAGCAAAAAGCCCACCCAAAATAGCCCCAAACAAGTGGAATAAACCAAGCATCCAAGGGAGAAACCCACAAACATCACACCAATTGCAAAATACAAATAAAATGCTAAAAGAGGTCATAAAATCCTAATTAAATTTCTAAGGGAACCTAAGCTTATACCCAATACCCAATATAAATCCCAAGTCCTAAATCAAACACTAAGTCCCCAAACTATGCTCTAAACTACAACTAGTTGTTTTGAAACCCTAAATCTAACACTCCTTATGTTGACCACTCAAATTGGCATAAACTTTATTCACAAAATTATGAGAAAATTACTATGGGTACATGCATATCTAAGCTATCTAGCCCAAAAAGAATCAGCTCAAAATTCATCACCAATTATTCATAATAAAATCAGCAAAAACACATGTCAAACAAATTAAAAATAAAACCAATTAAAATACAAAAAATGAAAATAAAATAAAAAATGCATGAATTAACTATTTTTCAATCCTATTAAATTCTAAATTTTTTAAGGAGTTAGGAGAAAAAAATCTAGCTAAAAAATGATTATTTTCCTATTTATTATGAATTTTAGAAACAAAATGGATTAAAAATAAAAAGAAAATCAAATAAAAGAAATTAAAATGCTGGAATAAATGAGGGACATGAGATTAATTGACTGGTAAAAGCATCCAACGCTCCAAAGCGTGTCCACGCGTGCATCCCAGTCACACGCTGACTGGGATT
The DNA here is from genome assembly GCA_963859935.3 of Lathyrus sativus. Taxonomy (NCBI): domain Eukaryota; kingdom Viridiplantae; phylum Streptophyta; class Magnoliopsida; order Fabales; family Fabaceae; genus Lathyrus; species Lathyrus sativus. Next base: position 12,364,703 of record OZ012735.1, on the reverse strand, counting down.
AGTGAAACGGTGCATTTAGCAGTCAAAGTCCATATCAATTCTACCCAGAATTTCACCAGGATTCCAAATCTCCTAACTCTCAATGGAGTTTAGAATTCGAATCAAAGTTCAGAATATGCCAAAATCTCAACCATCACCATTTGCAAAATTGAAACCACAGAAATGATCACCATCCTTCAATGATCATCATGATCTATGCAACTTGTTTTGAAACCTCAAGATCATATATAACCGTCTCCAAACAAAAAATGATCATCGAACCTAATTGTCACTAATCAACTCCAAACCAATTCAGAAACGTTCCCTAATCATTCTAGGTCCTAACCACATGCACATTGCTAACTAATTCTCCCTAGAATGATGTAGAATTTTAAGGTTACATACCTGTAAAAATGGGATCAACAGAGGTGCAAAACGATGGATTCAAGCTCCACAACTCTCCAGGCACGATCAATGAAGTAAGATGAAGCTTTTCCAACCCTCAATTTGGCTTGAATGTGCCTTGAACTCCAAAACCGTTTTCAGTTAGAAATCTTGAAAGCTCAACTGCAAACTCTCTGTTCAGCACGAAACCACCACCAACCTTCATCTGAGATCATTCTAATCCATATATAGAAGCTCTCCATGGGCTTTTTGATCCAACTTGAGACCCAATTTAGTGAATCCAAAAATCTGTTATGCACTTGAAAATCCAATGGTGCGGTCACAATCTGCTTGTTACAGCTAGCTCTAAAAGGTTCTATTCAACTGCAAATTGGTTTGTGAACATGCTTGGATAGCTAGCTTGGCCTGAATTGCCCTGAGTATTGTTTTGGAATTGTAACTTGTAAATGAAGTAATCACTTTACAAAGCATGTCATGAAATTAGGGCTCAATTCAGAAATGTGGAAATTTCATTGTGTTTAGAATGCAATTTCTGGTCAAAATGACTACTCACATGACCTGTTTATGACCTATAATTCAAAAATCACATTTTCCCTCTTTTGAATCATTTGAAAAACCTTCTTTTTTTAGGCCATTTCGAATCACTTCATGATATAAGCCAATTCAACCCACCATGATGACTTATCTAACCTAAAAACAACATTCTAAACACATTTCATGTTGAACAATTTTCCATTGGAGGCATGGAAGATAGAGATTTTGGCACATGCTTGAAAATGACTTATAATTCAATTTCCCCAAAATACCCCTGGATTGCCAAGATCATAACTTGAGTTCCACAAATCTTCTTGAGGACTTATGGTACTCAAATTAAAGGTAAGATCAAGACCTACAACTCTTATGTGGGCCAAGAATTCATTTGAAAAGTCCTTGAGGGGAAAAAGTTGCTTGGAAGTCAAGTGACTTTCACAAATAAATTTCATAGTCCTCTGGTGACCTGTAACTTGCAAGAACCATAACTTGAGTTCTACAAATCTTCTTTAAGACTTCTAGTACTCAAATTAAAGGTATTGAGAAGCTCTACAAGTTACATGTTGGCAAAAGATCCATTTTAAACTTGTATTTGGACTTATGTGGCTTTGAAGTTAGGCACTAAATAGGGGATTTTACACTGAAAACCTAATTTAGCAACCTCCCACATTCTTGATTCTTCTTTACTTGATCTTGGCACAACACCACACATGTATCAACATACCAATCCATGAACCCCATGACCTCAAAGTAGTCTTTGATGCTCTCCAATTTGCACAATTGACCTAGGGTTGACCCAGATAAAACCCTAGTTGACTGCACCTCAACTGTGGCTCTTGTACTTGAATCAATGACTTGTATCAGCTTCAATAGGGTCCTCTAAGCATTCCATGAGATCCATACACACCTCAAGTTCACATTCCATGTTGATGATATTCAATACACCTCAAGTTATGAGAGAAATCCACCTGTGGGCACTCAAACTTCTCATGACTTCAACCTTTCTCTGATGACTTGGATGGGCTCTCAGGCTCAAAGAACACCTCTAGATAGGCTTGTTTTGACATAAATGTCACTTGATCCCTTATTGGATGACTTGATATGCTATGATATGCAAATGGTTGAAATATGTAAATGATGTAACTATGCAAATGAAATGCAATGAAACATAAATCAGGCAAGAAAAGGTTAAGCAAATTTTGGGGTGCAACAGCTGCCCCTATTCAAACGGCTTGAACCCGACTGGGTGAAGAGCGAACGACCTTTAAACAATCGAGGTACGAGACAGTTGACTACCGAGAAACCCGGAAATTTGCTAACCGCAGAAATAAACTGCACAACTGCTTGGGGAACGACATCCGCCAATTAAATCTGGTTGTTACGGCAACAACTGATCCAACGTCTGATAATAATTTTGATTTCAACTTCAACCACCTATGTAACGCCACAGGTACTGAACATCTTAGTCTACATCTGGACTAACCTTTTCAACACAAGAAGAGGAACAAATTCATCAACACGAATAGAGATTCCGTCGTCACAGGAATAACCTTGTCCACATCTGGACCCAACTTTCGTCAAATCACGAATAAACACCGATCTGTCCACGTCAGGACTCACATTTTGTCAACCTGAAGAAATCTCAACAACACAGGAATAGAACTTTGTCCACGTTAGGACGCTACATTCCGTCAATACAGAGAGATCCCGACTACTCCACTGGGGATGAGCTGCCCGCCTCTTACCAACACGAGGGGGTTCTATCAATCATAGGCAATAAATTTGTCGACTTCACTGGGAAATATTTCTGTCCAATCACAGGAAACTCCATCCGCCTATCCATACGGGAAAATCATTTGTCTAACCACAGGAAACTTCATTCGTCTATCCATACGGGAAAATCATCTGTCTAACCACAGGAAACTTCATCCGTCTATCCATACGGGAAAATCATCTGCCTAAACACAGGAAACTTCATCCGTCTATCCATACTGGAAAATCATCTGTCTAACCACAGGAAACTTCATCCATCTATCCATACGGGAAAATCATCTGTCTAAACACAGGAAATTCCATCTGTCTATCCATACGGGAAAATCATCTGAATACAATTTCTCTACCTATCTCTGCAGTAGCTAACTCCATCGGTCCCAACCCACAAACGACTTTGAGGAGGATGCTACTGGGGATAATAATATTTCGTCAACATGAAGAAATCACGGCGACTTCATTGGGGATCGAATTCTTCTACCCAATAGTAATTCAATTCAGTCAATCGTACTGGACAATAACTCCGCCTTATCTTTGCAGTAGCCAAACCCACTGGGGATGCTCTGAAATTAACTGCCAGGCACCTATTCGACAACAGGCGACAACTTCTGAAATTTTGATTATGAAACCCGGTGACGCTGACGGAACAACAAACTCGAAGAAAATACTCCGCTGGCCGGATAAGAGAAACTTCAACAAGCAACTCTATGGGGAAAAAATCTGGCAACAACTCCAAAGTCTAATGATGAAGCCGTTTCATGCGGATAAAACCTTCGGACAACAACTCCAAAATCTAATCATGAAGATGCGGTACCGCTGAAGAACTTCAAAGTCTAATTACGAAGTCGTTTGATGTTGACGACAACTCCAAGGTCTAATTTTGAAGCCGTGTAACGCTGACATAACAGCCACCCGAAGAAACTAGGCCGATCTCCAAAGTCAAATCATGAAGTCTAAAACACTGACATGACAGCTACGCGAGGAAAATCCGCTAGGGAATTCCTAACAATAACTCAAAAGTCTAGTTATGAAGCTGTTTAACACTGACAATAACTCCAAGGTCGAATTATGAAGCCGTATAAACTGATAATAACTCCAAGGTCTAATTATGAAGTCATCCACTGCTGCTAACAACTTCGAAGTCTAATTATGAAGCAGTGACACCAAGTAACGATTTCAGCCGTCTAATCGCTGAAATCTCCCTTTAAAAAATGCCAACAACAACTCCAAAGTCAAATCATGAAGCCTTATAGCGCTGATGTAACGAACTTCAAAGTCTAATTATGAAGACATATCATGATGGTAACATCTTCAAAGTCTAATTATGAAGCCATAACAACAAACCGGGGAGAACTCTGCCGGGGGAAATTCTGACGTCAACTGCCAGACGTTCAACTTGATGACGAGTAATGACTTCAGATGTCTAATCTCTGAAATTTTTTTCTTAAAAGGCTGACGTGACAGCAACCCGAGGGAACACTCCACTGGGGAATTTTTGACAACAACTCCAAAGTCCAATTATGAAGCCGTGTAAAGAACACTTCGCTGGGGAAGAAGAGAAATTAATCAAGCACCTCTGATAAGGGAACGCATGGCAGGACGAACGTTATCATCATATATCTCATGCCACAAATCTGAATATCTGAAAACGATCCTGAACAAGAGTTCCAATTACCTGCAGGGAAGAACACCTGAAAACAAAGGGGTAGCCAACCTGACTTATGTTTCAAAATGTGTATGTTCGAAAATGGCGTAATGCTCCGTACGACACGAAAATGCTACACGTTTGAGTAGATGCAAATGTGACGATATATGCAAATGCAAATGCAGGCTCAAGCTGTCGGGGCCACTCTGATAATGATGTCTCAACAACATGAATGCTGAGGATAACGCCAACTCCGCCGGGGAGAACAAGCATCATCAAGTATTCCGGTGAAATAAACGCCAGAAACACAACCGACTCTGCCGAGGAGCTATTAAACATCAATTTCCACTGGAAGGAAAGAACAAGCCACCCTGCTGGTGAACAAACTTAGCTGGGGAAAAAGCGACACTTCTAGGAAAAACACACTGTCTGGGCACAGTTTACAAACTCGAAGCCTCAGACTTTGCTGAGGATCAACATCCTGTCAATGGCATGACGACCTGTGGCGGAGCAAGAAAAACCTCCTCCGGGTATATTCCTTTCGAACTAACAACTTGGTTAACTATGGCGGGAATCTCCCATGCTGGGGATTGATCGTGCACACCTTCGATTCGCCAAGGAGCGCAACCTCTGCAGGGAACATTGATTTTAACTTGCTGGGGATATCCTGTGGACAACTTCCCTGAGGACACTCTTCTGGGGAGAACAATCCCTCATTCGGTAAGGGATAACGTCATTCCAACTCTCTGGGAATAAGCTGCGACTAGCTGGAGAATGACATCGACTGGAGTCAGGTCTTGCGTCAAGGGATTTTGGCTGGGGAATACAATCCCTGACCGTTTGCTCCAAAGGTAAGAATCCTGCAAAACACAAACGAGACAAAACAGGCCTATACAACAGAATCTACCTGGGTTAGCATCTGTGACATTACTTCAGTCAACTCGAAGTTTTATCAATTATTGGCAAGGGCCAGCAAGATTATGCAAGTGCAAGTTTATCAAAAGCATCGGCGTCTTTCACAAACAAAACAGTAAAGAACAAGCATCAAGTACTGAATAACACGTTTTATTGATAACAGGCCTCTGAATAGGCAAAGTTTTGTACACTGGATGTAACTCCTGGAAAGGGGAAGTTACGCACACACACACATACATATATGCACAAGAAGCATAAATAAAATACAAAACAATATTTGTATACATGTCGGCGACGTGGTACAGACAACACCATAAGCTGATCCTCATATGACTCGCTTGACTCTGCGCTTTCCCAGTACTCGATCTTCGGAAGAGATTGTTTTTTGGATAGACGGCCTCCAGGTACCCCCAAACCACTAATCAATGTCGTATCAAATCCGGACCGCAGTCATTTGCTTTTTCAATCCCTAACTTTTGCGTGAACCGCCCTTTGCGGGTTTTCAATTCACCGGGATACCCTTTTTTTACCGAAATCGCCCTTTTCAGGTTTTCGACTTCGCGGGTGTACATTTTTTCAATTTTATCCCTAACTTTTTCCCGAACCTCTTATTCATTTTTATGGTCTGCCGGGATTCCCCATTTTTGCCTGGACTCTCTTTTTACTGTCCAGCGGGTCATTTTCAAGCAAAGTATTTTTTAACTGCGTTCGAATTCACAGGAGACGTAAAGTCTTCACCATCCATGGTGGATAGTAACAAGGCTCCTCCAGAGAAGACTTTTCTGACAACGTAGGGTCCTTCGTAGTTAGGAGTCCACTTGCCCCTGTGATCTGTTTGTGGTGGGAGAATCTTTTTCAAAACAAGATCGCCCGTCTGAAAGCTTCGAGGGCATACCTTCTTGTCGTAAGCTTTCTTCATCCGGCTCTGATATAACCAACCGTATGCTAAAGAAGCCAGCGTCTTCTCATCCATTAAACTGAGCTAATTCAGTCTATCTTTAACCCATTCTGCCTCATCGAGTTGGACATCACTTAAAACCCTCAGGGAAGGAATCTCGACCTCCAACGGTAACACTACCTCCATCCCGTATACCAATGAGAAAGGGGTTGCCCCGGTTGATGTGCGTACCGTTGTACGATAACCGTGCAAAGCGAAAGGTAGCATCTCGTGCCAGTCCTTATATGTCACAACCATCTTCTGAACAATCTTCTTTATGTTCTTATTGGCCGCTTCGACAACGCCATTCATCTTGGGCCAGTAAGGAGAAAAGTTATGATGTTCAATCTTAAAGTTTTGGCACAACTCTTTCATCATTTTGTTATTCAAATTCGAACCGTTGTCGGTGATAATCCGCTCAGGGATTCCATATCTGCAGATAATATCTCGTTTGATAAATCTGGCGACCACTTGTTTGGTGACATTAGCATATGATGCTGCTTCCACCCATTTGGTGAAGTAATCGATTGCCACCAAAATGAACCGGTGTCCGTTTGATGTCGTAGGCTCAATCTTTCCAATCATATCAATTCCCCACATCGAGAAAGGCCACGGTGATGACATCACATTCAGAGGACTTGGAGGCACACGGATTTTGTCCGCATAAATCTGGCATTTATGACACCTCTTTGCAAACTTGAAACAGTATGTTTCCATAGTTAGCCAATAATAACCTGCCCGCAACAATTTTCTCGTCATAGCATTCCCACCAGCATGTGTACCAAATGTACCCTCACGTATCTCTTCCATGAGCAACTTCACCTCTTTCTCATCTACACAACGTAGCAACACCAAGTTGTGGTTTCTTTTGTACAGGACACCGTTCGGGTTCAAATAGAAATTGCCAGCCAATCTCCTGAGAGTCTTCTGATCTCGACTGGATGCCCCAGCCGGATACTCCTTGTTTTTCAGGAAATTTTGGATGTCAAAGTACCAAGGTTTACCATCGGGAGCCTCATCAATGGAAAATATGAATGCAGGCCTATCGAGCCGAGAGATAACAATCCGAGGAGCCTCGTTCCAGAAGTTAACTTTATACATTGAAGACAATGTCGCCAGGGCGTCAGCCATTTGATTTTATGCTCGTGGCACGTGATGCAATTCCACCTTGTCAAAGAAAGGCAACAACCTCCTTGCATAATTCATATAGGGTATCAAATTGGGTTGATGTGTCTCCCATTCTCCTTTAATTTGATTCACTACTAGAGTCGAGTCTCCGTATACATCCAGATGTTTGATTCACAAATCAATAGCTTCTTCCAGACCCATGATGCAAGCCTCATATTCAGCCTCATTATTGGTAACGGGAAAAGTCAATCGGGCAGTAAAGGGGATGTGCGACCCCTGAGGAGTGGTGATAATTGCACCTATTCCGCTACCATAGGAATTCACAGCTCCGTCAAATATCAACTGCCATTTGGAACCCAACTCTGGTCCTTCGTCCGGCAACGGTTCTTCACAATCTTTCATTTTTAGGTACATGATATCCTCGTCAGGAAAATCGAACCTCATCGATTAGTAATCCTCAACAGGCTGCTCCGCAAGGTACTCCGATAGAACGCTACCTTTAATAGCCTTTTGTGAGACATATTGGATATCGTATTCTGTTAACACCATCTGCCATCGGACAATTCTTCCGGAGAGTGCTTGCTTCTCAAACACGTATTTGATTGGATCCATATTTGAAATTAGCATGGTTGTATGATTCAACATGTATTGCCTCAAACGTTTGGCGGCCCAGGCTAGCGCGCAACACGTCTTCTCGAGCATTGAGTATCTGGACTCACAGTCGGTAAACTTCTTACTCAAATAGTAAATCGCATGCTCTTTACGTCCGGTCTCGTCGTGTTGACCGAGAACACAACCCATACTTTCCTCAAGAACTGTCAAATACATAATCAAAGGTGTCCCGGCCACTGGGGGTATCAAAACAGGAGGTTCCTGCAAGTATTCTTTTATCTTGTCGAACGCCTTTTGACAATTTTCATTCCAGGTCAACACCTGATCCTTTTTCAACAACTTGAATAACGGCTCGCATGTCGTAGTTAGGTGAGATATGAACCGGGCGATATAGTTCAACCTGCCTAAGAACCCACGCACTTCTTTTTCTGTTTTAGGCGTCGGCATTTCTTGTATAGCTTTTATTTTCGCATGATCAACCTCTATTCCCTTTTCGCTCACGATAAACCCCAAGCAGTTTACCCGATCTCACCCCAAAGGTGCACTTGTTAGGGTTCAGTCTCAACCTGAACTTCCTAAGTCTTTTGAACAGTTTCAGCAGATTAACCAAATGCTCCTCCTCCGTCTGGGATTTGGCAATCATATCATCAACATAAACCTCGATCTCTTTGTACATCATGTCATGAAAGAGAGTCGTCATAGCACGTTGATATGTTGCCCCAGTATTCTTCAGTCCGAAGGGCATCACTTTGTAGCAAAATGTTCCCCAGGGAGTAATGAAGGTAGTCTTCTCCATGTCCTCTGGCGCCATTTTGATCTGATTATAGCCTGAGAAGCCGTTCATGAAGGAGAATACGGAGAACTGAGCAGTGTTATCAACCAGCACATCGATGTGAGGAAGTGGAAAGTCGTCTTTCGGGCTCGCCCTATTCAAATAATGGTAGTCTACACACATTCGCACTTTACCGTCTTTCTTCGGCACTGGTACTATATTAGCGACCCATGACAGATAAGTTGTAACGGCTAGGAAACCAGCATCCCACTGTTTTTGAACTTCCTCCTTGATTTTCACAGCCATGTCTAGTCTGGTTCTTCTGAGTTTCTGCTTAACAGGCGGACATTCCTCTCGCAGTGGCAGACGGTGCACAACCATGTCCGTGTCTAACCCAGGCATATCCTCGTACGACCAAGCAAATATATCACCATACTCTCGCAGTATTTCAATCAGCCTTTGCTTGATGTCGCTCTGCAGTGCAGCTCATATACGGATGTTTCTCACAACTTCTTCCGACCCCAAGTTGATAATTTCAACTTCCTCCTGATGAGGCAGAATGATTCTCTCTTCCTGTTTCAACAAACGGGTCAGCTCCTCTGGCAGGTCGCTATCCTCAACAATCTCTTCCTCTGCTTGGAATACCGGGTGCTCGAAGTCGAAACGAGTCATAGGCGGTTCGTAGGAGATGTCATCTGAAATATTAGTCCTGCAAAGGAAATGGTTAAACGCTTCAACACGTAAACAAAGCAAATAACCACGTTGCCATTTATTGTTAAAGTAAAAACAAGAAAAACAGGGATCACAATATTTGAATATGAAAAACGCCTTTATTTCATGATTAAAACAGTGCAATACACATAATCAAGTATCCCTAATGTAACATCACCATGCCCCGGGTAGGACATAGGATTATTCAACAATTGATAAAACAAATCATTACTGTTTAAAAGTCACTGGGACAGTTTCCCGGATGGACCAGTTGCAGAGACTTTGTCCTGGCACGTTTGGCTTGATCCACGCGTCCATATCGCAGTCGCTATCCCCGTCCTCAACATCGGAAATAGCGTTGATAGTCTCAAAGCACACCCCGCTTGGCGTAATCGTGACCGGTCCCCTGAACCTGGGCGCTCCTGACGATGACGCTGACGACGTCGGTCGATACCCTAGCCCAAACTTGTCATTCTTCACGGGAATCTCCAGTACAGGCCCCCAACCTTTAGTCTTACCAGTCTGCACTAAAGCCTGAGCCTCTTTGTAAGATGACACTGCCACATCTGATATTTTGCTGGAACCCTAAGCTTTGTCTTTAATCCGCAACCCCTCGAAGGCTTGACAAGGTGTCTCGTGTATTTCTCCGTCGACCTCAACATATCTGAACGAAGACAGGTGACTGACCAAGATGTCCTCCTCCCCGCAAACGGTAACAACACTATCACCCACCATATACTTCAACTTCTGATGCAATGTGGACGTTATGGCCCCTACAGCATGGATCCATGGGCGCCCGAGAAGGCAGCTATAAGCTGGGTGGATATCCATGATGTAGAATTCGGTATCAAAAATTTCTGGCCCCACCTGCATTGGTAATGTTATTGACCCAAACACTGATCTTTTCGTCCCATCAAACGCCCTCACAACCAAATCGATGGGCGTGCAAATGACTCCCCGTATGTCCAATTTCATCATGGCTCTCTTTGGCAATACGTTCAACGACGATCCAATATCTACCAATACACGCGACATTACGGTGCCCCGGCATTCCACCGATATATGCAAGGTCATGTTGTGCTCCCGACCCTTGGGCGTTAGGTCAAAATCTGTGAAACCCAGGCTATGTCCAGCATTGACATGTGCCATTACCCCCTCTAACTGATTTACAGAAACTTCTTGAGGCACGAATGACGTACCCAGTATTTTTAGCAAGGCGTTCCGGTGGTCCTTGGAGCATAACAACAACGACAAGATAGAAATCTTTGACGGCGTCTGCTGTAGGTGTTCAACAATTTTGTAGTCGCTTTTACGAATCAGTCTCATGAATTCCTCTACGTCCTTGAGCGACGTATCCTTTTCTTTCGACTGAGCGGGCCCGCTTTCACTTACTTTGGCTTTACCTTTGGCCAACCTCTCTGCTTCTATTTCAGGTGAGGTAAAGATCCTTCTGCTATGGGTCATGCCCCCCGTTCCGACGGCATTATCAACAGCACCAGCAGGCTGGCTATTCACCACAATTTTTTCACCGTTGCAATATGCTTCTAATCCGTATGTCCACGGGACAACTTTCGTACTTTCAAAGGGAACAGGCCCTACTTTGGTAATCGTAATAGTTGGCCGCTGGGCGGGCGCTGTTATCGTTATAGTCTTCCTCGGGATCGTTACCGTTGCAATATCATTCTGCTCTTCACATAATGCCTCCACAGGCTTCTCTACCGCAGTTCGATCAAATTGCAAGGTCCCTTCGTCGATCATGGCCTGAATGCCCTGTTTCAAATCAGTACAACCCTCAGGTTGGGTCCAACACTCTAGACAGTATTTATCACAACCAGGGAATACTCCCCCTCTGAGCATCCTGCTTTTCACTTCACTCAATGGTGTCTTCAACTCGTTAACATCCAACACCAAGTTCAAATTTTCTTCTGTCAAGATGGCATTTGCCCCATGATTAGGCATAGGCTGTTGTACAATATTGGGCCCCACTTGGCCAAAGTTGATGGCTTTATTGTCCAACAAGTCTTGAACTTTATGCTTGAAAGCATGACAAGATTCTATGTCGTGCCCGGGCGCCCCGGAATGGAATTCGCACTGCTTATTAGCATCATACCCCCTGGGAAGTACCGGTCCAGTAGGCGGTTCCATTGTTCTTTTCTCGACCAAATTCAACCCCAGCAGCGTCTGAAGAAGCTCTGCATATGTCGACGGAGGCTTATCAAATACCCTCTTCGGCCTTACATTCTGAAACCTTCCCTGACCCTGATGCTGCCTTTACTGCTGTTGCGGCTGTTGTTGCTGTTGTTATGGTTGTTGTTGCTGTTGTTGCTGAGGAATTGGAATAGTGACATTGGCTATCTTCTGAGGTTGAGTGTACTGATTTCTGCCTCTGCCCCGGCCTCTGCCACCAAATACAGTGCTTGTATCACCCTGTCATCTTCCACCGAACGCTTTTCTCGCACCCCCAGCTGGAGTAGATTCGCCTGCCTGAGTCTTTCCAATTTTAATTCCATTTTCGATCCTTTCTCCCATAAGGATCATATCGGAGAAGCTACCCATCGAAACATTGAGTAACTTGTCATAGTACATTCCGGTGAATGTCCCCACAAACATGTCATTCATCTCCCTTTCAACCAAAGGAGGGTGCACCCGAGCTGCCATATCGCGCCAACGCTGCGCATATTCTTTGAAACTTTCACCATTCTTTTGCGACAAGCTCTGCAACTGAACCCTGTTTGGCGCCAAATCGCTGTTATATTTGTAATGCATAACGAAAGCATTAGCCAACTGCTTCCAGCTCCTAATCTGGATGGGCTCCAGTCCCATGTACCATTCCAATGATGGTCCCGATAAGCTGTCTTGAAATAAATGCATGAGCATCCTTTCATCATTGGAATACGCAGACATCCTTCTATAATAAGAACGTACATGGACCTTTGGGCAGGTATCCCCTTTGTATTTGTCAAATGTTGGAGCCTTGAACTTCAATGGCACCCTCAGCCCTCGTACCAACCCCATAGTAGTCATATCTAACCCAACGGAGTTCTGATTAACCACACCTTTCATCTGCTCTTCCAGCATTCTGATTCTCTAAACCGGGTCAATGGGGCCTTCGGGTCCCATACCTCTTCCTGAAAAAGCGTCCTCCTGTTGATCCACATTCCAGTTATTGCCATACCCATCGTAACCCAAGTTACGGCCAAATCCTTGCTGATTGAACACAGGACCCTGTCCTCGGTTGCCGAACCCTAGATTGACCCCAGCAGGTCCAAAACCATTGTTGAAAGGAAATGCTCCAGCGCCGTTCACATTACCGAGTCCACCATTACCGTGACCATACCCCTGGTTGTTGCCGTAACCATCATTACCGAAGCCTTGATTGTTGAACCTGAAGTTCCCATCCTGATTGACATTGCCATACCCGTTATTTCCGAAGCCAACATTGTCAACAAATCCTTGATCAGCATCCACAGTGTTGCCTTTGTTGTTAACAACATGCCCATCACGACCATTCCCAGTATTGCCATTACCAGCGCCAGCACCTGCACCAGTACCAGTGTTTCCGTTGACAGTCACAACTGGTGGAGTAACAACTGCCGGTATCTCATCCTCCCGGCGAGGAGTTTCAACAGAAATGTGGTCAGTGTTGCCATTTCCGTTTGCCCGCGTCAGCAGCAGCTGCACCAAGGTCTGGAGATTCTCCTGGCCCTTGGCCATGCTCTCCATAGCTTGCATGAACAGAGTCAACTTCTCACGGATTTCCTGCATCTCGACTTGGACTTGATCCATTACCTTCTTGCAGTTGTTTCTGGTTGAATAGCGGTGGACTCTCTGGTCGTCAATCCTGAAAAACCTATGAGATGCAGGAAATAAGATACAAATTCAACAAGTAACTGGCAATGCAAAAATGAATATGCAGATGCAATAGGTGTCTGTGCGTTAGGGAGATCAACCCCTGATTCTAGTGCCAAAGTGCCAGTGATAGTGATAAGAAGTTTGAAATCCAATCATGGAAAAACATCTCATATATTCCTGCAAAGAGCCCATCAAGTCAAACATACAATATCACCGAGCGTACAATAACAAGAAGGCATGACCTCAACCAACAATCTTGGTGATGGCCAGCACAATGCAAATAAAGCATATACAACAGTACATAAGGTAATCAAGTGCGACCATATGCCTGATACTCCTCTAACAATCTCTTAGTCTTGGGATGGTCTGGCTGAGAAAGCAACCCTTCGACGAGCGAGTCTCTTTGCCTGATAACACGCTGGAGATCCCCAATGGATTCCTCCCAAGCACCTTCTCCAAGGCATTCCTCTAGCTTCCTCTTCTGGGATGCAGACTCTTTCTTACGCTTGATGACTTTGTTCAAGGCCTCCTGAACGTCATATCTCTGCATAACCTCTTCTTCAAACTTCTTCTGGCTAGCTTTCAACTAATCTTCCAGTTCAGAGATCTGCAGCTTCAGTTTGTCCTCTTTTTTTTGTTATTTGTCAGCGTAACGTTCCAGGTTTTGTTGAATGTGGAGATCTCTCGGTAGGCTATATCAAGTGCTTTCTTTTTAGACTCCAGCATGTCATGAGAGCTCTTGAAATCTATCCCCAAACGTTCACGCTTCTTTCGCTGTTCAGTCAGTTCTGCACCTAGTTGGTTCACCAACTCTGTTTGCTGCTCGAAGGAATATACAGCTTCATTCCTTTCGCTTCTGAGCTGCGCTAGCTCTTCTTCCAACTTCTCGTTGGCTTTCATCAGCTCTTCTTTCTCCTTCACGACCTGCTCATATCTCTCAATAGACACAGTAGTTGGCTCCTCAACCACGAGGGGAGCAGGAGGTGATACTATAGGAAACGGCATTAGCGCTTGCTTTGCCCTATCTTGGATCCAGACTTTGTACGGAGCATAGGCTTGACAATCATTCTTACCCAACAACGACTTACCCCTTTTGTTGATATTATTCCAAGCATGCTGAAGCTTGGACAATAATTCTCCACTTAAATCACCTGTGAAGTACAGATATTCCTGCACTTCCTCCTCTTTTGGCGGGTTTCTCAAAGCATAACCGAATTGCCTGATCAATAATGATGGGTTGTAGTTAATGCACCTTTCCTCCCAATCAGAGGAACGGTAGGATATCCGGCACAGCTGTAGATAATCTCAGATCCCATTAAATCTCTATCAAACCAGACAACATCTTCTGAAGAAAGTCCCATCAGATGCTCAGACCAATCCACCGTATCTGCAGACTCAACAAAGATACCCTTCTTGGGCAGGTGACTATCAAACCACATATACAACAAAGGCACACAACAAGAGACGTTCTTGCCCCTCCTATTCTCGTTCTTATAATGCAGTGAGTGATATAAATCTCCAATCAGAGTAGGCACAGGATTGCCGGAAGCAAATATATAGAATGCATCCAAATCGATGAAGTCAGGCATATTCGGGAACAATACAATGCCATAGATACACAAAGCAAGGATAACATTAAACACAATCCAACAGCCACTCTTGGCATACTCTTGTGCTTTCCCAACCAAGAACTTGAGAGAAAAACCAGAAAATCCATTCCACGAGGTAAACAACAACTCTGAGGAATCTAAATGCAAAGCAACAGCCAAATCCTCCAGCTTGGGCTCAGCACCCATATGAATGAAGGGTATCTTGTTCTGGATTGTTAATTCCAAGATCTCAGCATATTCCTCCAGGGTCGGAGCCAGAATAAAGTCAGGGAAAGTAAAACACCTCAGCGGGGGATCATAGAACTGCATCAGCGCGTACAATCCGTTCCATTTATACATGGATGGTTTACAAACCAATCTAAGCAGTTTCCCATAACTTTTCCTGAAGCTTCTCTTCACATCCTCATCAGCTAGAGATATCAAACCAAGCAAAGAAGAAACATCTAGAGTAGGCAACTTGTATGCTACAGTCTTCTTCAAAGTATCCATAATAGCAGACAGGAATTCGGGCAGCTAGAATAAGAGGGTATGAGAATGCACCTGCAGCACAGACACACGTTAATGATATGTGTAATACCCTAATTTTTACCCCTAAGATCCCACATTTCATTTGCATATCATTCCACAAAACAAGACCATACTTTTTGATTTTTCTTAGGTCCCTTGTTGTTTCAGACTTGCTTTATGTTTGTTTCTGTTTACTAACATCTAATCAAAATACCAAAAATATTTTTCAATTTGTTTGTTTCTTCTTCTTCTCTGTGTTTTTAGGGTTTTGCAAGGAGATTAATGACAAAGACATTCATTTAAGTTTAAATCAGATGGACGTTTGACCTTATCTTGGTCAAACTATCAAAAGTTTGCTTCGATTATAAGTTACCCGTGGTGGTGGGTTATTTTCTCAGGAAATGAGATTGTTCAAGATCAAATTGTCTTGTGTTGAAATTCATTGATTTATCAAGCAGTGTTCACCAAGAGTTTCTGATTGTGAATACACACTTGCTTTTTCCTCATGATTCAAGTCTGTCTATGGTGAGATTGGACCAGGTTTATCAAATATTACAATATGTGGAATTGTATCAGAGAGAAAACAAGGGCGTCTCAGACAGGCGGATCTGTTTGAAGATTGTTTCACCAAATGTTTTGGACATGACACTTGTAGATCTCCCAGGTATTACAAAGGATCCTGTTGGGGATCAGCCTTCTGATATTGAAGCCCGGATCAGGACAATGATCATGTCATATATCAAAGAGCCCATTTGTGGCCCACCAAAAACTAATCTTCATTCCTTCGGCGTACCCATCATCTCTGACTCGCTTTGTCTCTCACAATTCCACCTTTGACTCGTCCGAGTCATCACGCACCCTCACTACATGTATGGAACTTCACACCCACTTGATCAAGTTTGGATTTTCCCGCCACCCAAATCTCAGAAAACATTTGACAACACTTTATTCAAACTCTCGTTGTTTTGGGCATGCCCGTAACCTGTTTGATCAAATTACTGAACCAAGTACAGTTGTTTTGTGGTCTGCATTGATATCTCGGTATGTGCAAAATGGGTTTCATAAAGAGGCCTTATTGGCATTTAATGAGATGTGTACATTGGGTGTTAAGTGTAACGAGTTTACATTCCCAAGTGTTCTCAAAGCATGCTCAATCAAAAAGGATTTGAATATGGGGAGAAAGGTTCATGCCATGACTGTGATCTCAGGGTTTGAGTCTGATGCTTTTGTTTCCAACACTTTGGTTGTTATGTATGCCAAATGTGGGCAGTTTGGCGATTATAAGAAACTGTTTGGTATGATTTCGGAGCCGGGCGTTGTTTCGTGGAATGTCATGTTTTCTTGTCATGTGCAGAGTGATTTCTTAGGTGAAGCTGTTGAGTTATTTAGACGAATGGTTGAGAGTGAAGTAAGACCCAACGAGTTCAGTCTTTCGATTATATTGAATGCCTGTGCTGGATTGCGGGGTGGGAGTCTTGGAAAGGCAGTTCATGGTCTTTTAATGAAGCTTGGACATGGTTTGGATCAATTTTCTGCGAATGCGTTGGTTGATATGTATGCTAAAGCAGGGAGGATTGAAGACGGTCTTGCTGTTTTTCGAGAAATTATTCACCCTGATACTGTTTCTTGGAATGCAGTTATTGCTGGTTGTGTTCTTCATGACTATAATGAGTTGGCTTTGATACTGTTGAATGAGATGAAAAAGTCGGGAACTTGTTGTCCCAATGTGTTTACATTATCAAGTGCCTTAAAAGCTTGTGCTGCAATGGGGCTTAAGGATTTAGGTAGACAGATACATTCTTGTTTGGTAAAGATTGATACTGATTCAGATTTGTTTGTGGCTGTTGGGCTAATAGATTTGTATTCCAAGTGTGAGATGATGGATGATGCAAGAAGAGCCTATGATTTGATGCCAACAAAGAAGGATAGTATTGCATGGAATGCGTTGATCTCCGGTTACTTGCAGTGTGGTGATGAATTAAAAGCAGTCTCACTTTTTTTCAAAATGCACCATGAAAATATAGAGTTCAACCAAACTACTTTGTCGATGGTTCTTAAATCTGTGGCAAGCTTGCAGGCAATTAAGTTGTGCAAACAAATTCATACAATTTCTATTAAGTCTGGAATTTATTCAGATTTCTATGTTATAAACAGTCTTCTTGACACTTATGGAAAATGTAGTCATATAGACGAAGCTTCTAAAATATTTGAAGAGCGCGCTTGGGAAGATTTAGTGGCTTACACATCCATGATAACGGCATATTCTCAATATGGCGATGGGGAGGAGGCTTTAAAGCTATATTTGCAAATGCAAGTTGCAGAGATCAAGCCGGATCCGTTTGTCTGCAGTTCTCTTTTAAATGCTTGTGCAAACTTGTCGGCATATGAGCAAGGGAAGCAACTACATGTCCATTTCCTTTGGAATCACGTTGACATTTTACTGGCAGCTGTTATATTGGTGATCATTGTAAAAACAATTGTAGCCGCATCTGTTGTCAAGGGGTTTGGATACAATAACAAGACTTCCATTCTTGTTGGGATGTCCTTGGCACAAATTGGAGAATTTGCATTTGTTCTTCTCAGTCGTGCTTCAAATGTTCATTTAGTTGAGGGAAAGTTGTATTTATTGCTCCTTGGAACAACAGCTCTCAGTCTGGTGACTACACCCTTGCTTTTCAAGCTGATTCCTGCTGTTCTACATCTTGGTGCATTGCTCCGGTGGTTCCCTCCTGATAGTCCTGCTGAGGTTGTCTTCAAAGGGGACAGCTTTCGCGCAGACAGCACTAAGAGTATTACCTTGATGGTTCAAGGCTCCCATGATTCATGATGCCCAAATGTATTATAACAAAATGAATTTGCGGGATTAACCTGATGGCTTCTGCTATTCTGGTGGACAGGTGCCAAATAGTGCAAATAATGTTTGACTAATTGAATACACTTTCTGTTTCAAAGGAATGTATAGGCCGCACGCTTTCAGAGCACACACCGGAAACAGTGAATGCAATGGCAAACACAGGACACCGGATGCAAGATTTCAAACCGGATCCATCAACTAACCTTGTAACTTGGGCCACATTGTTATCAACTTGAATGGCCTATTTTTGTGTATAAAGTAATGTCGAGTTGCATAATCATGGTAACAATAAAATGGATGAGCTGCTTGCGGTAAGAAATTTGTTTTCTCTAGTTCTGTGTCACTATCTGAATTCTGTAAAAGGTGGCTGGCAGCAGTTGGAAGAAACAGTCAATTTCCTTGTTATGCACTCTGAGGAGGGTGGAAGTTCATATCGGTTCTTTCTCCGTGATATATATGAAGATGTGGTTCAAATTTGGTGGATTTATCAGCTGCAGACAATCTTTTCAGTTCACAACCCTGTCGAGACAATACACTGTACCTTTTGAAATTAATTGATGAGATGCTGATCTCCGAAATTGATAAAGAACTCCCGCTTCTTGTAGTGAAGGTGAGAATTCGGCAAATAAGTTGGATAGACAATTAAAGGGAACCAACACATCTATGATTGATTGCAGTGAAGATTCAAAATCATTTGCAATGCATGGTGTTCCTGAACAAGCATGTTTTAGTTCTGTTCTTGCAAAAGGTAATGCTATTGGCCAGAGAAGCTCCAACGTGCAGTGACATGGACAGTGATGCGGATGGGGATGATGAAGTTGTTGAACGCAGCAATCCTACTTCTTCAAGCTTGACAGACTCATCTAGTGGCTCGGGTTCAATCATGCATGAGAGTTCATCTAGTTACCAGAACTTTAAGAACCAAAAGCAGTTCAAAGCCAAATCAACCATCGTTGATAGCGGGACAAAAATCGTTGTGAAAGCTACATATGGAGAAGACACCATTCGTTTCAAATTTGATCCATCCACAGGTTGTTTTAAACTATACGATGAAGTTGCAACAAGATTCAAACTGCAAGCAAGGGACATGCTACAACATCTTTGCACAGGTCCAATTTCGAATGCATCAGTTGAAGTTGTTCAAGGGAGGGCCATGCTGTTTTTGCAGGATTTGCATTGGGTTTTGTTACACCGAAACAGAGCGAAAATGGCTCGAAATTGAGGTTGAGCTGAGAAAGTAATTCATCACTTATCCAAGCCATATTGCAAGCCATGTGAATATAATTCAAGCTGTGAGATTACACTCCAAGCTGACCCCACAAGCTATCCATGTCACTTAAATGAGCTACAAAGAGAAATTGCAAAACGACATGTCAAATACCAGCAAAAAATATCACGCACAACACACCTACTTCAAAACGGCAGAAAATTCTCACAAACTGCAAATCATTTTTCACTCATTCTCATCTATAAATAGAATTCATCCCTCACTCTATTCTTCAAGCTTTTCAAGCCAAAAAATCTCTGCTGATTTTCTTCCTCAATTCCTCACTACCAGAAAAAACCTTCGTTCATTCTCTTCTCATATTTCATTCCACCAAATTAACTTCAAATCAACCTCAAACACAGATCAATTTCGAACCAGAATTCGTTCAGAAGAAGAAGAGAAGCAAGAAGAAGCTTGGATTGATTTCTTACCTGAGTTTGAAGAGCTTTTGATTTCGATCTGTTCGGTGTAATTTTCGCATCCCGTCGCTTTGATCTAAGCAAGCTTTGAGCTCGAGAAAAAATGGTGCGAAGAAGTTACCGTGAAGAAGAAAGGAGAAGATGAAGTTTCTGTTTCTCTTTCTCCTTTTAATTTGTTTTTTTCATTTATTTATTCTTTTTTTTATCTTTTCTTTTTTATATTGTTATTAGTTTATTTTTATAAACTAATAATAATATTCTTGAAAAAAAGAAAGCATTAAAAAATTATTTGAAAATATTTTGATTAATTGTTGGTGGTTTTGGATCTTGAATTTTGATAAGATTTCATCAATATCAATGGACTTTGGGTGTTGATTTTTATCCACCAAGAGAGGTGATTGATATTGATGATAATTTAATCGATTTAAGATTCAAATTGTGATTTCTTTTCATTCTTATTTTCTTTCTTCTTTTTTTTATTTTTATTTTTGATCGATGAAATCTATGGATCATAGATAATTGATTATCAAGGTTGTTTAATCTTCATTATTTCAAATCTATGGACGAATAATCATTGAGATAATTCTCCTTACTTTGGAATAGTGATAGATTACCTTTGATTAATTAATTAAAAATCTTGATTATGATGAGATCACCACCTCTTTTCTTTTTGTGTGGCATGTTTTAGGAGAGTGATTTACATATCACTTCTCTAACATGTATTAACACTAACATTTTATTGACCGGCCTCAGATAGTCGTGGTTTCTACATAAACCCGATTACGATTGCTTAACATAGCGCTAAATTGTCCCTTAATCGGAAAATGATCATTCGTGGCTCAAACTTACATTTAAAAGTCCAAGTATGTTTAGTTGCTTGTCTTAACTCCAATACCTATGAAAATCATTGTTAGGAGGCTTTGATTCTATCAATCCTCTAATGAATTTTCATTAATCTTGGTCTAAGTGCAAGAATTAATCATCATTGATCATATGTTCTAACCACTAACCACTAATTCACTAACAATATCCTTGTTTAATTTTGTTTATATTCTCTTCTTACTCTTTATTTTTTTTACTTTTATGCTTCCATTTTATCATTACATACCATATCTTTGTTTATGTTTATGTCATTTTTCTTTTGTCCACTTGGACCATACTTTGTTCAAAACATTAATAAAGGATAAAACATCTAAAAAATTTGGTGCTATTAACTTTGTGGTTATACTCTTGGACCATTCTTAGACCTTGGACTTCATGGACATTTTGGATTTAGAATTAGGGTTCTCATTCCTATGCTTGGAGTATTGTGGATCTTAGCCTTTAATCGGATGGAATTCTTTTTGCTCGCTTTGGGGTGTGCTATAAGTCGGTTAGATCTTTCTTATCTCTAGCTCTTATTTTGTTTTTTTAGGATAGTCACTTCATCTCCTCCCTTTCTTAAATTTTCAAAACTTTCTCCCTCTTTCAAAACCTTCTTGGTTTCAAACTTCAAAACCGCTTTCGCAATAAAACCTTGACTTTCGTCAAGTGATTTTTAAACTTTGTTTTTCTTAATAAAAGTCAATCAATGTTAATCATGCTTTGACCAATTTCAAAAGACATAAAAAATACAAAAACTCATCAACTCTTTTTGTGCCTTTATGCACTTTTTCACTTTAAAACTTTTCATAAAGTTTAGACATGATTCATTTCTATAGTTGAGATGTAAATCTCCTATTCCCCATATTATTAAGACTTTGACATTTTCCACGTTGATGTTGAGTGATAGTCTTGTTGATAATCCAAGCAAGTCCTCCATCTTTATGTGACGCAAATGTTGTCTTAATACTCGTGGGTGGATAGTCGCAGTTTTCTCCTTGAAATGACGACTTGTCTGAACATCTAAAATCAATCAAAACCAACAAAATTTTGTCATTTGTACCACGAACTACGGGGTTTTGATTCCATATTGCACTTTATGGGTACGTAGGCATGAGACGATAAGTCTCTCCAAACACAAAAATATAAAAAAAATATTCTCCTTTCATCTCTCCAATCTCTTTTCAAACAAACCATTTTCAAACCAAAAAAGCGTAAATATTTCAAAGGGCTCCTATAGAGTACTATAGACGTTTTGGGTGCTAACACCTTCCCATTGCGTAACCAACCCCCTTACCCCGATCTCTGCCTCGTGTTCTTATTTTAGAACTCTTTGGTTTTGTTCGCTCTTTTTCCTTTCCTTTATTTGGATAAAATAAAAGTGCGGTGGCGACTCTTGTTTTCTTTGAGTTAAGTTAGTCAATAACTTACACTCACGATTTTTACCGCTACAGAAAAGTGGCGACTCTGCTGGGGACTCCAACGGTTCCTAGTGGGTTTCGCCTACTTTGATTTATTTCTCGCTTTCTGTTTGACTTGTTTGTTATTGATTGTTCTGTTTTGGTGCCTGGTAATTTGTGTGGTGAGATAAGTCCTAACCCGGACTTGAGTGCACTTATGATAGGAGGGTGGTATAGTCTTGTTGGCTTACGTGGAGTAGTCCTTACTAAGCTGACTTGAGATCCCCCGCTCGGTGGAGGCCCCTTTGGAAATTACTGATGTCTTACGAGTAGTCGTAATTGATATTACTTTTTCCGACTGGGAGCCTGAGAAGCTGAGGACCTTAGAACCCTTTAACCCATCTTGGCCTTATTAGGACGTGGTGCGGTGGCTGTTCAGGTGTAGACTTGAATTGGTCGTTACGCGATACCACACTCAGATGAGTTTCTCTTGAGAATATTGTTGGCCGACGAGTAGTCGTTTAAGCCGATAATATCCAAAAGATGGAATTATGATTCTGGGAACTTTTTTAGAACCTTGTTCTACAGGTGATGATATAACCATAGTACATACCATTGTGGGTTGGTTGATTCTTACCTTTGGCTCCATGCTCGTGCCGAACCTTTGAACCTGTGTGCTTTGTATGTCTTGTTTGTGGGTGTTGCATCTTGCACTCATGCATTCATGAGCATTGTGTTTCAGCTGGTTTTTAAGGATCTCAGAGATTTTCTTTTGCAAACATCGCAGATATTGTTGATTATGGATATTGGAAGGAGAAATACTCAGAAGTACGGTTTTCGGGCTCCTGATCTTACAGAGTTGAGAAAGCTAGTGTCCTTGGTAGATGATCGTTCGGGCTTCCTATCTCGTTATGGGAGACTTTTATTTGTTCTTTCTACCAATATTGAAGACGGAATTCTGAATACCCTTATGCAGTTCTATGATCCTATTTACCGATGCTTCACATTTCCCGATTATCAGCTCATGCCGACCTTGGAAGAATATGCTTATTTGTTGGGTGTACCGGTTTCTGATAAGGTCCCGTATACTGGTTTGGAGGAAGCTCTTAAGCCTCAAGATATCGCTGAAGCTACCCATTTGACGAAGTCAGATATTGATGCAAATCTAAAGACTAAGGGAGGCCTCAAGGGTTTGACTGCTAAGTTCTTGATTGAGAAGGCTACTTTATTTGCTGACATTGGTCGCACATTGGCGTTTGAGGCTATATTGGCTTTACTCATTTATGGACTAGTCTTGTTTCCTAATATTGATAATTTTGTGGACATTAATGCTATTAGGATTTTCTCGATTGGGAACCCTGTTCCAACTTTGCTTGGTGATACTTATTTCTCCATCCATAGTAGGACTTCTAAGGGAAACGGTACCATTGTTTGCTGTCTACCTCTGCTGTATAATTGGTTCGTTTCACACTTACCTCAGACATCTGCTTTTAGGAAAAACAAGGATTGCTTAAGGTGGTCTCAAAGGATTATGTCTCTTACGCATACTGATATCACTTGGTCTTCTTCGGTTTACGATAATGTCCGGATTATTGATAGTTGTGGAGAATTCGCTAATGTTCCTCTTCTTGGAATACAAGGCGGAATTAACTACAACCCGAGTCTAGCTCGCCGTCAGCTGGGATATATGCTAAAGGATAAGCCTAAGAATATTTTATTAGAGGGTTTATTCTTTCAAGGAGGGGATGATTCTCTTGGTTTGAGAAGAAGAATGGCTCATGCCTGGACTAAGATTCACAGGTTGGGTAGAGGGGAGCTTGGAAGACAAGT
Organism: Lathyrus sativus; assembly: GCA_963859935.3. NCBI lineage: Eukaryota > Viridiplantae > Streptophyta > Magnoliopsida > Fabales > Fabaceae > Lathyrus > Lathyrus sativus. The sequence goes on along the minus strand of OZ012735.1, from coordinate 12,340,698 downwards.
TTGCATTGCTTTAGAACCTTACACGCTTTGGGTGAAGAAGAGGGCTATGGAGCTTAAGATGCCTTACCCTATTGAGAAACCTCTGACTACTGTGATCTCTACGCCACTCCCTACGGCAATCCCTGTTTCTTCTGATGATGTGAAGACACTTCAAGACGCTTTGGCTAAGATGAAGGAAGAGAAAGAGATGTGGGAAAGTAAGTTTCAAGCTTCTGACAAAGAGAAGATGGAATTGCAAAAACAGATGAAGGAGAAAGACGACTTGATAGAGTTACTTGAGCGGCGCGCTGTGAAGAGGCATGCAGAGGATTTATTTTCCTCTACTACTCCATCATCACATCCTCCTACTTCTGGTGCTTGGAAGGGTATTGTGGATCAGCTTGTGCTAGAGAAGATCACCATGAAGCACAACTATGAGAAAGAGATTAAGAGACTCCGAAGGAAGTATCAGCTTGGATCGTCATCAGATGTTCCTTAGGACCTAGCTTTTTATTATTTTGATATTATTGTATTTTGTACTTCCAAGTGTAACTCTTTCCAATATTCAATGAAATGAGATGTTTATCAGTATTTCAAGAAGTGTTATTTTTTCTTTATGATGTTTGTAATTGCTTTATATCTTAAAAATCCTTGAAAACTGGTTGAAACACCTGCATTTTGCATTTGCATTCGCATCATCGTGCATTGTGTGTTGCCTTTTCCAGATGTCTTATTTGTTTCTTTTGGCCTTCCTTCAGTCAAGCTGTCGCATCACTACAACACCCGGGCTAACTCTAAGAAAAAGATGGATCAGTTGCAACAAGAGAACCGCGAGCTCCGTGAAGAGGTATCAACTCTGAAAGATGGTTTGGAGAGACTGACTGCCGCAATGGAAGCTCTGGTGGCTGCTCAGAATCAGCCACCACTACCTCCTCCTTCTCCTGTCCAAGGAACTGTGATTTCTGAAATCGGATCAACGCCCATTTCTGTGGCCCCGATTAATGCTTCTCAATATCAAATGCCTGTGGGTTTCCCTTGGGGCATGCCTAACAATTATGTGCCAGAGGGATATCGACCTCCTGTTCCCGAAGGTTCTAGACTCCCTGCTGTCATGGCTGTACCACCTCCTGTGGTTAATGTTGTTCCTAATGCTGAAGTTCCGGTTGTTCCTACTGTCATACCTGTGCCACCGCCTGTAACTCACGCTATGCCTTATACTGAAGAACAAATTTTCCATACTGCTCCGAGCGAGAGTTTGGATGTTATGGATCGAATAGATGACTTTCAGGATCAGTTTGCTGAAATGCAAAGAGAAATAAGGGCTTTAAGGGGAAAGGAGTTATTTGGAAAGAATGCTCATGAGCTTTGCCTTGTTCCAAATGTGAAGATTCCCGCTAAGTTCAAGGTTCCGGATTTTGAAAAATACAAAGGGAACACTTGTCCGCAAAGTCATTTGATTATGTATGCTAGAAAGATGTCTACCTATACTGACAACCATCAGTTGTTGATCCACTATTTTCAAGATAGTCTTACTGGTGCTGCGCTGAAATGGTATATGGGACTCGATAGTACACAAATCAAGACATTCAACGATCTTTGTGAAGCTTTTGTTCGTCAGTATAAGTACAATCTCGATATGGCGCCAGACCGTGATCAGCTTCGCGCAATGTCTCAAAAAGAGAAAGAAACCTTTAAAGAATATGCGCAAAGATGGCGTGAGATTGCAGCTCAGATAAGCCCTCCGCTTGAAGAGAAAGAAATGACCAAGATTTTTCTAAAGACTCTGGATTCATTTTACTATGAAAGGATGGTTGCGAGCGCTCCTAGTGATTTCACGGAAATGGTTAATATGGGGATGAGATTAGAGGAAGCTGTCCGTGAGGGACGTCTGATAAAAGAAGGAAATTCTGGAAGTACAAAAAAGCCTGGTGTTGGGTTCCCTAAGAAAAAAGAAGGAGAAACTAATGCTATATCTCAGGAAAGGTCTAGAAGACGCAGAGTTGTGAACAACAATGGTAGTCGTCGTCAGCAACAAGTAGCATCTGTTATGCCTGTTGTCAGTAAAACCCCTACCGCTCAAGCTACTGCAAGTTATCAACCACGTTTCCAAGAGAAGACAACTCAACAAGGTCGTACACAGAGGAAAACACAATTTGATCCCATTCCAATGACGTATACTGAGCTCTTTCCGGCTTTAATAAAGAATAATTTGGTTCAACCTCGTGATCCACCGGCTGTTCCAACTGAAATTCCATGGTGGTATAAGCCAGATGCTCATTGCGCATTTCATCAAGGTGCCCCTGGACACGATATCGAAAATTGCTATCCTCTGAAGCATGAAGTTGCAAAGCTCGTAAAAAGCGGTATTCTGTCTTTTGAAGATACCAACCCTAATGTGCAATCAAATCCATTTCCTAAGCATGGTAATGCAACTGTCAATATGGTATATGGTTGTCCTGGTACATACCGTATTTTCGACATTCGCTGGATTCGGAGATCGCTTGTTGAAATGCATGCTACTTTGAGTGAGTTCCATGATATTGAGCATGATTATGCCGCCTGTTGTATTTGTTCTGTGAACCCTCGAGGGTGTGTGATTGTGAAAAGGGACTTACAAAAGATGATGGATGAGAATTTGATTCAGGTTACTGCAAACAGAAATGAAGTTGAGAACGAAGTGAATGTCATAGTCCCAGGTTTCAATATTCCTGAGCGGGTCGTAATTTCTTACAACAGTCAGAAATCTGCTGTGACGCCTTTGGTTATCCGTTTGCCGGGCCCGACGCCGTATGAATCCGATAAAGCTGTTCCCTACAAATACAATGCTACTATGTTGGAGGATGGAAAAGAGGTTCCCATTCCTTCTCTTCCCTCAGTTGTGACTATTGCTGATGTCGGACGTGTAACCAGAAGTGGTCGAGTATTTGATAATGTGCCTTCAAAGACAAGTGAAGATACTGGGAGTAAGCAAATTCAGTTAAGGACTACTGTGGAGTCTGGTCAATCAAGTGATGTAAATCAGAAGTCAGATAATGATGAGGTATTGAAATTGATCAAGAAGAGTGAATATAATGTGGTGGATCAATTGTTACATACACCGTCAAAAATATCTGTTTTATCTCTGTTAATGAGCTCTGAGGCTCATCGTGAATCGTTGCAAAAAGTATTGGAACAAGCTTATGTAGATCATGATGTGACTGTTAACCAGTTTGATAGCATTGTTGCCAATATCACTGCGTGTAACAATCTGAGTTTTTGTGATGAAGAGTTGACTGATCATGGAAGAAATCATAATTTGGCTCTCCATATCTCCATGAATTGCCAGGAAGACGCTCTATCCAATGTGCTGGTTGATACTGGGTCATCGTTGAATGTGATGCCAAAATCTACTTTGTCCAGATTATCTTATCAAGGTACTCCTATGAGGTTCAGTGGGGTCATTGTGAAAGCCTTTGATGGATCGAGGAAAACCGTGATTGGAGAGGTTGATCTCCCTATCAAGATTGGTCCGTGTTTTTTCCAGATCACTTTTCAAGTCATGGATATTCGTCCTGCTTATAGTTGTCTTCTAGGACGCCCATGGATCCATGAAGCTGGAGCTGTTACTTCGACACTGCATCAAAAGTTAAAATTCGTGCAGAATGGTAAACTTGTCGTTGTTGGTGGAGAACAGGCTATGTTGGTAAGCAGTTTGTCGTCTTTTTCTTATATCGATGCGGAAGAGGATATTGGAACTCCGTTTCAGGCTCTTTCTGTGGTTGATAAAGCTGTCAAGAAAGATGGGGCGTCCATGTCTTCTCTAAAAGATGCACAACGTGCAGTGGATAATGGCCAAGCTGATGGATGGGGCCAAATCATTGAAGTTGCTGAGAAAAAAGATAGAGCTGGTTTGGGTTTTACATCTGGTTCAACCCAAAAGGAGCTGAAGAGTATTCATGAAGTCTTTCGAAGTGCTGGGTTCATCCATTGCAAAGATCATTCTGCAGCTGCAATTCTCGAAGATGACCAAGAGGAAGAAATGCCCAACTTTGTGACACGTGGATTAATATGCCAGAATTGGATCGCTGTTGATGTTCCTACTGTTGTTCATGTTTCAAAGTAATTTGTTTTTGTTTCTTTCAAAAATCCTTTCACTCTGCCCAAGGTGAAAGTGAATTTGTGAGGGCTTTGTTTCAACTTTTATCATCATCAATAAAATGTTTTTCTGTTTATCCATATGTTGTTTTCCTTTTTTGCTTTACTTCTGAAAAATGGTAACATAAAAAACCGAAAAAAGTATAATAATGTTATAATCACTCTTATCTGCATAATATTTTCATTTTTTTTGTTCATATTCTAAAATCAAACATAAAATCATTGTGCAGATTGATTGTTAAACCCATTGGAAACAATGACCATATGCCCCCTCCCAACTTTGAGTTCCCTGTGTTTGAAGCGGAAGAGGAGGATATTGAAGAAATTCCTGATGAGATTTCTCGATTGCTTGAGCACGAGGAGAAGGCCATTCAGCCTCATGAAGAACCGGTGGAATTGGTTAATCTGGGTTCCGATGATGATAAAAAAGAAGTCAAGATTGGGGCACTGCTTCAGTCAGATGTTAAGAAGAGGATGGTAGAGCTTCTTAGAGAATATGTTGACGTGTTTGCTTGGTCCTATCAAGACATGCCTGGTCTTGATACTGGTATTGTGGAGCACCATTTGCCATTAAAGCCTGAATGTTCACCCGTGAAGCAGAAATTGAGAAGAACTCATCCTGACATGGCAGTGAAGATTAAAGAAGAGGTTCAAAAGCAGATTGATGCTGGTTTTCTTGTGACCGTAGAATATCCTCAATGGGTGGCCAATATCGTGCCTGTTCCAAAGAAAGACGGAAAAGTCCGAATGTGTGTTGACTATAGAGATTTGAATAAAGCAAGTCCAAAAGATGATTTTCCACTACCACACATTGATTTGTTGGTAGATAATACTGCTAAGTTCAATATCTTTTCATTTATGGATGGATTTTCCGGTTATAATCAAATAAAGATGGCACCTGAGGATATGGAAAAAACAACATTCATTACACCCTGGGGAACATTCTGTTACAGAGTGATGCCCTTCGGTTTAAAAAATGCTGGTGCAACGTACCAGAGAGCTATGACCACCCTGTTCCATGATATGATGCATAAAGAAATTGAGGTCTATGTGGATGATATGATTTGTAAGTCGAAGACTGAAGAAGATCATATTAAAAATTTATTGAAATTGTTTCAACGTTTGAGAAAGTTTAAGCTCCGTCTGAATCCTAATAAATGCACTTTTGGTGTTCGTTCTGGGAAATTGTTAGGCTTTATTGTCAGTCAGAAAGGCATTGAAGTTGATCCTGGTAAAGTTAAAGCTATCCAGGAGATGCCTGCACCTAGAACAGAAAAACAAGTAAGAGGATTCTTGGGACGTTTGAACTATATCTCCCGATTTATATCCAATATGACTGCCACATGTGCACCGATTTTCAAACTTCTCCGCAAAGATCAGGGTTGTGTCTGGACAGAAGATTGTCAGAAAGCTTTCGAAAGAATTAAAGAGTATCTGCTTGAACCTCCTATTTTGTCTCCTCCCGTAGAAGGAAGACCTTTGATCATGTATTTGACCGTGCTAGAAGAGTCTATGGGTTGTGTTCTGGGTCAACAAGATGAATCCGGGAGAAAAGAATTTGCCATTTATTATCTGAGTAAGAAGTTCACTGATTGTGAGTCTCGGTACACGATGCTTGAAAAGACATGTTGTGCTCTAGCTTGGGCTGCCAAGCGCCTCCGTCAGTATATGTTGAATTGTACAACTTGGTTGATATCTAAAATGGATCCAATCAAGTATATCTTTGAAAAGCCTGCTTTAACTGGGAGGATTGCTCGTTGGCAAATGTTGTTATCAGAATATGATATCGAGTACCGAACTCAAAAGGCGATAAAAGGCAGTGTTTTGGCTGATCATTTGGCACACCAGCCAATTGATGATTATCAACCTATTCAGTTTGACTTTCCTGATGAGGATGTGATGTATCTAAAGGTTAAAGATTGTGAGGAACCATTACATGAAGAAGGACCTGAGCCTGGATCCTGTTGGGGTTTGATTTTTGATGGGGCGGTTAATGAATATGGCAGAGGTATTGGTGCAATTATTGTTACTCCTCATGGTTCTCATATTCCTTTCACTGCAAGGTTGGTTTTCAATTGCACAAATAATGCGGCTGAGTATGAAGCGTGTATTATGGGCTTGGAAGAAGCTATCGATTTAAGAATCAAGATTCTTGATGTGTATGGAGATTCAGCTTTAGTGATTAATCAGATTAAAGGGAAATGGGAGACACGTCAACCTGATTTAATTCCTTATCGTGATTATGCAAGAAGGTTGTCAACTTTCTTCAATAAAGTTGAGTTTCACCATATACCAAGAGCAGAGAATCAAATGGCAGATGCTTTAGCAACTTTATCCTCCATGATTGTGGTAAATCATTGGAATGATGTGCCAAAGATTGATGTGATGCGTCTTGATAGACCAGCTCATGTGTTTGTAGTTGAAGAGGTGGTTGATGATAAACCTTGGTATTATGATATTAAATGCTTTCTTCAGAATCAAGAGTACCCACTTGGGGCATCCAAAAAGGATAGGAAAACTTTGAGAAGATTGGCTGGTAGTTTCTTCTTGAATGATGATGTGATGTATAAGAGAAATTATGACATGATCTTGCTAAGATGCGTGGATAGACACGAAGCGGATATGTTGATGAAAGAAATCCATGAAGGATCCTTTGGCACCCATGCCAATGGACATGCGATGGCTAAGAAGATGTTAAGGGCAGGTTACTATTGGCTGACAATGGAATCTGATTGTTGTAAATACGTGAAAAAGTGCCATAAATGCCAGATTTATGCTGACAAGATTCATGTGCCTCCAACTCCTCTCAATGTTATCTCTTCTCCATGGCCTTTTTCAATGTGGGGCATTGATATGATTGGAATGATTGAGCCTAAAGCGTCGAACGGACACCGTTTCATATTGGTGGCTATTGACTATTTTACCAAATGGGTTGAAGCTGCATCATATGCAAATGTGACTAAGCAAGTAGTGGTCCGGTTTATCAAGAATCAAATCATCTGTCGGTATGGTGTTCCGAGCAAGATCATCACTGATAATGGGTCGAATTTAAATAACAAGATGATGAAGGAATTATGCGATGAGTTTAAGATTGAGCATCATAATTCTTCTCCTTATAGACCCAAGATGAATGGGGCTGTTGAAGCTGCTAATAAGAACATTAAGAAGATTATTCAAAAGATGGTTGTTACATACAAGGATTGGCATGATATGCTTCCTTTCGCTCTGCATGGGTATCGTACATCCGTTCGCACTTCAACAGGGGCAACCCCTTTTTCTCTTGTTTATGGCATGGAAGCAGTGCTCCCGATAGAGGTTGAAATCCCTTCTATGAGAGTTTTGATGGAAACTGAATTGGCTGAGGCTGAATGGTGTCAAAGTAGATACGACCAGTTGAATCTGATTGAAGAGAAAAGAATGACGGCTTTGTGTCATGGCCAATTATATCAACAAAGAATGAAGAAAGCATTTGATAAGAAGGTTCGACCCCGTGTGTTCAGAGAAGGTGACCTCGTGCTCAAAAAGATCTCGACTTTTACTACTGATTCTAGGGGCAAGTGGACTCCTAATTATGAAGGCCCATATGTTGTTAAGAGAGCCTTCTCTGGCGGTGCATTAATTCTTACAACTATGGATGGAGAAGAGTTCACTCGTCCTGTGAATGCCGATGCAGTCAAGAAATACTTCGCCTAAAAAAATAAAAGAACAGCTCGCTAAGTTGAAAACCTGAAAGGGCGACTTAGGCAAAAATGAGCGTCTCGGTGGACTGAAAACCCGAAAGGGCGGTCCAGGCAAAAATTAGAGACAAAACAGAAATAATTATCCCGGTAGATTGAAAACCCGAGAGGGCAATCTAGGCAAAAGTTAGGGATCATGGCAAGTAACTGCATCTGGCCAGTCTTGATCGTTTGAAGCAACATTTCCTATCAAAGGTTTTACTTCAGATATTCTCCGCTGAAGTCTCAAGCACAGTTGGAATTCAAAGTTGTTAGGGAGAATAATGGTCATTGTATTTCAATGTAGAACTTTCCATTGTACTTACCATTTTTCAAACTTTGTAATGATCCATGGAGTTACGCCATTTGCGGACTACCATTCTATCAATAGAATTTGGGCCTTTGTCCCTTTGTTTGCAATTCTTATTTTGTTTCTGTTTATAGAATTTCATTTTATTTTTGATAATGATTTTTGAAACAAATGTGAATAATTGATTTAAATTTTGAAAATTATAAAAACATTTTTCTTTGATTTGTGAAAATAAAAGAAAGAATATCAACAGTAATCCCAAGAATGGTAGAATCTTGAAGCGAAAAGTGTTCTCTTCAGCAGGGTTCTTTCTTGCCTCTCTGGTAGAATTTATTAGCAGCTCCCCAGTAGGGTTGTGTTGATGTTTCCCCATTTGAGCTATATTGAGGTCTCTTCAGTAGAGTTTGCTGATATTCCCTTAGCAGAGTTTTGTTTCTTTGGATAAACCAGACGAGTGTTGAACGGTTTTCCACAGCAAAGTCTTGATTCAAATGATCGGACAGTTGAGAAATTTGAAGACCACTTCTTCTTGATGTTTTTGCCCAAGCGGAGATTTATCTTTGATGATTCCTAGCGGAGGTTATGCACATTTGCTTTGGATTATTCCCCAAGTAGAGAGCAATGTTGAGAAGTGTTGACATAGTAGTCACCTGTCGGGTTGTCACTCACCTTGTGATTGGGTGTTGATTTAAAATCCCCCACAGTTTGACTTTTTGCTATGATGTTAACTTCTTATTCCCTTGGCAGGGTTGGAAGATTTCTGTTGCTATGTTTTCTCCAACAGTTTTTTCTCAAAGCGGAGTTCATATTGTTGTTCCCTTTTGTCGAATTATTGATGGTTGAAGATTGATCTTTGGGGTCTTTTCCCCAAGCAATATCTCCATTTATTCAGCGAGATTTAAGCCTTGTAGTAGGATTTATTTTCCTTTGATGGCTCTTGTGTATCTCTTGCAGATTTTCTGTTGCCGATCCCCAGCACGATCTCCAATGATATCTCTAACTTGCAGAGATTAGCCGAGTATTTCAGTGGTGTTGTGGTGTTTGGTTCACCCTCTGTTTGCCCTTTTGTCTGATTTATCAGCATATTCATACTCATTGAATGCGCATTCATTTTGGTTGAGCATAGCATGTCTTTGTTGCATTGTGCATCCTGCATTTTTTGTTGGTATTTCCCTTTTCCCGATGTTGTTATCTCGCAGAATGCGTGTGTCCTCTCTTCATTAGAGTGTCGACCCCTAAGCAGAAAATACCTATCATTTTTTAATTCCCCACTGAGTTTATGCCTCGTGGAAGATGCTTTGTTTAGCTTTCCTCCCCAGTTTTTTTTTCTGGATGGAATTGTTCCCCAGTTGAGTTATTTCCTCATTGGGTCAAGTCTTGTTTGACCGTTTCTTTCCAGTTTGTTCCTGGATTGAACTTTGGTCTCTTACAACAGTTACTTTGGTTTTCCCTGGGCTGTGAAACCGGGATGATGAAAAGGTAGTTTTGAGGATTTATTTTCCTCAGCAGGAATCTGTTATTGGTCCTCGTCAGAAGATGAAGATTTGATTTTCCCAGTAGTGTTTTGATAACACTCTCTTGGTAATTACTTATGCAACTTCATGTGGAAGCCTCTTTATTTGAACAGCTTGTGTAATCTCCAGAAATTTACCTTCGCAATAAATAACATTTCTCTAGTTCATCCTCAACAGAGAAGTTTATTGTGAAGTGATGGATCCTTATCTGATTAGCTTTTCTGTCAATTGGAATTTCTGTGGAATAACTCCCGATGAGAATTCTATTGCATGGTTCAACCTGCTCGTATCTCTTTTAAAGATCCTCGACAGAGTTGTTAATATCTTTTTCCAACAAATGGTTGTCTCTTTATTTGAGAAGTTTGTTGTGTGTTTGGAGCTGCTCAGTAACAAGTAGCTGATGATATATCTCTTTCTCCTACCCAGTTACAGGTAGTCGAGTATGTTTGTCCTACCCAGTGTCAGGTAGTTGACCTTTTATCTTTTTCTCTTACCCAGTAACAGGTAGTCGAGTATGTTTGTCCTACCCAGTGTCAGGTAGTTGACCTTTTATCTTTTTCTCCTACCCAGTAACAGGTAGTCGAGTCCGTCCTACCCAGTAACAGGTAGTCGACATATTGTTTACCCTATCCAGTAACCGATAGTTGGTAACCCTTTTATTCAAGATTATTATTCTCGCTAAACTACTCAGTAACCAGTAGTTGGCGTTGCTTCTTTTCCTACCCGGTAACAGGTAGTTGATTATATCTCAACGAGTGGATTACTTTTTATCCAGTAACTGGTAATAAGTAATACATTTCTTTGTTTTCTACCCAGTAACTGGTAGATAACAATTCTCTTGTGTTTTTGCACTTATTTTCTACTCAGTAACCAGTAGAAAGTATTTTACCTATTATTTTCGGTTCGAATATCTTCGCCCAGTAACTGGCAGTTGGTATCTCTTTCCCCATTGAGTCGTTTCCTTTCCCTTATCGGAATAGGATCTTGCTTTTTTTTTTTTTTTTGTTTTCTCATGTGGAGTCTCTCTTTTTCTCCCAAGCTTTTGTTTGTCTCCTGTGGCATTATTTCCCCACAGAAGTCTTATGTTCGCATATCATTAGCATAATCATATCATTTTGTGGTCTCTTAGGGCTAAAAATTGGGTTAATTGTTATATTTAAGTCTCTTCTATCTAGTCGAGACAAAGATGTCAATCTTCATATCTCCGGATAGAAGAATCTTAAATAGGGGCAGCTGTAATACCCTAATTTTTACCCCTAAGATCCCACATTTCATTTGCATATCATTCCACAAAACAAGACCATACTTTTTGATTTTTCTTAGGTCCCTTGTTGTTTCAGACTTGCTTTATGTTTGTTTCTGTTTACTAACATCTAATCAAAATACCAAAAATATTTTTCAATTTGTTTGTTTCTTCTTCTTCTCTGTGTTTTTAGGGTTTTGCAAGGAGATTAATGACAAAGACATTCATTTAAGTTTAAATCAGATGGACGTTTGACCTTATCTTGGTCAAACTATCAAAAGTTTGCTTCGATTATAAGTTACCCGTGGTGGTGGGTTATTTTCTCAGGAAATGAGATTGTTCAAGATCAAATTGTCTTGTGTTGAAATTCATTGATTTATCAAGCAGTGTTCACCAAGAGTTTCTGATTGTGAATACACACTTGCTTTTTCCTCATGATTCAAGTCTGTCTATGGTGAGATTGGACCAGGTTTATCAAATATTACAATATGTGGAATTGTATCAGAGAGAAAACAAGGGCGTCTCAGACAGGCGGATCTGTTTGAAGATTGTTTCACCAAATGTTTTGGACATGACACTTGTAGATCTCCCAGGTATTACAAAGGATCCTGTTGGGGATCAGCCTTCTGATATTGAAGCCCGGATCAGGACAATGATCATGTCATATATCAAAGAGCCCATTTGTGGCCCACCAAAAACTAATCTTCATTCCTTCGGCGTACCCATCATCTCTGACTCGCTTTGTCTCTCACAATTCCACCTTTGACTCGTCCGAGTCATCACGCACCCTCACTACATGTATGGAACTTCACACCCACTTGATCAAGTTTGGATTTTCCCGCCACCCAAATCTCAGAAAACATTTGACAACACTTTATTCAAACTCTCGTTGTTTTGGGCATGCCCGTAACCTGTTTGATCAAATTACTGAACCAAGTACAGTTGTTTTGTGGTCTGCATTGATATCTCGGTATGTGCAAAATGGGTTTCATAAAGAGGCCTTATTGGCATTTAATGAGATGTGTACATTGGGTGTTAAGTGTAACGAGTTTACATTCCCAAGTGTTCTCAAAGCATGCTCAATCAAAAAGGATTTGAATATGGGGAGAAAGGTTCATGCCATGACTGTGATCTCAGGGTTTGAGTCTGATGCTTTTGTTTCCAACACTTTGGTTGTTATGTATGCCAAATGTGGGCAGTTTGGCGATTATAAGAAACTGTTTGGTATGATTTCGGAGCCGGGCGTTGTTTCGTGGAATGTCATGTTTTCTTGTCATGTGCAGAGTGATTTCTTAGGTGAAGCTGTTGAGTTATTTAGACGAATGGTTGAGAGTGAAGTAAGACCCAACGAGTTCAGTCTTTCGATTATATTGAATGCCTGTGCTGGATTGCGGGGTGGGAGTCTTGGAAAGGCAGTTCATGGTCTTTTAATGAAGCTTGGACATGGTTTGGATCAATTTTCTGCGAATGCGTTGGTTGATATGTATGCTAAAGCAGGGAGGATTGAAGACGGTCTTGCTGTTTTTCGAGAAATTATTCACCCTGATACTGTTTCTTGGAATGCAGTTATTGCTGGTTGTGTTCTTCATGACTATAATGAGTTGGCTTTGATACTGTTGAATGAGATGAAAAAGTCGGGAACTTGTTGTCCCAATGTGTTTACATTATCAAGTGCCTTAAAAGCTTGTGCTGCAATGGGGCTTAAGGATTTAGGTAGACAGATACATTCTTGTTTGGTAAAGATTGATACTGATTCAGATTTGTTTGTGGCTGTTGGGCTAATAGATTTGTATTCCAAGTGTGAGATGATGGATGATGCAAGAAGAGCCTATGATTTGATGCCAACAAAGAAGGATAGTATTGCATGGAATGCGTTGATCTCCGGTTACTTGCAGTGTGGTGATGAATTAAAAGCAGTCTCACTTTTTTTCAAAATGCACCATGAAAATATAGAGTTCAACCAAACTACTTTGTCGATGGTTCTTAAATCTGTGGCAAGCTTGCAGGCAATTAAGTTGTGCAAACAAATTCATACAATTTCTATTAAGTCTGGAATTTATTCAGATTTCTATGTTATAAACAGTCTTCTTGACACTTATGGAAAATGTAGTCATATAGATGAAGCTTCTAAAATATTTGAAGAGCGCGCTTGGGAAGATTTAGTGGCTTACACATCCATGATAACGGCATATTCTCAATATGGCGATGGGGAGGAGGCTTTAAAGCTATATTTGCAAATGCAAGTTGCAGAGATCAAGCCGGATCCGTTTGTCTGCAGTTCTCTTTTAAATGCTTGTGCAAACTTGTCGGCATATGAGCAAGGGAAGCAACTACATGTCCATTTCCTTTGGAATCACGTTGACATTTTACTGGCAGCTGTTATATTGGTGATCATTGTAAAAACAATTGTAGCCGCATCTGTTGTCAAGGGGTTTGGATACAATAACAAGACTTCCATTCTTGTTGGGATGTCCTTGGCACAAATTGGAGAATTTGCATTTGTTCTTCTCAGTCGTGCTTCAAATGTTCATTTAGTTGAGGGAAAGTTGTATTTATTGCTCCTTGGAACAACAGCTCTCAGTCTGGTGACTACACCCTTGCTTTTCAAGCTGATTCCTGCTGTTCTACATCTTGGTGCATTGCTCCGGTGGTTCCCTCCTGATAGTCCTGCTGAGGTTGTCTTCAAAGGGGACAGCTTTCGCGCAGACAGCACTAAGAGTATTACCTTGATGGTTCAAGGCTCCCATGATTCATGATGCCCAAATGTATTATAACAAAATGAATTTGCGGGATTAACCTGATGGCTTCTGCTATTCTGGTGGACAGGTGCCAAATAGTGCAAATAATGTTTGACTAATTGAATACACTTTCTGTTTCAAAGGAATGTATAGGCCGCACGCTTTCAGAGCACACACCGGAAACAGTGAATGCAATGGCAAACACAGGACACCGGATGCAAGATTTCAAACCGGATCCATCAACTAACCTTGTAACTTGGGCCACATTGTTATCAACTTGAATGGCCTATTTTTGTGTATAAAGTAATGTCGAGTTGCATAATCATGGTAACAATAAAATGGATGAGCTGCTTGCGGTAAGAAATTTGTTTTCTCTAGTTCTGTGTCACTATCTGAATTCTGTAAAAGGTGGCTGGCAGCAGTTGGAAGAAACAGTCAATTTCCTTGTTATGCACTCTGAGGAGGGTGGAAGTTCATATCGGTTCTTTCTCCGTGATATATATGAAGATGTGGTTCAAATTTGGTGGATTTATCAGCTGCAGACAATCTTTTCAGTTCACAACCCTGTCGAGACAATACACTGTACCTTTTGAAATTAATTGATGAGATGCTGATCTCCGAAATTGATAAAGAACTCCCGCTTCTTGTAGTGAAGGTGAGAATTCGGCAAATAAGTTGGATAGACAATTAAAGGGAACCAACACATCTATGATTGATTGCAGTGAAGATTCAAAATCATTTGCAATGCATGGTGTTCCTGAACAAGCATGTTTTAGTTCTGTTCTTGCAAAAGGTAATGCTATTGGCCAGAGAAGCTCCAACGTGCAGTGACATGGACAGTGATGCGGATGGGGATGATGAAGTTGTTGAACGCAGCAATCCTACTTCTTCAAGCTTGACAGACTCATCTAGTGGCTCGGGTTCAATCATGCATGAGAGTTCATCTAGTTACCAGAACTTTAAGAACCAAAAGCAGTTCAAAGCCAAATCAACCATCGTTGATAGCGGGACAAAAATCGTTGTGAAAGCTACATATGGAGAAGACACCATTCGTTTCAAATTTGATCCATCCACAGGTTGTTTTAAACTATACGATGAAGTTGCAACAAGATTCAAACTGCAAGCAAGGGACATGCTACAACATCTTTGCACAGGTCCAATTTCGAATGCATCAGTTGAAGTTGTTCAAGGGAGGGCCATGCTGTTTTTGCAGGATTTGCATTGGGTTTTGTTACACCGAAACAGAGCGAAAATGGCTCGAAATTGAGGTTGAGCTGAGAAAGTAATTCATCACTTATCCAAGCCATATTGCAAGCCATGTGAATATAATTCAAGCTGTGAGATTACACTCCAAGCTGACCCCACAAGCTATCCATGTCACTTAAATGAGCTACAAAGAGAAATTGCAAAACGACATGTCAAATACCAGCAAAAAATATCACGCACAACACACCTACTTCAAAACGGCAGAAAATTCTCACAAACTGCAAATCATTTTTCACTCATTCTCATCTATAAATAGAATTCATCCCTCACTCTATTCTTCAAGCTTTTCAAGCCAAAAAATCTCTGCTGATTTTCTTCCTCAATTCCTCACTACCAGAAAAAACCTTCGTTCATTCTCTTCTCATATTTCATTCCACCAAATTAACTTCAAATCAACCTCAAACACAGATCAATTTCGAACCAGAATTCGTTCAGAAGAAGAAGAGAAGCAAGAAGAAGCTTGGATTGATTTCTTACCTGAGTTTGAAGAGCTTTTGATTTCGATCTGTTCGGTGTAATTTTCGCATCCCGTCGCTTTGATCTAAGCAAGCTTTGAGCTCGAGAAAAAATGGTGCGAAGAAGTTACCGTGAAGAAGAAAGGAGAAGATGAAGTTTCTGTTTCTCTTTCTCCTTTTAATTTGTTTTTTTCATTTATTTATTCTTTTTTTTATCTTTTCTTTTTTATATTGTTATTAGTTTATTTTTATAAACTAATAATAATATTCTTGAAAAAAAGAAAGCATTAAAAAATTATTTGAAAATATTTTGATTAATTGTTGGTGGTTTTGGATCTTGAATTTTGATAAGATTTCATCAATATCAATGGACTTTGGGTGTTGATTTTTATCCACCAAGAGAGGTGATTGATATTGATGATAATTTAATCGATTTAAGATTCAAATTGTGATTTCTTTTCATTCTTATTTTCTTTCTTCTTTTTTTTATTTTTATTTTTGATCGATGAAATCTATGGATCATAGATAATTGATTATCAAGGTTGTTTAATCTTCATTATTTCAAATCTATGGACGAATAATCATTGAGATAATTCTCCTTACTTTGGAATAGTGATAGATTACCTTTGATTAATTAATTAAAAATCTTGATTATGATGAGATCACCACCTCTTTTCTTTTTGTGTGGCATGTTTTAGGAGAGTGATTTACATATCACTTCTCTAACATGTATTAACACTAACATTTTATTGACCGGCCTCAGATAGTCGTGGTTTCTACATAAACCCGATTACGATTGCTTAACATAGCGCTAAATTGTCCCTTAATCGGAAAATGATCATTCGTGGCTCAAACTTACATTTAAAAGTCCAAGTATGTTTAGTTGCTTGTCTTAACTCCAATACCTATGAAAATCATTGTTAGGAGGCTTTGATTCTATCAATCCTCTAATGAATTTTCATTAATCTTGGTCTAAGTGCAAGAATTAATCATCATTGATCATATGTTCTAACCACTAACCACTAATTCACTAACAATATCCTTGTTTAATTTTGTTTATATTCTCTTCTTACTCTTTATTTTTTTTACTTTTATGCTTCCATTTTATCATTACATACCATATCTTTGTTTATGTTTATGTCATTTTTCTTTTGTCCACTTGGACCATACTTTGTTCAAAACATTAATAAAGGATAAAACATCTAAAAAATTTGGTGCTATTAACTTTGTGGTTATACTCTTGGACCATTCTTAGACCTTGGACTTCATGGACATTTTGGATTTAGAATTAGGGTTCTCATTCCTATGCTTGGAGTATTGTGGATCTTAGCCTTTAATCGGATGGAATTCTTTTTGCTCGCTTTGGGGTGTGCTATAAGTCGGTTAGATCTTTCTTATCTCTAGCTCTTATTTTGTTTTTTTAGGATAGTCACTTCATCTCCTCCCTTTCTTAAATTTTCAAAACTTTCTCCCTCTTTCAAAACCTTCTTGGTTTCAAACTTCAAAACCGCTTTCGCAATAAAACCTTGACTTTCGTCAAGTGATTTTTAAACTTTGTTTTTCTTAATAAAAGTCAATCAATGTTAATCATGCTTTGACCAATTTCAAAAGACATAAAAAATACAAAAACTCATCAACTCTTTTTGTGCCTTTATGCACTTTTTCACTTTAAAACTTTTCATAAAGTTTAGACATGATTCATTTCTATAGTTGAGATGTAAATCTCCTATTCCCCATATTATTAAGACTTTGACATTTTCCACGTTGATGTTGAGTGATAGTCTTGTTGATAATCCAAGCAAGTCCTCCATCTTTATGTGACGCAAATGTTGTCTTAATACTCGTGGGTGGATAGTCGCAGTTTTCTCCTTGAAATGACGACTTGTCTGAACATCTAAAATCAATCAAAACCAACAAAATTTTGTCATTTGTACCACGAACTACGGGGTTTTGATTCCATATTGCACTTTATGGGTACGTAGGCATGAGACGATAAGTCTCTCCAAACACAAAAATATAAAAAAAATATTCTCCTTTCATCTCTCCAATCTCTTTTCAAACAAACCATTTTCAAACCAAAAAAGCGTAAATATTTCAAAGGGCTCCTATAGAGTACTATAGACGTTTTGGGTGCTAACACCTTCCCATTGCGTAACCAACCCCCTTACCCCGATCTCTGCCTCGTGTTCTTATTTTAGAACTCTTTGGTTTTGTTCGCTCTTTTTCCTTTCCTTTATTTGGATAAAATAAAAGTGCGGTGGCGACTCTTGTTTTCTTTGAGTTAAGTTAGTCAATAACTTACACTCACGATTTTTACCGCTACAATATGCAAAATGAGTATGCAACAATGCAATATGCAAACATGCAACAGGGGTCAAGTGATATATTGCTGAAGAGATCCATCCACAATATCTGTTTCAACAGACCCACAATACTTCTCAACCCTGGTCTCAACAGACCCATAACAATGCTCCACTTTGATCTCAACAGACCTATAACAAAGCTCCAAACTGGTCTCAACAGACCTATAACAAAGCTCCAACCTGGTCTCAACAGACCTATAACACTGTTCTGATGAAGAACCCCAAGTATCCACACATACTGATCCAATATCAAGAAAACCGGGTCGTTTGGAGGTCAAGTTTCCTGCATGCCCCAATCCCTCTCACAGGTAGGTGTCCTATCAACTGACACAAGGTACGGCATCCTATGCGGTCGTCGGCGTCACAGAATTTCAAGACTGATGATACGATACCCAGAAGGTGTGGCATCATCATGTCCTGAAGAGGCCTCACTTAGCCAACTTCCAATTGATCGGTCCCCAGATTCGACAATCCAACTAACCAACAACCCCCTCAACCCAAAGGGTTGAAAAAGCAGTCAACCAGAAGAACCTCGTCTGAGCGTGGATTTTGTGGGACACTAGTACATGCAAAGCATGCACGCGCCCACTACTTTCCACAACTAATTCTAGGTGCACTCAAGCCCAGGTCCGACTTATCTCTCAATCTGAACCCCTACTCAGCATAGCAACAATAATATAATGCTGAAAGTAAATACAGAAAGGTAAATCCATACAAAACCCACGACGGGAACACAAGCGCTAGGATTGACTCGCGTAGGGAACCGTTGGAGTCCCCAGCAGAGTCGCCAGCTGTCGCTACTGCGAAAATCGGCGCCGGCTATGACAGAAGAGTCGCCACCGTGCGTTATTTATCCCAAAGGAGGGAAAGGAAACGCTCAGAGTAAACCTAACGCAAAACGGGAAAGGAATGGTCGTCGCAACCAAATTCCTGGATTCGGGAGTCGATTACGCAAGGGGAAGGTATTAGCACCCCTCACGTCCGCCGTACTCGACGGGATCCACGCTTGTTTTCTAGTACAAATTGTATTCTATCTACTCTAAAGGTCAAAGGTTAAAAAGAAAAGAAAATGAAAATGACTCGGCAAAGTATCGCACTTTATGCCTACGTATTCCCGTCTAGAACGAGAAATCAGAGTCAACGTAGTTCGCCTACCTACAGGAAAGGAGGGGAAGGTTGCTCGCTAGGATACGGCGTCCTATGCCTACGTACTTTCATATAGCATGAAAGATCAGAGCAAACGTAGTTCGGGCTACGGAAGACACAAGCTTGTCTGACTGTTTTTTATTACCTTCAAAAAGGGTTTTTCTTGATTAAGAGTCCAAGCGGACAAAAATGACACTTTGATGTTTGTTTTGAATCTTTTACGAAAGAAGTGTTTTTTTAGTTTGTTTGCAATCTCTGACGCACTAGAGACTATGATTCGAGAGTGACTACGTCGTGTGTCACCCAAAGGGTGCCACACTAAGCAGCCAGACTACTGGAAAGAAGCTCTCTAGCAACCCTTTCTCAAATAGCTTAAGGCTCATAACATACGACATCGATTAACCTTATTACCGTATTTTTGAGTTGTTTTGAGATAAGAAGAGAAAGAAGCTCTAAAAAGCCTAGGGTTGAAAAGGGAATAAAAACTAACCTAATGTTGTCATGCATGGATAAGAGTCCTAATGTCTGTCATAATTCCCTCCTGCACAGAGGAAATCAGAGATCCTAGGGGATAAACAGAAAAGAAAGCAAGCAAATACAGTAAAATGCATGCAATGCAGCAATACAAGCGAGGCAAGGGAGTCCCACTCAACCTCGAACCTGGGAAAACAACAAGCAAAGTGAATCAACATTCACCTCAAACCTAGGGGGCAAGCTACACAAGCCAACAAGAAATACAGAAATTGAAAAAAAACCCCACAGCAGAGGAGGCAGCCCAAGCAGCAACACCAAACTCCTACAGCAAACAGCAGCTCTGACAGCAACAGTAAACCCTAGCTTCAATCCTCCAGCCAACTCCTGACAGCAAAGTTGACAGTAACACAACTCCATCTTCAAGCAAACCTTATGAAAGGCATCTTCAACATCTTAGATCTTCATCCCCAAGCTCTAGCAAGCTCCACCAAGAAAGATTGGTTATTGAGATCAATTTATAATGAATGGGAACCAGTGAAAACCAAAGGAAATCACTAGAAACCATCATCTGCAAAGAAGGGTATCCTCAAAAGTTCTACTCTTTAAGGCATACCACTCATCCCTCCAAGGGAGAGATGGGGCTTCCTTAAGAGGACTTTGAATCATAGGATATGATGGAAGCAAACAGAACATTCCATGTTTGAGGCAAGAAATGAACTAAGTCTAAAAAGCTCTTCCTAAAACCCTAATTTTCCTAAGCTCATGACAAGCACTCCAACAGATGAGAGAATCTTCACATCCAAGCTCTTCAAGCTCTCCAAAGCATCTTCAATTTATCCTCCAATTCATCCAAGCAGAGTCCAAGCCAAAAGCCCACCCAAAATAGCCCCAAACAAGTGGAATAAACCAAGCATCCAAGGGAGAAACCCACAAACATCACACCAATTGCAAAATACAAATAAAATGCTAAAAGAGGTCATAAAATCCTAATTAAATTTCTAAGGGAGCCTAAGCTTATACCCAATACCCCATATAAATCCTAAGTCCTAAATCAAACACTAAGTCCCCAAACTATGCTCTAAACTACAACTAGTTGTTTTGAAACCCTAAATCTAACACTCCTTATGTTCACCACTCAAATTGGCCTAAAATTTATTCACAAAATTAAGATAAAATTACTATGGGTACATGCATATCTAAGCTATCTAGCCCAAAAATAATCAGCTCAAAATTCATCACCAATTATTCACAATAAAATCAGCAAAAACACATGTCAAACAAATTAAAAATAAAACCAATTAAAATACAAAAAATGCAAATAAAATAAAAAATGCATGAATTAACTATTTTTCAATCCTATTAAATTCTACATTTTTTAAGGAGTTAGGGGGAAAAAATCTAGCTAAAAATGATTATTTTCCTATTTATTATGAATTTTAGAAACAAAATGGATTAAAAATAAAAAGAAAATCAAATAAAAGAAATTAAAATGCTGGAATAAATGAGGGCCATGAGATTAATTGACTGGTAAAAGCATCCAACGCTCCAGAGCGTGTCCACGCGTGCATCCCAGTCACACGCTGACTGGGATTAGTGAAACGGTGCGTTTAGCAGTCAAAGTCAGCCAATTCAAAAACAAGTCGTGGCCATTGGATGGGTTGAAAGAGTCAAGGTCCAAGCAAGATCCAACGTCTAAGAGGTTGTCTCCTACCTCTGAACTCAGGTGAGGCCAACTGTTCAGGGGTGGTGGTCCGGTGACTGCACCACCTCCTTCTCCGGTGAGTTCATGATCCAATGATCCAGAAAATGCAAACTCCATATCAATTTTACCCAGAATTTCACCAGGATTCCAAATCTCCTAACTCTCAATGGATTTTAGAATTCGAATCAAAGTTCAGAATATGCCAAAATCTCAACCATCACCATTTGCAAAATTGAAACCACAGAAATGATCACCATCCTTCAATGATCATCATGATCTATCCAACTTGTTTTGAAACCTCAAGATCGTGTATAACCGTCTCCAAACAGAAAATGATCATCGAACCTAATTGTCACTAATCAACTCCAAACCAATCCAGAAACGTTCCTTAATCATCCTAGGTCTTAACCATATGCACATTGCTAACTAATTCTCCCTAGAATGATGTAGAATTTTAAGGTTACATACCTGTAAAAATGGGATCAACAGAGGTGAAAAACGATGGATTCAAGCTCCACAACTCTCCAGGCACGATCAATGAAGTAAGAGGAAGCTTTTCCAACCCTCAATTTGGCTTGAATGTGCCTTGAACTCCAAAACCGTTTTCAGTTAGAAATCTTGAAAGCTCAACTGCAAACTCTCTGTTCAGCATGAAACCACCACCAACCTTCATCTGAGATCATTCTAATCCATATATAGAAGCTCTCCATGGGCTTTTTGATCCAACTTGAGGCCCAATATAGTGAATCCAAAAATCTGTTATGCACTTGAAAATCTAATGGTGCGGTCACGATCTGCTTGTTACAGCTAGCTCTAGAAGGTTCTATTCAACTGCAAATTGGTTAGTGAACATGCTTGGATAGCTAGCTTGTCCTGAATTGCCCTGAGTATTGTTTTGGAATTGTAACTTGTAAATGAAGTAATCACTTTACAAAGCATGTCATGAAATTAGAGCTCAATTCAGAAATGTGGAAATTTCATTGTGTTTAGAATGCAATTTCTGGTCAAAATGACTACTCACATGACCTGTTTATGACCTATAATTCAAAAATCACATTTTCCCTCTTTTGAATCATTTGAAAAACCTTTTTTTTAGGCCATTTTGAATCACTTCATGATATAAGCTAATTCAACCCACCATGATGACTTATCTGACCTAAAAACAACATTCTAAACACATTTCATGTTGAACAATTTTCCATTGGAGGCATGGAAGATAGAGATTTTGGCACATGCTTGAAAATGACCTATAATTCAACTTTCCCAAAATACCCCTGGATTGCCAAGATCATAACTTGAGTTCCACAAATCTTCTTGAGTACTTCTGGTACTCAAATTAAAGGTAAGATCAAGACCTACAACTCTTATGTTGGCCAAGAATTCATTTGAAAACTCCTTGAGGGGCAAACGTTGCTTGGAAGTCAAGTGACTTTCAC
This sequence comes from Lathyrus sativus, assembly GCA_963859935.3. Lineage (NCBI taxonomy): Eukaryota > Viridiplantae > Streptophyta > Magnoliopsida > Fabales > Fabaceae > Lathyrus > Lathyrus sativus. The sequence continues at coordinate 12,318,222 of OZ012735.1, read as the reverse complement.
AAATAAATTTCATAGTCCTCTGGTGACCTGTAACTTGCAAGAACCATAACTTGAGTTCTACAAATATTCTTTAAGACTTCTAGTACTCAAATTAAAGGTATTGAGAATCTCTATAAGTTCCATGTTGTCCAAATATCCATTTGAAACTTGTATTTGGACTTATGTGGCTTTGAAGTTAGGCACTAAACAAGGGATTTTACCCTGAAACCCTAATTTAGCAACCTCCCACATTCTTGATTCTTCTTTACTTGATCTTGGCACAACACCACACATGTATCAACATACCAATCCATGAACTCCATGACCTCAAAGTAGGCTTTGATGCTCTCCAATTTGCACAATTGACCTAGGGTTGACCCAGATAAAACCCTAGTTGACTGCACCTCAACTGTGGCTCTTGTACTTGAATCAATGACTTGTCTCAGCTTCAACAGGGCCCTCTAAGCATTCCATGAGATCCATAGACACCTCAAGTTCACATTCCATGTTGATGATCTTCAATACACCTCAAGTTAGGAGATAAATCCACCTGTGGGCACTCAAACTTCTCATGACTTCAACCCTTCTCTGACGACTTGGATGGGCTCTCAGGCTCAAAGAACACCTCTAGATAGGCTTCTTTTGACATAAATGGCACTTGATCCCTTATTGGATGACTTGATATGCTATGATATGCAAATGGTTGAAATATGTAAATGATGTAACTATGCAAATGAAATGCAATGAAACATAAATCAGGCAAGAAAAGGTTAAGCAAATTTTGGGGTGCAACAACAACCTTCAAAAAACCTAATTGAAGCAGGTTTGTTTCGAAAGCATACTTCGGTAAACATCACATCGAGAATGACTCCTAAAAGGATTTTCTTACCATTTCGGTATTAATGTTGACATTCTGATAAGTGATTCATTCACTATATGTCACAACTTTTTTCCAGTGAACAGGCTTGGATTTCAAAATTGTCATATGCATTGCATTAATATTATCATTTGCAGAATGAATTGTTTTACTTGCTAGTAAGCACTTGACATCATGAAAGTTTCTACAATGGAAAGTTTGATCGAGATAAGATGCAAAGCTCCTGAGTGCTCCGTTGAGCAGGGACATGCCAAATGATCACACCAGGGGAGTCAGCCATCCAAAAATCAGCAAATCTGGGGCAACCAGGTCAAGATTCGGTAAATCTCTCGAATGTCAGTTAGTCAGAGGCACTCCATCACAGACCAGCCAATCAGAGGGCAAAATTACTTCAAGGTTGGGGCAGTCCACCCAAAGAGCACAACTCCTTATCCAGAAGGCAATGAATCTGAAGCACCTCTCCGAGGTTCAAAATGCTGAGGCAGTTCCTCTAAAACCATCAGGGTACAGAGATTTCAGGTCTCCTTTTGAGGAAGATTTTTACAGAGATCCCACAGGCTGGGGAAAAATTGGAAACAAAGAAACTTTTCCTCTCCATATCTTCAGAGCTACTTAGAGTTATTCAAGCGGATTCAATCAACCTTCAAGTTCAAGACGAATGTCGGGAAGCCATGTTAACCATTCCCTGACCCTTCAACCATAAACCTTGTATCCAGACATGACATTTTCCAACGTCAGTCGTACCTGACCCCTCACAGATAACCTAAAGTCCAATTCCTATTGGCAACCTCCAGAAATTCCAATCCCTATTGGTGCCTCATTCCAAAATCCAATTCCCATTGGTACCCAGAAAAATTTCACCTTCGAAAAACCAATCACCGTCAGGTTTCACCTATCTTTCCCAGCAAAAGTTCAATCATACCTGGGACATCTTTCTTTCCCCGGCAGCCCGAGCTTGCATCTGCATTTCTGCATATAGTTATCATCTTTGAATTACATCCTCAAATGCGTAGCATTTCTATTTCGTATGGCGCATTATGCCATAAAAAAATTCAAACATATGCATGCGAAGCATAGGCCAGTTTTGGTTACCTTTCGTGGCAACCCGAATCACTCTTCAATCAAGACAATCACATATCTCTAGCAGCCTTGTTCGGTCAACTCATCTGCTTACTTTATTTTGGGTATTAGATCATACGTCAGTCATACTTTGTCCATCAACCCTCTGATGATGACATCCCTAACAGGTTTCTTTCCGCCAATTCCTATTGGCGATGTGGCTCTGGGATTCACTGAGGTGTTTCTCTGGATATGGTTTTCTTCCCGTCAATTCCTATTGACGATGTGATTTTGGATATGGTTTCTTTCCATCAATTCCTATTGACGATGTGTTTCTTTGGATATGGTGTTTCTTTCCGTCGATTCCTATTGACGATGTGTTTCTCTAGATATGGTGTTTCTTCCCGTCAATTCCTATTAGCGATGTGGCTCTTCGGGTAAGGTGTTTCTTCCCGTCAATTCCTATTGGTGATGTGGTTCTTCGGATATGGTGTTTCGTCCCGTCAATTCCTATTGACGATATGGTTCTTCGGATATGGCATTTCTTTCCGTCAATTCCTATGACAATGTGTTTCTCTAAATCTGGTGTTCTTTCCGTTAATTCCTATTGACGATGTGGTTCTTCGGATAAGGTGTTTCTTCCTGTCAATTCCTATTGGCGATGTGGTTCTTTGGATATGGTGTTTCTTCTCGTCAATTCATATTGACGATGTGGTTCTTAGGATATGACGTTTCTTTTTGTCAATTCCTATTGGCGATGTGATATTTGGATATGGTGTTTCTTCCCGTCAATTCCTATTGGCGATGTGGTTCTTTAGATATGGCGTTTCTTTCCGTCAATTCCTATTGGCGATGTGGCTTTGGAATTCACTGAGGTGTTTCTCCAGATATGGTTTTTTCCGTCGATTCCAATTGACGATGTGGTTCTCCGGACAGGTTTTCTTTCCGTCAATTCCTATTGACGATGTGAACTTTGGATATGATTTTCTTTTCGTCAATTCCTATTGACGAGGTGGCAGATCTTTGGATATGGTGTTCTTTCCATCAATTCCCATTGACGATGTGTTTTCTTTGGATATGTTTTCTTTCTGACGACGTGTGACCGGGCTCCAATTGCATACACCCCAACAGACTACAAATTTCTGGGTTCTTTTGTATTCAATCACCTTTTACCTTGAATGTATGAAAACCGTTGCTCTTCATCCCTTCAGGTCCAAGTCGATTGAATATGGGCAGCTGTTGCACCCCAAAATTTGCCCTCGCGTTTTCTAACTTTGACTGGCTTTTGCTTCGCATTCATCTGCATATCATCTAGGTCAATTATTTCTCGCATACTGTCTATGTTATCAGCCGGAATGGGTTTATCGGGATTACAACCACTTTGTTTGCATTTTAGACAGCTTAAATCAGTTCAAATGATGAGATTTATTTCAAAATCGGGTGAAAGGTTGTTCTCTTCCTAGTGGTTCAGTCCGTGCTGATAACTTTGTTGCATTTCGGTGCTTGACCTTTTTTATTCATTTTTTATGTCGTATGTTAATTTAGGTTTATTTTATTTGTTTAGAAATTACTTAAAATTTAGATTAGAATTTAGGAATTAGAAATTAGATTTTTAATTTAGAAAATTAATTTAGAAAAATAGAATTGAATTAGAATTTTGATTTTTATTAGAAATTAGAAATTAAATAGAATTTAATTAAATTTTAAAAATAGAATTTTAATTTAGATTAATTAATTAGTTTAGATTAACCTTTTTATTTTACTTAGAATTTTATTTAGAAAATAGAATTAGTTAATAGTTAGATTAGAAAATAGATTTAGTTAGAATTTAGGATTTTAATTAGATTAGGATATTAGTTAGGATTAGAATTAAGATTTTAATTAGATTATATTAGAATAGTTTTGTTAATTTATTAATCATTAATTAAAAGAGAAAAGGACAAAAATTGAAAGAAAAGCAGCAACAAGGATGACACACGTCGCTCAGCATATAAAACCCTCTACTGTTCATTGTTTTGAAGAATTGGAGAACCCTAGCTGCCAACCAACACTATTCACCTTTTTCAAGGTCCGAAAATCCTAGACAGCCTCCTCTGTCCACTATTGTCATACCCTAAATTTGTCCTATCCTTTTTGTAAATATTTTCGCATCTATTGTTTCATGCCATTTAGACACGTGTTAGCTCGCAATTGGTTGATGTTTCAGAACTTTATCTTTTTGACCAATTAAAAGGTGACACGTGGCCTAAAGACTTCAATTTTTGTGAATATTAATTTTTCTTAGTTTCTTAAACTCTTTCTTTTTAAAAAAAAGTGTTACTTATAATATTTTTAAGTACTTAATATTTGTTTTTGTTTTTAACTTGTTCTATTTATATTTGTTTATGTTTAACTATATTTGTTAATATCTTTATTAGAATTATGTTTTTTTTATTATTATTAATCTTAATATTATTGAATTTAATAAGAAAAGAAAATTGTAACAAAAAAAAGAAGCGAGTTGGGGGGAGAGAGGCCCAATTGCAACGGCCCGTTAGGGTTTGTCTTGGGGCTGAATATTAATAGAAGAGGAAGACTGATGGAGAAAGGGGGGAAATCTACTGTTCATTAGACCAAAACGGCCGCCCCAAAAACCCTAATACACTGTTCACCATTCTTCCCCAATTCTCCCAAATGCTGCCATCGCCGAACCTTCACCATCATCAAACTTTAACATCTTCCTCTCTCAAATCTGCCATTAAAGGCCACCAATTCATCTCCTTCCTTCCCATTCTCAACCTTTAACCCTTCCTTTCCCCTCAAAACGGCGCCGCGATCCCTTTCTCCCAAACCCCACAAACGAAATCACCACCTCCGCCTTCGTCTTCATCATCCTTCCCCACTAACCACATTGTTCTGCCAAATCTCACAAGAAACCAACACTCGCACTTACTGTTGATGTTCTAAGTTGAAGTAAGCTTTACGACGAAGGTTGCCGCTAAAGGAAGAAGAGTATTCTTCGTGGCCGTGAGAAGAATCTTAATCGTAGTCACCCTGCAAGTGTGTCTGTCTCCGCCGCGATTCACTTTGCCAACATCAACGACATCTTTGCGTCGTAAGTGTATTGGTACAGTTCCCATAGTTCTCGCGATTCAATGACTTCTTTTTGTGGTAGATATTTTTTCGAGTTGTGTAGTTGCTTTCGTTTTTACCTCTGTTTGGGGCTATTGAAATCATATTGATCATTTTTTGTGTGTTTTCATCTCATATCCCATTTATGAATAAGTTTGTGTTGTTTCTCTAATGGTTGATTGTGAAGAGTTTACATTATCATGTTATCTTATATGTGCTACTCCTAACTATTGTCATGCTCACGAAGGGTGTTTTTGGTCTTGGTTCTAGTTTTTAACCACTGCTGTATTTGATAGCCGCAAAGGAAAGAGACGGCGGCGAGATTCAGGATTAAACTCCATTCTCCCGTGACCGCACTAACAACATGATTTGCATTTAGTCTTGTCTTCATTTAAGGCTAAAAATGCAGTACCTCAAGTCATATCAGAAATCCAATGGAGGAGGCATTCTTCGCAACCCGCTCCATCAGCTCTCAACTCGTGACAACAACGACGTGTCGATCTGGTGGCATGTGGAATTTATGTATTGCTGATGTTTTGAGTTTATTGCAGGTCTTGTTGAGCTGCAGCTAACACTGATCGCGCTTATCACGGTGGATCGAGAGTTTTTCGAACCAAAAGCAAAACATGTTGCCAAAACTGATTTTAGATTTGGCTGTGTCATTTCGACAGGATTTGTAGTTGCAGTTTAATGAATCAGGCTTATCACAATGGATGGAGGTTTTTTCGAAAAGCAAATGTGTTGCTTTAGATGTTTGCTGTATCAACGGTGTTTCTGAGCATCCGATTTTATATGTTTTTAACACTGATACTGACAGAAGCACAAGGTTATCAACCTCCGTTTTGGCGATTTCGAATTTGTAAAATTGGTGTTCTGTGTTTGCTTGGTTTGTTGTCTGTTATGTGCAGGTTTCTAAAGTTTAAACTCAGGGTTTGGAACCAATACATTCAATGCAAACGAGTCTTCGGCTTCGCTCTTCAAACGTGCGCCAGCAGTTTGAATCCAAGATGTTCGGTTTCAAGTCGACGGTTGATGTCCAACCCAGTTCGATAGCATCAAATTTCACGGACTTGACAATCTCGCACCGACGATATTCAACAACAACATCACAGTAGCAGTTCAGTTCTGCACTATTGTACGACAACGACACGGCGGGAACAACATTATCTCTTGACTAGCTTCAATCACAGTCGATATTCTGCTTGCAGGCATCAGTTCAACATGTCCTCTGGCTGAGGTATTTTTTTCATTATTCTGCTAATGTTTGATACCTATGATGTTATGTTCTCATGATCAATTTTGTTTTCAACGCAGCTTTATGGATTTGAGCCTTTTTTGTGGTTTCAATTAAGATGTTTATATGGTGTTAGATTGTATATATTGAACAAACAATATTGTGTTTATGTTATTTTGATTGTTAGCTAATCATGTAATTTGCTGTTAAAATTACAATTGGATTTAGATTCGATTGTGCCTTGTTGGTTTGTGTTGTTCGGTTCAAAATGAGATCCATGGAAACACTAGCATAAGCATTCAAGTCTCTGATAGCAACCCAACCTCATCTTAAACTCCATTCGGTTATGTGGATTTCTTGTTCATTATTTGTATCTTCTATTTCTACTTTGGGCTGGCTGTTGATCTTGTGCAGGTGGCAGCATCTCCGAATCGTTGGTTATACGAAAAGATTTTGAAGTGTCGTAATGTCAACAACCTCGCAGCAAACTAATTCAAACATTAGCAGCATTCTCAACTCGTGTTTAGCAGCAACAATATTGTCATCCAGCTTCACAATGCCTCGTCCCTATTATGTAGCAACACAATAATTGGACCACCATTTTCCAACAACAGCCCAAGGCACCAATTCACCAAAGCCTGTCACGACAACTTGATGCGGTGTATTTTGATGAGCATTAACACTTGCGGGTGCGAGAATGAAAAGGAAGATGAGGAGTAATAGCCGTGACAAGCAAGGTCCAGAGGCATGATAACCCAGCTCACACAAGTCCAAAATGTGAAATCAGCGTCGATAAATATTTGTATCCTTTGGTTCGATACGCTTCGGTTAGGCGTGGTTGGTATTAGTATTCAATGTATTTAAGCATTGTTTTTAAGGCATTTTTGTGGTTGTTTTCTTTCTGTTATTTAAAAAAAAAAAAAAACTTCGCCGAATATCCGACGTGACGTCGTTAATATTCAGGTTGTTCTGTTAAAAATCATGGTTTTGTTAATCTCAGTTTGGTTGAGCTCACACCTACATTATATCATTACTAAAGGTTGTTAATTTTCATGAATGTGTATAAATTCCCTTTTTACTTGGATTCAGTGAATAAACCGGCTGCGTTTTGTTACGTATTAATAGTATTTTGGGATTTGTATTTGGGTTCATTTCGATTTCTTGGTGTTAAGTGTGTTTTTTTCGGTTCTGTTAGATTGTGGCGTGTTTCTGTTTGAAGTTCATAGGATTCCAATAATTGTTGAGTTCTGCTATGAGTATTTGCAAATAAATTGCAGTTGTATGATTGCTTGCACCCTAAAGTGACTTTTTTTTAAGTAATATCGTCACACTAGCGGTTTCCTTTTTTGTGAAATTTATTAATTGGTTGTTAAGGAGTATATTTATGATGTTAGTTTATTGGATATCATAGTGCATAGATTTTGGTCCAAATTACGCTAGCATAACGGCTGAAGTGAGCAGGCATTACAGTCAAGGCTGGTACCGGGTGCCAGGAATTCCGTGATTCACTTGGTACTAGCAGATTTTATTTTCTTAAGTTAAATTTTGGTTAAAAAAATTAATCAGTTTATTTTGTTATAGAATTTATTATTTTCACAAGAAAAATGCTGAATTATTTTCAAGAGAATTTGCTTTTATTTAAAAACATTTTGGGTTTCTAATCTTATTTAAACCTATTTTCAAATATTATTTTTTTTAAACTACTTTTCTTGTAATCTTAAATTCCATTTCTTTTTATACAAAACATTTTCTTAATTAATTCACTTTCAAAACATGATTTGTTTTTTTTTTAAATCTATTTTAATATATTTTTCCACATTAAAATAATTTCTAAATTAAATCAATGGGTGAAAATTAAACTCTTGAAGTCTAGCACTTCTCGAGTTTTCGAATAAACATTATTAAGGTGTACACCTTAAATAATGTATTGTTCATTTTTTTTTATATATATATAATTAATTTATTAGGCAATTCAATTTTCGTATTTGTATATGCTTTAGTAAGTAGCATGTTTTAGACAATTCAATAAATTACACTTTAGTTTTTTTTCAAATTTACTTTTAAATTTTGATTAATTTACTTTTTGCTAAATTTAAATCAATTTATTTTAACTTACAATTTATTTTTTCAGCTTATTTCAAAAATGTGTTTGATTTTCTTTAACTCCTGTTTCAATATATATTTTTCAACACTAAATTATTTCTCAATCAAGTCATGAAGAATTAAATTCTTGAAGTCTAGCACTTCTTGAATTTTTGGACGAACATTATGGAGGTGTACACCTCAAACAATATGTCGTTCGACTTTTCATTTTAGTACGCGATTTAGAACAAAGAAATATCATAGGAATCTAACATTCTGTGTGATATTTCCGCTGTTCATCCAAATTTTTTCAGATAAAAATGGTGTTATTGGAATCTAGTGTTTCGGTAATACCCCGATTATTTAGTTGTGGGGCCGACGTCTCATTTATTAAATAATTGATATTTTCAAATCCAACCTCGCGTTCTCACTTCTCACACGTTCACTAATTATTTTCATACCCCATTTCGTCTCAAATCATTTTTAAAATATTTTTCTCAATCAAAACCCCGAAAGAAAGAGGCACGTGGAGTCAAGCATTCCTTGTGTCTTCGAGTGAATAATTCTCGAAGCACGCCCTTTGAGTTGTTACTCACTCAACCTTTCGAATTCAATCATTTTTCAAACGTTCTCCTAAGTCGAATGCTCGTCCGCATTCGCAATGCTTTTCATTCACAATTCCTCGTGGTCTCGATATTAGGAGCACCCTCAGGGACTAATATCGTTTTTCACAACCTTAACACTTGACACGTCGTCAAGTCGGTTCCATCTTCGATCAAATCCTCGACACGTCGTCGAGCTACTTCTAAAAAAAACCCCTTTTGGCCTTGCATGCCATTTTTTCGATTCGATCTTTTCACAAACATTTTTAAAACCTACGAAAGAGGAATATCCTTAGAATTTAGCATTCTTTGAATATTCGAATGAGTAACTCTTGAGGCGCGCCCTTTAGTTGTTATTAGTTCATTCGTTCAATTTCAAAACGTCCAACTCTTTATCTTCAACTTATTCTGTCAATTCCCGAAAGAACTGAGTTCTTGGAATCTCGCATTCCTTGAATTCTTGAGTGACAAGCTCTTGAGGCACGCTTTTGGGTTGCTTGTCAGTCACCCTTTCGTCTCAAACTCAAACTTCAACCCTTTTCAAATCTCATCTTTTTGTGGTTGTTACCACGAACTACGACTGCTCTGATTCTTCATTCTCGTCTGAATGTAAGATACGTAGGCACAAGATTGTGATGATCTTGGCGAGCACACTTCTATCCATCTTCCGTTTCCCCCATCCTTTCCCTTAGTCGAACTACGACGCTCTGATTTCTCATTCTCGTCCGAATGAGCATACGTAGGCACAAGGGCCCCAATCCTTGGCGAGCACCCTATCCTCTAACCACCCATCTCTCCTTGGCGTCTTTAACCTTTTAACCTACCAATTCTACCTTTAACCGCGAGCAGAAGACAAGTAAACCTAAACAACACTCCCCACAATTACCTTAAGAGATTCCCGTCGAGTACGACGGACGTGAGGGGTGCTAATACCTTCCCCTCACGTAACCGACTCCCGAACCCGGAACATGGTTGCGACAGCCCTGTTCCTATCCTTTTCGTTTTAAGAGGTTTTCTCGATATTTTCCTCTCCCGTTTATTCGGGAAAAATAAATTTCGGTGGCGACTCTGTCGAACCGCATTTCCGCGCCTTTCGCGCGAGGGTCGTATGTTCGAGATGAATTTTTCGAGGTGCGACAACTATTCATCATCTTCATTGGAGAACCCTAACCGCCATCTTCTCTTCTCCTCTCTCCTTCCGCCACGACCCACCATCTTCTTCGTTAAACCCAGAACAACCAAAACCCCCGCTGGAACACAAACCGAACGAAAGTCATCTCCTATTTCCTCTCCTCCTTCTAGCTTTCACCACCAAATCCCCTTTCAATCTCATATCCGAAACCCAAACAGCCGCAAAGAACCACTTCAACCCCAAATTTACGGATTCAACCTCCAAGTCCTAAAACCCAATCGACCCAACCTTCAACTCTCCTCAAAATTCACTCTAGCCTCTAACATAATCACATTACCACACCTAATAAATCTTTTCGTCCCTTCACCACCGCAAAACCAAAACACAATCCACCTTCAGTTCTTCCTTCTTCTCCATTTAAATAAACTCATGAATCCCTTTTCACAACCGACCAAAGCAACATTCATCCTTCGCCTTCAAATTTGGACCGTAGCAACAGAAGTTGAACGAAAAAAACTATGACAAGCCAAAATGGAAGAAATTCGAAGTAATGGAAGCAACGTGAAAACGAGATCTATGGAAGAGAGCCGCATGTGTTGTTCGTAGTGATGTTGTTGTTGGATGTTTCTTTTTGTTGTTACCTTGAATATTAATTGTGGGCCTCGTGCCCGTTTTCTTGTTGGTGGGTTTATCACCATGTTGTTTTGCGGATTGAGAGGGGTGATGGGCTCAATGCCCAAATGATCTCTCTCTTATTTTTCACCCTTTTCTTGTATACACAGACCCCCTTTTTCTTTTAATATATTTTTGTGTTCTAATTTATTTTCTAACAATTGTTTATAATAATTTTCTAAATAAATAGAGTTTTGAAGTTTGTTTTAAGATTTTATTTTTCTAATTAGCTTTTTTTAAATTGTTAACATACTTTTCTAATCTAGTTTTTTAAGATATTTTGTAAATATATATTTCTAATTAAATTTAGAGTTCAGACATTTTCCTAATTAGTTTTTTTTTAGGAAGTTGTTAATATTTTTCTAAAATTAGTTTTTAGAACTTTTGAACATATTTTTCTAAAACTCGATCTTGGTTTTCTTATTTATCTTTGAGTTTTAGTTTCGTATTTATTTCATTTGGGTCGATGAAGAGACCTCCAAGTTGTAGTTTTTCAAATTATTGATGAATAGCAACAAGTCCTAGACTAATTTTCTTTACAACTTTTCATTTTCGATTTTTATTCATCTTTATTTATTTTCATCGCATTTTGGTCGATGGCGAGACTCTAAAACCATCATCGGTCAAATTATTGATAGATGGAGGTTTGTCCGAGACCACCTTCTTTCTCTCCTCATTTCTACTCCATTTTCAATTTTATTTTAGTTTTCTCGATCTATGAGGTCTTTCAATTTGTAAACGTCGGTTTATCGAAGTCGATAACCTTCGCAATTTCAAATCTATGGAAAATGACAGTTTGGGTCATTTTATTTACTTTGGGATCGCGATAGGCTACCTTCGATTAGTCGACATGATGTTTACGATTAAGACAAGATCCCCCCTTTTTTTTTGGTCCGTGCGACACGATTTAATTGGAGAATGATCCTCAATATCATTTCTCTATCATGTCCATAGCACGGATATCAATTTACGTGACCTCCTATAGTTCGACTTCCATCATAAGTCGAGGTACGACAATTTAGCGTCATATTTTGTCCCGATTCAATTCACTAACACTGTCACCATAATTCAAAACACTTAATAATTCGGTGAGTATCGTGCGTTGAGCATTAGGTATGTAGGAAATGACGAGAGATAGGGGTTTCTCCTCGCTTGGCTAGAGTGTTTAGCGCATGTCCCGAGGGCGATATGCGATGCATTCGCTCATATGTCTTAGATTTAGTGCAGTACGCGTCCCAAACCAAGCCACTTCACTTTCGTTCAGGCGTTCCAGGCCTAGGAAATTTTTCTCTCGCCCTCGTGCGATCGAGACCCTTTTCCGTAGTTGGCTGAACTACGGCTGCTCTGATTTCTCACACTTGATGAGAATACGTAGGCATAGGATTGCGATGATCCTAGCGAGCACTCTTCTTTCTTTTCCACCTCTTCCCCGCAAAGGACATGCTACGTCCGATCTACCACAAACAGGTAACGCCAAAGTCTCTAATGAGCGAGCAGCAATACACCTAAACTGCTAGAATGCGTATGTTAGCATCGTCTACCCGAACATCCCAGCAAACCGTAGGCCGAACTACGGCTGCTCTAACTCTTTACTTCTTTTAAGTAAATATACGTAGGCACAAGGGCCCCAATCCTTGACGAGCACACTAACAACTAACTTCCCCTTTCTCTTGCCTTAGTGCAATCAAGACCAACCTGTTTTTCAAACCTTTTCATCCTTCAGGTCGCTTCAACCTCATTTTCAGAAAAGAGTACGTTACTTTTCTGTTCTACCGCAAATAGTCATCGTCCATAACTGCTGGAATTGAAATTTAACATCACTCATCAAAAATACCAAACCCACCTTTCATCCGTAGTTTTTTGAACTACGTTTGCTCTGATTTCTCATACCAGATAAGGATACATAGGCACAAGACAACGATGTCTTGGCGAGCAACTTTCCCTCCATCACCCGTAGTTTTTCGAACTACGTTGACTCTGACTTTCCCATTGCACGAGGGAATACATAGGCATAGGGTGACGATGTCCTATCGAGTCTGTTCTTTTCTCTTCACCCCCGTTTAGCAGTAGCTTTTAGATAGCTTTCACCCATAGATTAGACAACAAGCGTGGATCCCGTTGAGTGCAACAGACGTGAGGGATGCTCATACCTTCCCCTTGCGTAACCGACTCTCTAACCCAAGATTTGGTTGCGATTACCTTGTCTTTCCCGTTCTTTTAGGTTTTCTTTGATCATTTCCTTTCCCTCTCTTTGGGATAAATAACGTTTGGTGGTGACTCTTCTGTTTGTTTCCATCGGTCTTTTTTCGTAGTTGCAACACCAAGCTCTAGAATGATGGTGGTAGATTCAGGGGAAACAACATGGATGTCTACTTGTTGGAGAAGATTCTTCAAAGAGATATGGGTAACATAATCCATCTGCAAAAGCGTGAAAAGGTCACCCTTAAAGATTTTTTTCTTTGATCTTCAGAAGGATGTTGTCTTCAGGCTTGCTCGAAGGTTGGTCTTCAGAGGTTAAATGACTGAGAGTTTTTCCAGAGGAACTTCCTCGACTGCCAAGAAGGATCTTGATGTATTGTCGAGGATTGTTGACCTTCAAGGCGTCGAGTTCCTTTTCAGAAAGGACTTCTCCATATAGAGTGGATGTTGCCTTGCCTTTAATAGCAGCAGCAGTGGTTGTAGTAGCAATGGCCTCGACTTGGGTCGGCTCATTGTCAGGTCTTTTCCCAGTTCTCTCCTCTTCACTTTGGCCCTCATCTTCTTTGTCTTCATCCATTTCGTCACCAGCATTTTCATCACTATAGCCATCAAGTTCAGACTGATGCATAGTCTCATCATCTTCCTCCATCTCCTCACTCCCTTCTGGATCAACATTTTTGTCACCAAGAGTATCGTCCATTGTGGAGTTGTCTTCATCAGCCAAGGTTTTGTTTTCCTCCATGTGTACGTCTCTTGGATCTTGTGTCTCAAGATTGTGCTGCTCATCGTCTTCGTCATGGTCAGAGCCATCAGTTTGAGACTGCTGGGTACTGGTCTTTGCAGGAGAATGGGGAGCTGTTTCAAAGCCAGGTTTATTAATTTCACCAAGTGAACTCATTCCAGAGCCCAAATCATACATGAGATGGTATGTAGGCTCACCTTGGCTATTCAGGATGGTGGCTGGAGAAGGAGATTTGTCCATTGTTGGCTTCGAGCCACCTGCATCAGCCTGAATCGAAGGGGAAGTGAATTATGGTAAAAGGAAAATAAGGTATAAGTAAATAAACATTTCAAAAATTTAAGTGATGAGTTACCTTGACACCCTCAACAACAGGGCTAGAATTATCACTTTCAGCAAGACCCGTGGCTGGTGTAGAGGCAGCTCCGGTAGAAATGTCTGCAGCACCACTGGTGGGTGTGGTCTTTTTGGAGACCTTAGCCGTCCTGGGGTCAGATTGGCTACCAACAACATATGTCCCTTGGCTGACTCTCTTCCTTTTCTTTAGATTTAGGTCTTCAGGAGGAGATTCGTCATCATTCTCTGAGTCAATGATAATTTAGGCAGTGGCCCTTTTCAACTTCCTTGGAGGTGTTGGAGGCAATTTCTGGGAAGCTTGAGTTAATAATAAGCATTAGACAAATGCCTCGATTAAGATGTAGTTGGTTGGCTAAAGTGAGATACTTCCTTGCCACTTGCAGAGATTTGGTACAAAACACACAACGAGAAAACCACATAGCTAGAAATGCTATGCATTCTTGATCTTCGATCGTGTTTGTTTGCTTGTTATGTTAATGATTGATGAAGTGGGTATACGTGTGTTTGGTAGTGGAAAACCCTATGGTGTCCTGATTATCCACTTCAGGGTCATAGACCAATCAATGAGGTTTTAGCCCTGTGATAGCATCTAAGTAAAAAAGTGTGGGTGTCATCATCCTACAAGGAAGGTGAAATGTATAATGGGTACTATCCCAGAAATATAAAGAAGAAGCCAGCAGAATGGGGCAGTAGGCGATACCTGTCTTCAACATCATGATCAAGTCATAAATCCCAGTTTTCTTCCAAGCTTCTGCCTTGACTTTCTCTACCTTGGTCAACCAGTTCAAATAGAGGTCAGAATCTTTGAAGTATGAAGTTGCTCTAAACAACCTGGACCCATCATTCAAGTACTTTAGGTCTATGTTTTTTAAGGTTATACTATTAGGACCTTCAGTGGCTACTTTGATTTGATCTTTCTGCCCTAAGGGTTTAGTCTTGCGGTAGGAAGGGAAGAAGTCACTAATAGTTGAATAATCTGCACCTAAAGTGGATAAAGGACCAGCTAAAGCTAGGGGTTTACCATAAACAGTCACGGGAATCATTACCTGAGATTCGTAGATATGTCTCTTCTCTTCTCTAAGAGGTTTGGGAATGAACTTTTGGTTCTTTACTACCTTGGGCCCGCTTAGTGTAGTAAAGGGAGGAAGCAATGACACACTCTTTAGCCCCTTGACCTTTAGGTTTTTCTTCTGATCTTGAGTAGCAATGGTGGGAGACGCCATTGTTAAGGGTTTAGAGAAAATGAGTTTACTGAAGGTAAAGAGTTTAGAATGCTTGAAAGAGAGGCTTAGTGATTTCTTTGGAGTGGAAAAAGTAAAAATAGTTTATGAGGAGATTATTTATAAAGCGTCTGAAGGTAATAAAAGGTCATTATTCATCATTAAGGTCTAAAGGGTAGTGGGACATGTGGTGTCCCAGGAGCGAAAGTGGGGGCAGTGGCAGTTATTACCTATGCCCATGATCTCATAGATCCTAAGAGAGGTGATGATGGTCTGGGATTTGGTGGGATTTCCAAGAAATTGTTTTCATAATTGGTCATGACGTCATGGACGTGTTTTAAAAAAATTGAACAGTTTTCTTAAGTCGTGGGTTGGTAACTTACGTTGACACCTACGTGGGTTCGAAAGATGGCGTCGAATGGGACACTATCAAAAAATGGCCTTTTTCTTCAACACTGTCGAAAAGGAAATTTTTGGAGGGAAATTTGTTAGCTCAGACGATAAATTAAATCAAACGCACTCACATAAGAAAGGAAGACTTTTTTGCGACTTAGAAAATATTTCTAAGATTGGAGAAGCTACATTCGACCAAGAATGTTTCCCAATACTAACAGAATTTGAAATTCAAATAAAGGGGAGAGTAGTTATTCTGGTCCATTCTTGAATAAGACAAGTGGCGCACATCCAAGAGGCAGATGCATGCAGTGCATCACTTGTCAGATGTTGATTATCTTAGGAATTTAACAACAATTAGTTTTATTATTATAAATAGGGGTTCTAGCAATAGGATTCGGTGTGTTGTGGTCATTATTGTACAAGTTACTCCAAATTTACTCAAAGTATTCGTGTGTAGAGAAAAGAGTCTTGGGAGAATGTGCGTGATGTAAAACACCATTTTAAGCTTTAATGAAATTTACTTTCACTTTGTATTAAAGGAGTTTATCTTTTACTTTCCTGCAATTTACATCTTCAGCGTTATGTTGTGTTTCTTTTAAGACTTTCCATTAAAGTCTTTAACCCTTTCCTTCAATTTAACGCTCTTATGTTTCTGTCGAACCATGCACTTTAATTAACTTATCTTTATAAACAATATCAAAGTGTTCAGTCTTTAGAACATTCTTTTGAATTAAAATTTAGCACATGTTCTAGGATCAATCTGATCGATCTCGTGAGTTACTAAAGTTAGATTTGGAAGATCAGCGGTTGTTTTCCAATTTTCACGGGAAACACCAAGATATCAGGGTGAATGTCCTAAATATTTTCCCTTGACTTTCATATGTACAGAGTCTGGTAGAGATGTCTTCAAAGTCCTCCACTAGGAATTAGAACACACACTCCTATAGGAGATACAGGAACATAGCTTCTGCACCCCTATGCGCTTAAATCAGAAATAAACTGACCCAACAAATGTTCATCAAGATAACCATGAGTTAATCTTGACTCCCACCAACACACTTATCCATAACAAGTTTCTTGTATAAATACTTCCTAGACTACAAACCAAATAACTCTTCAAGACCAATCTGAAGATGATTCCAAACACTATTGATAAACACACACTTGTTTATCATCCAGAACATATTCTACATCCCTCCTTTGTCTGAAAATTTCACTCCTTGGATCGACAAGATTCTGCACACACTCTTCTGAAGTGATATTTCAATATCTGGTTGAACATCAGTTCATTTTCCCATGAACAAATCATTGAAGTTGGTTCTGACGACATTACAAGGGTTACATACCTTTATTACATTTAAGGACAAGATTAGGACCTATTGAGAACTCCACAGATGATACGGACTGTATTCATTCTTTAAGACATATCAGATACAGAGAAAATGTTCTTGAGTTCTTGCAACTGTCTGAAGCTGCACCTTCAGGGGTGACATTTTATCGTCATCTTTATTAAACACCAATCAAAAGGATAATTAATTAAATACTTGCTAAGGCCACAAATAGAAATTGATTTTAAACCCCTATTATGTATTTTTCAGTCCTAAGACACCCCTCCTTACTCTAACAACAACCTAGAAAGAAATCTTCAATGCATGAATATTCCTTAGAACTTAAGTAACAACCTAGAAATAAATCTTCTTTATGAGTGGACTTGAGAGAGAACTCAAGTATCTTGGGCTACATTAAACATGACAGAGAGTGTTTACCAAATCCATAGATCATGAATTTGACAAACAAGACCTCAGCTCAACCTTTTTCCTCCTATTACCCTTCATGGTACCTAATTGACATTGTCTCCCAAACAACATAGAAAGATCCTTCAGAGGAAGATAAATCATAATGCTTGCTGCTTTATATAACTCCCAACTAATGATGGCATGAACATCTATAAAGGCTGACACCATCTTCAATAAGCTAGGTGAGATGTCAGAACATTTTACAAGGCACATGCGTAACAATAGAATCATTATCAGCAGCAGCGGAAGAATCTACACAGAAGTATCAGTCAATCATCAGTAGTTTTCAGGCCAGATTCAGAAAGCTATCCTCCTAGCTTCCAATCCCCTTGAACACAACAGTAGTGGATGGTCTGATCACACAATATGCTTCCTGGTTTAAAAGACCAGAAAGTATCTTCTCTATAACTCATCCAAAAATTGAACATGATGCCTTCTCTAATACCAATTGAAATTCTAGTATGCAGATCTCAGATATCCCAAGAGATGTCGAGACATTGATCTCTGGTTAACTAAACAAGGACATAACAAGAGCATAAGTCATAACAGTGTCCTGACAGATGTTTCAACATCTGTTATGTCATAAATTTTAGAGCAAGAGAGTAAACTACGATATACATAGCAAAATGAAAAATAATACAAAGATATGATGACCCAGTTTGGTGTACAACAACACTTACATTTGGGGGATACCAAGCTATGAATGAATTCACTATCAGTAGTATTAATTCAGAGCTAAACAACCTATGGTTTACAACTCGTCACTTAATCCCTACCCAGTGCAACTTCTACCTAGAAACTCATCTAGATAAGAGAAATCATCTAAATTCCTAAATCACATCAGTGATATCTAACAGTCACAACCTCTGGTGACTGTATCAAACTGTTTAATTGAAAGACACCCCTTTCAACATAATATTCAGTCAATACTCTTGACTAACACTAATACTTGAATTTGCTTAATAGCTTCATCCAAGAACAATATACAATTCATTACCTACAGATTTTTAAATATGTAAAACTATATGTACCACAATGTATCAAACCTGATACAAAGGGTGACTTATAATACAAGAAAGTCACACGACTCTCAAAACCCTAAACACTTATTTTTACATACAAAAGTCTTAACAAGGAATCCTTATTTGTTATAGGTCTTGGTCTTCCTTTTATAATCTTCAGCAGTCCATGGCTTCGAAATCTCTATCCAATCATTCCTTGATCCATGTTCTAATTGCACCTTAAATCTTGGAACAGATCTGCAACAAACATGTTGTATCAGACCAAGATGTCGAGTCCTCAAGATAAGACGTCTTGTCTGGTATGTTGTTCTTTACAAATTTCTTCATGTTAGAAAATCTTGTTCAACATCATGTTTTACCAAAATTTGGTCAAATCTTAGAGCCTTCAAAACGCTTTGATAAGCAAGAAGAAAAGGCTGAAGGTAACACGGGATGATTATGAGTTCTTAAAAGATGACGAATATGAAGAACAAGCTAACTTGGCAATGTTGTCTAGCGTTAGAATATCTGATAAAGAATATTCCTCCAAAAGATGAAGTAGTTTCTAATACTGCAGAAACTATCTTTATTGTAGGAGTTCTCAGTAGTGCAGTTAAAGTATGGTCCTTGTTACCAGGATTTTGACTGCTTACATAGATTGAAGGTACATGTTCTAAATCCTAGAACTTAAGCTTATAAACAATGGTTTTTGGAGGTGATCATAAGGAGAAGAATCATTGGCTTTAGAACAGTTAGCCTTTGAATTTTCTGTACACTGAAATATATAAACTAGTGAAATACCATAATATGATGTATCAGATCAGCTATTGTTAGTATCTATAGGATAGACGTGGGTAAAGGATCTTGAAACAAGGATTAATCTCTCTATATTCTATACCTTATGTATTCAAAGTGCATATATGGAAGTCTGAGATTATTCAAGATTAGAAATAATCTTGGTCAACAGTCTGAAAATGAACAGCTTGAGAAGCTATTTAATAAGAATGAAATATTCATGTCCTGGTTAGTTACAACTATATATAGATGTAAAAGGAATAACATAATCTTGAAAAGAAATGGTTAGAATTATGATATATGAGACTATCATGACAAAGCATTCCAAGGAGTTGTAGCATGTTATTCATAACATAATTCTTTTCAGATATATTCTGATGCATCATTATTATAATTCTCAAAAGGCTACAAAGTATTTGTACTTCTGCATATGAATCAAATCTATGTCAGAAAATGGTCATGGTTAATGTTAGTTGTAGCGTGATCATTCAACAGACTCTTTTGCGGAAAGAAAGTTATTTGGGACGAGTTACTTTGTCGGTTACAATAGGAAATATTTATGTTGGCAATGGGTTGATCGATTTGGGCTCTAGTATTAATTTGATACCGTTGTCCATTATGAAAGGGTTGAGACATATGGAGTTGCGAGCTACTCAAATGACATTGCAACTAGCCGATAAATCCATTACTCATCCTCACGGTGTAGCGGAAGATGTGTTGGTTAAGTTAGACAAATTCTTGTTTCCCATTAACTTTATGGTGATTGATATGGAAGAAGATGATGATGTTCCCTTAATTATTGGAATACCTTTTATGAAAACCACTAGAATCGCTATCGATATGGATGATGGTCTCATGAAAGTGAGAGTTCAAGATGAAGAGATTTATTTTAATCTATTTAAAGTCATGAAGCATTCGAAGGACAAAGGTGATTATTTTAGAATCGATGCAACGGAGGAGGTGATTTAAGAAGTAGCAAGGCAATTACAATTTCCTACCTCATTACAAAAAGTTCTTAAAAATGCTCTTCAAAGTGTCAATGAGAATGAAGAAAAAGAAATTGAAAAGTGTTTGCGAGAATTTGAAGAATTGGATGAGATTCCTCCCTTGAAAGAAAAAGTGGAAATTTTGAAAAAGGAAAATAATGAAGAAATCAAGCTTAAATTGAAGTTGTTGCCCTCTCATCTTAAATATGTGTTTCTTGATGATAAGGGGTATAAACCGGTGATCATAAGTAAGGAGCTAAACAAAAACGAGAAGGACAAAAAGATTTGTGTGTTAAAAAAGAATGAAGATGCTATGGGGTGGACTCTTTCTAATTTAAAAGGAACAAGTCCTTCCTATTATATACATCAGATACTCGTGGAACACACTTTCAAACTGGGAGCTCAACCTCAACATCGCTTGAATCCTACCATGAAAGAAGTGGTTAGGAAGGAAGTGGTGAAAATGTTGGACGCCGAAATGATCTACCCGATTTTCGATAGTCCATGGGTTAGCCTAGTGCAAGTGGTACCAAATAAAGAATGGATGACAGAAATTCGAAATGAGAAGAACGAGTTGACCTCTACAAGAATCGTGACCATATGGCGAATGTGGATTGATTACTGTAGGCTAAATTAATCTACGAGGAAAGACCATTTCCCTCTTCCGTTTATGGATAAAATGCTCGAGAGACTTTCCTGTCAAGAACTCTATTGTTTTTTAGATGGTTATTCATGTTACATTCAAATTATTGTGAACCTGAAGGACCATGAGAAAACTTCTTTCACTTTCCCTTTTAGAATCTTCTCTTATAGAAGGATATTGTTTGGGTTGTGTAATGCGCCGACCACTTTTGAACGGTGTATGCAAGCAATACTTTTGGACTTGATTGAAAAGTCAATTGATGTGTTTATGGATGAATTCTCGGTTTTTGGACCATCGTTTGATATTTGTTTGAAAAACTTAGATATGGTATTGGAAATGTGTGTGAAAATCAACTTGGTTCTTAATTAGGAAAAATGCAATTTCATGGTAACGGAAGGAATTATGCTCGGCCACAAGGTTTATTCGCGAGGCATTGAAGTTGATCAAACCAAGGTGGACGTCATTGAAAAATTGCCACCACCATTTAATGTGAAGGCTACAAGGAGCTTCCTTGGTCATGCGGGATTTTATCGAAGATTCATCAAAGATTTTGCAAAAATGGCAAAGCCTTTGAGCAATTTGCTCAACAAAGATAAGTTATTTGAATTTGGTGAGTCTTGAATGATAGCTTTTAATTCTTTAAAACAAAGTTTGACTATCGTGCCCATAATCATTGCGCCAAATTGGAAAACTGATTTTAAACTCATGTTTGACGCAAGTGATTATGCGGTGGGTGCGGTACTAGGTCAACGAAGAATAATTTTTTTCATGTTATACACTATGCAAGCAAGGTCTTGAATGAAGCTCAAGTAAACTATGCCATAGTAGAAAAAGAGTTACTTGCGATAATGTATGCATTGGATAAATTTTGGGCATACATAATTGGGTCTAAAGTTGTGGTTTACATGGATCATGCGGAAATTAAGTATTTATTTACCAAGCTAGATTTGAAACAAATGCTAATTCATTGGGTCCTTTTGTTTCAAGAGTTTGATTTAGAAATTCGCGACAAAAAGGGATCTGAGAATTTGGTGGCGGATCACTTATCCCACCTTGTTAATGTTGACGTGACCAAGAATGAAAGAGAGGTCAAGGAAGAATTTCCTGATGAACATTTGTTTATGGTGCAAGTTAGACCTTGGTTTACCGACATGGCAAATCACAAAGCCGTCAGATTAATACCAGAAGGTCTAACTCATAACCAGAAAAATAAATTTTTATCTGACGCCAAGTATTTTGCATGGGATGAATCATATTTGTTTAAGCTTGGTGTTAATAACATTTTGAGAAGGTGTGTGTCGAAAGAAGAGGCTAATAACATTCTTTGGTATTGTCACAACTCTCCTTATGGATGGAATTTTAATGGTTTGAGAACGACAATGAAAGTACTTCAATCGGGCTTTCATTGACCCTTTTTGTTCAAAGATGCGCATGCGTATACACAAAGTTATGTCAATTGCCAAGGAGTGGTGCAATTTTAAAACAGAATGAAATGCAGTTACGAAACATATTGGAGGTTGAGGTGTTTGATTGTTGGGGTATATACTTTGTTTGCCCATTTCCATCATTGTTTTCCAAAGAATACATTTTGGTCACAGTGAACTATGTGTCCAAATAGGTAGAAATGATAGCGTGTGCTAAAGAGAATGGAAAAACTGTGATAATTATTTTTAAAGAAAGACATTTTTTCTCGATTTGGTACTCCGAGAGTGTTGATAAGTGATGGAGGATCCCACTTTTGTAACACTCAGTTAGAAAAAGCATTGGAGCAGTATGGTGTAAAGCACAAAGTTGTAACACCATACCATCCACAGGCAAATAAGCAAACGGAGGTATCAAATCGAGAAATTAAGAGGATTCTTGAGAAAATGTGTAACGGGGAAATTTGTGAGTATAAACTATTGATTAACTTAACTAAAAAAATGCAAGAGTCACCACCCGCTTTTATTTTATCCAAAAAGGAAAGGAAAAAAAGTGAACAAAACCTAAGAGTTCTAAAATAAGAACAAATAAACAGAGATCTGAGTAAGGGGGTGGTTACACAATGGGAAGGTGTTAGCACCCACAACGTCTATAGTACTCTATAGGAGCCCTTTGAAATATCTATACTTTTTGGCTTGAAAATGGTTTGCTTGAAAGGAGATTGGGGAGATGAGAAGAGAAATATTTTTTAAGATTTTTTTGTTTTTGGAGAGACTTGTCGCCTCGTGCCTACGTACCTACAAAGTGCAATATAGGATCAAAACCTCGTAGTTC
Organism: Lathyrus sativus; assembly: GCA_963859935.3. NCBI lineage: Eukaryota > Viridiplantae > Streptophyta > Magnoliopsida > Fabales > Fabaceae > Lathyrus > Lathyrus sativus. The sequence continues at coordinate 12,295,086 of OZ012735.1, read as the reverse complement.
GCGGTACAAATATAAAAAATGGTTTGTTTTGACTAAATTTTAAATGTAAAGACAAGTCGTCATTTTAAGGAGAAAACTACGACTAGTCGCCCACAAGTATAAGACAACATTTGCATCACCTAAAGATGGAGAATTTTTGCTTGAATTAGAATTAACAAGTCTATCACTCAACATCTAAGTGGAAAATGTCAACATCTTAAATACTATGGGGAATAGGAGAATTATATCTCAATTACGGAAATGACTCATGTCTAAACTTTATGAAAAGTTTTTTAAATGAAAAAGTGCACAAAGGCACAAAAAGATTTGAATGAGATTTTGTATTTTTAAGTCTTTTTAAATTGGTCAAAATATAATTAACATTGATTGACATTTATTAAAGAAAATAAAGTTTGAAAATTACTTGACAAAAGTCAGGGTTTTATTGTGAAAGCGGTTTTAAGTTTGAAAACAAGAAGGTTTTTGAAAAAGGGAGAAGATTTTGAAAATTTAAGAAGGGGAGGAGATAAAGTGACTACCCTATAAAGCAAAATAAAATCTAGAGATAAAAAGTATCTAACCAAATTATAGCATACTCTATAACAAGCCAAATAAGAATGTCATCCATCTTGAAACACAAGCAAATGAGCAAGCTAAATAAAGGCAAAGATCCACAATACTCCAAGCATAGGGAAAAAAACCTAATTCTAAGTCCAGAGGTCCAAGAATAATCCAAGAGGTCCAAGTTCTAAGAAGTCTAAGAGCATAACCACAAAGTTAAGAGCACCAAGTTTTTTAAAAGTTTAATCCTTTATTAGTGTTTTGAACAAGATATGGTCCAAGTGGACAAAAGAAAAATGGCGGAAACATAAACAAATGGTTCAAATGGACAAAAGAAAATTAACGGAATCATAAATAAAAATATAATATGAGATGATAATAATGGAGCATAAAAATAAAAGAGATTTAGGGAGCGGGAAAGAAGCATAAACAAAATTAGCACAATGATATTGTTGGTGAGTTATTTATTAGTTGTTAGAACAAATGATCAATGATGGTTAACTCGTCCACTTAGGACAAAGTTAATGAAGACTCGTTAGAGGATTGATAAAATCAAAGTCTCCTAACAACAAGTTTCATAGGTAATGGACCTAAGACAAATAATCAATAATACTTGGACTTTCAAACATAAGTTTGAGCCACGAATGATTATTTTCCGATTACGGGATAATTTAGCATTATGTTAAGCAATCATAATCGAGTTTATGTAGAAACCAAGACTACCTGAGGCCGGTCAATAACAATGTTAGTGCTAATACATGCTAGAGAAGTGATATGTTGATCACTGTCCAAAAGCAATACCGCATGAAAAGAAAATAGGTAACAATCTCATCTTCATCAAGAACTTGAAACAAGTTCTAACGATATTGAAGATTTTCATTGATCAAAATAAAAAAAGAAGAGGAGAGGGAATGCCAAATCGAATTGCAATTTTAAGATCATTCCATCTTTATGTTCATCCACTCATCTGGGTGGATTAAAGCACTAAACATATCATTAACTCAAAGCACCTAAAATGAATTGCACAATTCACTTTAAAGATAGATTTCAATTAATGAATATTTATCCAACTTCATCTACACCCTAAGTCCAATGAATTTAAAGAGGAAAAGGATTTTTAAAAGTGTATTCCAAGGCAAAAAAGAAAAGAGAATGGAAGAAGAAGGAGAAAGAACCAAAGCAGTCTCAAAAACAAACAAAAATCACATTCTAGACACTAGTTAATAGATTAACCATTTACAGTGCAAATTTGGTTAATCGATTAACCAGTGTAAAATTTCAAATCTGGACGCAAAAACCAAGTGCTAGTCGATTAACCATTTTGTGCCTGTTTTTGGTTAATCGATTAATACTGTAAAAACAACAGAAAATCAATTTGAAAGTTGCAAAATCCTTGATCAATCATTTCTTCAAACACCTCATGATTAAGGATGCAATTGTACATGAAAATTCAAGTAAAGCAACAACAAATATCACCAATAAAACACAATTTGCAAGATCCAAAGATCAAACAACAAAAATCAACAATAGATCACATTGTGAAGGATGGATCAAGAACAACAATGGTGGAATGAGAGTTTACTACTTCAAATCTGAAAATTCTTCAAATCAACTCCAAAAACCACACTACAAAGCCTTGATCTACTAAATTGATGATGAAAAAGTGAATGGATGAAGCTTTATCTCAAAGATTAGTAAGTTCTAATGATGAACTTACTAACTTTCAAAGGAAGAAAGAGCTTTGGTGAATTTGGTAATTGGAGAAAAAGAGAGTCAAGAAGAAATTTGACAAAGTGATTTTGGCTATCAGAAGCTTGTGAAATGAATTAAATGACGCCTCTATTTATAGGATTTTGGCTTAGAAAATTTGGTGGATTGGAGTTTGGTTTGGAACCAAAATTAGGCTTAGAATTTGAATTTGGAGGCAAAATTAAGATCAAATGGTGATTAGTGAAGGTGTATGGTGAGAATCATTTATGATGAGGTAGGCGAATCAAAATGAAGTGATCTTGAATATTTTCATGATGCAACATTTGAATTTGGTGCCAAAAATGCTGCAGAATTTGAGTTTTGCTGCATTTTCACAAAAAACACATTGGTTAATCGATTAACCATTTGCATGTGCAAATGTGTTAATCGATTAACACAGTGAAAATTATGAAAAATTGCCTTTTGATGTGATGTCTTGGTTCTGGCTCGATTTTTCTGACTTGTCAAAGAAGACATGGAAATAAACACATGAACCTTGGAGTCTCTTGAATGAAGTTCAACCAAATCTTGGGAAACTCTTGATAAGATGATTTTGAATTGCTTGTAGATCAACTTTGACTTTTTTCAGATGAATTCATTCGAGCTGAGGGACTGGTATTCGATATCCTTGATCCAAATTCTTCCTAAAAAAGAGTTAGTAAAGAAAAAGAAAACAAACATATTTTTGTATTTTAATTAATGGTTAGCAAACATAAACATAAATAAATATCAAACAAACAAGAAAACAAGGGTGTCCGGTGATCTCTCAAGAATAAACACACAGAGAAAGGCAATAGAACCAAAGCTTGATGTCTTGTTTGTGTTATAAAATGCAAATAATATGTGGGATCTTAGGGGTAAAAATTAGGGTATTACAGTTGTCCCTATTTAAGTTTCTTCTATCCAGAGATATGAAGATTGATATCTTTGTCTCGACCAGATAGAAGAGACTTAAATATAACAATAAACCCAATTTCTGGCCCTAAGAGACCACAAAAATGATATGATTATACTAATTGTATGCAGACACAAGACCTCTGTGGGGAAAGCAAGCCGCAAGAGAAAAACAAACTACTGGACAAGAAAAGAAAAGAAAAGAGACTATGTAGGGGAAAACAAAAGAGTAAGATTCTAGTTCGATAAAGGAAAGGAATCAACTCAATTGGGGAAGAGATACCAACTGCTGGTCATTGGGCAAATAACGAAGATACTCAACTTCAGAAGGAGAGAGGTAAAATACCTTCTACCTGTCACTTGGTAGAAAACAAAGGCAATAAACTAAAGGAAAGAATACCGACTACCTGTCACTGGGTAGAAAACAAAAGCAATAAACCAAAGGAAAGATTACCGACTACTTATCACTGAATAGAAAATAACGGTAACTAACAACAACAAAATTAAAAAAGGGGAGACAAATGCTACCTACTACCTATCACTGGGTAGAAAATAAAGGCAACAAGCTCGAGAGGAAGGATTACCTTTTACTGGTCATTGGGTAAAAACAAAGGATAACCAACCAAAAGGAGTGAGAAATATTACCTGATACTTGTTACTGGGTAAAGCAAATGCAATATACTTAAGAGGTGAAGAAACATTACCGGTTATTCGTCACTAGGTAGAAAATAAAGGTAATAAACTCACAAGGAAAGATTATAGACTACCTGTCACTAGGTAGAAAATATGACAGTAACTGACCAAAAAGGATGAAGGATATTACCTACTACCTGTCACTGGGTAGAAAATAAAGGCAATATACTCAAAAGGTGAAGAAACATTACCGGCTACCCGTCACTAGGTAGAAAAATAAAGGTAATGAACTCACAAGAAATATCTAGTACCAGTCACTGGATAGGGTATTACAAATATTGACTACCTATCACTGGGTAGGACGAAACAAACTCGACTACCTGTCACTAGGTAGGAGAAAGAAATAAAGGTCAACTACTTGTCACTGGGTAGGACAAACATAATTCAACTACCTGTCACTGGGTAGAAGAAGGAAATAAAGGTCGACTACCTGTCACTAGGTAGAACAAACACAATTCAACTACCTGTCACTTGGTAGAAGAAGGAAATAAAGGTCGACTACTTGTCACTAGGTAGGACAAACATAATTCAACTACTTGTCACTGGGTAGAATAAAGAAATAAATGTCGATTACCTGTCACTGGGCAGGACAATCATACTCGACTACCTGTCACTAAGTAGGACGAGAAGTATATCATTAGCTACCTGTCACTGGGCAGCTCAAACCACACAACAGACTTATCAAATAAAGAGACAACCATCTGTTGGGGATGAAATATTCATAACTTTGTTAGGGATCTTCAAAAGAGATACGGGTAGGTTAAATCATACATCAGACTTCCCTCGTGTAATGGGAAATTCAGAGAATCATAGTTCATGGGACTACGGTAGAAGGTTTGAGGTTAAAAGAAAAAAAAGGTAGCTCGCTAGGATCTTGCAATCCTATGCCTATGTACCCTCATAATACAATAAGAAAGTCAGAGCAATCGTAGTTCGAAAAACTACGGTTGGTTGGTTTGTGTTTTTTGGCGAACGAGTGTTTAGGTCGCATTCTAACTGCTAAACATTGGCTTGTCTGCTCACTAGGGAGGCTGAAGCACTATGTAAGTACTTTTGATTGGCTGCATTTTATGGCAAAACACTAATGTATGAGAAAATGTCATAACTGATGTTAGGACATACATGAAGAGTGTTATGCAAGAAAAACTAACAGTAAGTAAAGTTGAATGTCATGACTGAATGTTATAACATTGATTGTATGACATCAGGGTGCACATGTTTGTTTTTCTGTTATTAGCTCAGGCTATACTTCAGGAAATAATCCAGGAAGCATAATTATTTTAGGTAACATAACAACCATTGTTGAAGATAACATAGAAGGCTCCTGACCTAGTGATAAGTGCGCAACTTCATGGAGAAAGGTTTATCTTGGGTAAACCTAAATTCTCTACCAAGGTCCAAAGTAGGTCTGCTATTATAAATAGCAGAAGGATCATTCCTAATGAGCAGACACGCAGAGAATAAAGCTTCTAGTGAGAGATCATAGAGTGTGTTTTATGAGTGAAGAACTTTGTTCTTCACGTGAATCCTTGTGTGCCAAGAAATTGTATGTTGTAGAATTATTGTGGTTATTGTGTATGAACAGGTGTGTTAATTGTGTCACTCAAAGCTGTTAAGCAAGAGTGTGTGTCACTTGATCAAAACTGTGAAGCAAGATCAAGGTGTGTTTGAAGTGTATCTTCATATTTATTGTGTAATTGTGTATTGATATCACTGAGGTGATTGAGGGGGAGTGAGTGGGAAACTCTGGTATAGTGGTCTCTAGGCTGAAGTGTCATTGGGTAGGTCTTAAGTGAGGAGTGCAAACTGGGATTGTTTGACTCTGAATTAATTCTACTGATAGTGAATTTCCTCCCTGGCTTGGTAGCCCCCAGATATAAGTGTGGTTGACACTGAACTGGGTGAACAATTTCTTGTGTTATTTACTGCTTTCCATTTAAAGCTTATTATTAAGTGCAGTAGTCTATGTTACAGTGGATGTCATAACATCTACAATAACATCCATCGCGTGCTTGCCAAAATTTCACACTAGTTTATATATGCGGAAGAAGGGACTAAATAATGTTCTTTACAAAAGATGTTTGAGTTGTGGATCGCACGGGGGCGAGGAATTAGTGTATTAGGGATTTGATTGAGAAAACGGGTATTTGATTTGAATAGGTTCAGGGTTCCGATCGCACGGGAGCGAGAAAACTAGATTAGATTTGTTAAGTATTTTGAAGGGGAATGGCGACTATTCGATAAACAAGACGTCAGCCTCGCAACCAATTAATCGGGGCATTATTGGAATGCTAGATCCCAACAACACCTTTTTCATTCAATTAATTATGAAATCATATTTGTTGGACAATGAACATTTTCGTCCAAATAGTTAAGGGATGTGTTTTAGGAACGAAAGGTTGAGCAACCCACAACCAAGGTGTGCTCTCCAAGAGCGGTCACTCAAGAATCCAAGGAGTGCGAGACTCCAAGAATTCAGTTCTTTCGTAATTTAATTAGGAAAAATATTTGATTAAAGTTAGGGTATTTTGATTAGACACGTTAGGCATTTTAGAAATGCAAGATCAAAAGGATCACAACCAAAGGCTTGCGCCCCGAGAGCAATCTTTAGAGAATCCAAGAAGTGCTAGACCTCAAGAGTTCAATATATCCATTATTAACCGAGAGAAGAATAGTTTGCTTAACCCACTTTGAGGAGCGATCTAATTAGGTTAAATGTTTTTAAAAAATTAGGGTTTGAATGGTTTAAAAGCTTTAGAAGTGAAATACGGAATGAGCACAACCCAAGGCGTGCGCCTCAAGAGCATTCATTTAAGGATCCAAGGAGTTCTAGACCCCAAAAATCCACCACTTCCATTGATTTAAATAAGAAAACGTCTAGAAATATTAATTAGAATAGATTATTATTTTAAGTAGTTAAGAAAATATTTGTAAAGGTTAAGAATTTTGATTTGGTTTGAAGAAAATACTCAATGTGAATCGAGGTTTGAGTTCGCGTGCGAAACAATGTAAAGACGGAACTATCGGAAGGGGGGCCCTAATGGGTATTTAGTAAGGTCGATGGCGAGGCAAAAGCGCTCGACTTACAAGAGGTAATCGGATGTGGTATGTGAGGCTAGCAGGATTATACCTGAGTGAATAGCACACTCAAAGATACAAGAGATTCGCCACCGAACTTTATTTAGTCCCAAAGGACAGAGAAATTATTGATAAAACCAAAGGGAAGAGAAACAGGAAAGGGGGTCGGTTATACAAAAGGAATGTACTAGCATCTTAAGCATTCGCCGTACCCGACGAGAACCATTTTGCTTGCTTCTAAGCTTGGATGAGTTATCTATCTAAAGGCTTCTAGTTAAAAAGAAAAGAAAAGAGAGAAAAAGAAAGAGAAAGAAAGAAAGTTCTCACGGAGGATTGAGGCCCTCGTGCCTACGTACCTTCATGGTGCAATGAGGAAGTCAGAGCTCCGTAGTTCAAGGAACCAAGGAAAAGAAGAAGATCTGGGCAGACCAGAGAGACAAAAGAAGGGAAGAAGACGGAGGAAGGTGGCTCGCCAAGATTTCGTAATCTTGTGCCTACGCACCCTCATAGTGCAATGAGGAAATCAGGGCCTACATAGTTCGGGGAACTAACGCTGAAAAAGAAAAAGGGAAAGAGACGTCGTCAAAGCCAAGAGCCAAAAGAGAAAGCAAGACCTAATTGGGGAATTCAAAAGGAATGGGGTCAAAACTAAGAAAAAGGCAAAGGAAAACTCTGTCGGGGAATGTAGAGGAAAAAAGATGACTCCATTGGGGAGAAGATGAAAGAATGGCGACGTGGCCGGGGAAAAAAGGAGTAAAGGACAAGAATCAAAATAAAGGTAATATCCACGGGGAACTCGGTACATTAACTGGTAAACAGTGATTAACCGAAGAAAGATAAGAGTAAAACTTTGTGGGGAGAGCAAAAATGTAGGTGTCAACAGACGGACTGCGACGAACTAGGAGAAAGAGAGTATTGAACCAAAGGGAGGTGTTTGACTCTGAGGGGAAATTGGTATATTAACTGATAAACAGTTGTTAACCGGAAGGAGAAAGGAGCTGGTTTTAACTGACAAACGGTGATCAACCAAGATACGGGTGTGGAACCAAGCAAAGGTTGTGACCGAAAGCACGGGTGTGGAACCAAGCGAAGGTTGTGACCCAAAGAACGGGTGTGGAACTAAGCGAAGGTTATGACCCAAAGAACGGGTGTGGAACCAAGCAAGGGTTGTGACCTAAAGAACGAGTGTGGAACCAAGCGAAGGTTATGACCCAAAGAGCGGGTGTGAAACCAAGCGAAGGTTGTGACCCAAAGAGTGGTACATTGACTGAACAAACAACACTTGACCAAAGGGAAGGATATTCGAACAAAAAAAAGGTTACTAACTCAAAACTGACAGTATTTAAACCAAAAAAAGGTTGCTAACTGCAGGGAGTTTGGTGTTTAACAGGCAGACTGTGATTAGGGATGGCAAACAAACTCGGACCCGCCCGCCCCGAAATTAACAGGGAAAATCCGATTTAATTGGGTGCAGGGGAAACCCGGTTCTTAACTACGGGTGTGGGTGCGGGTGCAGGGAGACACTAAGACCCGTCCGCCCCCGCACCGCCCCCGAATAATACATTTTAGTTTAATTCTCTTATTTTATTTATTTTAATATTTATTTATTAATTATATTTTTAATTAAATTATTAATAACCTTATTACAATTAAATTAATAAAATTAATATTCATTTACTAATTAAATTTTTAATTAAATAAATAATTTATTTATTAAAATAATTAATTTTTTAATTAAATTATTAATTTTTATTGCAATTAAAAAAAAAATTTGCGGGCGGGTGGGGGTGGGGTGGGTGCGGGTGCACCCGTTCTCTACTAGGGGTGGGTCTGGACGGTAAATTTTTACCCTCGATTGGGTTTGGGGGCGGGGCGGGTGCGGGTGCGGGTATAGTTAAACCCGCCCCCGACCCGCCCTGTTGCCATCCCTAACTGTGATTAACCGAAAAGAATAAGTGATTAACCAAAAGAATGTGATTAACTCAAAAGAAACTCAGTATCGTAACAGACAGGTTGTGGTTAAATGAGAAAAAGGGTGATTGGTTCAAACAGGCAGACTGTGATTGACCAAAAGGCGAGTGATTAACCAAGAGAAAATGATTAACCCAAAGAAAAAGCTGCTTTTAACGGGCGGACCATGATCAACCAAAGATTGGGTGGTTAGCCGAAAGAAGGTGATTAACCAAAGGAAAATTCAGTATTGTTGCACCCCAAAATTTGACCAACAATTATTTATTCATTGAGTGTTTGAAAGTTGATACCTTCATCAGAAAGTTCAAGAGATCCTCAGAGGAGTTGGTTGAAACCAGAGTTGTGTGCTTCATAGCTTGAGAGTTGTGGGTGCTCCTCAGATGATTCTGAGACTTTGAGAAGGAACTTGATGTTTAGAGAAAGCCTATGAGATGTCTTGAAAGCCATCATGAAGTCCAGAGAAGTCATTGTGCAAGAGTTCAGAAGATTCAACCATGAATGGTAGAATTAGGGTTTTGACTGGGTCAACCCTAGGATAACTGAAAATTTGGAGAAGGTTGAGACCTAATCCAAGGGCCATGAGATCATGGAATTATGCATAGATATGTTATAAAGATGATTCCTAGACCAACTCATCATGATTGAGGAGTTTGAGAAGTTTCAAGTCAGGGTTTCCAAGGATTGTCAGTGAAAAAACCCTAATTTGATCCCTATCTTCCAGGCAGTTTTAGCTCAAGATGTGATTGATATCTCATCTTCCCCATAACATGAATGTTGTAGAGCTTGTTCTTAGCTTTAATTTGAGTGGTGGAAGTCCTTGATAGGAGTTGCAGAGCTCAAGTTATGGTTTTGACAAATTACAGGTCAGCTGAGGTGTGTGAATCTGGGTCCTTGAAAGTCACCCAACTTGCAGACAACTTTTTCCCTAGTAGGATGATTCCTATGATCTCTTGGTCAACATGAATGTTGAATAGCATCTTCTTAGCTTTAATATGAGTGGTAGAAGTCCTTGATAGGATTTGTGGAACTCAACTTATGGTTTGAACAAGACAGGGGTATTTTGGTCATTTGGCAGTTATAGGTCATTTTAAGCAAAGGCCATATCTCCTATTTCCAAGCCTCAAATGGAAAAACTCAAAACATGAAAGTTGTTCAAAATGGCATTTTAAGCCTAGAAAGAAGGTCATGAATTGTTGTAAAAGCTCATAGCATGGAATGACAAAGTTTGGTAAATTTGAACTAAAAATGGCTTATAAGTTAATTCAAGTCAATTTGGAAATTGGTTTGGAAGATCTATGAATCCAAAATAGGTCATCCAATATATAATTTTGATTGGAAACATCATTTTGAGAACATTGGTTTAAACACAATTTTCATTTGAGGCTTTAAAATGGGATATGCTTTGTAATATTGAAACTTGCATTATAAGGCACCTTTGGAAATTTTAACACAAGGCAAGAAAAAGGCTTGTAATTGCTCATATCTTCTCAATATCTCTTATGATGAGATTTTAAAGCCAATTTGCAAGGCATAAGGCATGATACATGAGATATACCACTTATCATCACATGAGATTTTCAAGCACTTTCTAGCTCATCCTAGAAGGATCTAGGAGCTTCCATTGATGGTTATATAAAGAGTGCATTGTGGTGAAGTGAGGGGTTGGTGAGAGTTGGAGAATTGAGTGGAGAAAGTGAGAGAAAAGTGAGGTTTTCAAGCATTCTTCAAGAGCAAGCAAAGCCACGAATTGATTGTTAGAGGCTTCATCCCTCAAAGTTCTTGCAAACAGAAGCAAATCCACCATTGGAGGATCATCCTGAAGCAACTACAAGGCTTGCAACCTTCTCTACATACCTCCACCATCACTTCTTGACAGGTTGGGATTCTTCTCCCTTTCTCCTTATTTATGTGTTTTCTGTTAATTCTTTAGGTATAGAATTGTTAAGATAGGATAGATGATCAAATCCTGAGAATTAGAGGGCATTCCATGGAGTTTCATAACAGGGTGTAGAATCTTTCATGATCAAGAATGAACTGGATTAGTGGTTTTAAGGCACGTGTTAGGGTTTATTGTAATCAGGATAACATTTAGAACATAATTACACCATTAGATTTGAGCTTCCCCGTGATCGATAGCAGTGAAAACAAGTTGAACCCTAGTTTTCATCCATTCTGTTCGCGCGTTTTAAGAGGATTCAAGGGGAAATATGATCATGGTTGGATTCCTGGGGTTTAGTAGTGTGATTTTGGTTTTGGAATTTTTGGAATTCATCAAGAGATGAGAGAGCAAGAGATGATGGAAGTTTCGTGCATGGGAGGAGGAAAACTGAAACCCTAATGGCTGGTTGGAGAAGATGATGCTCCTGCCGTTGGATTCGTTGACAATTCTACCTCATCTACGGTCCAGATTGAGCGAGAAAACGGAGGGAAATTCAAACGGCCAAACGCACCGTTTTGATAAGTGACTCGCGTGTGGGCCTATCTCAGACTCCTATACACACCCCCCCTGATTCAGCCCACCAGGAATTTAACTAGCGTGTCCTGCTCCTAGCACCCCCTCCCCTTATTTGATTTCTTTTATTTTTTTAATTCCTTTAATTTTCTTGCACTTTAATAAATTCATAAAAAATCCAAAATTAAATATTTTTTAATTCTTGTTTTTTCTATAGGTTAGTGAATTTGTCTAGAAAAATATAAATAAATAAAATTTCCATTTTATTTTCTTTTCATATTTTTAGTATATTTTTCATTTTAATAGCTTTTTAATATGTTTAGTTTGGTATCCAATTTTGTAGAATTTCTTTTAAGACTTTCCCTTAGGATTTTTAATTCATTCTTTTTGGTGTGATTAGATATTGAATCATAGTTCCCCATAGGATTTAATTCTTGATTTTTAGATTAAAATTTGATTAGTTTAATCAGGTTAGCATTAGGGTATCATAATTAGGGTTTATGTTATGCATAGGTAAGGAAATTCATTTTCTTTAGATAGTTTTGTCTTGATTTTTGGGTAGGGGCATATGTGGATGTTATGGGTAGATGTTGTAGACCCTTGTGATTGATTGATAGATTTTTCCCCCTTGTTTTAGTATTTTTAGGCATTTTCTGAAGTTGACTGATGATTTTGTCTGTCCTGTGGTTATTTGTGTATCTCTGGGGTTTGTTTTGGGGAATTTGTTGCGGGGCTTAGTTTGCTTTGAAGATCTTGTTAGAGAGCATGATGGAAGAGAAGATTGAAGATCAAGACTCAGAGACCCAGAGCTTGGGGATTATTCCCTGTCTGGGAGGTTTGAGATCCTGAAGTTTGAAGGAAGTTCATGGTACTTTCCTGAGGAAGGCACTATGAATGACTCTCATTCTTTCTTCTCACCTCTTTCTTAAGTATCTAATGATGTTGGAGCCAACTTGTGAGTTTAATTTCTCCTGAGGAGGAATGTAAACTGATCACATGTTGTTGAGCCACATGGGATACAATTCCTAAGTGGAAGCCTCCTAGTACTTTCCTGAGGAAGGTCCTATGGGTCTATTCACTTAGTTCCATTAGTTTATCTAGGACTTCTCAAGTATCCAATGATGTTGGAGCCAACTTGTGAGTTTAATTTCTCCTGAGGAGGAATGTAAACTGATCACATGTTGTTGAGCCACATGGGATACAATTCCTAAGTGGAAGCCTCCTAGTACTTTCCTGAGGAAGGTCCTGTGGGTCTATTCCCTTAGTTCCACTAGTTCAGATAGGATTTCCTAAGTATTCAGTGATGTTGGAGCCTGCTTGTGAGTTTAGTTTCTCCTGAGGAGGAATGTAAACTGATCACAGTGGTCGAGCCACATAGGATATGATTCCTGAGTATACACCTCCTAGTGCTTTCCTGAGGAAGACACTATGGGCCTGCTTACTTAGCTCCCTTTCTTTGGTAAGCTTGTTTTGAAGCTTAAAGACTGGGATTGATTTCTCTTGTTTAGGGTTTTGCTTTAGGGCATTTCTTAGAGTTGATCAGCATTTTGTTAGTGTTAGGATTAGAGATTAGATGTAGATTGATTCTTTCTCAAGCATGTGTTTTGTTGGCCTGATGACACTTCATTTCTTTTATCTATTTATTGCTTGATAGCATGTTGTTCATTTTTCAGTATGATTATTGTTATTTCATGACTGGCTTGAGGTCGAGACGAGCTTGTGGAGGCTGAAGCCCCACACACATTTCCTCCCTCACTTGCATTGCATGCATTTTACTGTTTAAAGCTGATGCTTTTGTCTGTTTTGGTGTATCATTGACATGATCCCTTAGGACTCTCATTTCCTTTGATAAGGATTTGATGATAGACTTTTAGGTTGAAACCTATGCATGACAACATCTAGGAGTTCCCTGTTCAAACCTCAACCATAGGATGAATCCATGGCATGATAACGGTAGGACTCGATAGTCTCCCTCCTAGTTGGGCCTGTTCTCTTCTCATCTCAAAGCAGTTTAAGATACAGTAATCATGAATGATTTCTTTCGTACGTTACGAGCCTTAAACTATCTGAGGATGGATGTTTAGTATGGTACCCTTTGGATGACATGCGACGCATTCCCTCTCAGGTCATAGTCTCTAGTGCGGTTGAGATCGCAAACACAATAAAAAACACTTCTTTCAGGAGATAACCCGTAGTTTCCCGAACTACGTTTGCTCTGATCTTCCATACAGTGTGGAAGTACGTAGGCATAGGATGCGATATCCTAGCGAGCAACCTTCCCCACCGTAATCCTTCGTAGGCCGAACTACGTTGACTCTGATTTCTCATTCTCTGATGAGAATACGTAGGCATAAAGTGCGACGCTTTGCCGAGTCATTTTTCTTTTCTTTTTTTCAGCCAGCCTTGATAGGTAGATAGATTAAAACCAACCCGTCCAAGTAAACAAATAAGCGAGGATCCCGTCGAGTACGACGGACGTGAGGGGTGCTAATACCTTCCCCTTGCGTAACCGACTCCCGAACCCAGACAATGGTTGCGATGACCTTGTCTTACCCTTTTTCGTTAGGTTTTTCCGATCGTTTCCTTTCCCGCTCTGAGGGATAAATAACGAAAGGTGGCGACTCTTCTGTCATGCCGGCACCTTATTTTCGCGCAAGCGACAGCTGGCGACTCTACTGGGGATCGAACCCAGAATCTCTGGTTCTCCGGTTCCCTATGAGAGTCAATCCTATCGTTTGTGTGTTTGCTTGTTGGGTTGCGTTTATTTATCGCATTTTTATTTCCCGCACTTTATTTCCCGCCTGTTATTTCCAGTTTGATATGATTATCAGTGCTGCTGTGGGAGAGGGATGTTACTATGAGTGAGAAGCCGGACCTGGGCTTGAGCATACACCTAGATATAGTTGCGGAGAAGTAGTAGACGAACCTGTCTGCTGAGCAGGCACAGTTCCCTACGAAAATCTGCGCTCAGACGAGATTCTTGCAGAGGTGCTCCTTTCCGGTCCTGAGGATCTGAGGGGAGTCCAGACGTGAGGATTGTCGACTCTGGGGACCGATCATTTGGAAGTCAGCTAAGTGAGGCCTCTTCATGACTTGATGATGCCACTCCTTCTGGGAATCGTATCATCACTCGTGAAAGTCTGTGACGCTGATGACCGCATAGGATGCCGTACCTTTGTCCGTGGATTAGGTCCATACCTGTGAGTGGGATTGGGTTATTGCAGGGAACTTTGACCTTCAGACCACCTGGTTTTCTTGACAGTGAATCAGTTACGTTGGTATCGGGGTTCTCAGTATCAGATGTGACTGTTTTTGGCAGAGCGAGTTTTTGATCAGAGGATTTTATCATCGGGTGTATGTCTGTTCCTGATAGAGCAGATTTCGATCAGAGTATTGTCATCAGAGGTTTGTCCTAGTTGGAGCAGATTTTGAGTGGGGTCTGAAGATCACATCAGCAGTTGTTGTTTGTTCTTGATAGGGCAGATTTTGAGTGGGGTCTGAAGATCTCATCAGCAGCTATGCATTTGTTCTTAAGAGGGCAGGTTTTTGATTTGGGGTCTGAAGACTTCATCAGCGGACGTTTTCTGATCATACATCCCGGGGTCCTTATTATCAGGCACTTACTCTTGACAGAGCAGAATTTTGATCTCGATCCTATCAGATGGTTATTCTCAGCAGATCAGATCAGTAGTTTTACACCGGGGTTTCCTTCTCATCAGTGACTGTCGATACAAAATCTCCACAGCAGCCACCCGGATATGTTGTTGCATGCCTGCATTCTGCATTAGTTTGCATGTTCATTAGCATTCCATTGACGTGTGTCTGTGACAGGTACCGTTTCCCCGATCCAGGATCTCTCGCCTCTTATTGTGTTACTACAGCCTCTCTCAGAAAGACCGTTGCGTACGAGTTCTCGATCCCTGATGTGTCGGAGGTGACTATCACTGGTACTACGTATATGTGAGGTTGTTGTTTCCATGATTGGGCCCAGATTCCCCTTCTTATTATTGTCAGCACTGGTACTAAGGCGCCAGGATCGGGGGAAATCTCTCAAGCACACAGACACGCGCATACATCTGCATAAAGCATTTTGCATGACATACATTTTGTGGCTTTTCCTAACCTTTAATTTTGACAGGTTTTTCAGGTACACAGGTTCCGAGCTGCTTTCGATCTCCAGGATTGATCAACAACTCATCCACCGTTACTCAACTCGCGCTAATCAGACAAGGATAATGGACCAGGTACAGTCAGATGTTCAAGAGCTCCGTGAACGGATGGATCGTTTTATGGAGCTGATGCAAGTAGTCGCGAATGGTCAGGACCAGCTTCGCACTTTGGTTCAACCTCTGATCTCCAGGGTTGACAATAATGGCATACTTCACGGCGGGGCCGTGCCCACTCCTCCTCCAGTGGATGCTCCACAGAATGTTGTTCCTGTTGCCGGGGGCAACGGCAGTGCTAACGGCAATCTGATGACTAATCTCGGACTCAATGCGGCAGGCGTCGGCAATGCTAGTCTGGGAGCCAATGTTAACATGGGGCCGGTCAACGGCAATGCTGGTGCAGGAAATCTGTTGGTGCCTCAACCGTGGCTGGAGGACCATCAGGATGACGTGTTTTCTCAGAGAGGTGTAGAGGCAGAGTTGAATGCTGAAGCTCGACTCAGGTTCAAGGCGCTGGAAGACAAGATGAGAGACATCGAAAATCAGAATACATTGGGCGTTGACATGTCCAAGCTCGGGTTGATTGCTGACTTTAAGGTACCTCATAAATTCAAGGTGCCTACCTTCGAGAAGTATAAGGGTACTACCTGCCCCCGTGTCCACCTCCGATCTTATTATAGAAAGATGTCCGCCTATTCTGACGATGAGAAGCTGCTGATGCACTTCTTTCAGGATAGCCTTTCTGGTCCATCACTCGAATGGTATATGGGCCTGGAGCCCGCTACTGTGCGCACCTGGAAAGACCTCGCAGAAGCGTTCGTCCTCCACTATCAATACAATAGCGACTTGGCTCCCAACCGAGTTCAGCTTCAGAATCTCTCACAGCGGAACAATGAAAGTTTCAAAGAGTACGCCCAGCGGTGGCGTGAATTGGCTGCTCGGGTTCAACC
The DNA here is from genome assembly GCA_963859935.3 of Lathyrus sativus. Lineage (NCBI taxonomy): Eukaryota > Viridiplantae > Streptophyta > Magnoliopsida > Fabales > Fabaceae > Lathyrus > Lathyrus sativus. The sequence goes on along the minus strand of OZ012735.1, from coordinate 12,278,593 downwards.
GCCGATGGTTGAGCGTGAGTTAGTGCAAATGTTCGTGGCTACCCTTCCTGGAATCTACTATGAAAAGCTGGTCAGTGGCATGTCTGGAACATTCTCGGCTCTCATCATTATGGGCGAGCATGTTGAGAACGGTATAAAGATCGGAAAAATTCAGGGCGAATCATCCTCAGCTGGGGGAGGTAGCAAGAAACCTTACGCTGGCAAGCATCGAGAGGGAGATGCCAGTGCTGTCACTAATGCTCGGAGAAGGGGCAAGGGCCCTCAGCCTCAGATTGCTAGCATAAATATCCCAGCTGCTCCACCGCAGCCGCAGCAGCAGCAGCCTCAGCAGCAGAATCAGTCGGGGTATAGAAGATATCAGAATCGGGCTCCTCTGACAAATCGTCATTTTGAAACTCCACCTATGTCGTATGCACAGCTTCTGCAAACATTGCTTCAGCTCCAATTAGTTCAAAAGAGGACAATGGCTCCCTTAACAGGGGCACCACCACCGGGGTATGATGCCAGTGCTACTTGTGATTTCCATACTGGGGCACCTGGCCATACGATTGAGAATTGTAAAGCTTTTAAGCACAAAGTCCAGGACTTGGTGGACGCCAAGGTCATTAACTTTTCTGATAACGTGCCCAACGTTACCAAAAACCCTATGCCTCATCATAAGGGAGGCGGAGTGAATGCTATTATCACTGAGGAGAGTGCGGACTTGCTGACCGATGTTAAAGACTTGAAAACGCCGCTTAGTTTTGTCAAGGCTAAGTTGCTGAAGAAGGGCTTCTTTCCTGGATGTGGAGAGTTATGTATGGCTTGTGCTACACTTCCTGATGGGTGTGAGCAGCTGATCGAAGGTATCCAAAGTCTGATGTCTGAGGGTATTTTGCAGTTCAGCCGGAGCGTTGAAAGTGCATCAGGGGAGGTCGTGCTGAAGCAGGCAGATGAAGTTGCTACCATTACTATTCCTCGTCACCCTATTACTATTTCTGCGCCCCGCCCGCCTACCCTTACTATCACCAGGGCCGGGCCAATCCCATTCGAGAGTACTAATGTTGTTCCATGGCATTACGGCGCCGAAGTCTATTGCAATGGTCAGAAGATAGAGCTCGAGCCGTTCGGATCAACTGTGCAGAATCTTGCCGGGGTCAGTGGCATTACTAGAAGCGGTAGAGTGTTCGCGCCAGCAGAGGTTGCAGCAGAGAAAGTGGTCAGGGCTGACGCTGTGGATAAGGGTAAAGGTAAAGCTGTCGAAGAGGTCCCTTCTGGGGCAGAAAAAGATTTGCTAGTTAAAGATGCTGAAGAGTTCATGCGACTAATCAAGAAGAGCGACTACAAGATTGTAGATCATCTTCATCAGACTCCGTCAAAGATCTCTATTCTCAACCTGTTGCTGTGTTCTGAAGCGCACTGCAATGCGTTACTGAAGGTATTGAATGTTGCATACGTGCCGCAGGAGATATCAGTAAATCAGCTGGAAGAGGTGGTGGCCCATGTTAATGCTGGTAATGGGCTGGGTTTTACAGATCTAGAGCTGACTCCTAAAGGAAGAGACCACAACAGCGCCTTGCACATCTCAATAGAGTGCAGAGGCACTATTATGTCGCATGTCCTGGTGGATACGGGTTCATCCCTTAATGTGCTTCCAAAGAAGGCACTGATGAAGTTGGATACCCGTGGATTGCTGTGCACGCCCAGTGATCTGGTAGTGAAAGCCTTTGACGGAACCAAGCGCCACGTCTTCGGAGAGTTGACCCTGCCAATCCAAGTTGGTCCGGAGACGTTTAATACGGTTTTCTATATCATGGATATCATGCCTGCCTACAGTTGCCTCTTAGGTCGGCCATGGATCCATTTTGCTGGTGCCGTGACGTCCACGCTGCATCAAAAGCTTAAATATGCTGTCGGGGGCAGCATAGTAACCGTCTGTGGTGAAGAGGACATCATGGTGAGCCACTTGTCGTCCTTTAAATATGTGGAAATGGATGGCGAAATCCATGAAACGCTTTGCCAAGCATTTGAAGTCGTCAAGGTGAAAGAGGTGGCTCCGGTCGTCGTAGAGAAGCAAGAGATGAATCTCTCCTCGTTTAAGGAAGCTCGGGTCGTTGTCGAAGCCGGTTCCACCCCAGGCTGGGGGCATGTTTTGGATATACCAATCAAGCAGGATAAGTTTGGATTGGGGTATTCTCCTGAAGCTGAAGCTTCATCTTCTTCTGGCAGCTCGTCTCGTGGGAAAGGGCCGATCCTATTCACCAAGGGGGGAGTAATTTTCGAGAGCATCAACGCTGCGTCGGAGGACAGCGGGGATAGTGATTGTGATCTTGACGCCTGGATTCAACCGAGCAAGCCGGGCGAGCGCCTCCACAATTGGACCATCAAGGAGATTATCAAGATGACAAGTGAAGAGTAATGATTTGCTTTTTACAATCTTTGTACAACCCTATGTCCTGCCCGGGGCATAGTGGTTTTACTCTCAGGGCCTTGTTGGATTATGTGTATGCATTTTGTTAATAAATAAAAGGCGTTTTCTTCGTACTCAAATATTGTGTTCTCTGTTATTCCTGTTTTATGTTTATTTCGAAAAAACAGCAAAATGGCAACGAGGTTTGTGCTAACCTGCATATTCTTGCTTTAAACTTAACCCTTGTTATTGCAGGATCCACATGACAGATGACATCGACTCTGGACCCTCTACGGCTCACTACGACTTTGATTGCCCGATCTATCAAGCCGAGGATGAGATTGATGAAGACGAAGACCTTCCGGAAGAGTTGGCCCGCTTGTTGAGACAAGAAGAAAAGGTTATTCTGCCTCACGAGGAAGATATTGAGATTGTAAATCTGGGTTCTGAGGAGCTCGTCAGAAATGTCAGAGTAGGGGCTGCGCTGCAGAGTGATGTCAAGCATAAACTGGTCGAGATGCTTCGAGAGTATAGTGACGTCTTTGCTTGGTCATATGAGGATATGCCCGGACTTGACACAGATATCGCGGTTCGTCGCTTGCCATTGTGAGAAGATTGCCCTCTAGTCAAGCAGAAGCTCAGGAGGACGAGACCAGACATGGCTGTAATAATCAAAGAGGAGGTCCAGAAGCAGTTGGACGCAGGATTTCTAGCCGTTACCACTTACCCTCCGTGGGTCGCCAACATAGTGCCTGTACCGAAGAAGGACGGTAAGGTACGCATGTGCGTCGATTATCGGGATTTGAATAGGGCGAGCCCTAAGGATGATTTCCCGTTGCCTCACATCGATGTGTTGGTCGACAACACAACCCAGTTTTCCGTGTTTTCGTTCATGGATGGCTTCTCCGGTTACAATCAGATTAAGATGGCACCGGAGGACATGGAGAAAACGACGTTCATCACCCCCTGGGGAACATTCTGCTATAAGGTAATGCCCTTCGGTCTGAAGAACGCAGGGGCCACTTACCAGCGAGCAATGGTAACTTTGTTTCATGATATGATTCATCATGAGATCGAGGTCTATGTTGATGACATGATTGCAAAGTCCCAAACGGAGGAAGAGCATCTGGTCAACCTACTGAAGCTGTTTGAGAGGCTTAGGAAGTTCAGGCTGAGGCTGAATCCTAACAAGTGCACTTTCGGAGTGCGGTCCGGAAAGTTATTGGGGTTTATCGTTAGTGAACGAGGTATTGAAGTTGATCCTGCGAAAATAAAAGCTATCCAAGAAATGCCAGCGCCGAAAACAGAGAAAGAAGTTCGTGGTTTCTTGGGCAGAATAAACTACATTGCAAGGTTTATCTCTCAGCTCACGACCACGTGTGAACCAATGTTCAAGCTTTTAAAGAAAGATCAGGCGATTACTTGGAATGAGGATTGCCAAAAGGCATTCGACAAAATAAAGCAGTATCTTCAAGAACCTCCAATCTTGATACCCCCAGTGGCTGGACGACCATTAATCATGTACCTGACGGTTTTGGAGAATAGTATGGGGTGTGTTCTCGGTCAACACGACGAGACGGGCAGAAAAGAGCATGCCATTTATTATTTGAGTAAAAAGTTCACTGAGTGTGAATCTCGATACTCGATGCTGGAGAAGATGTGTTGTGCACTAGCTTGGGCTGCCAAACGTCTGCGACAGTATATGCTCAACCACACCACTATGCTAATTTCGAAGATGGATCCGATCAAGTACGTCTTCGAGAAGCAGGCTCTTTTGGGCAGGATTGCCAGATGGCAAATGGTGTTAACGGAATATGATATTCAGTACGTCTCTCAGAAAGCCATTAAGGGGAGCGTATTGTCTGATTACCTTGCCGAACAGCCAATCGAAGACTACCAGCCGATGAAGTTCGAATTCCCTGACGAGGATATTATGTTTCTCAAGGCAAAGGATTGCGATGAGCCATTGCCCGATGAGGGGCCAGATAGGAAGTCTCAGTGGAAGTTGATATTCGACGGAGCGGTTAATTCCTACGGAAGTGGTATCGGGGCTATCATCACGACTCCTCACGGATCCCACATCCCGTTTACTGCGAGACTGACGTTTCCAGTTACCAACAATGAAGCCGAGTATGAAGCATGTATCATGGGTCTAGAAGAGGCAATTGATTTGAGAATCAAGAATCTAGACATATATGGTGACTCAGCGCTTGTAATCAATCAGATTAAAGGGGAGTGGGAAACTCGTCAAGCGAATTTAGTGCCGTACATGAATTATGCCAGGAGGCTGCTTCCGTTCTTCGATCGAGTGGAACTTCATCATGTACCCAGGGCTGAAAATCAGATGGCTGATGCCTTAGCCACGTTGGCTTCAATGTATAAAGTCAATTATTGGAATGAGGCTCCAAGAATTGTACTTTCGCGTCTTGATAGACCGACATTTGTGTTCGCGATCGAGGATGCCAATGACGGCAAGCCATGGTTCCACGATATCCAGACCTTCCTTATGACTAAGGAGTATCCTGCGGGTGCGTCAACCCAGGATAAGAAGACTCTAAGGAGGCTATCTGGAAACTTTTATCTCAATCCTGACGGAGTGTTGTATAAAAGAAACCATGATCTTGTGCTACTCAGATGTGTAGATGAGAAAGAGGCGAGTATGCTCATGGAAGAAGTCCATGAGGGCACATTTGGTACGCACGCCGGCGGGCATGCCATGACGAGAAAGATCCTGAGAGCAGGATATTACTGGCTGACGATGGAGTCGGATTGCTTCAGATTCGCGAAGAAATGTCATAAATGCCAGATTTATGCTGATAAAGTTCATGTGCCGCCGTGCCCATTGAATGTCATGTCCTCCCCTTGGCCGTTCTCCATGTGGGGCATCGACATGATAGGCAAGATCGAGCCCACTGCATCCAATGGTCATCGTTTCATTCTGGTAGCTATCGACTACTTCACCAAATGGGTGGAGGCAGCCTCGTACGCTAATGTGACCAAGCAGGTGGTAGCTAAATTCATAAAGAGGGACATCATCTGTCGCTATGGAATTCCTGAGCGGATCATTACTGATAATGGTTCGAATTTGAATAACAAGATGATGAAGGAGCTGTGCCAGAGCTTCAAGATTGAACACCACAACTCATCTCCTTACCGGCCAAAGATGAATGGCGCTGTTGAAGCGGCCAACAAGAACATCAAGAAGATTGTTCAGAAGATGGTTGTGACGTACAAAGATTGGCACGAGATGTTGCCGTTTGCCTTGCACGGTTATCGTACGACGGTGCGTACGTCGACCGGGGCAACTCCTTTCTCCTTGGTGTACGGTATGGAAGTTGTCCTACCGTTGGAAGTGGAGATTCCTTCTTTGCGAGTTTTGGTTGATGTGAAACTCGACGAGGCAGAATGGATTACGAATCGCTTGAACCAACTCAGCCTGATGGACGAGAAGAGGTTAGCATCGATTGCATTTGGTCGCCTATACCAAAGCCGAATGAAGAAAGCTTATGATAAGAAGGTGCGTCCTAGAAGCTTTCAGACGGGTGATCTCGTCCTGAAGAAGATTCTTCCGCCACACTCCGATCACCGGGGCAAGTGGACTCCGAATTACGAAGGGCCGTATGTTGTCAGCAAGGTCTTCTCAGGAGGAGCTTTGTTGTTATCCACGATGGATGGTGAAGATTTTGCATCCCCAGTGAACGCGGATGCAGTTAAAAAATACTTTGCTTGAAAGAGACCCGCTGGACAAAAAAGAAAGAGTCCAGGCAAAAAAGGGGCATCCCGGCGAACCAAAAACAGAATAAAAGGTTCGGGAAAAAGTTAGGGATATATTGAAAAATATACACCCGCGAAGTCGAAAACCTACACTGGGCGGCTTCGGCAAGAAAGGGTATCCTGGTGAACCGAAAACCCGTAAAGGGCGGTTCACGCAAAAGTTAGGGATTTGAATAAGCAAATGACTGCATTCCGCGTGTGGACTTTCATTGTTTTGTGGTTTGGAGGACATGAGGGCCGTTTATCTGAATCAATCTCTTCCGAAGCTGAAACGTCGGAGAAGTATCGAAGTCGAGTGGGTCTTAGAGGGATCAACTCATGGTGTTCGTCTACGCCTCGTGGCCGACATTTGTATATACTGATGTATATTTATGTTTTATTTTTGCGCGGCTTCCTCATTCCAGGAGCTTGCCTCTGTTGTAAAACATTTTTTACCCATTCAGGGGTTCACCATCAATAAAATGCACATTATTCAGCAATTCTGCTTGCCTGTTTAGCATTTATCTGTTTTGTTTGCGAATGAAAACGCCGATGTGTTTTGATAAAATGCGCATACATAAACTTGCGGGCCTAGGCCCATTGGTTGTTGAAACAATTGATTACCTGAATATTGTCACGAGATAATAACCTTGATAGGCCCCTTTGAGGGGGATGTCGTGTCTGTTTGTTTGTGTTGTTGCAGGTGTAGCACCTTCCAGAAGATGTGTCGTGCGCATCCCCGAAGCAGGGCGAGTCCTCCCTCTCCAGCAGAGTTCTGTAGTCTCTCCTCCGCAGAATCTGAGCGCAGAATAGTGAGCATTGATATGTCTCCCCAGGCAGAGATGATTCTTTTCCCCAAGCAGACGCACCCTGAAGGAACGTCATCTTCTCAGCTGAGTCGCGCGCCGAAGCTCGTACATGTCCCCAACACCGGGTCACAAGTGCAGATTTCGTAGAAATGTTTGGGTGCCGAAGCTCGTGTTTCCCCAGTAAAGTCGCCGAATCCCGCGGAATTGAAATTCCTCACCAGAGTCGTATTCTCTCCCGAGGTCGGATGATTCCCTCTTCCCCAGTAGAGTGTTGGAACAACTGATGTTGTATTCCCCTGCAGAGTTGTACTCTCCCTCGAAGTCAGATGAGTCTTTCTTCCCTAGAGAAATTGAAATTCCTCACCAGGGATGTACTCTCCAGTGAAGTAGAATGATTTATCCTTCCCCGGCTGAGTCCGCAGATCCCCAGGAGAGCCGAATCCTTGGAAGCAGTTGGGACCATGAGTGGATTTTCCCTAGCAGAGTATTGAACAGCTGATGTTGTATCTCCCCAGAGTCGTACTCTCTCCAGCGAAGCAGAATGACTTCTCCTTCCTCAGCCGGGTTTGCAGATGTCCAAGAGAGCCGAGTCCTTGGAAGTTGATCAGATCATGATTGGTTTTTCTCTAGTGGAGTGTTGAGCAGCTGAAGTTGTTTCCCCACAGAGTGGTTATCCCCAGAAGAGTAGCCGAGACGGCCACGCAGCTTATTCTCGCGAGTGATATCAGCAGGTCCAAGTTCTCGTAAAGCTTCGCTCCCCCGCAGCAAATCAACTAAAGTTGTTTTCCATGCAGCAGTCAACCGAAAGATCAATTCCTCAGACAGAGTCCGATTGATGTTGGCATGTCCACGTTCTCCTCAGCAGGATGATTCCTCTATCTGAGTAGTTCGTTCTCCTTGACAGGAGAATTCCCCTTCGGCATTTATTTTGCTGACGGGATTGCATAGCATTGTGCATGACTGCATAGCATTTAGCATAAACGCATAGCATTCCCACCGTGTGGGGCATGGCGCCGAAGCATATGCATCATAAGCATGATCTAGGTTATTATCATTCTTGTTTTACAGGTGTTCAGCCGAAGGATCAGCTGCTTGGGATGATTCCTGACATTCTCCACCAAAGGATCAGTTGCTCAGGATGATTCCTGACATTCTCTCCAGCGAGGTCTTTTCTTGAGAAGATTCTTAAGACCCCGGTGTAATCCCCACAGTCGCTTGGCTCAAGATGATTTTTGAGATCCCCAGCGAAGTCTTCAGTTCAAGACGACTCTTGAATTCCTCCGCAGGGCCGTTTGCTTAAGATGATTCTTAAGACCTCAACGCAGGTTCCCGAATGGTTTGCTTAGGATGTTTCTTGAGCTCCCTAGTAGCGTCCCCAGCAAGAGTTGCCCAGGAAGATTCCTGGAATCCCAAGCAGGCTGTTTGCTCCAGAATGGTTATCAGTTCAGGATGATTCTTGAAGGTGCCCGACGGAGTTGTTTGTTCAAGATGATTCTTGAAGTCCTTAGCAGCGTGATATGTCTGCTCCAACAGTGATGTCTAATCTGAAGATTGACTTCGTAAGCGCCTGAGGAGGGTATCAGAGGTTCCTGTGAATTCAGATTTCCTGGTTGATGAATCAACGTGTGGCTGAAGACAAGGTTCCAAAGTTTGTAGACATAACAAGATGATCCGTGTTGGCCTGAAGACCAAGTCAGTCGTCCTGAGGCGATGATTGATTGCGATCAAGTGAGTGATATTTCTTCTGACTGAAGTCGAAGATGTTTCTTCAGCTGAAGCGGAGTTTTGCCTGAAGGCAAAGTGTTTGAATCCCCGTAGAGTCATGAATGGCTCAGGATACCATTTCTTTGACTGAAGTCACAGATTTCCTAAGCTGAAACGAAGGTGCCTAAGGGCAAGGTTATCCCCAAGGTCATGAATGACCTAGGATTCATTTTTCGGACTGAAGGCCGAAGTACATCCCTGACTGAAGTCACGGATACTCTATAGCAGAGGCGGAGTTGCCTGAAGGCAGATCCATGTATCCTTGAAAGCCAAGGACCATTTCTTTAGACTGAAGTCGAAGATACCTCCGGCAGAGTTGCCATCCTTGAAGGCCAAGGATGCTTATCTTCAGAAATACTTGAAGATCTTTTCTAGCTGAAGCTGGAAGCGGCCAGGGGCCAGGGTTTCATATAGCTTTGATGTTAAAGTTCTACGGTGGGCAGTGTGCAGCAGTATTCCGATGTTCGTTATGGTTTTGAGGGTGAACCCCAGATCAGAGTGTGCTCGGTTAGGTCTCTCATTCCCAGCGGAGTAGTTTCAAATACGCAAGTGTACCTTTTGTTCCATTTACCAGGGGTGAACCCCAGGTCAGAGCAGGTTTGCGTTCGACGGCGATGTTGAATGTATGTGTTTGTTCGACGGCGAGGTTGGATGTTTGTTCGACGGCGAGGTTGAATGTTTGCTCGACGGCGAAGTTGAATGTTCATTTTCAGATTATATTTTGTTCGACGGCGATGTTGAATGTGTTCGACGGCGAGGTTGAATGTTCGTTTGACGGCGAGGTCAGATTATGATTGGTTCGAGGGCGAGGTTGATTGTCTATTTGACGGCGAGGTCAGATTATGATTGGTTCGACGGCGATGTTGAATATGTCCGGCGGCGAGGTCAGATTATGTTTGTTCGACGGCGAGGTTGGATGTTTGTTTGACGGCGATGTCAGACTTTGTAAATCCCCAGCAGAGATGATGTTTGTACGACGGTGATGTCGAGTGTCTCTCAGAGCGATGTTTGTTTCCGACGGCGATGTCAGATTCAGTTTTCCAGCGGCGATGTTGGGTATGTCAAGTTGATCCAGTCTTCTGACGGCGATGTTAGGTGATGCAGATCCTTTAGTTCTCCAGCGGCGATGCGGGGTATGTTGATTGTCCGACGGCGATGTCAGATGTAGTTCTCCAGCGGCGATGCGGGGTATTTTGTTCAGTATTGTATTTTCTCCAGCGGCGATGCGGGGCATTTTGGGTGATCGACGGCGATGTCAGATTTAGTTTTCCGGCGGCGATGTTGGATGGTTGTTTCCCCGAGTTATGGTTGTTCTTGACGGCGATGTCAGGTGATTTGGTGTTCCAGCGGCGATGTTGGGTATATCAGATAGGTTAGTCCTCCAGCGGCGATGTTGGGTGTTGTGGTTGTCTGAAGGCAATATCAGAAGAAGTTAATGTGGATGACTGACGGCGATGTCAGATCAGTATTTCTCCAGATAGTTGCCGTGCAGCTATTATTCCAGTGTTCGGCGAGTTGAGCAGTTGGCAAATTTTCGGGTTTACCGATATTCAACCGTCTCGCACCTTGATTGGCGGAGAGCCGTTCGCTTCTCACCCAGTCAGGTTCAAGCCGTTTGAATAGGGGCAGCTGTTGCACCCCAAAATTTGACCAACAATTATTTATTCATTGAGTGTTTGAAAGTTGATACCTTCATCAGAAAGTTCAAGAGATCCTCAGAGGAGTTGGTTGAAACCAGAGTTGTGTGCTTCATAGCTTGAGAGTTGTGGGTGCTCCTCAGATGATTCTGAGACTTTGAGAAGGAACTTGATGTTTAGAGAAAGCCTATGAGATGTCTTGAAAGCCATCATGAAGTCCAGAGAAGTCATTGTGCAAGAGTTCAGAAGATTCAACCATGAATGGTAGAATTAGGGTTTTGACTGGGTCAACCCTAGGATAACTGAAAATTTGGAGAAGGTTGAGACCTAATCCAAGGGCCATGAGATCATGGAATGATTCATATAGATGTTATAAAGATGATTCCTATACCAACTCATCATGATTGAGGAGTTTGAGAAGTTTCAAGTCAGGGTTTCCAAGGATTGTCAGTGAAAAAACCCTAATTTGATCCCTATCTTCCAGGCAGTTTTAGCTCAAGATGTGATTGATATCTCATCTTCCCCATAACATGAATGTTGTAGAGCTTGTTCTTAGCTTTAATTTGAGTGGTGGAAGTCCTTAATAGGAGTTGCAGAGCTCAAGTTATGGTTTTGACAAATTACAGGTCAGCTGAGGTGTGTGAATCTGGGTCCTTGAAAGTCACCCAACTTGCAGACAACTTTTGCCCTAGTAGGATGATTCCTATGATCTCTTGGTCAACATGAATGTTGAAGAGCATCTTCTTAGCTTTAATTTTAGTGGTAGAAGTCCTTGATAGGATTTGTGGAACTCAACTTATGGTTTGAACAAGACAGGGGTATTTTGGTCATTTGGCAGTTATAGGTCATTTTAAGCAAAGGCCATATCTCCTATTTCCAAGCCTCAAATGGAAAAACTCAAAACATGAAAGTTGTTCAAAATGGAATTTTAAACTTAGAAAGAAGGTCATGAATTGTTGGAAAAGCTCATAGCATGGAATGACAAAGTTTGGTAAATTTGAACTAAAAATGGCTTATAAGTTAATTCAAGTCAATTTGGAAATTGGTTTGGAAGATCTATGAATCCAAAATAGGTCACCCAATATATCATTTTGATTGGAAACATCATTTTGAGAACATTGGTTTAAACACAATTTTCATTTGAGGCTTTAAAATGGGATATGCTTTGTAATATTGAAACTTGCATTATAAGGCACCTTTGGAAATTTTAACACAAGGCAAGAAAAAGGCTTGTAATTGCTCATATCTTCTCAATATCTCTTATGATGAGATTTTAAATCCAATTTGCAAGGCATAAGGCATGATACATGAGATATACCACTTATCATCACATGAGATTTTCAAGCACTTTCTAGCTCATCCTAGAAGGATCTAGGAGCTTCCATTGATGGTTATATAAAGAGTGCATTGTGGTGAAGTGAGGGGTTGGTGAGAGTTGGAGAATTGAGTGGAGAAAGTGAGAGAAAAGTGAGGTTTTCAAGCATTCTTCAAGAGCAAGCAAAGCCACGAATTGATTGTTAGAGGCTTCATCCCTCAAAGTTCTTGCAAACAGAAGCAAATCCACCATTGGAGGATCATCCTGAAGCAACTACAAGGCTTGCAACCTTCTCTACATACCTCCACCATCACTTCTTGACAGGTTGGGATTCTTCTCCCTTTCTCTTTATTTATGTGTTTTCTGTTAGTTCTTTAGGTATAGAATTGTTAAGATAGGATAGATGATCAAATCCTGAGAATTAGAGGGCATTCCATGGAGTTTCATAACAGGGTGTAGAATCTTTCATGATCAAGAATGAACTGGATTAGTGGTTTTAAGGCACGTGTTAGGGTTTATTGTAATCAGGATAACATGTAGAACATAATTACACCATTAGATTTGAGCTTCCCCGTGATCGATAGCAGTGAAAACAAGTTGAACCCTAGTTTTCATCCATTCTGTTCGCGCGTTTTAAGAGGATTCAAGGGGAAATATGAGCATGGTTGGATTCCTGGGGTTTAGTAGTGTGATTTTGGTTTTGGAATTTTTGGAATTCATCAAGAGATGAGAGAGCAAGAGATGATGGAAGTTTCGTGCATGGGAGGAGGAAAACTGAAACCCTAATGGCTGGTTGGAGAAGATGATGCTCCTGCCGTTGGATTCGTTGACAATTCTACCTCATCTACGGTCCAGATTGAGCGAGAAAACAGAGGGAAATTCAAACGGCCAAACGCACCGTTTTGATAAGTGACTCGCGTGTGGGCCTATCTCAGACTCCTATACACACCCCCCCCTGATTCAGCCCACCAGGAATTTAACTAGCGTGTCCTGCTCCTAGCACCCCCCTCCCCTTATTTGATTTCTTTTATTTTTTTAATTCCTTTAATTTTCTTGCACTTTAATAAATTCATAAAGAATCCAAAATTAAATATTTTTTAATTCTTGTTTTTTTTATAGGTTAGTGAATTTGTCTAGAAAAATATAAATAAATAAAATTTCCATTTTATTTTCTTTTCATATTTTTAGTATATTTTTCATTTTAATAGCTTTTTAATATGTTTAGTTTGGTATCCAATTTTGTAGAATTTCTTTTAAGACTTTCCCTTAGGATTTTTAATTCATTCTTTTTGGTGTGATTAGATATTGAATCATAGTTCCGCATAGGATTTAATTCTTGATTTTTAGATCAAAATTTGATTAGTTTAATCAGGTTAGCATTAGGGTATCATAATTAGGGTTTATGTTATGCATAGGTAAGGAAATTCATTTTCTTTAGATAGTTTTGTCTTGATTTTTGGGTAGGGGCATATGTGGATGTTATGGGTAGATGTTGTAGACCCTTGTGATTGATTGATAGATTTTTCCCCCTTGTTTTAGTATTTTTAGGCATTTTCTGAAGTTGACTGATGATTTTGTCTGTCCTGTGGTTATTTGTGTATCTCTGGGGTTTGTTTTGGGGAATTTGTTGTGGGGCTTAGTTTGTTTTGAAGATCTTGTTGGAGAGCATGATGGAAGAGAAGATTGAAGATCAAGACTCAGAGACCCAGAGCTTGGGGATTATTCCCTGTCTGGGAGGTTTGAGATCCTGAAGTTTGAAGGAAGTTCATGGTACTTTCCTGAGGAAGGCACTATGAATGACTCTCATTCTTTCTTCTCACCTCTTTCTTAAGTATCCAATGATGTTGGAGCCAACTTGTGAGTTTAATTTCTCCTGAGGAGGAATGTAAACTGATCACATGTTGTTGAGCCACATGGGATACAATTCCTAAGTGGAAGCCTCCTAGTACTTTCCTTAGGAAGGTCCTATGGGTCTATTCACTTAGTTCCATTAGTTTATCTAGGACTTCTCAAGTATCCAATGATGTTGGAGCCAACTTGTGAGTTTAATTTCTCCTGAGGAGGAATATAAACTGATCACATGTTGTTGAGCCACATGGGATACAATTCCTAAGTGGAAGCCTCCTAGTACTTTCCTGAGGAAGGTCCTGTGGGTCTATTCCCTTAGTTCCACTAGTTCAGATAGGATTTCCTAAGTATCCAGTGATGTTGGAGCCTGCTTGTGAGTTTAGTTTCTCCTGAGGAGGAATGTAAACTGATCACAGTGGTCGAGCCACATAGGATATGATTCTTGAGTATACACCTCCTAGTGCTTTCCTGAGGAAGACACTATGGGCCTGCTTACTTAGCTCCCTTTCTTTGGTAAGCTTGTTTTGAAGCTTAAAGACTGGGATTGATTTCTCTTGTTTAGGGTTTTGCTTTAGGGCATTGCTTAGAGTTGATCAGCATTTTGTTAGTGTTAGGATTAGAGATTAGATGTAGATTGATTCTTTCTCAAGCATGTGTTTTGTTGGCCTGATGGCACTTCATTTCTTTTATCTGTTTATTGCTTGATAGCATGTTGTTCATTTTTCAGTATGATTACTGTTATTTCATGACTGGCTTGAGGTCGAGACGAGCTTGTGGAGGCTGAAGCCCCACACACATTTCCTCCCTCACTTGCATTGCATGCATTTTACTGTTTAAAGCTGATGCTTTTGTCTGTTTTGGTGTATCATTGACATGATCCCTTAGGACTCTCATTTCCTTTGATAAGGATTTGATGATAGACTTTTAGGTTGAAACCTATGCATGACAACATCTAGGAGTTCGCTGTTCAAACCTCAACCATAGGATGAATCCATGGCATGATAACGGTAAGACTCGATAGTCTCCCTCCTAGTTGGGCCTGTTCTCTTCTCATCTCAAAGCAGTTTAAGATACAGTAATCATGAATGATTTCTTTCGTACGTTACGAGCCTTAAGCTATCTGAGGATGGATGTTTAGTATGGTACCCTTTGGGTGACATGCGACGCATTCCCTCTCAGGTCATAGTCTCTAGTGCGGTTGAGATCGCAAACACAATAAAAAACACTTCTTTCAGGAGATAACCCGTAGTTTCCCGAACTACGTTTGCTCTGATCTTCCATACAGTGTGGAAGTACGTAGGCATAGGATGCGATATCCTAGCGAGCAACCTTCCCCACCGTAATCCTTCGTAGGCCGAACTACGTTGACTCTGATTTCTCATTCTCTGATGAGAATACGTAGGCATAAAGTGCGACGCTTTGCCGAGTCATTTTTCTTTTCTTTTTTTCAGCCAGCCTTGATAGGTAGATAGATTAAAACCAACCCGTCCAAGTAAACAAATAAGCGAGGATCCCGTCGAGTACGACGGACGTGAGGGGTGCTAATACCTTCCCCTTGCGTAACCGACTCCCGAACCCAGACAATGGTTGCGATGACCTTGTCTTACCCTTTTTCGTCAGGTTTTTCCGATCGTTTCCTTTCCCGCTCTGAGGGATAAATAACGAAAGGTGGCGACTCTTCTGTCATGCCGGCACCTTATTTTCGCGC
The DNA here is from genome assembly GCA_963859935.3 of Lathyrus sativus. Taxonomy (NCBI): domain Eukaryota; kingdom Viridiplantae; phylum Streptophyta; class Magnoliopsida; order Fabales; family Fabaceae; genus Lathyrus; species Lathyrus sativus. The sequence continues at coordinate 12,263,370 of OZ012735.1, read as the reverse complement.
AAGCGACAAGTATTAATAGATGGACAGTGATTAACTAAGGAAAAAAAACAAACTGGTATTTAACTGACAGACAGTGATTAACCAAACAAGAAGGGAGAGAGAACCAAGAGAAGGTTGTTAACTCTGATGGGGATTAGGTTTTAACAGGATGACTGTGTAAACCAAAGAAGAAAGACTGACTTCGTTGGGGAAGAAGAGAATTGGCTTTATCCAAAGAACAATTGAATAACCAAGGATAGAAGTGATTACAAATATCTAGGGAACTAAGAATGGATTGGACTCAAGAGAAAAGAGTGTTAATTGAAAGGAGGAAGTCACTTCCAAAGAGGAGGTAAGGGTGCAAGTGATAAAGGATCGACTTGACTGGAGAAAGTATGGATACCACAGTAAGGAGATAGAGGTGATTATTCCAGGCACAATGTCATTCATCCCATACCCAAAATAGTCAGAATGAGTGTAGGAATTCTCCACTCTCATTCCTTCTCTAAAACCAAAGTGCGGTGTAAGAAACGAACGGACAACACAACGGTGCCGAGTTTGTACGGTACTCCAATGCGTTGCGAATCTTCAACTCCACGGGGAAAAAAAGAGGGAAAAGCTCCAGAAGATCCAAAGGAGAAGAAAAAAAGGAAGGATCGACTAATCGAAACAAAGTTTCGATTAATCAATCAAAAGGGGAAGATGCTAACAATTTTCCAAAGGGATGAAAAATTATTTGAAGCAAAGGATGAATTATTGATTATACAAGATTAAGTTCATTCCAATGAGGAACAAACTCAATGCAAACATGAATGGAATTGTAAAATAATATCAAATGCAATTAGTATGCATCACCAATCATGTAGCATGTGATCAAAGAATGTGCAAGAATGATCGTGATCATACAACGTCAAAAATGCAAATAATCGAGAATCGAAAAAATTACACATTGAAAGTTTGTATGTATGCCTTAAAAAAAGCTAAACAACTCATAAAACATCTATAAATACCAAGCATTCCAAGCCATGGAAGTTACATGAGGAAAGAATAACAAACAAGCTTGAAAATAGGTGAAAAAGCCATTTTGTCACTGTGTTAACCGGTTACCACATGCAGGTAATCTGTTACCTGCTTGAAAATGGCAGAATTACGTGAAAATTTTGCTGGTAAACGGTTATCGCATATAGGTAACTGGTTACCACTGTGACAGTGGAAGAAACAACTTTTGGAAAAAACACTTTCAGCAACCAAAAGACTTATCCAATCATCCACATACTATGACTAACATTTGAGCACGAAATATGAAGTTCAAAATCACTTAGGCATAAATTAAACATCAATTAAAAGTGTTAAATGTGAAGATCAAAGATCAAATAATCACATGATCAATCAACACCGAAAAATGATCGAACTACATCGTAAACGCGCGAAAGTGATTTAAAACAATAAATCAAGTGTGAATTACCAAACTACAAGGCGGAGGAGTGCCTAGGTAATTGTTACTATTGATATGTGATGAGAAATAAGCAAAGAAAACCAGATAATTCCAAGCTTGAGATCAAATCGTAGTGAAACCGATAAAAATGCGATAAATTGCTCCAAATACCGATTTGCACCAAGGAGGCTTGAGATGATTACTTGAATTGGAGAAGAACCTACTGTAAATCCAGAAATCCAAGTAGGAATACGATGGAATGAGGTTTAGCTCAGGAGAATAACAATTTCTATGTGAAGATTGTTACACTCTAATGATGGAAATTGAGCTTTTATGAGGGTTTTTGGGAGAGGATGAAGAAGAATGTGAAAATGTTGTAGAGAATTCAGGGAGAATGTGAGAGAATTGAGAGTGAATAATGTGGAGATTAAGAAAATGATTGAATCCCCTGTGAAATGGTGGTGATTTGCTTATGTAGACTTTTTCTTCGGAGTTGCTAGGTCCGACATGAGCTTTGGATGCAACCTTGGAGTTAGTTAGCCTCAACTCACTGAGTTAGAGGTTAACTCAGTTAGTTAGGTAGTTGACTCGATAACCATCCCAATGCAAACTTGAATCTAAGGGCTCACATGCTTGGGAATGAAGCAACATGGTGGTCTTAATCCCAATTGATGTATTAGAGCAAATGTCTTGAAGTGTTTAGAAAGGTCTTGAATTGTCTAGAGTTGTCTAGAATGTTCCACACAATGCTACAACCAAGTAGACCCTTAAAATGGTAGAGTGAAAGCGTTGTCACACAAAATGCAGGAAAAAAAATGCATTTTTGCACAGGGTAACCAATTACCCTAAAGTGGTAACCGATTACCACAGGTAAAATTTGCATATTTTGCTTGCAAAATGGTGTTGTGGCCACGGTTCCGATTTTTGACCTTTTGCTTTGATTAATGAGCATAGAAACCTTCATTTTATGCTTGTTTTAGTGATGTGATATCTTTTAGAGGATGTGACTAATCGGGCTTGAAAAACTTGAATATTCCTGCAACAAAAATCACAGAGAAAAAATGTGAATGCGTATGCCAATGATGCGAATGCACCTGCTTATGGAAAAGGCAAAAAAGGAGGTCAAATTTCGGGTTACGACAGCTACCCCTATTTAATATTTTTGGACCTGAATATTTGAATTGCGCCAATTTTTTAATTATTCGAGGTGGAAGAAGATTAAATAAAGGAGTAGCTCGAAAGTTTGGCCGACGACGACTGATGGGGGGGGGGGGGGAAAGGTAAAGATTTTCTCAGGAGCAAGGTTTCGCTGAGATCCGCTGGGGGGATAAACCAGTCAAATGGAAGTATGCTATGATGCATATATTATGATGTTCAACATGATGCTTGATATCATGCTATTCAACGAGAAAGGTTGAGATGCGGTTTTTTTCTGGCGAACAGAGATTGTAGCAAAACTAACTCGACATCCTCAGTTGGGGAACTCGACGATGTCGTTGGGGAAAGATCTTAGAAATCTTAACTTTCAAACTATTACCAACACTTCTACTGGAGAGAAAGGAAGTTTCTAACCATAGCCAACCCTGGCTGGAGAATGAAGGAATCATGACTGATCTTCAACTAACCAACTCTTACTGGGGAAGAATAAAGTCAAGATGATCAAAATGAAACGAAGCACCATCACCTCTAGGGAATGATAACCTTGATTTGTTAGGGTGTTGCGAGAAATTCTGCTTCTACTGGAAAAGCAAACAAGTCTGTGCATGGGGGAATACAACTCTCTTGAGGAAATGGAAGATAAATCCTTCCCCATAACCAAACTGATGCCTGTTGATGAGGTTTTGGCTCTGTTGGGGAGATGAATGGTAAACAAACCTTCCAAAGAACCAAATCAATACTTGCTAGGGAAAAGAAATACAGTTAGCATTCCTAACCAAAGATGACATTGTTCACCAGGAATCAAGCTTAAAAAGAAAAATTACCAATCTTCCTTTGATATTTTCCGGTAAAGCATGCAATGCATAATGTTTTCCTGGTTGATTTTAGCTTTTATGTTTCTCAACGCTTTATAGCATTATGTGATCACAAATAATTGTTCAATTTGCAAACAAAATACTGAAAAGAGACAAATGAGAAATCAAAGAATGAAAATTTTATTGAATATAAAAGCTTTTGTACATAAGATGTGTACAAGGATGTAAAAATCCTTGATGAGGAAATTTACAATAAAGTTGAAAAACAAAGTAAATGGCAATGGAAAATTTGACTTTGCATTGATTACAATATTGGCTACCATCCCCTGTAAGTCTGGGTTCCAACACTGTGCGTTCGTCGATGATGATTTTGATTGATCATTTCCCGTCTGAGGTCTAGCCATGATGAAGATAGGCTCAGGTGTTCAAAGTCAAATGCCTTTATCCCTAATTTTTACCTGAACATTTCTATATTTTTTGTGTCCATCGGGATACCCATTTTTTCCTAAGTTGCCCTTTCGGGTTTTCAACTTAGCGGGCTATTATTTATTTTTTTGCTTTGTCCCTAACTGTTACATGGACATTTCTTTTTTTGGTCCATCGGGACGCCCATTTTTCCTAGATTACCCTTACGGATGTCAATCTAGCGGATTTTTTATTCTCCATTTTTTCATGCATAATATTTCTTGACTGTATCGGAGTTAAAGAGATGTGGCAACAAGGCTCTGCTTGAGAAGGCTTTCTTGACAACAAAAGGCCCTTCATAATTGGGAGTCCACTTTCCGCATGGATCCGAATGAATAGGATAATACCTCTTGAGCATGAGTTCGCCAACGTGGAATGCTCGAGAAAGAACTTCCTTGTCAAAAGCTTGCTTGAGACGTCTTTGATACAATTGACCGTGGCAAACGGATGTCAGACACTTCTCTTCGATTAGATTCAGCTGGTTGTATCTGGATTGAACCCTTTCAACTTCAATAGGTAAAACAACCTCCATACCATATACAAGCAAATACGGAGTTACCCCAGTGGAAGTACAAACTGAAGTTTTGTAGCCATGTAGTGCAAAGGGAAGCATTTCATGCCAATCCTTATAAGTCTTAACCATCTTCTGGACAATCCTCTTGATGTTTTTGTTTGCTGCTTCGACGGTGCCATTCATCTTGGGCCGATATGGCGAAGAGTTATGGTGCTCGATCTTAAATTCTTGACACAACTCCTTCATCATCTTGTTATTCAGATTGCTTGCATTGTTAGTGATAATGTTGCTAGGAATACCATAGCGACAAATTATCTCTTTCTTGATAAATTTGGCAATTACTTGGCGTGTAACATCTGTATAAGAAGCAACTTCAACCCACTTGGTGAAGTAATCGATAACAACTAGAATGAAGCGATGGTCGTTGGAAGCTTTTGACTCGATCATTCAAATCATATCAATACCCCACATAGAGAAGGGCCAAGGAGAAGTCAGAACATTCAATAGAGTTGGTGGCACATGGATCTTGTCACCATAGATTTGACACTTGTGACATCTTTTGGCAAAGTTGTAACAATCTACCTCAATTATTGGCTAATATAACCCAACTCGAAGGATCTTCTTAGCCATAGCAGGACCTTTGGCATGTACACCCTCACAACCTTCATGTATGGACCTTATGATTGTGTTTGCTTCGTGTCTATCCATGCATTTGAGCAACACATAATCATAATTCCTCTTGTACAGTACACCACCACTCAAGAAGAACTTGGCGCATAACCGTCTGATAGCTTTCTTATCAGTGATAGTGATACCCTCGGGATATTCCTGTTTTTCCAGATATCTTTTTATGTCATAGAACCAAGGCTTATCATTAAACTCATCCTCTATTGTTAAATAGTGTGCTGGTTCATTCAAATGATCAATGTGGATAGAAGGAGCTACGTTCTTCCACTTGACTTTAAACATGGATGCTAGGGTGGCAAGAGCATCAGCTAGTTGATTTTCCTCCATAGGAATATGATGTAAAGAGATTTCATAAAAGTTGGAAATCAATTTTGTGATGTGTTGTCACACCATCATTTTCACCTTTAGCTTTTTATACCTTACATTTCGCCATATCATACATCGTTCTGTTGAATATCGAGCGTGTGGGTTCACAAGGTAAGGATTGGGTCGATTCTTTGTTTTCCATTCCAAATAAGATTATTTTCCTATCATTGGACTACATGGAATAGGAGGTACATCATCAAAGATACTCCATTGGGTCAAGTATGAATCCAATTTGAGTTGGCGACCAAGAAAATTGAGACAATGTAGAGCAAGAACCCTAATTAGGGTTTCCTGATTAAAAAGTCAACTGCAACTTTGAATTTTAACTTAAAAGGTGTTACAAAGCTTGAATCATGGTCCATAAGGTTCATATGATTCAAAGAAGTCTACACAAGAAGTTTCAAGGCCTCAGGGAACCCAGAACAACAACAGTCGATCCGTTAGTCATCGATCGATCGTTTCGTTGACCAAAACATCAACTCTTCAACCATAAGGAATTTGACCTCAAGGTGTGAAGAAAAAATGTTCCTAATAACATATTACACCTGTCCATGAAGTTTCATTACCATTGGATCAAGGATTGAGGAGTAATCAGAAAAGTCAGGAATTAGGGTTTTGAAAGGGGCAAGACCATAACTTCCTAACCACACATCCAATTGAGGTGGTTCAAAGCTTGTTTGAGAGTACTTTACAAGTCCTACAAAAGTCTTACATGAAAAAAATTCATAGATTTGGAGTTATGGTCAAAATCATCACAAGAGGGAGAAAACACTTAGAAAAATTCTAAGTTTTTGATCTTGTTAGGCATGTTTTCAACCAACTTTGAGGGGATTTTTAACCTAGTTACACTTGGAATCTGAAGATCATGAAAACATGAAAGTTGTAGAGCTACATGAGGGCTTTCCAAAAAGTACTATAACTCTTCCATATCCCTTGTGAGTTGAGAGTTATGAATCTAGAAAGTTGGGGTCTCCACACTTGAATGCACCATTTCAACTTTTTCACAAATTCACTTCTCAGCCACGTGAATCATTTTCAACCATTGGATCATATCTTGATCTGATAGTTAGAGAGGTTAACGGTTTAAAATGCATAAGAAAGAAGGATTTGGTGGATATTGCAAGTTGCAAAGACAATGGCAATATTTTAATCAAAAAAAGAACAAGAGGAAAGAGAAACTTGATGTCCTACACTCTAACCTCACTTCAGTCACCTCTATGTCCTTCATCCCACTTGATTTATGCCTTGCATTAAGCCAAGGGGTTGAGTGTGCAGCTGTACCAAATCTTGGACAGATTTACCTTTCAAAATCTCCCTCCAAAAGTCAAAATCCAAATCTGCCCCAAACCCTCTCATGGCCTATAAATAGAGGCTTCATCCCATTGAATCCCACACACCAGAGTTATCCAAGAAAACCATAAACTCATAGCTCTCTTCTTTCCCTCCTTACTAGTAAGTGAAGAGATTTCACAAAAACACCAAAATCCACCACTTTACACTTTTCACATCAGTCCTTGTTCCAAACACTAAACCACCATAAAAACCATATACACACCCTTAAAATGACCATTTGAATCTAATCCCACCATTAGGTTCACCCAAAAAACCTTGAATCAAAAAGTCAACTTTCACACTACTTAAGTTTGACTTTTATGCATATTATGGACCAAATCTCTACCTAGGTCCATTTCCACTTCTTTAACACTCAAAACACCTCATATTTATGATATGCTAGTTGTTCATAATCTCAAATATCAACTGGAAGTACAATTACTCCAACTGTCCACAAAGTTGCCTTTTCTTCAAAAAGAGGTAACAATCTCAAAGCTTGCATATAAGGTTAAAAACCAAATTCTGCATTTTCATGTGCATCATTTTAAACAACTGGTAGTACCATCATGTTTCTCTTGAAAAAATAAGTGAGTTTGACTTAAATTTCACAAAAATTGGTTAAAAATTGGAAGAGTTATGATGAATTCATTTCCATTATTTTTCACTTGATTTTGCCATAAGGTTAAAAAACACATTCTGCATTTTCCTTAGAATTTTAATGTGTATGCATAATTTTGAAAAAATAATGGTGCCATCATGTTCCTCTTGAAAAAACAAGCAAGTTTGACTTAAATTTCATCAAAATTGATCAAGATTTGAAGAAGTTATGATGAAATCACTTTCATGAGGCCAATGCATTTTAAACAAAAACCACATTCTGCATTTTTCGTCTAATTTTAATGTGTGCACATCATTTTAAAAAATTCATGGTAACATCATATTCCTCTCGAAAAAACAAGCAAGTTCGACTTAAATTTCATGAAAATCGATCGAGAATTGAGTGAGTTATGATGAAATCATTTCCATTGTTTTTTCACTTATTTTGCCATGAAGCTTGCCCAGAAAAATCATGCGCATTTTTGGTATATATTTACATGAGGTGGCTTAATACAATGGATGTATCACCACCCTAGTGGTTGTAACTTTTCCCATAAGTACCTTGCCATGCGTGTGAACCTATGTTTGATCCTCAGTGAGGATAATTTTTGCTTCAATTTTATGATTTTTCATGTTCTCATATTTTACTCTTCTCTTTCCACCCAATATCACATGCTTCAGGTGTTTGAGTTGGTTTAGCTTTAAGCCCATGATCCCAAGGTCTTGGGTTCAAGCCTTGGGTGAGACACTTCTTTATTTATTAATGAATTGGATTTATTTGATTTTATTTAATTTCATTTAATTTTCAAATTAACATAACTTCTTCGTTTTTAATCATTTTTAAGTGATTCTTTTTCCTAAATTTTTGTATTAATGTATATTTTCATATAATGTTTAAAGAATTCTAAAATACCTATTTTAGAAACGCTTTATATTAAATGAAAATTGTAATTCATTTTAGGGTTTTTCACCCTCATAACTCTCGATTTTATCGAGCCATTTTCAACCTTGTAAGTCGAATGCCTTGTGCATCGTCATCGACCTTATTCGCGTCACTTCAAATATTTTTACCAACAATAAAAACCTTTATCCAACATCAAGAGGTACTTTTTCTCATAAAAATCCAAAAATACAATAAATAGGTGATTAGGGTTAATCATCATGGACTTTAAGGTGGTGGAGAAGGAATGAGAATGGAACCCTCCTACACTCGTTCCGAATGTTTTGAATACAAGGCGCTCGACTTGGTTATTCGAAACATTTGTCTCTACCCAAAGTCTCTTTTTTTTGTAATCCTAGTCAAAAACAATTTCTCTTAAAAAAATATAAAAATAACATCAACTCATCAAACTTCTTTTTGCCTTAGGGCATCAATCCGAAAACCCTTTTTCAAGGTATAAAAATAACCAACAAACAACTATTTCACAAGCCTCCGAACTACGGAGCTCTGATTCTTCACTTCTTTTAAGTGAGGATACGTAGGCACAAGGGCCACAATCCTTGGGAGCACTATAATAAAAAACCAATCCCTTTCCCCTTTTTAAACAAGCAAAATTTTAGATTAAAAACACCCACTCAAGCAAAACAACCTAGAAGGTTCCCATTGAGTACGATGGATGTGAGGGGTGCTAATACCTTCCCCTTGTATAACCGACTCCCGAACCCTAAGACTTGGTTGCGATGACCATGCTCTTTTCCCTAAAGGTTTTATCGCTATTTACCTTTCCCTCCTTGGGATAAATAAAATTCGGTGGCGACTCTGTGTCATTTTTCACGTAGCGACAGCTGGCGACTCTGCTGGGGAATTTTCCTAAGCGAGTCAAGCCTAACCTAGGTTGTTCTTGTGTGTTTGGGTTCTTTCTTTTTATTTTGCTTGTTTATCGCTTTCCTTATTTATTCAATTGTATCTCATCGTATTTGGTTTCATTCGTCGTGGTATGGATTGGATACTTTGGTGGCAAACCTTGAGGGAAAGACTCTACACCCGAGTCTAGAGTGTTAAAATTGAGATAGGAGAGGTTGAGTAGTATGGGCTCCCGAGATGCTCATCTCGTGATAATCGATATGAGAACCTCTCTTAGATTAGATTCCTTTGAGAATGACGAGAACCGTCAAGCTCTTGGCGTGTTTGATCAATGTTTTCTTGGGAATCCATTACTCTAAGGACCTTTTAGAACCCTAAACCATTGGCCAACTAAGATTGATGGTCACGTAGTATGGGTCCTCGAGAAGCTCTTCTCGTAGGGATCGATACGAAGACCTCATTTAGAAGAGACTTTCTTGATATGTTTGTTGCTTGGAAATAACTGACATATGTAACAAACAGTCAAGAAAGTCCATGACTCTGAAATCCTTGTCTAGAACCCAGTGTCGACGTGTCTCGTAGTATGGGTCCCTGAGAAGCTCGTCTCGCGTGGTTCAATACGAGGACCTCACCTAAAAGAGGTTCATGTGATGGAGTCGTCATCCGACATGTTCATGTTGTGTATGAGGAACAGTCATATGAACCCATGACTTTGGGATCCCCTTTAAACCGTAGATCATGCCTTGTGAGAACCCATTTACAAAGCAGTCAGTCTCAGCCATATCCATACCTCGGACTTATGAACCCATGTGCTCGATTTCCATTTATGCATCTGTTCATACATACATACTTCATAAAAACAAAGCTCTTAGTATCTTGTTCTTATTGCAGATATAAGCATTTTTCAAAAGCAATCATGATGAATATGAATCTAGGGACGATGAGACTAAAGAAGAAGACCAACAGAAAAAGTACTTTCACTTTCAAATACAAAGATCCTTCAATTGACAGTATGAAAGCTCTAAGTGCCAAGATCACTCTCATCAAGCACAACAAATTTCACTCTTCTTATGGGAGGATTCTGGATTTATTGACATAGAAGACAGAATTTGAAGCCCTCACAGCCTTGGCTCAGTACTATGACACTTCCTTCCATTGTTTCACCTTTGCTGATTTTCAGATAGCTCTCACTTTGGAAGAATTCGAGAAGATTTTGAACCTCTCCATCAAAGATCGCAATCCTTTTTCAAAGCTCGAAGAAGAATTCACTTTGAAGAAAGTGGCTTCTGCCTTAGGGATTCCCACAGGAGATGTGATAGCCAATTGGGCACCCAAAGGAGCTAGGGGATTTTCGAGGAAATTCTTAGAAGAACAAGCATGAAAGTATGCCAAAGAAGAGAAATGGGAAATATGCGGTTCAGTTTTGGCGCTATTAGTCTATGGGATTGTGATGTTTCCAAATGGGGAAATTTTGTGGACCAAGTAGTTGTGGAGATCTTCTTGACAAAGAACCCAGTGTCTTTCTTCCTAGGTGACTTCTACCATACACTTCATATAAGACATACAAAAGGAGGTGGAATGTTCCTCTGTTGCGCCCCGCTCTTGCATAAGTGGCTAAGATCCCAAATGCCTAAAAAAGGTCCTTTCATTTCCAAGGAACTCTCATGGCCTTAAAGATTCGCTTCACTCACTGCCGGTTCCATCACGTGGTACGATAGGGAGTGGGAAACCAGAGATATCATCTTTTCTTGCGGTGAATTTCCCAATGTGCCTCTCTTAGGAACACGAGGTTGCATCAACTACAACCCAGTGTTACTCAAAAGACAGTTTGGGCACTCCATGGACGGTCCTCCTAAAGAAGAAGATTTGGTGCCATTCCTGATCAATACAACCGATCCAAATGATCCAGCTGTAAGAAAGGCAAGAAGAGCACGGGTAAACATCACAAAAAGCAATCCAGACAAGGGGAGGAAGAATGTCATTGCTCGTGAACCTTATGTTAAATGGGTCAAAGAGAGAGTAAAAGAAGTCAGATTACCCTTTGTCTTTGATGCATCTACTTTCCCACCGAATCCTGAGCCTGAGCCAATCTTACCCGAAGACATGGAGAAACTTAAGGCTAAAGTCCAAGAACTTGAAGATGAAAACACTCAGCTTCGAATTCAACTCAATGAAACTAAGCAGAAAAGCGAAGTTTGGGAAGACAAGAGCAAAGAGTTGAAAGAAAAGTTCGAGGATAGCAAGAAAAGGGCTAGGGAAGAAAAAGGAAAGAAAGAATGGGTTGGTGGAGCACTCAAAAGCTCTAACGCCGACTTGGATCACCAAAATGAAAAATTGGGCCGTGCATGGCGAAAGGTTAGAGACTTAGAAAACGATGTAAGAATAGCCATCCAAATGAAGAAAGGTGAAAGGGAAAATTTTGAGGCCCAGATTCACAAGCTGAAAGGCATTATGAAAGGCTGCAATGATTAATTAGCTCGTGAACTATTGGAAAAGGAGAATGCGCAACGAGATTTCGTACAAGCAGAGTACCAGTTGGGTAGAGCTATTGAGGAAATCAGAAGACTGAAAGATAGAATCTATGATGAGTTATACCTAGAGCTGTAAGACAGTTGCCACTATTGGGAAGGAAGTTGTCGTCAAGTAGAAGCTGTTGTACTTCAAAGAGATGACATCATCAACAATCTCCAAATTCTTTATGCGGAGTGGAAGAACAAATTTGTGAACTTGGATGGATTCTCCAACTTTGTGCTTCAACAAATCCCTAAAAAATTGAAGGTGGCTGATCAAGTGATGACTCCTGAAAACACTCATGTCCCTGTATTCGACTTTGTGAAGTTTTGCAAGGAAACAATGGGAGAGCTTGTTACAGATTTAGAGGCGGTTCGCAGAGCCCAAGGAGTCACCTTTAGGGTTGATTTGTAATTTATTTAAGAAGTGTATCTCTTGTATTTTGTATTTGAACTTGGCCTCGAGCCTTAATGAAATGGAAGTTTTTGTTCTATTATGTCTCTTCTGATTGATTGCAATGGAAATGTTTATATTCTTAATAATAACTAACAAGGTTACTAAGAGCTTTGCATATAACATATTTGTTTCACTTGCATTCATACATCATTTCGCATTTCAAAACAAAAACTTACAAAATAACTTGACCTCCATTCGCAGTAAATAAGTTGACTTCCCGACATCCCTACTACACTCGTGGCAAGCAAAGATTACTAATGGATCAGATTGAGCAGACTCAAGCCGCTTTCAGGGAAGAGATGACCTACATGAAAACTCAGATGGGCCAGTTGATAGAAGTCATCCAGGCTATGGCTATAGGACAAGAAGAGATGAGGCAAGCTGTGGAGAGAAACGCCACCAACACTCTAATTCCTACTACTGTAGGCTCAAACCCCGTTCCTGGCGGTGCCATTCCTACTCCTACGAATGCAATCCCCACTCCTGGTGGCACAATCCCTACTCCTGCTGGCGCAGTCACAATCCCTACTCCTGGTGGTGGTGTAGTTGACGCAGGCACAATCCCTACTCCTGGTGGTGGTGTAGTTCCCCCTCCAATCCACTTCGATGATCACGAAGGTTTCTACAACCCTCACGACGACTTGGTCATAGACGCTTCCGGAGCACCAACTACTGATTTGGAGAAGAAAGTACTTGCCTTGCAAGAGACAGTCAATGGACTACAAGGCCCAAGCACTTTTGAGTTAGATGCCGCAAATATGTGTTTGGTGCCCGGTGTTAAAATTCCACTCAAATTCAAAGTCCCCGATTTTGAAAAATACAAAGGGACCAGCTGTCCTCGAACCCACATCCGATCCTATTGTAGGAAGATGGCTGCCTACTCTGACGATGAAAAACTGCTAATGCATTTCTTTCAAGATAGCCTCAGTGGGGCATCCCTTGAATGGTACATGCAGTTGGAAGGTACATATATCAAGACATGGAAAGAGTTAGCCGGTGCGTTTTTGAAACACTACCAATACAATTATGACATGGCGCCTAATCGCACACAAATCCAAAGTTTAACCCAGAAATCTGGTGAAGCATTCAAAGACTATGCACAAAGATGGAGGGACTTGGCTGCTAGAGTCCAGCCTCCTCTTCTTGAAAGAGAATTGACAGATATGTTCATGGGGACTCTTCAAGGTCCTTTCCTAGAATGCTTGGCTGGATGCACATCCTCTGTATTCTCGGATTTAGTTATGGCTGGTGAGAGGATCGAGAACATGATAAAGATTGGGAAGATTCAGAATGCTAATGGAGTTTTCGGCAGATAAAAAAAGCCCTACCAAGGTTTTGCAAGGAAAAGAGAAGGGGAAACAAGTGCTGCCTTGATGGATAAGGGGAAAGCCAAAGCATACCAAGGCTCTTATCATCATGTGGCCGCTGTTACTCCAAGTCAACCTCTCTCCATACCTACAAGTCAACTGGCTATTCAAGTTCCCTACCAACAACAACGTCAAGGCTATTATCAGGGTCCGCTAAGACAAAGGAGACCTGAGAAAAGATTCGATCCCATTCCGACAACATACGCTAGGTTGCTTCCACTTTTTCTTAAGGGTTCCTTAGTACAATTGAGAGAAATGAAAGTTCCTGCCGCTGTCCTACCTCCTGGCTATGATGCAAATTCCCGTTGCGAATTCCATTCTGGAGCTCCGGGTCATAATATTGAAAACTGCAAAGCTTTGAAGTATGTGGTACAAGATTTCATTGATTCAAAATCCACCAATTTCACCAAAAATACCCCCAATATGACTAATAATCCAATTCCAAACCATGCTAAAAACATGATTGAAGAATCTAAATGGAAGAAGTTGGTGTCAGAAGTTGATAAAATGAAGACCCCCTTTGCAGTTGTTAAAGAACAATTGTTAATGAAGAATATGGTCCTAGGATGTACCGAGGATTGTTAACATTGTTTGAAAGATCCCCAAAACTGTCATGAATTGAAGATGGGCATCCAAAATTTGTTAGATCAAGGCGTCATATTGATAGAACAAATATCAAATGCCGAAGAAGTGGCAACTCTGGATATTCCCTATGATCCGATGGAGTTCACTTATGATGAAGAGCTGTTGAACAATGCGTATGGTCAGAATCGTGTACCATTGACAATTTCGTATGAGCAACCTCGTGCGCATTTGACAATTCCATGTGACGAAGATTGGTATCCTGTCCAAGTTCCATTACAAATCCCGTATGATGTTGCACAACTAACAATCCCATGTGATCTGTCTCATGCGCCTTTGGAAATCCCTTGTGATTATGATTGGCATTCTGTTCAGACCTCATATAATCAAGTTCGTGAACCATTGCAGATACTGTATGACCAAGTAGAGATTCTGCTGTCTCCACCTTCACTCACTCTGTTAGTGATATCTATGCCTGCTCCTTTCCCTTTTGAGAGCACCAAGGTTGTCCCTTGGAAATATGAGCCAACTGTTTACATTAATGGGCAGAAGGTGGATGAAGATGTTGTGAAAGCTGACAGTTCTATAGAAAACATGGTTGGAACCGGTGGAATAACTAGAAGTGGGAGGCTTTTTGCGACCGTACCACTGTTGAAGCGGTAAAGCAGCAAGCAAAAATATTATTTTCAGAAGAATTTCCTCTGGGATTTATCGTCTCCACAGGGATCAGTGTGAGGGAAAGAATGTCGTTCGACAATCTCTACGTCTCTAAGCTTGAGTTTGAATGGTTTGGGATAAAAATTCAAAAGGAAAAACAAACATAATACAAGAAAATGAATACATTCTTAAGAAATGAGGAAACTCGTCAGGAGTTGTATTTCGTTCTATCCATCATGTACTAAAAAATACATGGATCAAATGCACGCAACCTAATTCACTCGTCAATATCATCACGTATCGCTCACAACAGAGTTTATCTCTAACACAAAGTCGAGAGATCAACCGTATCGTCTCATTGTTGATCTCTCACACAAATCGACAACACAGAGCATTAAGAATCGATACCCACGTGAATAGTATTCCTAAATCTATCTCTAGCATTTAGAATCTAATAGATATTCATCTAAGATCGAGTTCGAATAGTATATGTCTATCACAATCCAAACCCATTAAGTAAAAAATCAAGATAACCATCGATAAAGAGTTGTAAAAGAGATTTTATACAAAGATCCATAAATATACATACAATCAAGATAAACTTACATACAAAACCCCAACAAATGAAAAATACATAGAGAGGAAGGAAGAAGAACACAAATCTCACAGTCTGTCAACTCCGATTGAAGTGGATTCGACTCCGGATCGTCAAGATGCACCCTCCATTGTTGTTTCTAAGCTAAATCTACTCAAGAATGTGTTTGATGAAGTTGGGGTAAAAAGTTCCCAAACAACATGCCCTAAAAAATGATGAAAAATCACTTAAATAGACAAAAATGGGTCCCAGTATTCGCCTGGCGAAGTCCCGTTCGCCTGGCGAACATATACAACTTTTGCTTCTGTAAAAACAGTGTTTTTCACGCATTTTTGAACTTTCGGTTCGCCTGGCGAACTTTTGTTCGCCTGGCGAGCTTTGGCGAACATGACAGCAAACCAACTTGTTTCGACCATAACTTTTTAACCGTAACTCCGTTTTTCGCCTGGTTCGAAGCGTTGGAAAGCTTATTCAATGCTCTATCTAACAATGCTCTAACATCAATGCTTTATTACCTACAAAAATGAACGAAATTCAATTAAACTCAATGATATTTACAGGAAAACATAATATATACACTATAACGTAAAGTAAACGCATTTATAAACAAAGCGGGGTTTATTCGAACGATTTTAACATAAAGTAACGTTAAGTGCAACAAAACTTATATACAAAAATAGGTAAAATTTGCACTTAACAACTCTCCCCAACTTACCTAATTGTTTGTCCTCAAACAAAGTCGACAACTAAAGGAACAAAAGCGAAATCCAAGAAATCACGTAACAACAAGTTTTGACAAACGGAAAACAAATGCAATGGTTCAATCAAAAATTGATACACGCAAAGTGAATACTTACCACTAAACTTCAACGATAACATAATCACGAAACAAATGCTAAATACAAAAGTCATGCCAAACAGTCTAAAACAACACAAGCTCAAACGTGAATCACACCTAGCAAAAACAATCATCGGTAGATGAAAAACACAAAATGAGGGCTTTTTTCACTCACACAATAATCTTGCAAACAAAAGACTAAATTATGCAATCATCCAAAAATCATGTTGAAAACACAAAAGCAAGAATCAAAAGGACTTTCAGGGTTGTAATGTGGTCGGGTGAACAAACAAGGGATAATTCCTAAAGCTAATCGAAACAAAAACTTGCCTAAACCTAAGGGAGTGATAAACTCACAAAGTTTCAAACACCAAAATTCCAACCAAACTTCTTCCAAAATCCCAAGTGTTATACCAAACACATAGAACTTATTAGCACAACATTATTCTACTCTTTTTGTTTATCTTTTTCTAAGCTTTTTCAATTTTTCTTTTCTTTTCTTTTCTTTTTCATATTTTTCTTATTTTTCTTTTCTTTTCTATTTTTCAACCTCATAGCAATCAACAACACAAGTGAACGATCATCATCTCCCCAACTTGAATTCAACCACATCATCATGTGAATACTCCCTACTTTCTAAGGCAAGGTAAAAATTCATACAACAACACAAAGTTGAGGGCTCAAGAAAAAACAACAATCAAGATCCACACAAAAAAATGAATTTGATACTCATAGACAAGAATAAAACTCAAATAACATGGATAATGACCAAAGGCTCAAAGGGGTTACAAATGATCACACACTCACAAGGTGAATTGACTATTTGGCTAGGTAGTTATGCTCAAAATGAAACAAGTGCCTTAATCCTTTTCATGCTTTCATATAATCAACACAAACAAAAGATTAAGCATAATAAAATCCAATTAAAACAAGAATATTGGTACTCCGAGCATATATGAACAACGAAAGGCTTCCTCACAAAAAGGTGGGAACTAAAGTGATTCACAAAATGAACAAGTATACAAAAGAATGAATGGCATGGAAATTGTAAAAAGTCTAAGTATCATGAATATGCTAAAGCCTAGAAAGCAATAAACACATACCTTGAACGTGTACAAAACTTTAAACACTATCATTACCACGCATTCGCAAGTTGAAACACTCAAACTTGGAAAATCACCTCAAATACCTCAAGCTACCAAACAAAAATTTGAGTCCAAGCAACAATAAAATACCGAGTGAAAATGGATTAAACAAGTTGTAAAGTGAAGATTTGAGAATTTTACGAATAGTCCGAGAACAACTTGTTTAAAGAATGTTCACCACACTACCTAAGCTAGAAGGAAAAAGTAATAACGAAACAAAAATGGAAAAAACATGCTTGTTTTACGTCGTAAGCTCTACGCCTTTATTGTGCTTAGCTAGTAACTTCCTTCCTTCATGCCATTTGATGTCTCACTGCGCAAACCAAAAGCAAGTGTCCTAACCAACCACTTGAACAAATGTTACGAGAACAAAATATATACAACACTTAAACAAACATAATAGAAGACAAAAGCAAAACAAGTATCTATACAAGCATATATATGTACAATTATGTGCAAAGCTTAGAAATATAGAAACTATCGCAATACAACTCAATATCAAAACCAATCCCCGGCAACGGCGCCATTTTGTTGAAGCGGTAAAGCAGCAAGCAAAAATATTATTTTCGGAAGAATTTCCTCCGGGATTTATCGTCTCCACAGGGATCAGTGTGAGGGAAAGAATGTCGTTCGACAATCTCTACGTCTCTAAGCTTGAGTTTGAATGGTTTGGGATAAAAATTCAAAAGGAAAAACAAACATAATACAAGAAAATGAATACATTCTTAAGAAATGAGGAAACTCGTCAGGAGTTGTATTTTGTTCTACCCATCATGTACTAAAAAATACATGGATCAAATGCACGCAACCTAATTCACTCGTCAATATCATCACGTATCGCTCACAACAGAGTTTATCTCTAACACAAAGTCGAGAGATCAACCGTATCGTCTCATTGTTGATCTCTCACACAAATCGACAACACGGAGCATTAAGAATCGATACCCACGTGAATAGTATTCCTAAATCTATCTCTAGCATTTAGAATCTAATAGATGTTCATCTAAGATCGAGTTCGAACAGTATATGTCTATCACAATCCAAACCCATTAAGTAAAAAATCAAGATAACCATCGATAAAGAGTTGTAAAAGAGATTTTATACAAAGATCCATAAATATACATACAATCAAGATAAACTTACATACAAAACCCCAACAAATGAAAAATACATAGAGAGGAAGGAAGAAGAACACAAATCTCACGGTCTGTCAACTCCGATTGAAGTGGATTCGACTCCGGATCATCAAGATGCACCCTCCAATGTTGTTTCTAAGCTAAATCTACTCAAGAATGTGTTTGATGAAGTTGGGGTAAAAAGTTCCCAAACAACATGCCCTAAAAAATGATGAAAAATCACTTAAATAGACAAAAATGGGTCCCAGTATTCGCCTGGCGAAGTCCCGTTCGCCTGGCGAACATATACAACTTTTGCTTCTGTAAAAACAGTGTTTTTCACGCGTTTTTGAACTTTCGGTTCGCCTGGCGAGCTTTGGCGAACATGACAGCAAACCAACTTGTTTCGACCATAACTTTTTAACCGTAACTCCGTTTTTCGCCTGGTTCGAAGCGTTGGAAAGCTTATTCAATGCTCTATCTAACAATGCTCTAACATCAATGCTTTATTACCTACAAAAATGAAAGAAATTCAATTAAACTCAATGATATTTACAGGAAAACATAATATATACACTATAACATAAAGTAAACGCATTTATAAACAAAGCGGGGTTTATTCGAACGATTTTAACATAAAGTAACGTTAAGTGCAACAAAACTTATATAC
Organism: Lathyrus sativus; assembly: GCA_963859935.3. NCBI lineage: Eukaryota > Viridiplantae > Streptophyta > Magnoliopsida > Fabales > Fabaceae > Lathyrus > Lathyrus sativus. The sequence goes on along the minus strand of OZ012735.1, from coordinate 12,244,282 downwards.
AAAAATAGGTAAAATTTGCACTTAACAACCACCACCAAACAGTACAAATGAGAAGTAACCAATGATTGAGCAGGGGTAAACTTCTACTCAAAAAGGAAATCCTAATGAAGATGTCGAAGAATTCCTACGAATCATCCGAAAAAGTGATTATAAGGTGGTTGACCAACTCAACCAAACACCTTCAAAGATTTCTATGTTGTCACTGTTAATGTGCTCCCCTGCCCATCAAGACTCATTGATAAAGTTTTTGAAGACTGCTCATGTTCCCCAAGAAATATCTGTTGTGCAATTCGAAGGAGTTGTGTCGAATATTGCCTCCGCACCTATTCTAAGATTCAATGATGAAGAGTTACCCCCCGAAGGGAAGAATCATAATAAAGCTTTACACATTTCCATCGAATGTGTTGATGTTGTTTTGTCAAGGGTGTTGGTAGACACTGGATCATCTTTGAATGTCTTACCAAAGAATTTGTTGGCCAAACTGACCATCGAAGGATTGATAATGAAGCCCAACTCGGTGATAGTAAAAGCTTTTGATAGAGCGAGAAGGACTGTGATAGGGGAAGTTGATCTCCCTATCAAAATAGGACCTCACACTTTCATTATCACATTCTATGTGATGGATATCTACCCGGCGTACAGTTGTTTGCTAGGTCGTCCTTGGATTCATACAGCCGGTGCTGTAACATCCACTCTGCATCAAAGGCTAAAGTTCCTGGTTAATAATCAGCTTGTCGTCATCGAGGGAGAAGAGGATATGCCAGTAAGTCATCTGTCTTCATTTTGCTATGTGGAAGTCGGAGGGGAAGTTCATGAGACCCCTTTTCAAGCATTTGATGTGATAAGTGTGGAAATGATCCCTGCTAAGAAGGAGGAAAAGAAGTCAGAAAGGTCTGTATCCCCCATGGTTACTTGGAAGGATGCAAAGACTGTAATCGAGGTTGGTCACCCTGAAAGTTGGGGAAGAGTGTTGGAGCTACCTATTAACAAGAACAGAACTGGTTTGGGTTACCCTGGTGGTCACAAAGTTCAGTAGAAGACAGTCGTTGACAAGGGCAAAGGGTTCATCCTTCCACTCACCTTCATTAGTGGTGGACATATGGTAGATGATCTGGTGACCTTTGTGGAAGCTGAAGATGATGCACTAAATCAAGTCTGCGTGGTGTACCCAAGAGCACCTAATCAAAAACTCAACAATTAGACTGTTATGGAGATACCAAAAGTCACCTTTGTCGAAGAGTAATTTTCCTTGTTTGCTTTCAAATCCTATGCTCTGCCCAAGGTATAAGGATTATTTTGTAGGCCCCCCCATATTTTCAATTAATATTTATCATGAATGAAATGAACCTTTTGCATTCAATTATGTTCCCTGTCTTTCTTTTTTATTTTTGCATAAATAAATGGCAATGTTTTCTTGCATTTTCCTTTTTTTTTCATCTTCTCAAAATAAAGCATAAATCACCAATCATGCAGATCTACCCCGGATTCCATTGATAACGATACTGCTACGGTTTCATATTGATAACACGAAATCATATAGATATTTTCATGCATATTTCAACTAAAGTCTAACCGTTTTCGATCCGATTTCGGGTTGTTTCCGTGTATTTGACTGATGTTTTTGCAGGTATTCAACGATCACGTCTAAACAAGGCAACATGAAGAAAAGAAGCAATCCCAGATGAAATATGGACGAAAAAGGAGTGAAAACACAATGAAAAGCGCAGCAGACAGTTTTTGCTGATGTGACGACCGTCACAGATGCATGACGACCGTCACATGGGTGACGACCGTCACACCTTGTGACGACCGTCATGCAGGCAAAAACGCCCCACTCAGATTACACGTCAAAAGAGCAGTTCCAATTCCCATTAAATGGTCCACTATTCCCTAAATTATCTGCCTCAAGGTCCATCATCCTCAGAGATAACCGTTGGGATTCCACTTCTATAAAAAGGGAAGCAGAGGACTTCAGAAGGGAGCTGCATTCATACCATGAAGTGCTGCCAAATTTAATTTCCAGAGCAAATTTACTTTCAGTTATTATTTGTATCCATTTCTCCAGTTTTATTTGTATCCCTTTCCTTTATTTCCCTTTCCATTTTACTCATTCCCATTTCCGCTCTTCTGTAATTGTTACTGCACTGTACGATCGAATTGGAACTAAAGACAGAATCCTACCAACATCTGTGGAGGATCTGCCCAAAGGCCAATTGACATTATTTACAGGTTTTCATTTTGATCGACTTCTATTTTATCATAATGCAATTTATTACTTATTATTATTATTATTTATGTTTTGCTTTTCCAAATTCCATGTCTAGCTAAACTTAGGTAATCGATATGTAGTAATAATTCGAATGGGATTTGATAACTCTTGTTTGAAAACTTTCTTTTCACAAAAATAACTTATGGTCTAAGTGTTTAAAATTGATTTACGAAATAAACTTCGTCGCGAAAGCGAGAACTTATTTTAAAGTAGTTTTGCCACGAAAGTGGGAAATTAATTAAGATACGAACCAACAAGCGAAAGTTGCGGTAAGGTCAGATAGTAAACACTAGGCATTTGTTTTAATAACAGCGAAAGCACTTTAAAACGAATTAGAACTTAGAGATTTCCAAAAAGTAATTTTAACCCCGAACGGAATACGAAAGTGTACGTTAGGCCCTTAGGATTATGATTAGCGTCAATAACCATTGTGAGACGAGAGTCTTCAAATCTCCATTTTCTGCTTAAATGAACTGTGAAAACTATTTCATACACCAGTAACTTATCAAGTCCCTGAAGAACATAATTACTACGTATCGATCCAATTAATTAAAATCTAAACAGTAATCTTAGTTCCCCTTTTAGTGACAATCTTCTTCCCTTAAAATATATTCTACCTAGCTAAACATAGTAACTCCCGAGAACACTAGTTTGATTACGAGTCCCTGTGGGATCGATATCTTTTATTACTACGCGATAGACTGTGCACTTGCAGTTAGTTGTATTAGACATAGAAAGTCGCGATCACATATGACTTCGATAACCCAATCTACCACGCTAATGAGGATTGTGAGGAATATTGTGAGCTCCCCGAAGAGTTAGCCAGATTGTTGAAACAAGAATCAAAGATCATTCAACCGCATTAAGAGTCAGTGGGAGTTGTCAATCTTGGAACCGAGAAGGATAAGAAAGAAGTCAAGGTAGGCGCTGCCCTAGAAGAGAATGTGAAGAGAAGACTGATCGAGCTCTTACACGCATATACAGATGTATTTGCATGGTCATACCAAGACATGTCTGGATTGGATTCAGACATCGTGGTGCACAAATTGCCACTCAAGGAGGATTGTCCGCCTGTAAAGCAGAAGATGAGACGAACTCGACCTGACATGGCCCTTAAGATTAAGGAGGAAGTGCAAAAGCAGTTTGATGCCGGATTCTTGGCAGTATCAAAATACCCTAAATGGGTCGCCAACATTGTACTTATGCCCAAAAAAGGTGGTAAGGTGCGGATGTGCGTTGACTACAGAGACCTAAATAGAGCTAGCTCAAAAGATGACTTTCCGCTGTCACATATTGATATGTTAGTGGATAATACGACTCAATTCTCCGTGTTCTCTTTCATGGACGGTTTCTCCGTATATAACCAGATTAAAATGGCTCCAGAGGATATGGAAAAGACTACCTTCATTACCCCTTGGGGAACCTTATGCTATAAGGTTATGCCATTTGGTCTGAAGAACGTTGGTGCGACGTATCAACGAGTAATGGTGACTCTCTTTCATGATATGATTCATAAAGAGATTGAAGTCTACGTTGACAGTATGATTGCAAAATCCAAAACTGAAGAGGAGCATCTCATCCACTTGGAAAAGTTGTTTACAAGGCTAAGAAAGTTCAGGCTAAGGCTCAATCCGAATAAATGTACCTTTAGGGTAAGATCTGGTAAATTGATAGGTTTTATCGTGAGCCAAAAAGGAATTGAAGTCGATCCTGACAAAGTAAAAGCTATCCAAGATATGCCAGCTCCAAGAATAGAGAAGGAGGTTCGTGGTTTCTTAGGGAGATTAAACTACATTTCCAGATTCATATCTCACCTAACAGCCACCCGTGAGCCAATACTCAAGTTGCTTCGCAAAGATCAAGCAATCATATGGAATAACAATTGCCAAAAAGCATTTGAGTAAATAAAAGAATATCTGCAAGAGTCACCGATCTTGATGCCTCCCGTGCCAGGAAGACCTCTCATCATGTACTTGACCGTTCTGGAAAGATCCATGGGATGCGTGTTGGGGCAGCATGACGAAACGGGTAGAAAGGAGCATGCTATCTACTACTTAAGCAAAAAGTTCACTGACTGTGAAACGAGATACTCAATGTTGGAAAAGACATGTTGTGCGCTCACATGGCTGCCAAACGCTTAAGGCAATATATGTTGACCCATACCATATTGTTGATATCAAAGATGGATCCAGTCAAGTACATCTTCGAAAAGCCTGCTCTCACTGGACGAGTAGCCCGTTGGCAAATGGTACTGACAAAATATGACATCCAGTACGTCTCACAAAAAGCTATCAAAGGGAGTGTGTTATCTGAATATCCTGCCCATCAACCTGTGGAAGATTACAAGCCCATGCGTTTTGACTTCCCTGATGAAGATATCATGTTTGTCAGAGACTATGAGACAGTAGGCCCAGACGAAGGACCTGAACCAGGATCGCGATGGACGCTCGTGTTTTATGGCACTGCAAATGCTCACGGCAATGGAATAGGGGCAATCCTCACCTCTCCTACCGGTTTCCATATTCCATTCATCGCAAGATTATGTTTCGAATGCACCAACAATATGGCTGAATATGAAGCATGTATCTTTGGAATCGAAGCCGCTATTGATCACAAAATTAAGATTTTGGAAGTGTATGGGGACTCGGCTCTAGTCATCAGTCAAGTCAAAGGCGATTAGGAAGCACGTGACAGCAAACTAGTTCCATATCGGGATCACGTCTTGAAGTTAATCTCATACTTTGATGAGATCACTTTCAATCACATTCCTAGAGAAAGTAATCAATTTTCATATGCTCTTGCCACATTATGATCCATGTTCAAAGTTAAGTGGAAGAATGAGGCACCCGACATCCGCATTGAACATCTTGATGAGCCTGCCCACTGTCTGGAAGCAGAGTTAACAACTGACGATCAACCTTGGTTCTATGATATCAAAAGGTATCTAGAAAGGCAAGAGTATCCAGAAAATGTTTCCATCACAGACAAGAAGTATTTAAGAAGGCTTTCGTCCAAATTCTTCTTAAGCAGAGATGTGCTTTACAAGCGAAACTATGACTCGGTCTTGCTCAGATGCGTGGATAGACACGAAGCCGATCGAATCATAAACGAAATCCATGAAGGCTCTTTTGGTACACATGCCAGTGGACACATGATGGTTAAGAAGATTTTGAGGGCTGGTTATTATTGGTTGACGATGGAAACTGATTGCTATCGTCACGTGCAAACATGCCACAAATGTCAAATCTATGCAGATAAGATACATGTGCTGCCAGTTCCTCTAAAGGTCTTGACATCGCCTTGGCCCTTCGCCATGTGGGGCATAGATATGATTGGACACATCGAGCCGACTGCTTCAAATGGTCATTGTTTCATCTTAGTGGCCATTGACTACTTCACTAAATAGGTGGAAGCCGCGTCTTATGCCAATGTCACCAAACAAGTGGTCACTCGCTTTATCAAGAAAGAAATCATTTGTCGTTATGGGGTCCCAAATAAAATCATTACTGACAATGGTTCAAACCTCAATAACAAGATGATGAAGGAATTGTATGAAAGTTTCAAGATCGAGCATCACAACTCATCACCATATCGCCCGAAGATGAATGGTGTTGTTAAGGCAGTGAACAAAAACATCAAGAAGATTGTTCATAAAATGGTGAAAACATACAAAGATTGGAACGAAATGCTACCATTTGCTTTTCATGGCTACCGCACTTCAGTATGCACTTCCACTGGGGCAACTCCATTTTCTCTTGTATATGGCATGGATGTGGTACTCCCCGTCGAAGTAGAAATCCCTTCCCTAAGAATTCTGACTGATGTCAAGCTCGACGAAGCAGAATGGGTGCAAGCAAGATTTGATCAACTTAATCTCATTCATGAAAAGCGCATGACAGCCATCTGCCATGGTCAGCTTTACCAAAAGCGGTTGAAAAGGGCGTTTGACAAGAAAGTTCACCCCCGATATTTCGAAGTAGGAGACTTGGTATTGAGAAAGATTATGCCAATCCACACAGACCCAAGGAGCAAATGGACACCGAACTATGAGGGTTCATATGTTGTGAAGAAGGTTTTTTCCGGAGGAGCCTTGATATTATCCAACATGGACGGTGAAGATCTGTCATCCCCTATAAACGCAGACGTAGTCAAAAAATACTACGCTTGAAAGCAAACCCAGTGGATAACAAAAAAGAAAAGTCCAGGCAAAAATTAGGGTTAAAATAAAAAATAAATATAATACCTGATAAGTTGAAAACCCTTAGGGGCAACTTAGGCAAGAGAAAGGGTATCCCGGTAGACTGAAAACCCGAAAGGGCGGTCTAGGCAAAAGTTAGGGATCTTAAAAGAGAAAAACTGCGATATGCGAAGAGTCTGTGAGCTCCTCACTAGAATAAAGAGAGCTACACACGGGAAAGATCAATCCAACCACCTTCCTCAGAGGCAATGTACGAGAAGCTTCAATTCCATAGGGATCATAGCAGAATTGAAACTCAGTGGAAATCCGATCTTTATTTTCTCATTGCCATTGTACTTTTTTGTCATATTTTTGCAATTACCTCTTTTAGGAATTGTATCCTTATGTAAAATTACCCATTTATGGGCCACTTTATCATCAATAAAATTTCTTTCATCAATTTGTGCTTCGCATTTTTTTACTTTTTATGTTTGTTTGCAAAGAGTGGAATTTTCATTTTTGATAAATATTGCATTGAGAATTATGGGATGACAATAATGACAGAAGAAAGCACAAGGTTGCTCTTCGATTAAGGTGAATGAAAGGTAAATGTGACGCACGTGTGCACGAAGCATCGTTGTCGCGGTGAAATTTAGATACCAAACTATTGATTAGTTTGAATCTTATTCATTTGCAACCGAACTTTGATTTGTCCAAAGGAAGGGATAAAGATCGAAATTCCCACAATGCAATGTAAATGCAAGGTTTAGAGAGTTATAGGTTCGGGGGTTGGTTAAACTTAGGGAAGGTACTAGCATCCTAAGTTTCTGTAGTATCCTACAGGAACCTCTTGTTTTATGTTTGTTTATTGCTATGTGTTTATCTGCTTAAAGGTATAAAAGACCTAGGGGTTTATTTCTAAGTATACTCGATAAGATGTCGCATATTATGCCTACATATCCTTACGGGAGTGGAATCATAGTATTTGTAGTTCCCCTAAAGGGTTTGAGGAGTTCTTTGACCGTGGTCAAAGTTCCTACGGGTTTAGGGTAGTTGATTGATTAGGTTTAGGAGAAGAGATGCTTTATCATTTTAAGAGAGATTTAACCGCCACAAGGTGTAGAAAAATAGTCTTTGCATCGTCTTAAGAGAAGGGCTCAAGTACTCGGATAGGGATCGACGAGGTACACCTCTCTTAAGGCAAAGTTCCTACGGTATCGATTTTATTGTTGTGGGGTGGGGATTCTATCTCGCTTAAGATGATTAACATCTTTCTCTATTGTGTTTGAATATTGTTTTGATTCGAGTTGTAGTGTGTTTATTTATATGTTGTAAAGGATAACAGTCCTTCCTATAGGGTAGGATATAGACTTAAGGGATCAACTTGAATAGGATCAAGGATCATGTGGGAGAATGATGCAAATGATGTGCACTACACACAAGTGTTGACTCATGTGTATGTTTTTCCTTTGGACGGAATGCAATGCGATAATATAAGTGCGAAAAAACATAAATGGCGGTAAATATAAATCCATACACACGCATGAAAGTGCTAAGGTGCGCAAGTGTATGTGGAAGTGGATATGTGAATCGAAGTGGAGGCGTAAGCGTGCTCGATTGATTTTAAACGGCGTTGATTGATTTCAAGGGGGGAAGTTGAATTGATTTGATTTTATAGAAAAATGGTTTGATTTATAAGTTTTAGATAAAAGTTTAGATTAATTGATAAGGTTAATAATTTGGCTTACTGAGAAAAATATCTTTTAATAAAAGGTTTTAGTTAGTAAAAGATTTATTAGATAAAGAATATTTGAATTAATTTAAATTATAACAAAGGTTGGTTATTATTATTTATTTTAAAAATTATTTCAAATATGAAATGGATTTTTATTATTTAGGATATAAACAAAATATCTTATTAAATAAAATGAGATCATTGAATTTGATAAATAAATTAATGTCATTGAGTTTATTAATAAAAAGGTTGGGAAAAGTTAATTAAGAAAAAGTTTTATTTGATTTTAATTAAAGTTGATTAAATAAAACATTAATTAAGTTAATTAGTAAAAAAAGGTGATTATAATGGATTAAATTGCAGATAAGGGGGATAGTTAGTGGGGCGCTGGATTGTGTGTGACGCGGGTATGTGATGGTAGTTGTGGGTGTGTGTACGTGAGATTACTACAACAGTGAAAACGAAAACTGCAGAAAATAAATCCCTAAATCCTAAATCTTCTCCCCTTCGTCTCTGCCGTTCTCCCTCCCTTCTTCGTACCTCCTTCATCTTCTCCAGCTTCTCATTTCCTATAAAGCCAGTAAAACAAATAAATTGTCAATGTCAGTTAAAATCACGGCTAGATGTTCTTAGCAAGTTTTCGACGGCGAGGTTGGCGGCGATTTCGGGTTCCGCAACGAGGTGGGGGAGTTTCTGATGACGGCGACGATGGAAGACACCACTCAGATGAGTTTTGATTTTTTCTAGTTGATCTCGGATCATGGTATCAGGGTTTTCTCCTTTCCTTTTTCTTCTTCAATTTCTCCTTTAGATTTCCTACAAAGCAATCAACAAAATTAATAGGGTAAACGTTAGCCAAGAAAGCTCAACAGTTTCAATGGTTTGCAGGCTTTGGCTATGGATGAATCCGGACGGCGGAGGTTCGATTTTGGGGATTCCGGCGACGATGTTTTTGTCGAAGGTTCGCGGAGGAGTTTTGAGAAGATAAGTCCTTCTTTTCTACAAACTTCCGTATTTAGGTTTGGGTGAATTTGGGGGTCTCTTCCGGATTCATGAATGGTTGTCTATTTGAATCTCAATTTCCTCTCCTCTTATATAGGCCGTTCCGAATTAGCTATCAAATGAGGTCTTGAAATCATTTCCAATTTTAAACTACCTTGTCTGAGCGTTTTGGGAAAGAAAATGAGGAATGTCTTGGTTATGGTTTTGAGAAGATTTTGGTCAATAACTACCTTTCCTTTTTCATTCAACATTGTCTGAGAGATTTGGTGGAGTTCTAATATGCCATTATTCCTTTGAGACATATTCTGATATTTGTTTTGACAGGTCAGAAGGCTTCGTGATACCTACCCTTCCTGGAACTCGTATTGAATTTCCATTGCTTCCAACATTCTCATTTGAAAGCTTCAACGTGTTCGGGCTCAGAGCAGCATTCCATGATATTATTAGGTAGAAGTTCAAAGTCATATGAATTACCATTGCTTCTGTCTTTCCCTGTAACATTGAAGGTCGAAAGCTTGATGATCACTTTCAAAAGCGCGTTGTCAGGTTGTTCGTCTCATGAGGTACACTCTTGGGTAATGGGACCGTTCTGGCGTAGTAGTAATCCTCCCCTGCTGGCGTTGGAGGTTTGAGGGTACAACAATTGGCCGCGGGTTACTTCATGAATTACCGTAAGTGCATTCTATTTCCATGAATGTGGCGTAGCTCTGAATTTTTTGTATCCCACTGATGTGCTTTGTTCATGCGTTCCTTGCTATACTAGGGTGAGAATAAACCATGGAATTTCTTCCCTGCTAATCTTCGGTGTTGCGGCATATGCAAACTATGAGGCCAAGACAAATGATGCACTGGAGCTCTCTCAACAGGATGGCGAAGTGTTGTTTTCGCTGACAGTGTGTATCATTAAACGGAAAGGGTATGCACGCGGCATTTAGTTCAGTGGTAGGTTCAAAACACCTCAAATGTTACTTTGTACTTAGAATAATTTATCCCTGCAAGCTTCGAATCAGTGCTTAGACATTGGCATCAACCCAGTAGCAACGGTTTTGTGCCGACACACAGCAGTGTTGCTGACATTCATCATAAAAGGGGTAAGCCTACATCAATCTTGCTCTCTAGTTTTCTGCTTCTTCTATAGTGACATAACTTCTTCTCCTTATATCAAATCCTTGTGGATTCTCTTTTAGGATGTTCATCCCGAGTAAAGGAACTGACTCTGAAAATGTTGTCGTGACAGGTCTGCGGTTTTAGAGGCGTACGTCCAGATTGACACTACTGCTACGCCATGATTATGGAATCGTGACAGGCTTGAGGCTGGTTAACTCCAAGGGTGCTCTTGTGGTTCCTTAAGAGGAATCTTGTATTGCACCGGCGGAAGGCGTAACGGGTTTAGGAGGAAGCTTGAGGTTTTCTTGCTGCAACTGGGGGTGCGTAGAAGGCTGTGACTGAATTTGAGACTGCTGAACAGACTAACTGTGTTGTTGCTTTTATTGTTCGACCAAGGTCAACTCTTCAGGTTTCTCTCACTGGATTTCCCGGGTCATACTATTATAGTAGTGTTTGAGATCCTCAGGAGGTAGATGTTATGTCCAATTGCAATTGGAAGAATTGTGTTCTGGCTTATGGCTCGTACCGAAGAAGTAGTAGGTGATGATGAAGGAGCACCGACAGCAGGTGCGGCCACATGAATGCCTTTGGCTGCTTGTGATACAGGGTTGTCAGTTGCGGTTTAATGAATAATATTGGTGGGGGTTTACCGCATTGAAGAATGGAGGCTGTTTTAATTTAATATATTGTATCATTGTCGGACTTATTTGATAATGTTGTGACCTCTCCTCATTGTAGATTACGGGTTGGCTGCGAGCGGCGAAGTGTGGCAATGCCTCGTGACCACCGCTGAAACTTACGGGAAGGAAGCCACCCACGGCTGCCAACCTCCAGCCCTCCCTCAGTCTTCTTGATTGATGCTGGCAAGTGCGCCGCTTTCCGTCTTGGAAAGTTTCGATCGTAACCGTACGTCGAAGGTCTCCTTACACTCTTTGTGCACTCACAGCAGGAAAACAACTTGGTCTTCACGAAAAGCTCAGCTTATTCTTAACTTGCTTGTAACACTCAGGGGCATTCAAAAATTATTAACCACTGAATAAGGGCGCCTGTTTGAGATAGTTTGCATAAGAAATGATATGTAACTTGCCATGTATATTTGATTTCTTGTATCAGTATGAAAAATCTTGCTTGGTATTTGAAGATCATGACTTTCTTAATCCAATCTCTTTCTAAATATGGTATGCATACGTGCTTTGATTTGTGGTAGAGATTATTACATGAATGTTAAATTATAGGCAGCATCACAACAATTGCCGGGAGGCGTGGAAATTATGGAGGAAAACCTTAGACGTTAAGTTTGAGATGTGTAGCATGGATCTCAGAATCCTATAGCTTCAATTATCTTAAACTTGTATCTTTGAATGAATTTGACTAGTATGTAATCTTCACGTGTTTTTAAATGAATTCAAGATGTGAACAGCCGTAACAACTATACCAGAATTCACTGCTTGGAAACACCTTTCTATTTAGTAATTGAAACAAAAGAAAAAGTCCCACTTTATGCTAAAGTAAACTTATCTAGTTGAAATCCAATGGTTATATCCTGAAAAATAATTGGATTCGACCAAAATAATTCCACAAAGCATCCTTGCACAAGTCTGACAAGAGTCCGCCATGAATTAAGTTTTGCAAGATTCTATTTCGTGTGGTATGGGTCTTTACTTTGAAAACATGTGGCATCTTTAGTAGTATGAATTATTTGTGAGCTTGAATAAGATTAAACCTCCAACATATTAATATAGACTTCCTTTTGAAAATTTCGTAAGCTTGACTTTGATCTTTGAAGCTAAATCAATATAAATTGCACTAATTTGGGCTTTAATCCAACCTGAACTTGGGATGATAGATTTCAAGGTGATAATTGGAATTGCAATGACATAATACTCATGAATCATCTCAGACTACATTGTAGCTGTCAGCTATTGATCCCATATAATCCCATTGAAATCGGAAATAGAAAGATCTTAGAATCCTTAAATCAGCATGATTATATTTTGAAGCGCTTGACTGTGGGGATTAACGTTTGATATCGTTGCATCTGCACAAATGGTTAGCCATAATAAACACATACAAAAGAAAACATATGCCACACAAGAAATGCACAAGGAAGTGAGATCTTAAGGTCAAAAATTAGGGTGTGACAATCGTCTGTTCATAAAATTCACCGGGACTTTACCAAGTCAGGAACAATCTAGCCAATCAGCATAGCCTGTTATGACCATCTGGAAATGATCCAAATTTTGTCACAAGGATGTTGGGAAGTCAACCTTAACGCCCCGAACCAGAGCCCAATCACTTGGCATAAATCATCATCCCTAACCTCCGTATCCTTGTCCCTGACATTTTTGCATACATGTTACATCATTACATGCGCTTAGCCAGTCATCCTCGAAGATGTGAGTTTTTATGAATGTCTTGTCCGGATTCTGGCATGATACTTAACCCCTTATTCACTTACCTTATGTAAGTCCTTTTGAGTTTTTTTCTTTCTTTTATGAGATATTTTCTCACATTTCCTTTCATAAGGAATTTCATTGTCTTTCGCGTGAAATCTTTTCCCTTCGCTTTCCTTTTGTAAGCGTTTCTTCGCTGTCTTTTACACGCGACAAAAATTTGTTTTGGTATCTTCAATCAATTTGGACGCTTGATGCCTATGTGGCCAAGAACTGAATGGTCGCCATACTTAAAGAATGACATCTCCGCCGTTGTGCCTGTGAGGTCAAATGATGTTCTAATACCATATGCAAATTTCCTCTGCCTTTTGCCAGAGGATGGTTATTACCCCCCACTTACCTTTTGTAAGTCCTTCCGTGTCTTTTCCACGGAATATCACCTCTCTTCCTTTCGCATAGGAGTCTCCTTACCGTTCGTAAGGGATTTCATTGCCTTTCGCATGAAATCTTATCCCTTTGCTTCCCTTTCATAAGTGTTTCTCGTTGTCTTTTATACGCGACCAAACTTTGTTTTGGGTATCTTCGATCCATTTGGATGCTTGATGCCTATGTGGCCAAGAACTGAATGGTCGCCATACTTAAAGAATGTCATCTCTGCCGTTGTGCCTATGAGGTCAAATGATGTTCTATGCCCTTTACAAGTTTCATCTGCCTTTTGTCTGAGGATGGTTATTGCCCTCAACTTACCTTTTGTGAGTCTTTCCGTGTCACCCTCACGAAGTATCTCCACCTTGCCTTTCGCAACAGATTCAACTTACCTTTAGTAAGACTTGCCGTGCCTTTTGTACAGGTTCTTGTCAGCTTACCTTTTGTAAGTATCCTCTCTACCTTTTGTAGAAGGAATTTTTCTCCAAACCTTTTGTTCAGGAGTCTGTTCTGCTTTCTGCAGAAGAAAATATGATCGTCCTCTCCTAAGGGAGTTTCCTATCTACCTTTTGTAGAAGGAACTTTTTCTCTTAACCTTTTGTTCTGGAGTCCTTTCTGCCGCTACATAAGGAAATACGATCGTTTTCTCCCAAGGGAGTCTCCTCTATTTGATGTAGAAGGAGTTACCATGTCTTCAAACCTTTTGTTTTGGAGTCCTCTCTACCTTTTGTAGAAGGAATATTTCTCCTAACCTTTTGTTCAGGAGTCCTCTCTATCGTTTGTAGAAGGAATATTTCTCCTAACCTTTTGTTCAAGAGTCCTCTCTACCTTTTATAGAAGGAATATTTCTCCTAACCTTTTGTTCAAGAGTCCTCTCTACCTTTTATAGAAGGAATATTTCTCATAACCTTTTGTTCAGGAATCCTCTTTACCTTTTGTAGAAGGAATCATTTTCTCCAAACCTTTTGTTCAAGAGTCTCCCCTGCCTTTTGTAAGAGGAAAACCAATGTTTACTCTAGAGTCCTCTCTACCCTTCGTAGAAGGAATATCTCACAGTCGTTTATTTTAGAGTCCTCTCTATCTTTCGTAGAAGGAATATTTCATAATCCTTTATTTTTAGAGCTCTCTCTACCTTGCGTAGAAGGAATATCACATAATCCTTTATTTCTAGAGTCCTCTCTACCTTTCGTAGAAGGAGTATCTCACATTTTTATACTTCCGAGTCCTCTCTATCTTTTGTAGAAGGAATATCTCCTAGCCAATTATGATTCCCTATTACGAGGTGTCTCCCCTTCTGGCTGGCAAAGCACTCATGTTCATTCCGCATTACATCTCAAGCATATCATCATATTCCCCTTAACCCTTCCTCACTAACAGACACCTCCTTCAAGCCATCTCGCTGACTGTCTACTTTCATCCCACATCTCTCCAGTTGAAAATCCCGGGTATTCTAGTATTTAATTCTCTTCTACCATGAATTTTCGAGCACCTTTATCCTCCAGACATTCAGGTCCAAGAGGATTAAATAGGGGTAGCTGTCACACCTGCATTTTCACCTTTAGCCTTTTATACCCTACATTTCGTCATATCATACATCGTTCTATTACATATCGAGCGTGTGGGTTCACAAGGTAAGGATTGGGTCGGTTCTTTGTTTTCCATTCCAAATAAGATTATTTTCGTATCATTGGACTACATGGAAGAGGAGGTACATCATCAAAGATACTCCATTGAGTCAAGTATGAATCCAGTTTGAGGTGGTGACCAAGAAAATTGAGACAGTGCAGAGCAAGAACCCTAATTAGGGTTTCCTAATTAAAAAGTAAACTACAACTTTGACTTTTGACTTAAAAGGTGTTACAAAGCTTGAATCATGGTCCATAAGGTTCATATGATCCAAAGAAGTCTACACAAGAAGTTTCAAGACCTAAGGGAACCCAAAACAACAACAGTCGATCCGTTAGTCATCGATCGATCGTTTAGTTGACCAAAAAGTCAACTCTTCAACCATAAGGAATTTGACCTCAAGGTGTGAATAAAAAATGTTCCTAATAACATATTACACCTGCCCATGAATTTTCATGACCATTGGATCAAGGATTGAGGAGTAATCGGAAAAGTCGGGAATTAGGGTTTTGAAAGGGGCAAGACCATAACTTCTTAACTGTCGCTACTGCGAAAATTGGCGCCGGCTGAACAGAAGAGTCGCCACCGTGCTTTATTTATCCCAAAGGAGGGAAAGGAAACGCTCGAAGTAAACCTCACGCAAAGACGGGGAAGGAATGGTCATCGCAACCAAATCCTGGATTCGGGAGTCGGTTACGCAAGGGGAAGGTATTAGCACCCCTCACGTCCGTCGTACTCGACGGGATCCACGCTTGTTTTCTAGTACGGATTGTTATTCTATCTATTCTAAAGGTCAAGGGTTAAAAGAAAAGAAAATGACTCGGCAAAGTATCGCACTTTATGCCTACGTATTCCCGTCTGGAACGAGAAATCAGAGTCAACGTAGTTCGCCTACCTACGGGAAAGGAGGGAAGGTTGCTCGCTAGGATATCGCATCCTATGCCTACGTACTTTCATACAGCATGAAAGATCAGAGCAAACATAGTTCGGGCTACGGAAGACACAAGCTTGTCTGAATGTTTTTTATCTCCTTATGAAAGGGTTTTTCCTGATTAAGAGTCCAAGCGGACAAAAATGACACTTTGATGTTTGTTTTCAGTCTTTTACGCAAGAACTGTCTTTTATGATGTTTGCAATCTCTGACGCACTAGAGACTATGATTTGAGGGTGACTACGTCGTATGTCACCCTAAGGGTAACACACTAAACAATCAGATTACTGAAGAGTGACCCCTCAGCAACCTTTCTCAAATAGCTTAAGGCTCGTAGCGTACGGCGTCGACTATCCTTATTACTGTGTCTTGAATTGTTCTGAGATAGAAGAGAAAGAAGTCTAAAAATCCTAGGGTTTGAAAGGGAATAAAAACTAACCTAATGTTGTCATGCATGGATAAGAATCCTAATGTCTATCATAATTCCCTCCTACACAGAGGAAATCATAGATCCTAGGGGATAAGCAGAAAAGAAAGCAAGCAAATACAGTAAAATGCATGCAATGCAACAATACAAGCGAGGCACGGGAGTCCCACTCAACCTAGAACCTGGGAAAACAACAGGCAAAGTGAATCAACATTCACTTCAAACCTAAGGGCAAGTAGCACAAGCCAACAAACATAACAGAGAAAAACAAAAGATACAGAGGAGGCAGCCCAAGCAGCAACAACAAACTCCTACAACAAACAGCACAAGCAATAGTTCTGACAGCAACAGTTGATTTAACAGCAAAAAGTTGACAGCAACAACCTTCATCTTCATGAATGCTCCTATCCTCTCAAGTTTCAACAAACTTCAAGCTCCAACAAGCACACTCCAAGAGAAGGATTAATCATCAAGATCAAGTTATAATGTTAAGAAACTTAATGACAACCAAAGGAAATCACTAAGAACTCAACATTGCAAATGAAAGGTATCCTCAAAGTTCCACTCACTTAGGAATACCACTCATCCCTCCTAAGGAGAGATGGATCTTCCCAAGGAGGACTTCATGTCATTGGATAGAATAGAGGCAAACAATGCACTCTATGTTTGATGAAGAAATCAAAACTAGCTCTAATGGCTCTTCCTAAAACCCTAATTTCCTAAGCTACAAAAAGCTAACAAAAAGGAAAGAAAATGTCCAATCCAAGCTCCACCAGCCACTCCACAAAAGCTTCATCATGTCCATGATATCCTCCAATAAAAACCAAAAGTCCACCATGCAAGAAAAGCCCACTTTGAGTCCATTCCAAATAATCACCAAAGTTGAAGTACCAAAAGAACAATCAACTTGAATATTCTAACTAAAATATCAAAACACATCACAAAAATCTAATTATTTTTCTATGGGAACATGCATTTGTTAGAGGTCTATAGTAGAAAAACCAGGGCTTAAAACTATGCTCAATAGCACTAAATAAATCACACACCAAAAGTGGTCAAAATGGAAATTAAATGGGGAAGCCCCTAAAGATTGAGTTCAAAACCGAACCTAAAGCTACCTAAAAATTAACCTAAAAAATTATGGGAGTTCCTTAACATGTCTATAACAACCAACAAAGAATTAAGTCCAAATTCTATACCAAACTCCAGAACAAAAATCGGCAAGAAACTATGCAGTTTTTGGCATTTTATTATCTAACTAAGGGAGAAAAACGAAATCAAATTGAAAATTAAATGAAACTAAAATCCAATTGCGCACAAAGATCATAGACATGATAAGGATCATTCCAGAATTTTCTCATAGTTTTCTAAGCATTTTTTCTATTTTTTTGGAATTAAAATCAAACAGCACACAAAACAGAATTTTAATGCAACAATCAAATGATTAAATTAAATCGGAAAACCAACCTACGGATCGGAGATTTGATCCGGTGATCGTTGATCAAATGAATTTGAAAAGATCCGAACAAGATTAGATGGAAAACTTCAAGATCTACAATAGTTCTTGCAAGAAGATGAAGATCGAACACTTCGAATTCGAATTGCTCCGAATAAGTGCTTCCAACTTACGCTCCAATATCCAACTTCAATTTGCACGAAAATTAATCACGAAACTTGATCCGATAATGATGATGAGTGGAGGTTTATGCTCAAGATTCCATTGATTTCAATGAAAAATCAATGGATCCAATGATGAGGAGCTATGGGTGAGGGTTTGGAGAATGAAGAAATTGAGAGAATTGAGAGAGTAAGAGAGTGAGAGAATTCTTGAAAATGAAAAATGAAAATTGTGAGGGTTTTTTCTTTTTGGTTTGGAGTATATCAGTTAAGTACTCCTTAGGCTTGGATCCCAAGGTAAGGTTTGGACTTTGCCTTGTGAAAATTGGTTTGGAGCTTAATGGTATGATTTTGAGTATGTAACCTCCTTTTGAAGCAATCTATAAAATGACCATTAAATATGACTCAAATTGAAATTCTAACAACGCCATTATGTTTAGAATGTCATTTGCAATCAAAATATGTACCAATTTGCCATTGTTTGAACCATTGTGAATTATTTTGGATTAAAAGTAGACCTTGCTTGTACATTATGAATGATTTTGGACATGTAGCTTGTTCTTGAAGTAACAAACTAAAGCACCAAGAACCAAGTCTCAAATGAAAATTCTAATAATTCCATTGTTCTTAGAATGTGATTTCCATTCAAAAAATGTACTCATATGCCATGTTTTGGTCCTCTAACTCAAAAAGTCAATTTTCTCTCCTTAATCCATTTAAAATATTCCCTTTTTTAGGCCATTTTAAGTGACTTTTTGCTACAAGCCAAACCAATCCCAAATGACCACTTGGTTGCACTTAAAGTACCATTTTAAGCAACTTTCATGTTGAAAACAAATCCATTTGACAAGTACAAGTTGGAGATTTGGACCCATGCTTGAGAATGACCGATAATCACCAATACCCAAAATACCCTTGGATTGCCAAGATCATAACTTGAGTTCTATAAATCCCCTTGAGTACTTATAGTACTCTATAGAAAGCTAAGATCCAGATCTACAACTCTTATGTTGTCCAAGAATCAATTTGAAAACTCCTTGAATGGCAAAGGTTGCTTGGAAGTCGAGTGACTTTCACAGATAAATTTCAGTGTCCTCTGATGACCTGTAATTTGCAAGAACCATAACTCGAGTTCTATAAATCCCCTTGAGGACTTCTAGTACTCAAATTAAAGGTATTGAGATGATCTACAAGTTTCATGTTTTCCAAAGATACATTTTAAACTTGTATCTTGACCTATGTGGCTTTGAAGTTATGCACTAAACAGGGGATTTTACACTGAAACCCTAATTTAGCAACTTCCCACATTCTTGATTCTTCTTTGCTTAATCTTGGCACAAAAACACACATGTATCAACATACCACTTCATGAATCCCACATCCTTCAATTAAGCCTTGATACCCTTCAATCACTCAGTTGACCTAGGGTTGACCTAGGGTTGACCCAGATGAAACCCTAGTTGACTGCACTTCAACTCTGGCTCTTGTACTTGAATCAATGACTTGTCTCATCTTCAAAATGACCCTATAGGTCTTCCATGATCTTTATGCACATTCCATACCCATAATTCCATGCTCATACTCCATTGATGAATCTCAATACTCCTCAATCTAGGAGAGAAATCCACTGGTTGACCCTCAAACTTTTCAAAGCTTCAACTCATTCCTTGATTACTTGGATGGTCTTGAACTTGAATAAAACCCCATGATGGGCCTCTTTCTGATAAGAAAGGCACTTGATCCCCTGTTATATGACTTGTTATACTATGCTATGCAAATGATTAGACTATGTACATGACTTATTATGCAAATGCCAATGCAATTGAAACATAAACCAAGTGAAATAGGTTGAGCAAATTTTAGGGTGCAACAGCTGCCCCTATTCAAACGGCTTGGACCCGACTGGGTGAAGAGCGAACGGCCTTCAAACATTCGAGGTACGAGACGGTTGAATACCAAGAACCCGGAAATTTGCCAACCGTAGAGATAAACTGCACCACTGCTTAGGGGGAACACCATTCATCAATTGGACGTGATTGTTACTGTAACAACCGATCAATCACACGATACAGATCTGGTTAACTGCCTGTGCAGCACCAAACTTGTCAATATAGGAATAACCTGGACGACTTCACTGGGGAAGTACTTCTGTCAACAAAACATGACTCTGCCAACGATACAGGGAAAAGAGCTCCGCCACCACTACGGGAAATACTCTGGGAAAATAACACCGTCATCGCTACGGGAAATAACACCGCCATCACTACGGGTAATACTCCGCCATCACTACGGGAAATAACACCGCCATCACTACGGGTAATAACACCGACATCACTACGAGTAATAACACCGCCATCGCTACGGGTAATACTTTGTCATCACTACAGGAAAATAACACCGCCATCGCTACGGGTAATAACACCGCCATCACTACGGGTAATAACACCGCCATCGCTACGGGTAATACTCTGTCATCACTACAGGAAAATAACACCGCCATCTCTACGGGTAATAACTCTCTGTCACCACTACAAGAAAATAACACCGCCATCGCTACGGGTAATAACTCTCTGTCACCACTACAGGAAAATAACACCGCCATCGCTACGGGTAATAACTCTCTGTCACCACTACAGGAAAATAACACCGCCATCACTACGGGTAATAACTCTCTGTCACCACTATAGGAAAATAACACCGCCATCGCTACGGGTAATAACTCTCGATTACAGCTTCTCTGCGTATCTTTGCAGTAGCTAACTCCATCAATCAAATGGGTAACACAATACGAGTTTAGTCTTCAAGTTTTTTAGTGCGGACACGACAATAAATCTGAGACGGACTCTACTGGGATTTTCTGAAATCACACTGCCAGACACCTACTTCGACATAGGCGACAATTTCCAAAAACTGATTTACGAAATCTCTTTGGTACTGACATAACAACCATCTTGAAGAAATACTCCGCTGGAAGGGTAAGAGAAACTTGAACAAGCAACTTTGTGGGGAATAATGACAAGACTAGCATTATCATCGCCTGTCTCATGCTGAGACTTTTAATATTTGGTAATTGATCTGAGCAAGAGCTCTTCTCCACCTGCAAGGGAAACAACACTTGAAAACCAAAGGTTAACTAACCTGGCTTATGTTTCAAAATGCACATGTTTGACAATGGCGTAATGCTCCGTACAGCACGGATATGCTACGCGTTTTTGGGTAGATGCAAATATGACACTATATGCAAATGCAAATGCAGGCTCAAGCTGCTGGGGAAACTTTGACAAGCTTGCTTCGTCATGGCTGTTGAGCAAATACCACCATGTTGGGGACGAACGGGCATCATAAAGCCCTCCGGCAAAATAAATGTCGGACATACCACCAACTCTGCCGAGGAGATTAAACTTTGATTTCCACTGGGAGGAAAGGATAACACCTGTTGGGGAAAGTAACTCCGCTGGGGAAGAATCGACTCTCTTGGGGACAGTAAAATGACTGAACAAGAAACGACTCAGCTGGGGAATGAGGAAATCCTTCTGGAGGAAACGATGCTGTCCGGGCACAGCTTACAAGCTTGGAGCCACCACTCCGCTGGGGATAATCATCCTGACGAAGGCATGACGACCTGCGGGAAGAAAACCATCTTCTATGGGGATAATCCTTCTGAACCAACTATGACTTGGCTAAACTCTGCAGGAATCATCCAAGCTGGGGATTGATCGTTCACATACTCGACTCCCTGGGGAGTGAAACCTCTGCAAGGGATACTGATTTTAACTGGCTGGGGATATCCTCTGGGGATAAGCTGCGACTAGCTGGGGAAATTGATGCCTCTGGGGATAAAATGCGACCTGCATGGGGATTAGCATCATACAAAATCAAGTCTTTCACCACGAACCTCCGGCTGGGGGCCATAAGTTCTGAGCGTTCATTTTAAAGGTGAGAACCATGCAAAACACAAACGAGACAAAACAAAATCTACACAACCAAATCTATTCAGGTTAGTGTCCGTGACATTACTTCAGTCAATTCGAAGTTTTATCAATTATTGGCAAGGGCTAGCAAAGTTATGCAAGTGCAAGTTTATCAAAACATCGGCATTTTCCATATACAAAACAGTAAAGCATAAACATCAAATGCTGAATAACATGTTTTATTGATTGGGCCTCTAAATAGGCAAAGTTTTGTACATCGGATGCAACTCCTGAAAAGAGGAAGTTACGTACACACACATACATATATGCACAAGAAGCATAAAAATACAAATACAACTCGAATTTGTACATATGTAGGCAACATGGTACAGACAAACATCGTGAGCGGATCCTCCTATGACTCGCCTGACTCTGGCGCTTTCCCGGTATTCAATTTTCGGAAGAGATTGTGTTGGATAAACGAACCCTCAGGTACTCCCAAACCACTAAGCAATGCAGGTATCAGATTCAGACCGCAGTCATTTGCTTTTCAAATCCCTAACTTTTGCGTGAATCGCCCTTTGCGGGTTTTCAATTCACCGGGATACCCTTTTTTGCCGAAGTCACCCAATGCAGGTTTTCGACTTCGCGGGTGTACATCTTTTCAATTTTATCCCTAACTTTTGCCCGAACCTTTTATTCTGTTTTTGGTTCGCCGGGATGCCCCATTTTTGCATGGACTCTCTTTTTACTGTCCAGCGGGTCACTTTCAAGCAAAGTATTTTTTAACTGCGTCCGAATTCACAGGCGACGTAAAGTCTTCACCATCCATGGTAGATAGTAGCAAAGCTCCTCCAGAGAAGACTTTTCTGACGACGTATGGCCCTTCGTAATTAGGGGTCCACTTGCCCCTGTGATCTGTTTGTGGCGGGAGAATCCTCTTCAGCACAAGGTCGCTCGTCTGAAAGCTTCGCAGACATATCTTCTTATCGTATGCTTTCTTCATCCGGCTCTGATACAACCAACCGTATGCGAGAGAAGCTAGCCTCTTCTCGTCCATTAAACTGAGCTGATTCAGTCTATCTTTTACCCATTCTGCCTCGTTAAGTTGGACATCTCGTAATACCCTCAGGGAAGGAATCTCAACTTCCAACGGTAACACTGCCTCCATTCCGTATACCAATGAAAAAGGGGTTGCTCCGGTTGATGTGCGTACCGTCGTACGATAACCGTGCAAAGCAAAAGGTAGCATTTCGTGCCAGTCCTTATACGTCACAACCATCTTCTGAACAATCTTCTTTATGTTCTTATTGGCCGCTTCAACAGCGCCATTCATTTTGGGTCGGTAAGGAGAAGAGTTGTGATGCTCAATCTTGAAATTCTGGCACAGCTCTTTCATCATTTTGTTATTCAAATTTGAACCGTTGTCGGTGATGATCCGCTCAGGGATTCCATATCTGCAGATAATATCTCGTTTAATAAATATGGCGACCACTTGTTTGGTGACATTGGCATATGATGCTGCTTCCACCCACTTAGTGAAGTAATCGATTGCCACCAAGATGAACCGGTGTCCATTTGATGTCGTAGGCTCAATCTTACCGATCATATCAATTCCCCACATCGAGAATGGCCACGGTGATGACATCACATTCAGAGGACTTGGGGATACATGGACCTTATCCGCATAAATTTGGAATTTATGACACCTCTTTGCAAACTTGAAACAGTCTGTTTCCATAGTTAGCCAGTAATAACCTGCCCGCAGCAGTTTTCTCGTCATAGCATGTCCACACGCATGTGTACCAAATGTACCCTCATGTATCTCTTCCATGAGCAATTTCGCCTCTTTCTCGTCTACACAGTGTAGCAACACCAAGTTGTGGTTTCTCTTGTATAGGACACCGTCAGGGTTCAAATAGAAATTGCCAGCCAATCTCCTGAGAGTCTTCTGATCTCGACAGGATGCCCCAGCCGGATACTCCTTGTTCTTCAGGAAATTCTGGATGTCAAAGTACCAGGGTTTATCATCAGATGCTTCGTCAATAGCAAATATGAAGGCGGGTCTGTCGAGCCGAGAGATAACAATCCGGGGAGCCTCGTTCCAGAAGTTAACTTTATACATGGAAGACAATGTCGCCAGGGCGTCATCCATTTGATTTTCTGCTCGCGGCACATGATGCAATTCCACCTTGTCGAAGAAAGGCAACAATCTCCTTGCATAATTCATATATGGTATCAAATTGGGCTGACGTGTCTCCCATTCTCCTTTAATCTGGTTCACCACTAGAGCTGAGTCTCTGTATACATCTAGATGTTTGATTCGCAAATCAATAGCTTCTTCCAGACCCATGATGCAAGCCTCGTATTCAGCTTCATTATTGGTAACCGGAAAGGTCAATCGAGCAGTAAATGGGATGTGCGACCCCTGAGGAGTAGTAATAATCGCACCTATTTCGTTACCATAGGAATTCACAGCTCCATCAAATATTAACTGCCATTTGGAACCCAATTCTGGTCCTTCGTCCGGCAACGGTTCTTCACAATCTTTCATCTTTAGGTACATGATATCCTCGTCAGGAAAATCAAACCTCATCGATTGGTAGTCCTCCACAGGCTGCTCCGCAAGGTACTTCGACAACACGCTACCTTTAATAGCCTTTTGCGAGACATACTGAATATCGTATTCGGTTAACACCATCTGCCATCGGGCAATTCTTTCGGAGAGTGCTTGCTTCTCGAACACGTATTTGATTGGATCCATCTTTGAAATGAGCAGGGTTGTATGATTTAGCATGTATTGCCTCAAACGTTTGGCGGCCCAGGCTAGCGCACAACACGTTTTCTCGAGCATTGAGTATCTGGACTCACAGTCTGTGAACTTTTTACTCAAGTAGTAGATCACATTCTCTTTACATCCTGTCTCGTCGTGTTGACCGAGAACACAACCCATACTTTCCTCAAGAACCGTCAAATACATAATCAACGGTCTCCCAGCCACTGAGGGTATCAAAACAGGAGGTTCCTGCAAGTATTCTTTTATCTTATCGAACGCCTTTTGATAATTTTCATTCCAGGTCACAACCTGGTCCTTTTTCAACAACTTGAATAGCGGCTCGCACGTTGCGGTTAAGTGAGATATGAACCGGGCGATATAGTTCAACCTCCCTAAAAACCCGCGTACTTCTTTTTCTGTTTTAGGTGTCGGCATTTCTTGTATTGCTTTTATTTTCGCAGGATCAACCTCTATTCCTTTTTCGCTCACAATAAACCCCAGCAGTTTACCTGATCTCACCCCGAAGGTGCACTTGTTAGGGTTTAGTCTCAGCCTGAACTTCCTAAGCCTCTTGAACAATTTCAGCAGATTAACCAAATGTTCCTCCTCCGTCTGGGATTTGACAATCATATCATCAACATAAACCTCGATCTCTTTATGCATCATGTCATGAAAGAGAGTCGTCATAGCACGTTGATATGTTGCCCCAGCATTCTTCAATCCGAAGGGCATCACTTTGTAACAAAATGTTCCCCAGGGAGTAATGAAAGTAGTCTTCTCCATGTCTTCTGGCGCCATTTTGATCTGATTATAGCCCGAGAAGCCATCCATGAAGGAGAATACGGAGAATTGAGCAGTGTTATCAACCAGCACATCGATGTGAGGAAGTGGAAAATCATCTTTCGGGCTCGCTTTATTCAAGTCACGGTAGTCTACACACATTCGCACTTTACCGTCTTTCTTTGGCACTGGCACAATATTAGCGACCCATGAGGGATATTTTGTAACAGCTAGGAAACCAGCATCCCACTGTTTTTGAACTTCCTCCTTAATCTTCACAGCCATGTCCGGTCTAGTTCTTCGGAGCTTCTGCTTAACCGGCGGGTATTATTCTTTTAATGGCAGACGGTGCACAACCATATCCGTATCCAACCCCGACATGTCCTCGTACGACCAGACAAAAATATCACTGTACTCTTTGAGCATCTCAACCAACCTCTGCTTAACGTTGCTTTGTAGTGCGGCCCCTATACGGATGTTCCTTTCGACCTCTTCCGACCCCAAATTGATAATCTCAATGATTTCCTCATGAGGCAGAATGATCCTTTCTTCTTGTTTCAATAACCAGGTCAGCTCTTCTGGTACATCACCATCTTCCATAATCTCTTCCTCAGCCTGAAATACCGGGTGCTCGAAGTCGAAATGAGTCATAGGCGGTTCATAGATGTCATCTGAAATAGTAATCCTGCAAAGGAAATGGTTAAATGCTTCAAAACGCATACAAAGCAAATAACCACGTTGCCATTTTATTGTAAAAAATAAAAACAGGAAAAACAAGGATCACAATATTTGTATATGAAAAACGCTTTTATTCATGATTAAACAATGTACTGTACATGACCAAATGGCCCTAAGCAAAATCATTGTTCCCCAAGTAGGGCACAGGATTATTCAACAACAAACCATTACTGTTTAGTTGTCACAGGAACAGTCTCCTGAATAGACCAATTGCAAAGCCCTTGTCCTGGCACGCCTGGCTTGATCCACGCGTCCATATCACAGTCGTTATCTCCTTCCTCAGAATCGGAAACAGCATTGATGGTCTCGAAGCTCACTCCACTTGGTGTAATGGTTATTGGCCCTCTGAACTTGGACGCTCCAAAAGAGGATGCTGATGACGAAGGATGATATCCAAGCCCGAACCTGTCGTTCTTTACGGGAATCTCCAACACCTGACCCAGCCCTTTGTTTCGCCTGCCTGTACTAGAGCCTAAGCCTCTTTATAAGATAACACTTCCACATCTGATATCTTGGGTACTGGAGCTTTGTCTTTAATCTTTAGCCCTTCAAATGCCTGACAGGGCGTTTCATGAATCTCTCTGTCGACTTCCACGTATCTGAATGAAGACAGATGGCTAACCAAAATATCTTCTTCTCCACAAACACTGACGACACTATCCCCCACCATATATTTCAACTTTTGGTGCAACATGGATGTAACTGCCCCAGCAGCGTGAATCCATGGTCGTCCAAGAAGACAACTATACGTTGGCTGGATGTCCATTATATATAATTCAGTTTCAAATACTTCAGGCCCCACTTGCAACGGCAACGTTATGGATCCGAAAACTGACCTCCGCGTACCATCAAATGCCCTGACCACCAAGTCACTGGGCGTGCAGAGAATCCCCCTGATATCCAACCTCATCATGGCCTTCTTCGGAAGCACATTCAAGGAAGACCCTGTATCCACCAGCACATGGGACATGACCGTGCCCCTCCATTCGACTGAGACGTGCAGCGCCATATTATGCTCTCTCCCCCTTGGGGTCAAATCAAAATCCGTAAAGCCCAAACTATGACCTGCATTAACATGCGCCATCACCCCTTCTAATTGATTAACCGAAACGTCTTGGGGAACGAATGACGTGTCTAGGATCTTCAGCAAGGCGTTCCGATGGGCCTCGGAACATAATAGCAGTGACAAAATCGAGATCTTTGATGGCGTTTGCTGGAGGTGCTCAACAATTTTGTAATCACTTTTATGGATGAGCCTCATAAACTCTTCTACATCCTTAAGTGATGTTTCCTTTTCCTTTATCTTCGAGGGGCCACTCTCGTCTACCTTGGCTTTCCCCTTTGCCAATCTTTCTGCCTCTACCTCAGGCGATGTGAAGATTCTCCCACTTCTGGTCATACCTCCTGTTCCGACCACATAATCTACAACCCCAGCTGGTTGTTTATTTACTTCAATTTTCTCACCATCACAATATACCTCCAACCCGTAAGTCCATGGTACTGCTTTAGTACTTTCAAAAGGGATCGTTCCTGCTTTAGTAATAGTGATCGTCGGCCGCCTGGCGGGCGCCATTATCATTATTGTTTTCCTTGGAATCGTTACCGTAGCAACATCGTTCAGCTCATCACACAATGCCTCCACCGGCTCTTCAACTGCGGTTCTATCAAACTGCAATGTTCCTTCATTCATTAACGCCTGAATACCCTATTTCAACTCATTACAACCCTCTGGCTGTATCCAACAATCCAAACAAAATTCGTCGCACCCTGGGAATACACCCCCTTTTAACAACCTGCTTTTGATCTCACCCAACAGTGTCTTCAGCTCATTGACATCCGTCACTAGCTTCAAACTCTCCTCGGTCAGGATGGTGTTTGCCCCATGGTTGGGCATAGGCTGTTGTACTATATTTGGACCCGCCTGTCCAAAGTTGATAGCCTTGCTGTCCAACAAGTCTTGGACTTTATGTTTAAACGCGTGACAGCCTTCAATATCATGTTCGGGCGCCCTGGAGTGAAAATCACAGTGTTTACCAGCATCATAGCCAAACGGAGGATTTCCCGTTAACGGCGCCATGGTCCTCTTCTCAACCAACTTTAACCCTAACAATGTTTGGAGCAGTTCAGCGTATGTTGAAGGAGGCGTTTCAAATACTCGCCTGGGCTTGCCCTCTAGGATTCTGCGTTGGGCGGGGTGTTGTCTTTGTTGTTGTTGCTGTTGCTGCTGTTGTTGTTGTGGAAAAGGGATAGTAACACTAGCGACTTGTTGATGCTGAGCATACTGACTTTGTCCTCGGCCTTGGCCCCTGCCCCCAAACACGACACTAGAATCACCTTGCCGTCTACCCCCAAATGCTTTTCTGGTACCTCCTGCGGGGGTAGACTCTCCTGCGTGGAATCTTCCAACCTTAATACTGTCTTCGACCATCTCACCCATAAGAACCAAATCTGAAAAACTGCTCAACGAAACATTAAACAACTTTTCATAATATATCCCCGTGAATGTCCCAATGAACATACTATTCATTTCTCTTTCAGCCAACGGAGGATGTACTCTTGCTGCCATATTGCGCCATCTCTGCGCATACTCTTTAAAGCCTTCCTCTTTCTTCTGTGACAAACCTTGCAATTGAACTCGGTTCGGTGCCAGATCACTGTTATATTTATAATGCAGGACGAAAGCATCCGCCAATTGCTTCCAGGTTTTGATTTGAGCGGGCTCCAACCCCATGTACCACTCGAGTGATGGTCCTGATAGGCTGTCTTGAAAGAAATGCATAAGCATCCTTTCGTCGTCTGAATACGCGGACATACTTCTGTAATACGCACGGACATGCACCTTCAGGCAAGTGTCCCCCTTATACTTGTCGAATGTGGGCGCTTTGAACTTCAGCGGTACCTTCATCCCAGGCACCAAGCCCATAGTAGTCATGCCTAGTCCGGTAGAATTCTGATTAGCCATACCCTTCACCTGTTCTTCGAGCATTTTAATCCTCTGAGTATTATCAACGGGACCCTCAAATCCCATGCCTCTTCCAGAAAAGGCGTCCTCTTGACAGTCTTCGCCCCAATTCATATTTTCATTTCCGTACCCGTTATAACCAGTGTTGGGACCAAACCCTTGCTGATTAGTCATAAGACCTCGTCCCCCATTACCAAAACCTTGATTGAAACCAGTGTTGATAGGAACCAATCCAACACCATTTCCACCATAACCCTGGTTAGCGTTACCGAAACCATCATAGCCGAAACCCTGAGTGTTGAAGCCGAACTTTCCGCCCTGATTGTCGTACTCAAACCCCTGGTCATTATAGCCGAACCCATTGTTACCAAAACCATTACCACCATTGAAGTTACCACCTCCCAGATTGGCGTCTCCGAATCCAACATTGTTAACAACAGTCTCATTTCCATTCCCTGTGTTACCATTGTCAGCGCCAGCGTCATTGTTCACAACCATGACAGGTGGGGTCACTACAGGAGGAACCACAGGCGTAGGGGAACCATCCTCATGAAGAGTTTCGACATGCACAGAGTTGTGGTCATTGTTGCCGTTCCCATTAGCCCGCGTCAGTAGCGGCTGCACCAATGTCTGGAGATTCTCCTGGCCTTTAGCAATACTCTCCATGGCCTGCATGAACAGGTTCAACTTCTCGTGAATTTCCTGCATCTCCACCTGGACTTGATCCATGATTCTCTTGCAGTTGGTACGAGTAGACTATCGATGAACTCTTTGTTCGTCAATCCTGGAAACCGGTGAATTTGTAGGAAATAAGATACAGATTCACGAATACCGGTCATGCAATATGAATGCAAATGCAATTATGTAAATATGTTACAGGTTATATCCCCCCCCCCCCCCCCCCCCGATTCTAGTTTCAGAGAAAATGCCATCACGACAATGGAGTCCCTATCCAGCAAGCAAGGAATCAGAAAACCCTCATATATAAACACATGCCAAGAGCTGAGTACAAGAGTACAACTGAATACAACTGACGAGACCTCGGCCAACAAGCCTGGCGATGGTCCAAATACAAGCACAAATAACAAAGGCAAGACAAAGATAAATCAGGCCAGATGGCGGGCTCTGACGTCCTCCAATATACTCATCGTCTCCGAGTGCCCTAGTCGGGAGATCAGCTCCTGAATCAGTAAAGCATGCCGCTCGGTGGTGGACCTCAGCTTCTGGGTGTCATCCTGGTAGGTTCCTTTGCCAGAACTCTCGTCAAATCTGTACCTCTTGGAACCGGCCTTCTCTTCATAACCTCTCGGCTTCTCGTCAATGTCACTTACTCTGAGCTCAGCAGCGCTCCTAAGTGATGTCGCTTCAGCAATCTTCGCGTTTTGGGCTCTAATCTGTGCCTCTAGCGTGGCAATCTGCAGCTTCAGTTCGTCTTCCCGCTCCTTCTGCTTGGTAAGTGTGGCATTCCACAATGCTTCCCACTTGTTGATACGGGCATAAGCTTTGCTTAGGAGTTCCTTCTTGGAAGTAAGCACCTTGCTAACACCGTTTAAGGCTATTCCCACTTTTTCTTTCTTGTTGGTTGCTTCTGTCAGCTCCGATCCCAACCTGTTAATAAACTCAATCTGTTCCTTCACAGTAAAGGTGGCTTCCTTCTTCTCACGACGTAACTGAAAGATCTCCTTCTCTAACTCCTCATTGGCTTTCTTCAGTTCCTCGTTTTCAGCCAACAATTTGTTATACTTCTCACTCTCTTCCGAAGGAGGTACCTCAATCAATGGAAGATACAGGGGTTCCACAGCAGGATAAGGCATCAAAGAAGTACCAACTCTCTCGCGGACCCAAGCCAAATAGGGATCATAAGCTCTGTTGTTGCTCTTACCGAGCAAAGCTTTCCCCCTCCTATGGATGTTATCCCATGCATGTCTCAATCTGATCAAAACAACTGCGTCCAATAAGCATGTGAGATACAGAGATTCCTGTATCTCCTTCTCAATGGGAGCATCCCTCAAAGCGTAACCGAACTGTCGTACCAGCAATGAAGGATTATAGTTGATACAGCCTTTCCGTCCAATCAGGGGAACATTCGAAAAGCCGTTGCAACTATATATAATATCAGTACCAAGCATACTTCGATCAAACCAAATGATATTCTCCGCAGACAGTCCCATCAACCGGGAAGACCAATCCAAAGTATCAACAACATCCACAAAAGGTCCTGTCTTCGGGAGGTGCCCCTGGAACCACCTGTACAAGAGAGGA
Source organism: Lathyrus sativus (assembly GCA_963859935.3). Lineage (NCBI taxonomy): Eukaryota > Viridiplantae > Streptophyta > Magnoliopsida > Fabales > Fabaceae > Lathyrus > Lathyrus sativus. Next base: position 12,213,143 of record OZ012735.1, on the reverse strand, counting down.
AGACAGCAGGAAACATTCTTGCCACGATGTTTCTCATTCTTGTAGTGAATGGAATGAAAAACATTGCCCAAGAAAGTAGGAACTGGATTCTTCGAGGCAAGAATCAAGAAGGCGTCTGAGTCAACAAAATCTGGTACATTAGGAAATAAGACAATCCCGTAGATGCAGACAGCTAAAATAGCACTGAAGGCAACCCAACATCCACTCTTCGCGCACTGTGTAGCCTTCTTAACTAGGACAAACAAGTGAAAGCCATAGGCTCCATTCAGCTTAACCAACCCTCCAGGAAACTCAGAAGCGTCCAAACTGACGATCTCAGCAAGTGCAGATAACTTAGGCTCAGCATCAACATGTACAAAGGGCATCTGGTCCAACACAGGAACTCCCAACATCGCATAATACTCCTCCAAAGTGGGTGCCAGAATATAGTCAGGAAATAAGAAACATCTCAGCTGCGACTCATAAAACTGCAACAAAGTATATACCCCAGTCGTCTCAAATGCCGAAGGTCTGTACAACAAGCTAAGCAATCTCCCATAAGATACTCTGAACTCAGCCCTCACACTCTCATCTGCCAGAGCAACTAAACCCAGCAATGAACTGATATCTGGTGAATGCAACCGGTAAGCAACTGTCTTCTTCAGAGACTTCATGTCTAGCTAGAAGATGTACTAGAATCAGAGGGGAATGATCACCTGCAACATTAATACATGTTAATGAAATGCAATCATGAAAATGCACATGCATATCCAAACAAGGGACCAAGTGCAATGCTGATGAACTGTGATGTTCTGTACTGAAGCTTGAGAACCATCCAATCTTTATCTCAAACCAGGTCAACCACTCAACTGAACCCTGTAACCACATCTCACTGTCAGAGATAAACCAAGTATTCTGAGGTCAAAGGTTTCCTGCAAACAGACCCTACCTACCCCTCACAGGTATGTACTTAACTTGCAGACGGGGTACGGCATCCTATGCGGGTTCAACGTCACAGACTTTCAAGAGCGATGATACGATACCCAGAAGGTGTGGCATCATCATCCCTTGAAGCGGCCTCACTTAGTTGAATCCCAATTGATAGGTTCCCAGAGTCGACAATCCTCGGGTCAGACAACTTGTCGAGCCCTAAGGTCCAGGCAAGAAGCATCAAAGAGAATCTCGTCTGAGCGTAAATTTCGTGGCTAGATGGTGCGAGCTAAGCAAGCAGGCTAACCACTACTCTCTACTTCTAAGTCTATGTGTAACCTCAAGCCCAGGTCCGACTTATCTCTTAACATATCTTCCCTTCCCACAATAGAAATAATAATATAAGGCTGATAGTAAAAGGAGGAAAGTAAAGACAGAAAAGTAAATCTATACAACACTCATGACGGGAAAACAAGCGCTAGGATTGACTCGCCTAGGGGATATTCCAGTCCCCAGCAGAGTCGCCTGCTGTCGCTACTGCGAAAATCGGCGCCAGCTGAACAGAAGAGTCGCCACCGTGCGTTATTTATCCCAAAGGAGGGAAAGGAAACGCTTGAAGTAAACCTCACGCAAAGACGGGGAAGGAATGGTCATCGCAACCAAATCCTGGATTCGGGAGTCGGTTACACAAGGGGAAGGTATTAGCACCCCTCACGTCCGTCGTACTCGACGGGATCCACGCTTGTTTTCTAGTACGGATTGTTATTCTATCTATTCTAAAGGTCAAGGGTTAAAAGAAAAGAAAATGACTCGGCAAAGTATCGCACTTTATGCCTACGTATTCCCGTCTGGAACGAGAAATCAGAGTCAACGTAGTTCGCCTACCTACGGGAAAGGAGGGAAGGTTGCTCGCTAGGATATCGCATCCTATGCCTACGTACTTTCATACAGCATGAAAGATCAAAGCAAACGTAGTTCGGGCTACGGAAGACACAAGCTTGTCTGAATGTTTTTTATCTCCTTATGAAAGGGTTTTTCCTGATTAAGAGTCCAAGCGGACAAAAATGACACTTTGATGTTTGTTTTCAGTCTTTTACGCAAGAACTGTCTTTTATGATGTTTGCAATCTCTGACGCACTAGAGACTATGATTTGAGGGTGACTACGTCGTATGTCACCCTAAGGGTAAAACACTAAGCAATCAGATTACTGAAGAGTGACCCCTCAGCAACCTTTCTCAAATAGCTTAAGGCTCGTAGCGTACGGCGTCGACTATCCTTATTACTGTGTCTTGAATTGTTCTGAGATAGAAGAGAAAGAAGTCTAAAAATCCTAGGGTTTGAAAGGGAATCAAAACTAACCTAATGTTGTCATGCATGGATAAGAATCCTAATGTCTGTCATAATTCCCTCCTGCACAGAGGAAATCAGAGATCCTAGGGGATAAGCAGAAAAGAAAGCAAGCAAATACAGTAAAATGCATGCAATGCAGCAATACAAGCGAGGCAAGGGAGTCCCACTCAACCTCGAACCTGGGAAAACAACAGGCAAAGTGAATCAACATTCACTTCAAACCTAAGGGCAAGCAGCACAAGCCAACAGACAATACAGAGAAAAACAAAAGATACAGAGGAGGCAGCCCAAGCAGCAGCAACAAACTCCTACAACAAACAGCACAAGCAATAGCTCTGACGGCAACAGTTGATTTAACAGCAAAAAGTTGACAGCAACAACCTTCATCTTCATGAATGCTCCTATCCTCTCAAGTTTCAACAAACTTCAAGCTCCAACAAGCACACTCCAAGAGAAGGATTAATCATCAAGATCAAGTTATAATGTTAAGAAACTTAATGACAACCAAAGGAAATCATTAAGAACTCAACATTGCAAATGAAAGGTATCCTCAAAGTTCCACTCACTTGGGCATACCACTCATTCTTCCTAAGGAGAGATGGAGCTTCCCAAGGAGGACTTCATGTCATTGGATAGAATAGAGGCAAACAATGCACTCTATGTTTGATGAAGAAATCAAAACTAGCTCTAATGGCTCTTCCTAAAACCTAATTTCCTAAGCTACAAAAAGCTAACAAAAAGGAAAGAAAATGTCCAATCCAAGCTCCACCAGCCACTCCACAAAAGCTTCATCATGTCCATGATATCCTCCAATAAGAACCAGAAGCCCACCATGCAAGAAAAACCCACTTTGAGTCCATTCCAAACAATCACCAAAGTTGAAACACCAAAAGAACAATCAACTTGAATATTCTAACTAAAATAGCAAAACACATCACAAAAATCTAATTATTTTTCTATGGGAACATGCATTTGTTAGAGTTCTGTAGTAGAAAAACCAGGGCTTAAAACTATGCTTAATAGCACTAAATAAATCACACACCAAAAGTGGTCAAAATGGAAATCAAATGGGGAAGCCCCTAAAGATTGAGTTCAAAACCGAACCTAAAGCTACCTAAAAATTAACCTAAAAAATTATGGGAGTTTCTTAGCATGTCTAAAACAAACCAGAAAAGAATTAAGTCCAAATCCTATACCAAACTCTAGAACAAAAATAGGCAAGAAACTATGCAGTTTTTGGCATTTTATTATCTAACTAAGGGAGAAAAATGAAATCAAATTGAAAATTAAACGAAACTAAAATCCAATTACGCATAAAGATCATAGACATGATAAGGATCATTCCAGATTTTTATCATATTTTTCTAAGCATTTTTTCTATTTTTTTGGAATTAAAATCAAACAGCACACAAAACAGAATTTTAATGCAACAATCAAATGATTAAATTAAATCGGAAAACCAACCTACGGATCGGAGATTTGATCCGGTGATCGTTGATCAAGTGAATTTGCAAAGATCCGAACAAGATTAGATGGAAAACTTCAAGATCTACAATAGTTCTTGCAAGAAGATGAAGATCGAACACTTCGAATCCGAATTGCTCCGAATAAGTGCTTCCAACTTACGCTCCAATATCCAACTTCAATTTGCACGAAAATTAATCACAAAACTTGATCCGATAATGATGATGAGTGGATGTTTATGCTCAAGATTCCATTGATTTCAATGAAAAATCAATGGATCCAATGATGAGGAGCTATGGGTGAGGATTTGGAGAATGAAGAAATTGAGAGAATTGAGAGAGTGAGAGAGTGAGAGAATTCTTGAAAATGAAAAATGAAAATTGTGAGGGTTTTTTCTTTTTGGTTTGGAGTAGATCACTTAAGTACTACTTAGGCTTGGATCCCAAGGTAAGGTTTGGACTTTGGCTTGTAAAAATTGGTTTGGAGCTTAATGGTATGATTTTGAGTATGTAACCTCCTTTTGAAGCAATCCATAAAATGACCATTAAATATGACTCAAATTGAAATTCTAACAACGCCATTGTGTTTAGAATGTCATTTGCAATCAAAATATGTACCAATTTGCCATTGTTTGAACCATTGTGAATTATTTTGGATTAAAAGGAGACCTTACTTGTACATTATGAATGATTTTGGATATGTAGCTTGTTCTTGAAGTAACAAACTAAAGCACTAAGAACCAAGTATCAAATGAAAATTCTAATAATTCCATTGTTCTTATAATGTGATTTCCATTCAAAAAATATACTCATATGCCATGTTTTGGTCCTCTAACTCAAAAAGTCAATTTTCTCTCCTTAATCCATTTAAAATATTCCCTTTTTTAGGCCATTTTAAGTGACTTTTTGCTACAAGCCAAACCAATCCCAAATGACCACTTGGTTGCACTTAAAATCCTATTTTAAGCAACTTTCATGTTAAAAATCCATTTGACAAGTACAAGTTGGAGATTTGGACCCATGCTTGAGAATGACTGATAATCACCAATACCCAAAATACCCTTGGATTGCCAAGATCATAACTTGAGTTCTATAAATCCCCTTGAGGACTTCTAGTACTCTATGGAAATCTAAGATCCATATATACAACTCTTATGTTGGCCAAGAATCCATTTGAAAACTCCTTGAAGGGCAAAAGTTGCTTGGAAGTCGAGTGACTTTCACAGATAAATTTCAGTGTCCTCTGATGACCTGTAATTTTCAAGAACCATAACTCGAGTTCTATAAATCCCCTTGAGGACTTCTAGTACTCAAATTAAAGGTATTGATATGCTCTACAAGTTTCATGTTTTCCAAAGATACATTTGAAACTTGTATCTTGACCTATGTGGCTTTGAAGTTATGCACTAAACAGGGGATTTTACACTGAAACCCTAATTTAGCAACTTCCCACATTCTTAATTCTTCTTTGCTTAATCTTGGCAAAAAACCACACATGTATCAACATAACACTTCATGAATCCCACATCCTTCAATTAAGCCTTGATACCCTTCAATCACTCAGTTGACCTAGGGTTGACCCAGATGAAACCCTAGTTGACTGCACTTCAACTCTGGCTCTTGTACTTGAATCAATGACTTGTCTCATCTTCAAAATGACCCTCTAGGTCTTCCATGATCTTTATGCACATTACATACCCACAATTCCATGCTCATACTCCATTGATGAATCTCAATACTTCTTAATCTAGGAGAGAAATCCACTGGTTGACCCTCAAACTTTTCAAAGCTTCAACTCATTCCTTGATTACTTGGATGGTCTTGAACTTTAATAAAACCCCATGATGGGCCTCTTTCTGATAATAAAGGCACTTGATCCCCTGTTAGATGACTTGTTATGCTATGTTATGCAAATGATTAGACTATGTACATGACTTATTATGCAAATGCCAATGCAATTGAAACATAAACCAAGTGAAATAGGTTGAGCAAATTTTAGGGTGCAACACTAACCACACATCCAATTGAGGTGGTTCAAATCTTGTTGGAAAGTACTTTACAAGTCCTACAAAAGTCTTACATGCAAAAAATGCATAGATTTGGATTTATGGTCAAAATCATCACAAGAGGGAGAAAACACTTAAAAAAATTCTAAGTTTTTGGTCTTGTTAGGCATGTTTTCAGCCAACTTTGAGGGGATTTTTGACCTAGTTACACTTGGAATCTAAATATCATGAAAACATGAAAGTCGTAGAGATACGTGAGGGATTTACAAAAAGTACTAGAACTCCTCCATATCCCTTGTGAGTTGAGAGTTATGAATCTAGAAAGTTTAGGTCTCCACACTTGAATGCACCATTTCAACTTTTTCACAAATTCACTTTTCAACCACGTGAATCATTTTCAACCATTGGATCATATCTTGATCTGATAATTAGATAGGTTAATGGTTTAAAATGTAGAAGAAAGAAGGATTTGGTGGATATTGCAAGTTGCAAAGACAATGGCAATATTTTAATCAAAAAAAGAACAAGAGGAAAGAGAAAATTTTTGAGGGAAATCTGTAGCTGCAGCTCCCTACACTCTAGCCTCACTTCAGTCACCTCCATGTCCTTCATCCCACTTGATTTATGCCTTGCATTGAGCCAAGGAGTTGAGTGTGCAGCTGTACCAAATCTTGGACAGATTTTCCTTTCAAAATCTCTCTCCAAAAGTCAAAATCCAAATATGCCCCAAAACCTCTCATGGCCTATAAATAGAGGCTTCATCCCATTGCATCCCACACACCAGAGCTATCCAAGAAAACCATAAACTCATAGCTCTCTTCTTTCCCTCCTTACTTGTAAGTGAAGAGATTTCACAAAAACACCAAAATCCACCACTTTACACTTTTCACACCAGTCCTTGTTCCAAACGCTAAACCACCATAAAAACCATATACACACCCTTAAAATGATCATCTAAAGCTAATCCCACCATTAGGTTCACCCAAAAAACCTTGAATCAAAAAGTCAACTTTCACACCACTTAAGTTTGACTTTTATGCATATTATGGACCAAATCTCTACCTAGGTCCATTTCCACTACTTTAACACTCAAAACACCTCATATTTATGATATACTAGCTGTTCATAATCTCAAATCACAACTGGAAGTACAATTGCTCCAACTGTCCACAAAGTTGCCTTTTCTTTAAAAAGAGGTAACAATCTCAAAGCTTGCATATAAGGTTAAAAACCAAATTCTGCATTTTCATATGCATCATTTTAAAAAACTGGTAGTAGCATCATGTTCCTCTTGAAAAAACAAGTGAGTTTGACTTAAATTTCACGAAAATTGGTTAAAAATTGGAAGAGTTATGATGAATTCATTTCCATTATTTTTCACTTAATTTTGCCATAAGGTTAAAAAACACATTCTGCATTTTCTGTCTAATTTTAATGTGTGCGCATCATTTTAAAAAATTAATGGTACCATCATGTTCCTCTCGAAAAAACAAGCAAGTTCGACTTAAATTTCATGAAAATCGATCAAGAATTGAGTGAGTTATGATGAAATCATTTCCATTGTTTTTTCACTTATTTTGCCATGAAGCTTGCCCAGAAAAATCATGCACATTTTTGGTATATATTTATATGGAGTGGCTTGATACAACGGATGTATCACCACCCCAGCGGTTGTAACTTTGCCCATAAGTACTTTGACATGCATGTGAACCTGTGTTCGATCCTCAGTGAGGACAATTTTTGCTTCAATTTTATGAGTTTTCATGTTTTCACATTTTACTCTTCTCTTTCCACCCAATATCACATGCTTCATGTGTTTGAGTTGGTTTAACTTAATGAGAATGGAACCCTCCTATACTCATTCCAAATGTTTTGAATACAAGGCACTCGACTTGGTTATTCGAAACATTCGTCTCTATCCAAAGTCTTTTTTTTTGTAATCCTAGTCAAAAACAATTTATCTTAAAAAACTAAAAAATAACATCAACTCATCAAACTTCTTTTCGCCTTAGGGCATCAATCCGAAAATCCTTTTTCAAGGTATAAAAATAACCAACAAACAACTATTTCACAAGCCTTTGAACTACGGAGCTCTGATTCTTCACTTCTTTTAAGTGAGGATACGTAGGCACAAGGGCCACAATCCTTGGCGAGCACTATAATAAAAAACCAACCCCTTTCCCCTTTTAAAACAAGCAAACTTTTAGATTAAAAACACCCACTCAAGCAAAACAACCTAGAAGGTTTCCATCGAGTACGATGGATGCGAGGGGTGTTAATACCTTCCCCTCGTATAAACGACTCCCGAACCCCAAGACTTGGTTGCAATGACCATGCTCTTTTTCCTAAAGGTTTTATCGCTATGTACCTTTCTCTCCTTGGGATAAATAAAATTTGGTGGTGACTCTGTGTCATTTTTCGCGTAGAGACAGTTGGCGCCTCTGTTGGGGAATTTTCCTAAGCGAATCAAGCATAACCTAGGTCGTTCTTGCGTGTTTGGGTTCTTTCTTTTTATTTTGCTTGTTTATCGATTTCCTTATTTATTCAATTGTATCTCATCGTATTTGGTTTCATTCGTCGTGGTATGGATTGGATACTTTGGTGGCAATCCTTGAGGGAAAGACTCTACACCCGAGTCTAGAGTGTTAAAATTGAGATAGGAGAGGTTGAGTAGTATGGGATTCCGAGATGCTCATCTCGTGATAGTCGATACGAGAACCTCGCTTAGAGTAGATTCTTTTGAGAATGACGAGAACTGTTAAGCTCTTGGCGTGTTTGATCAATTTTTTCTTGGGAATTCGTTACTCTAAGGACCTTTTAGAACCCTAAACCATTGGCTAACTAAGATTGATGGTCACGTAGTATGGGTCCTCGAGAAGCTCTTCTCGTAGGGATCGATACGAAGACCTCGTTCAGAAGAGACTTTCTTGATAGGTTTGTTGCCTGGCAATAACTGACATACGTAACAAACAGTCAAGAAAGTCCATGACTCTGAAATCCTTGTCTAGAACCCAGTGTCGACGTGTCTCGTAGTATGGGTCCTTGAGAACTACGGAGCTCTGATTTTCACTTCTTTTAAGTGAGGATATGTAGGCACAAGGGCCACAATCCTTGGCAAGCACTATAATAAAAAACCAACCCCTTTCCCCTTTTAAAACAAGCAAACTTTTAGATTAAAAACACCCACTCAAGCAAAACAACCTAGAAGGTTCCCATCGAGTACGATGGATGCGAGGGGTGCTAATATCTTCCCCTTGTATAACCGAATCCCGAACCCTAAGACTTAGTTGCAATGACCATGCTCTTTTCCCTAAAGGTTTTATCGCTATTTCCCTTTCCCTCCTTGGGATAAATAAAATACGGTGGCGACTCTGTGTCATTTTTTGCGTAGCGACATGTGTTTCTGGTAGGAACCAACTTGGAATCCTGAGTTACAAAGTTCCTTCTAACTTGGCCGATCACCAGGGCAGAATCTCTGTAGACCTCAAGAATCTTGATTCTCATGTCATTTGTTGGTGCATTCAATGCATAATCTAGCGGTGAAGGGAAGATGAAAATCTGTCGGAGAGATGAGGATAACACCAATTCCACGACCTTTAGCATTGGTAGCACCGTCGAACACGAGTGTCTATCGCGCCCCTGGTTCTTATACTATATTAAGGTCTGGAGTCTCATTATATGCTATGATAGATGATATGCAATGATATGATGGCTCAAACGGTGGTTTCGAGGTAAGTCAGGTATGGATGATGTAACACCCATTTTAATTATTTAGTCATTTTATTATTATTTTAAATATTATGTGCTGGTGTGCCCTTTGGTGGGGGTGTATTTGGTGATGTTTGGTGGGTGTCCCTAATGTGGGAGGATTCTTGGTGGTGTTTTGGTGAATATAATAATATAGTGTATAATATTAATATTGGTGGAAATATTATTATTATTATTATATTTATTATAGTTACTATTGTTATTAATATTATTATTATTTTGGTGAGATAATATTATTATTATTATTATTATTATTATTATTATTATTATTTTATTAAGTTATTATTATTATTATTAAGTTATTATTATTATTATTGGGATTAGAGAATTAAAATAGAGAATGTGAGGGGTTAGTAGTTTTACGATACATTGTGAGTAGTTAGAGAAAGTGGAAAAAGAACGATAGAAAGGAGAGAAATGAGAAGAACGGAAAAGGGAGCGAAGAACGAAGGAACAGGGGAAAATCAGAATTGGCCAAACCTTGGAGGGTTCTTTCATCGATCAACCGATTAACAAGGTAAGGGGGGAGAAACCTGATTGGGAATGGTTTATACATGTATAGGGTAGTGGGGAGTCCTTAACCCCGTAGGAGATTGATCGATATATGATTTTTTGTATTATATGTGGTGATTGTTATTGATTGTTGATGGTTGGATATTAAACGTTGATGAATTGTTGTTTTTGGCCAATTTGGCATATAGGTGATTTTACGGTTTTTAGGGAAATTCTGTAGGGATTTTGATGTATCAGTAAAGTGTCTAGGTGATGATTTTGGGATTGGGATTAGGAACCATTTAGGCTGAATTACGTGTAATGTTGGTACTGATGTTAAGAGGTGAATTGGAAGTAGGAAGTTTAACCCATTTGGCTTAGAAAGCACTCTGCAGAACTGTGAGAAATTGGTGAAATCGCAGCATTCCCTGGGCTTCGCCTGTCGAGTGTTGGCGAAGCTTCGCCTGGCGAGTGGAGGCGAGTGTTCGCCTGGCGAGCTGAGGCGAGTGGCAGCGAATAATTCAGAATTAAGTCCCAGACCTAAAGGGTAGGAACTTCGCCTGGCGAGTGTGGCCAGCGAAGGTTCGCCTGGCGAATGATTCCTTCGCCTGGCGAATGCACGATAGTGGAAAGGGGGCTTCGCCAGCAGGTTCGCCTGGCGAATGCCAGCGAAGGTTCGCTACGGGGCTTCGCCTGGCGAATGTCAGCGAACGTAGCAGAACCAGAATGTGAGTGTTGTGATATTTTGGCCTTGAGCTCTGGACTGGTGTGATCCCTTTGGCCTTGATGCACTGTAAGGTTGGTGAGTGTGGGATTTAACTTGCGTACTGGTGATAGTACGTGTTTCCCTTGATATTGTCGGTGGACAATTAGTTGAGGTATATGTATGTAGTGATCAGTAGGATCGTGTACCCCCGAGTGGTGGGATATGTTTATATCTTGGTGTTAAAGTATGAACTTGTTTACTATCTGGTTGATTTATATGGTGTTGGTGTATGTTATATATGTACATATATGCATTGATGTATGATGATATGATCAGGAGGATCGTGTGCACGTTGAGTGCCTAAATATATTAGTTATGCATTGGTGTGTGCATATCATGGTGTTTTGGTGGGATGAATCATGTCTCAGGAGGAGCGTAAGTGATTCATCCGTACTCCTTTGTGGAGAATGGTGGGGGATAGATCATGTCTCAGGAGGAGCGTAAGTGATCTATCCAGGTTCGATTGAATGAACCAACGAGTCGGTACCGCATGCATGGTGTTGAGTTGCATTTTGCATTATAATATGTTATATTGTAATTTGAACAGTAAGTTCGTCATATGGTGTTGTTAGGGGTGAATCTTGGTGTGTTGGTGTGTTGTACTACCTTATTTACATGTATTACATTACCATTATATTTTTGATCATGTTTTCTCACCCCTTTGTTGTTGTTGTGGTCTGTGCTTCTTCGGAAGTACAGATAATCCAGGTGCTTAGCTAGCTTGGATATTGGTGTGAGTGTCGAGTCTAGGATGCTCTGATACATAGCACGGGACTTGGGCGTTTTTATTTGTTTTATGTTGAACTTATATTTTATTTCCCTGTGAACGTATCAAACTTTTATTGAATTTTATTATTTAATATTCCGCTGTATTTGGAGAAAACCTTTTTATAAGGAAACGTTGTTTTTATGTGATATCCCACTTGGGAGAATTGGAACTCTGATTTTGTTTATTTATAATGTTTATTAATTTAGATGATTTTGGGAAGTGGGGTGTTACAATTGGTATCAGAGCCTATCGGTCCGTCCGGCCAGTGTTGTTGAGTCGAGTTGAGTCTGTCCTTTATGATGTAGTTGAATATCTTTTAACCTGGTGTTGTTCTTTTTGAGAAGTATGGCGGGAAGGAACGATGCTGCATTGGCTGCTGCTATGCAAGCAATGACGCAGGCGGTTGCTAATCAGAATCAAACTGCAGATGCCCAATTCAGGAGTTTGGCGCAGTTTCGGAGCAACAAGCCGCCAACATTTGAAGGAGGAATTCTGGACCCTGAAGTTGCTCAGAAGTGGCTGAAGGCAATTGAAAAGATCTTCAGGACTATGGAATGTAGCGATGAACAAAAGGTGAGGTTTGGTACTCACATGCTGGAGGGTGAGGCTGAAGCCTGGTGGGACAATAGTCGCCAAAGGTTGGAAGCTGCTGGAACTACCATTACTTGGGAGGTGGTTCGGAAAGGTTTTCTGGAGAAGTATTTCCCGGAAGATATCCGAAGCGCTAAGGAGATTGAATTCCTAGAGCTAAAACAGGGTAGTATGACTGTAGCAGAGTATGCTGCTAAGTTTGAGGAGCTGGTGCAGTATTGTCCCCACTATAATGTGGAAGGGGCAATGACCTCTAAGTGCTTAAAGTTTGAGAATGGACTGCGTCCAGAGATTAAGTTGGGGATTGCTTGTCAGAAGATCAGGAGCTATCCTGAGCTGGTAGGCAGGAGCAGAATCTATGATAATGATAACCGAGCAAGGATTGCGCACTAAAAAGTTGTTAATGACCGTAAGGGTAAGCAGAGGTTTAGTGGTACTCCTTATAGTGTTGCTGCTGATAAGGGAAAACGTAAAGCTGTTGTTGATAAGAAGCCTAGAGATGGGAGAGCACCTGTTGAAGGGAAATGTTTTCGGTGCGGTGGTATGGGACACCGTTCTAATGATTGTCCTAATGAATCCAAGAAGTGTTTTAAGTGTGGGAAACCAGGTCATGTGATAGCTGACTGCAGAGCAACTATGCCGACCTGTTATAACTGTGGTGAGAAGGGTCATATCAGTACACATTGTGAGAAGCCGAAGAAGCCTCAAACGTCTCCGGCTGGTGGAAAAGTGTTTGCCTTGGTGTTGCACCCCAAAATTTGCCCTCACAATACAAGACTTTGTGTTCCAAGAAGGTTCACAAGGTTCACAAAATTCACAATTGGTCAGAAGAGTTGACAATTCCCTCAGACAATGCACCTCCTAAGCAGTGCATCCAAAACTAGGGTTTTGACTTTAATCAGGCTAAATGGACTTCCAAGACTTCAAGTGAGCTTCATAACATCTTATATGTGTATAAGAACCCCCATGTCAAGTTTCAAGACTTTTCTCAAAAGTTTGCTCAGTCAGATGATCAGATAAGTCAAAAGCAGTCAATGCAGTTAAAAGGTCAAACTGAGGTCAACTGTGGTCAAACCAAAGTCAAACTTCATGATTTTTTTTTTGCCAACATCAAAGAGAGGTAAATATCATATGGCATGCATTTTTTTTCTAAAAAGTAAAAATGGCACAATTGGCAGGAGGACATGTGTAAGGAGTTATGAGTGTGAGAGGTTGAGAGTTCGAATCTCACCTTTGTCACTTTTTTTTGTTTTTTATTATTTTTACTCTAAATTTTTCTATCTTTCATTAAAAAAAATAACAAAAATAGTTTTTTATTATTATTTAATTATTATTTTCGTATTTTAATTAAATCATTTTTTAAAATATTATTTTTTTCACTTTTTTCTAAATTATTCATAAAAATATCCAAAAAATCATAAAATAAAAAATATTGAAAAAAATTTTGTTCTTTTTATAATATTTTTTTATTTTAGGAATCAATAGGATTATTAGTTTTTATTTTAATTTTATTTTAATTATTTTAAATTATTTAAATTTTATTTTTTCTTAACTAATTATTTAGTTTGGGCTTTAAAATGGGCTTTAGGGACATTATTGACAATTTGGTGTTAACCCTAATTTGTTCCCTATATATACATGTGTTGCCTTGTTGGAAAAGAGGAGAGAAAAAAAAAAAACCTAAGAGGAGTGAGTGCCGTTTGCCGTTATTTAGTTTTCTTCTTCATCCATTACTATTGTTTCTTCTTCGTCATCGTTTACCGTTATTTCTTTTCCTTCATCTATTACTGTTGTTTCTTTTTCTTCATCTTTTACCGTTATTTCTTTTTCTTCATCTATTACCGTTATTTCTTTTTCTTTATCTATTACTGTTACGTTTATATATATATAATTTTTAAATTGTTAGAGTTTATATATATAAGATTTTTGATCGAATTATATCGATACGATGTTTGCACATTTGTGTGCATGACGCGTGACATTTGTGTTAGTTCGATCTGGTTGCGATGATCGCATTTTTGTGTGAGCAATAATACTATTTTTTGCTTAATTTCTTTTTCTTTGCGATAAATTTTGTTTCGTCCGATTTAGATCTGGTTGCGATGAGCGCATTTCTGCGTTAGCAACATTGTTGGGTTATTTGGCACATTTAAAATTCATTATTGCTTTATTATTATTATTATTATTATTATTATTATTATTATTATTATTATTATTATTATTATTATTATTATTATTATCATTATTTATTATTATTATCATTATTATCATTATTATTACCATTATTATTATTATTGTTATCATTAATTTATTAAAATTTGTTATAATATAAAAATCTGTTTTTTAAAATAAATAACATTAACATCTTTTCCAAATTAATATGAAAACCTATTATTTTTAAGAAAAAACTTTTTTTTAGATAAATTTAAAATAATAACTAAAATCTTTTTTTTAAAATAATAACTAGAACCGTTATTTATTTTATTTTATTATTGTTCAATTCAAATTTCATTATCATATTGTATCTGCTCCTCTCATGTAACCTCGCGAACTTAACAATCGCTCTTTAAATTCTGCCTTTAAATTTCTGCTTGCATGGTTTAAATTATGACATTATCTCTCTGTTTGCATGATTCAATTATCTCACGCGTTTACTATTATTTCTGTCACATTGCACACATCCGAAGGTTAGGTCTAACTGTTTGGCCATCGCGCCAATAGTCCGTAAAACTTCACACATTCAATTTCAAATCCTCAAAACTACAAACTACAAACCCTAATTTTCACAAATGCCTCGCCGCAGGCAAAATTACAATTTTACCCTTAGCATTAGGTCAAAGAGC